>JARFIW010000318.1:5271565-6518231 GCA_036346225.1 Platerodrilus igneus | reverse complement strand
ATCGAAACCGAACCATCAGACATAAGACCTAGCTAGAAGCTTTGTATGTACACTTCCACTATGACCATATTGTATAATTTATAACATGTCTTTTTGTAAAGATTCCATAAAGTAGAGAATTTTCTTGTATAAATAATAAATGACAAAATACTTTTTAATGTCGGGACCGATATTAACTGCCACCCCTTTTCCAATCTCCCAGAGAAAAGGCAGTCGGCAGACACAGTGGAATAGGATAAGGTTTCCCCGCTAACTTGATTTGGCTGGGTCGTGCGTCCTGGAGACCAAACTTGAAGCTAATAACTGGTGTTAAGATAATTTTGGGCGCCAGAAGACTGCCTGGAAACCCTAAAGCTCAAAATACTGAAAGTGACGTCTTCATTCACTCTCATACAAAAAAATGTCTAGCAACGACGACTCATAGGTATTCAGGAAGCAATAATTATTAAAGCTCAAAATAACACTATGTATATTATACTCTTAATTTTTAACAGTTTCAGAACTCACTAACCGTCCTATCAATCCCTGTGTATATATTGGATCAATAACCCTTTATACCAATCAATAATATTACTTCACGCAAGGTAAAATCTTGGAGAACATGTGTAAAAATTTATCTTTACCTTTGCTTTTGTAGGTAATAGTCTTTACAAAAAAAATGCCATTTGTGACCTGCTTTTTGTGTACACACAAACCAGTAAATTATATTGAAGCAAACCCGATCTTGGAACAACTCTCCAATATAAACCTTTTACAAAAGGGAAAGCTTTGACGTTTTAAATAAATGTTATAGTGCAAAATCATAGCTATAAATTTGATGTTATTTTCAATTTCATAAATAAAATTAATGGACTTTATAAAACTGCAAAATTAAGTATTTGCATAACTTACTACCTCCAGATTAGTATTTATAAAGGATATAAAAATACGAAATTCTTCCAAATTAAAATGCCTACACGGACAACACCAAATAACCATCAAATTCCATGATGTTCATAACTGAATATTATTCATCCATTTAAATTAAAAGTTGAATCTCCGGGTTTTATCGCTCATACGATAACCAACGTGTGATACTGTACTCTTCAAACACAACAGCCGGAAATCCTAAACATCTGTCCAGCATGAACTGAATTTATCCCTAAAGATACGGCAAAACTAATAACGAGAATAAGAGCGAGGATAAGAACGAAAATAAGAAGCCCTAAAGGAATAAAAATTAGTTAAATGTATTTAATATGTTAACTTACGATTTGTGTTTATTTAACAACACGACTATCAGCTTCCTTTAAAAATTACAGCAAAACCAATTTCCTGAACGACCATATGCCTATTTTTATCAATCCAGACCAGATATCTGTTTAACAGTAAAACTCATGCACCAGCCAAAATTCTATATAAATATTTTCACCGTAAATAAAGTGTAGGATTATAAATTGTACGGCTGCTATGCCAAATCCATTATTTCGTAGCACCTTGCAAAAATGGCGTATGTACTTTCAACTTACATTGTTCATGATTCAAGACAAAGTTCTGTCGTGTCGCCGATAATGTAAAGAGTAGGGACTACAACCGGTACCACTTTTTAATTAGTAACCAATCAATTTAAATCATTTAATAAATAATAGACAAATGCTTGACAACTTAAATTAATATAGATTTGTACAAGAGGAAAATTTATATACAGAGCGTTTATTAAAGATGCGCTCGACAATACAAAATAGTAAGTGTTGAAAGGAAAGAAAATCAACACGTTACATAACCTCTGGCCAACCAAACAAAACACTGTATTTTAGAAAGAACTGGATCCTCGATTGCTTCTATTGTAACTTTTGTATATGGTATGTAAGGAGTTTCTAATTAGATACAATTACAATTCTCGACTTCGACCTCTTTGGCAACTGAGACATGGTATCCCCTTGTAGAAGTTTGGATCACTTGGGCCATTCCAATTTATACTGATAAGCTGACAACATTTTTGCCATTGCCAGCCAATCTGACCATTGATGAAGCCACCTGTGGAATTTTTTTTTATTCAAAAAATATGGATTTTAATGGTTTGTGATCAGTATAGTAAAAACAGTTCTATACAATATTTATGAAATTTTTTTAAGCCAAAGCTTCACGATGAAGCTGACTAATTTTTTTGTGCCGCATTTGCGTTGCTGACTCGAAAGCTATTGCATAAACGACTCCAGCTATTACATGTGCTTACATAGCACCTACCTTGTATTCACTAGAGCGACCTTTAGAAATACTGATTCTGTAGAATCATAATAGTATAAGTAGTCATTTTTCAGAGATCACAGTTTTACTTTTTGCAAAAGCCAAATCACATTTCTCAGACCAGAACCAGGTTACACCTTTTCTTAATAAATTATGTAAGGGTTCTTACAAATTGGGACACATTGGAATGAAGTTTCTATAATAATTAAGCATAGTTAAATAGGATTTTAGCTATGTATGATTTTGTGGGGTGGGCGTGAACATGATTTTCTCAATTTTAGATTTTGAAGGACTTTTACCTCGCTCCGATAATACATAGCGTAAAAATTCTAAGAAATTAATAAAGAACAGAACTCTTTTAAATGTTGATTTTGACTTTAGAAGAAACTGATTTTTCTAGCATTGGGTTAAAAATACTTCCCTATGACTCTACTTTCAGCACCAATTAGAATATCGTCTAAATATGTTGCATGATGTTTTATGTTACCTACCATAGAATCTATCACCATTTGTAATTGCTGGAGCTGACGCCTATCCAAAAACTAATCGATTATAAATGTAAAGACCGCGTTGTCAAAAAGGCTTGCCTTATTGACTTCAAGTTGAAGGTATGCATTAGACAAGCCTATTCGGCAATGGATCTTACAACCAGAAAAGTGATATCGTTGCTTCTGCACTGATTACGACTTTCGTTAATTAATTGCGTGATACTTTGATGAGGTACGATTTGACAAAGAGGACTAGGCACTGAATCACCTACCGTAGTAGCCTGTTGTTATTCCCAAAAAGTATTTTTATCTGATCATCTCATAACACAAACTTTGTTTTCGAATTCATTGACTGATTGCCTCTGAAGGCAATCATTCTTTTAAACTGTAAAATTTTTACTTAATGTACTCGAACCAAATATTTTGAACATCTTTAAATCAAAGTCACCTTCAATTTATGTCATAAATGTCAAACTTGAAGTTTTTATTATTTTGACAACAATCCTAGGTAATGGGTCGAAACATAAATAAATATGATTTTAAAAACTATGAGTGGTTTAATTCCCAACGAAGATTAAGAAAAATAGTGAATTATATTAAGCTGTAAAGTGCATATAATTTTTCTTAGTCATTATATCTTATCTTGGTCAATTTTGTTTTTCTCATTCAAGTAGGAAACTATTAGATAAAAAGGGGGGTATATTCTTTGTTATCGTAACGTCGTACACTCTGTGTGGATGAGACTGAGCTAGCCGAGGCATATTTAAATTCTAGGTTGTTTAGGTTTAGGTTGTTTGTTAGCATAAAAGTCTAAGTTATTATTTCATCTTATTCACTGTAATACTATAGTATTTATTAACTTACCTTGTGTAATTAACTATTTAAAATATATATATATATATATATATATATATATATATATATATATATATATATAGCTGTGATATGCTCCTTTGAATGCGGGAACTGTGTCCTTTCAACAAAAAATTCTAGTCCCACCGATTGGGCGTCATAAACTGCTGTGATCCTGTTTTCGCCTCGGCTGCTCACCTAATTTTATAAACCTCCTCATTCATAAAATTAAACAACACATTCCTACCACAAACATCAACGTTAACTCTATTTACATCAATATTCAGAATACATTAAATTTTCAAATTAAATTTCAGCATAAAATTCAGTTTTAAAAAGAATTTCAAGATTAATTTTATTATCACTTTAACGTGCATCCAGAATTAAAATCCTTGTTGGATGCCTACTAATTACTATAACAATATAAGCAGACCGAGTCTGAGTATAAAGGAGCATCTACCACCCCTTTACGTTAATTAACCAGGTTCGTCTAATTGAGCTCAAAGACATACCCAAAGTTTCATCATAATTCAGAACATCAATACTAAATACCCTTTCTACTTAAACAAGCAAATTTCATCTTAAAATTAAAATTTTATAGTTAGTACAATTTCACTAATGTCCATTTAAAGTAAATCAATTATAAAGTTATTCAACACACACAAAATGTCAAACAAAATAGTATAATTTACCTGAAGGTTACTGTCCTCGAAGCTTCAATGTACATCGTCCCTTTAGTAATCACACCATTCCAACAGGATTATATTTACGGCTTCTAATTCTCAACGCTTTTAAAATTTTCTCCATCACCATTTATTTAAAGTTGTTTCTGGGCTTTTCCGGAACTCATCTGTGTATATCTGACCCTGGTTTTGTGGATCCAGACACGTATTTGAACCATTTAATTATTAACACCCCGAAAAATAGCAGAGAAATTCATGCGTCTTTCACCAATATACGCCAAAACTGCCTACTTTTGTGTATACATTTGTCGTTGTAAATTTTGCTATTTGGTACAGTGATACTAAATTTTATTACCTTGTATCTAAGTGCACTGAAGTACATTCATGTTATCACGTAAATAACAAACTATTTTGAATCACTAAAATATACGAGCAAAATTTTAAATTATTTTATCAAACTAAATGCACTGTTTAACATCTTGAATCAAGTCGCGGATGTAAGAGCTTTTAACGCATCGAATAGTCAAAAGTCTAAGAGGCCGAAATTCATATTACCACCGGTATATATAGCAAAAAGCCTGTCTGTCGGTCTGTTCCCCAAAACAGACAATTCTTGCGAATTTCTCATTCTATGTTCCCAGTCCGTCGCTCGCGCGTCGGTTTTACGAATTTTTCACTCTCCCATTTAAATCTCAGAAATTCTCACACGGCACGCAAACATGTCCGAGAAAAACTAATTAATTTTGTACAGAAATTGTTGTTTCTACCTCTGATTTTTGCATCCTATTTTCAACCAATTGTGACCCTCGTGACGTTGCTTAAATCACGCCTTTTACTATATGTGTCTTTGCTTGACGCATTTTCTCTTTCCTTTTCTAACCTGTTCGTATTGGTGCAAATTAATATTCTTTATTATCGATTATATTTTAGTCCATGTGGACTATCTGGGTTAAATAACCCTTTATCGCACATTCTCGTGAATATTAAGCCCCGGTTTCTCCAAGATTCTTTGAAACCATTTGTTATCTACACAATTTTCGCCGTACGTGATATTTAAACTACGCAGGTGTTCAAAATAATATTAATTCTCAGAGCTTTTTAAATAAACCCTGTTTTGTATTTCGTGCTAAAGCATCTGACCGTTTCCAATATCCTTAGAATCGACATGTTTATCTAAACAAATTAAACTGAAATTGCCTTTTAAAATACGCAGGTGTGTTCAAACATCCTACTTCTAACTAACACTTCTAGGATTTGCATTTTATTGGGTTTTACAAGTTTCTATAGATATTATCTGTACGTTTTGTTCAATACCGGTTACTTGAAATAGAGTTAATTAAGATAAATTTTGCACGTAATTTCCATTTGTTTAGGAATAATTACATTACACGCAGAGCTTTTTTAATACTGCTTCTTTTGATATAAAGCGTCTTGTACATGATTTAAATCTCTTATGTTTAATGAAACTAATAAATTTTTATGCTTCACGGTTTTAATAACGCGTATTATCTAATAATATTCATTATACACGGTGATTAAAATTATTTGATGTGATTATTTAATTTTCTACCCTGGTCCAAATATGAGTAATATATTGCTGTGAAAAACCGCTTTAATATCCTTATGATTCCTTGAATTTGTTTCCTCGGTTAGCTCAATCTATCAAACACAGAATGCCCTATTTCACAACAATAAAGATTGTTTAAACCCCTTTTCTTTATATTACCTGTCTGTTAAAGTAAATGAAGCAATCAAAAAATTACACAATATAATGATCATTAATATGTACAGTTTTATATCAATGATTTGTTCAACATTCAAAAAATAGCCCCTGAATAAGATATTAACATTTATTTTTTCCCACCAAATTTATATTTCCTGAAAATCAGCAAATATCTCTGTAATTACTCTTAAGTACCTTTTGATCGTTCAAACCATGCCAATCCTTATCTATTTTTCAAAATCTCAAATGACCTTTTTGTTGACCCTTGTAGATATTTGATATATAGAAACTATTCAAATTAAAACCAATTTTTTACTAATAATAAATAAGATCTCTAACTTGGGTTTTTCCTTGCTTAGAACTGCCTCTGAGTATCGGTGGTCAGCACCCCTTGATTGTTACAGCTTGACTTGCTTCACTTGTTAGCCAGAACGATTTATTAATGGTTGCTTGAATTTTTCCCTTGGATTTCTGGATTAACTCTGAGTATCTTGTAGTCCAATTTGAGTACCTTCACGTTTTATAATATTTTTCGAAGTATATTTAAATATTTAATTAAGACGGTTAATTAGACGTATATTTGGACATTTAATTAGACATATAATTGGACGTATAATTCGAGCCCTAAATTATACAATATTAGAATAAAATTCAATTAATAGTTTACGTTACGTTTTAAGCGTAAAACGGCTATTTTTCGTTGCATAAATTGGCACTTTTACTTTTCACAATTTTTAATAATTTATTGACTTTCACTAAGTTTCACTTGTATGTAATCTTTCACTTTAAATTCTCGTGGTGCGTGCCTTGTTGAAGATATACTGCATGTTTGCGAGTTCCCTATGATATTTATAGACTCCTCTTACCACGTTTTAATTGGTGTGTTTGTTAATCAAGGACTTGTATTTTGCCCTATCTCTGTAAAACTCGGTATTTCTTTAAATTCCCTGGTTTTAATTGTTGTTCCGTCATTCAATCTCACATGTAGACGTTCAATATTTTGCCGCATATTCTAAGAATTTCGAAATATTCATTGCATTTTGTCACATCTTTCATGTTTGTGTCGATTATAGTCCAAACCTTATTGTATCACGAACCGCATGTTATATTGTTTGTTACTCCAAATATGTTGGATTTTTATGCAAGTATGATATTCTTAGTCACGTACTCATCTTTCTAATAATGACATACTGGAATGCGTTTGCTTATTTATGTGTTGATATTTTTAATGAAATTCTTAAATAGCTAGAATGCTAGGTTATTTATTTTTCCCGATTACGTGTTTATTTTGATGCAGTCCGTTGTGTTAAAACCTTATCTTTACTCGTTTCTTTCCAATTCTGGACTTGTATATTTAACTTAAACGTTTTATACGATGTACACATTATTATTTTAGCTAAATAGTATCTGTTTATTGCAAAATGAGCTTTCTTATGAATTAAATTGGTTATAATTTATATACAGTGTGCTCGCCATTGACCTTTTGTAAAATAGTGGATTCACTCCTATTTAATGATGGAATTATTTGGTTTTCTTAACGTTAATTATATTTCCATTTATCTTATGACCCCTATGACTTAATCTACCCTTAAACTACCCTCTTATCATAGCTATATATATATATATATATATATATATATATATATATATATATATTATAGCATGTAGTGTATGTATGATTGAAAATGTGAATTATTATGATTTATGGTATATAAATTCTCGATTTTTGAATTAATAGGCTTGTTATATTTTGACTTTTCTGTATAACAAACGCATGGTTGTTTACTGATGGATGTTACAAAACAAAATAACTCTAGAGGAAAATCACTTTAAGAACAACCTAGGACATTTGAAGATTGTGCATAAATGTAACAGCAGTGGCATAGTTGAGTTATTATGGTGATGTTAGTGGGGTGCGTTTTATAAATACTCCCGCACACAATAATAAAGCGACATAATTTAGTTCTTAAAAAACTGTTTTATAGCAGGAAATGAAATAATATACAAAGGATAAAAAACAGCTGATGTAAATTGCCAATGTAGTACCTTGGGGTGGAGCATTGGGGACGTGGCCACAAGTGTAGCGGCCCTTATTTAAATTATAATGATATAAATTGCAAAATGTCAAACCAAGGAAAACAACACCCTTGACATTTGTGTTCTACAATGCAAGAATATTTCTGATTGGTTGATTATACAAAATTCTACGGCACTGAAGCCTGAATATCTATCTCTAATTACATATTAATGAACTTTCCGAAACCGATTTTTGCTTTGTACGCATTATGATGGACGGTTCTTCTTAAAGTGATTTGCATCTACTTATACGAATTTTGCTAAACGACAAAACAACTCAATGTTGGACACTCTTGTATTTAACATTTTCCATCAATGGAGTGAGAGTGAACTGTATAAAGACAAAAACCAATTGGGTTAATTAGAAGTGTCTTTTGTAACATAATTCATGAGAAATTATAATTATAATTAGTTAAAATCGGTATAATTAAAATGGCTCGATATGAATTCTGCCAAATTGTGTATTGTTATTATTTTGCAAACAATCACGATCTGAAGAAAAGTCTAACCACTTTCCATAAAGTTAGTATTGCGACTATTGTACACCAGAACTTGGACATGCTTAAGCACTTAAAGAAGGCTTCCATAAATTGAATCACAGACTTTAATTCTACCATAGGATGGTTAAACTGTTTGAAATTTAGCTTTCCGGCATAGTAAATTGATTGGAAACATTGGTGAGATACTATATTGAACTAAATCACTACGAAAGCATTTAAAATAAACAAATATTAATAAATCAAAGAATTCGTTTTTTAAATTACGTGCAATTGGTGCGTTTAATGTCCCCCAAGAACAATAAAACAGTGACCATGGACTTGTCCAAAACATTTTACATTCATATAATAAATAAGGAATTACAGAAGCGTTCTTTTACAAATGAACGACATAATATATAAAATGATATGGCAAATATGAATAGGGAATTAAATTGTAATTCAAGAAATTAAAAAATGATTATGTATTAATAGAAATAAAATAAATAGAAAAATTCATTTAAAAATAGATATAGAATTAATAAAATCTCTACAGATCTGCCATTTTGAATATCAGAAATAGTGACTTACTAGATCTAATACGATAGACATATATTTCTTCAAAGCAGTATTTGTATGGTTAGTATTCTGCAATTGTTTGTTAATATATTACTTGAAGTTTTTTTTGTGTTTGAGATGTTTTTCAAATCTTGATTGTTTGCAAAGGTGAGAAATTTTAACTACTGGTTTACTGTGGTGAAATTGCTTTTGAGTAGCTTAATAAATAGCTAAAATAGTACGAACTGAATTTCTGTTAAATAATTTAATAGAACATTTTCAGTATGGGTTCTGTATTTTTCCCACATTTCACACTTTTCGTAAGGCATTTTTGCTAGCATTAACAGGCTTCCAATTTCTGTGTTCTTCAATGTCAGAAGTTGTTCTCAGTTATTTTTACTGTGATGGCAATTAACAAAAACAGTTGAATTTTCAAAAAGTATTTCATATAACTGAACATTCAACTTTACATTTATCATCTAAGCTACTTAGACAAAGATATAGTTTAAATCTTCATACTATACCTGTACCTTTGTGATCCCTAGCTCACGTATATTATATTATATTGGCTCAAACATGTTTACCGACTGGATATCAGAATTTCAAATAACTATCACAGAACAAAACGTGTGTCCATCTTTTTGAAGCTGTACTATATATTAAGTACGAGTGTAAATTTTTATAGACTTTGTAGTTTGTAAGTTTTACAAAAATACTTTAAGCGTGTATTTTATAGCTCGAACAGTAAAGTAGATTTAAAATGCAAGTGCTTTATTTTTCTATCTCCGATGGATTTACCTACTATACCACATTTTTAGGATTTTGATATTGTATTATATATAAGTGCATGTTTTGGTTAGCGCATTTGTTCTTAAAATGCTTCTTTAAGGGATGTTATATGTACTTTTCATGTTATGATAAGTAAAATAGGTTCTAATAAAAAGGGTATTAAACCGCAACATTCTTGGGTTTAAAATAGGGTGTGTGGAACAACTAAAATTTTTCCAACTAGTTGCGGTTTTGGGACAGGATGAAGATTAAAACAATAATACTGGGGAAAATTATAGATTATTTAGTTGATTTGCTCTTGCCTATGAATAGTTATTAATGCCTTTTGACTAATTTGGGAATAGTTTGCAGTCTTGTGTTTTAGAGATATACATGAGTGCATTGGACACAAACTGGTTATTATAGTCCCGTCGATGCGGCACATGCGACACAAAAGACAGTTGGTAACGATATTACATAATGTGGAGGTTAACGCGCCAATTGTCACTGACGTCACACAATATGCAAATTATTGCAACACCTTTTCAAATTTCTAAATTATATTATAAAAACCCCCCACGGGGTGCTCACATGAATAGGTAAAGCTTCCTTCAGAATTACTTCCTGATGGCGGCTCGTGGCTTTCTTCAGGATTACTCCAGGCTAGCGGCTGCGTGGCTCCGTGGACTCGTTATTTCTCGGATCGTGGATCTTCTACCAGGTTGTCTCCAGATCCGTTGGTCTTCTTCCTATGTAGAGGTAACGATAAGGAACGGGTTGAGGAGCGATAATCAAAAAGGCAAAGGGAATCTACATAATGAAATGATACGATACGATACCACACCAACCACTCTTCTTGACGTTTCAGAGGCAAGTCCTAAGCGTCTTCCGGAAATTCCCCACTTTCTTCTGCCGCCCCACGCGTCGGCGCGAAGTCTCGCGCAACGCACTTCTGAAGTGACGGAAATACGCGCAACAAGTCTGTAATTTAATATTTACCTACCGCGTGAGGGTATCCAATTAACAATAAATAATAAATGACAGGACCTCTAACACTATCGTACCCTCACGTTTCGGGACGTTGCCTCGCAAGCTGCAGCAGTCGGTGAAAGGGGGGGTTCATTAAACAAACACACTGAGACGAAATTCCGATTGTTTTATTAAATGGCTACTAACTAAAACTTCAACTAATTACATATGCATAACAAAATATACAGTAAATAACCTTATTTACAATAGGGCGCCACCATGGGAATTAACGGCCCATGGACCAATCGTAATAGCTCACGTAGCACTTTGTTCGTGGGCGATGAACCCAAAATTGCAGGACAGAAAATAAGTCACTTTCACAGGGGCTTTTAATGTCTCCGGCTAGCAAAACACAACTTAACTAAACTTAACTAACAAACATATTTTTGAATAGTAATACAGTTTTAGGTGTAAACACCCCAATAACAAAAATTTATTAATGCTACCCTAGTCTACCTAACTTGCATAGTGCGACGACCCTTTTAACCACGGGGTCATCTACACCAGGAAAAATACGACCTTCTCAAGGGTCAAATAGTATCGTAACGTGACTTCGGACCTGAGCTTTGCATTCTCAGGTAGTCTCGTGGATTAGTGATTAACGGCCTCTGACACCGTCGAAACACAATATAATAGAAGACCCTTCTAAAACGATGCGGTCTCCAAAGCAATAATCTAACGGATCAATTTACTTGAACTGGGCTTTCACCCGGAGTTGTATTTTATGGAAGTCGACAAATACTGTATTTAAACAAATAACAGACTTATGCTGCATAACACAGCCTTGAGTTCATAGTAATATCACATATACTAATTACTTACTCAGAGAAATAAATAACTTAAAACATAACGGCCCGCACATGACTTCAGAGAAATAAACACATCACTAGTAACCGTTAGCTTTAACCTCTAACGCGTCTGAAATAAACAACCCCGATTCCCACCGGCTGGCATCCTTATATACATTTCAGTTAATTGAAAATACCCCTTTCTTGGCGCTCTTACTCGGCTTAGGATGCGCCGGTCGTAAATCTTTAAAATTAATTAAAACTGTCAATGCCTAAGATAACCCCACACGTAGCTCTCAGAATTGATTTTAGTTGAGTGCTCAGCTAATTGAAAAATTGCTTTAGACCACCCTGACATAAATAGGATCCTAAAGCATGATTGACATCTAATCATAGATATGGGCTAATCTGACATGTTTAGTGCCCTTAAAGTAAGTGCCTTTAGAAAATTGATTAACTCTTGGATTAGATCTTTCTGGGAACTTCGCTGAGAAGCTACTTGGGTGATCCTGCAGTCGCTACAATTCTAATAATTAGCATGCTAAAATTAAACTAGAAACTAACTATTTTTAGGAATACTAGAACTATTGGAGCTTATTAAAACAGTATGTTACAAGTCATTTAAATTTATGGCGCGAAATTCCCGCATATTAAAACTATATGATTGTTTACGGCCGATTTCGGCACGCAACTAGGAACTTTTTTTCGGTGGACTCTTCCCAGTATACTGCCGTGCTAAGAAAGAACTGCGTATCTTCAGTCGCGCTACTTTTGAGAAATTTGGGTTGAAAGCTTGACTGTTTGCCATGTGGTACCAACGTTGAAAAATTTAATTTTATTTGCAGTTTTAAAGTAAAATATACATGAAGATGCATTAGAAACAAGAAAAATGCAATTGTTTAAAAAAACTTAAGAAGGATCGAGTTACCTTGTAAAACAATAAATTTAAACTTCTTTATTTCGGTTGAAATCGACATAACTAGAATTCCCGGGTTTTTCTTAGCAAACTGAGCTTGAATCTTTTAATATTTTTTAGTAAAACGTACTTGGTGTTTGAAATAAATAATATAAATTATGTTTTATAAGGACATGCATGAACAAAAAGAACTGCATAACAATCGCATTTTATTGCTCAAACATAAGTACGCTACATTTACCATCTTACGGTTTAAACGACAAAAACGAACTTAAAAGTTAAATTGTACACTAAAAGCTGAAAAGTAACTTCTTAAATATTGATGTAATACACTTTAAACCAAAGACCGAAATATGAATAAAAGCGACATATTTTTACACAGGTACAATTAAATTTTTTTTATTATATTTTATTATTTGTTATTACCTAGTCCTAGTTCTTTATTGTTTTTATTTAGATTGAGATTGGTCTCATTACTTTGTATCATGGTAGAATTGTTAAGTAATCTTAAGGGTACATCAGGCTGAATTCGAAAACTTTGTGATAGTTTAACAAAAGAGTTATCGTTATCACAAAAAGTTTCACTTATATTGTCAGGTAATTGTGGTGTTCTGCTATCAGTATTGTAGTTAATCTAAAAAGAATATTTATGAATTGCTTAATATTTTTTGCTGAAGTCTGAACATTTTTTCTTACAATTCTGACATGCCATATCAAAGATTTAAACGGAATCTTCTGTGTATAATTCTGGAATCAAATCGCTTTCAGCATTTTTTTGCTGTAAATTAACTAATGCAGCTAATGCAACTATACGTTTTCCACAGCTTGCCATATTTTAAAAACTATGCACCGCCACTTGCTAATTTTACAAAAAAGTACATTAAATTATTATATAATTCCTGCTGCAAAGCGTGTGGTATGTCAAATAATCTTTAATAAACTGAATAGGTTTTATTTATTAAGTCTACCCGTTAGGAAGTAACGAGTTACAAGGGCGAATTGTAAAAATGCACGCCAAAGATAGCCGCCTACTATATAAAAATACCGTATCTTCTACTTGCTAAGATAAACCTACGTAACTATATACAAGTTACTGGGTTTTATCTTAGGAATTTCAGATACGGGGTTCTATCGTAATAATACAGCAACAACTTCAATTTCACGTAATTATAATGTTACGTTTTTTCTTAAACTACGAGAGATACGGTGTTTAAGCTACGTAAAATCATAAATTTTTAGTCTAGCTGTAAGCTCGTAGCAAAATCTCAATTTTTACAAAAATCTGAGTTACGGGGTTCTTTCTTAGGACGGCAGTATATATGTTCTAACCTTGATATTAGTCGTGGAGAGTTAAATTTTCCTCAAAGTCTTACCTTTTATCTGAAATATTTATCTAACTTTAGAAAAATATCGCTCTATCTAAAAAATAATAAAATGAGTAAAAGTTACATATAATAATTGTACTTGCACTAAAATCTGGAGCATCATGACAACAGACGACAAAACTTTAAAAAGCATCACAGCGTTTGTTATTAACTATTAAAATTTAAAATCCAGTAAAATTCATGCTATATCTCCTTTCTTACATAACTGTGTATACCTTTTCCTTTCAATCTATTTACCAAAACTCGTTTCCAGGAGTTTACCAACTTCCACAATTTTCTGTATTCTCCATATTGGGTGATTAAATGAGTTTATTCTGTCCCAAAGGCTATCCAACATTATTAAGTACCTCTAATTTTTATAATTTATGATAGGGTTAATTACTACAATCATTTTATCACCTTTGTCAGTTTTTCTTTTAAGCTAAGACGTTAACAGTGTAATGTTTTGCCCTGGCGCATTCTAATTTCTGTAATTCTATGCTGCACACGCAGTTATCTCGCTTTAATATACTTCAGACTCTTATATCACTTTCATTTCATTGAACTTGTTGGTTGTAACCTTGATTATATTGATACCTCGGAATTGTTAGAACCAATACTTTCTGCATTAATACTGTAATCACTTTAATATTTAAATATGCATTGAATTCATGTGGATAATAATTATTCTTAGTGCCGTCATCGTTTAAAGAAGGTTATACTTGAAGTGTTACAGTTGTTTGAAACGGTCTTATTGCGGATTTTTGCAAGCATCAGGGTGTCTACTGTCACGAAAGTCATGAAAAAGACACGAATTTCATTTTGCGGTAACTAAAGTAACAAAAAGTTACTAAATTCTATATATCGGTCATGAATTTTTTCTTCATTGTTTGATTATCGTATGTATTTCCACAAATACGCCATAAAATTTTATAGCCATACTTCAGATGTTGCAGCAAATAAATGTTAAAGGACAAAAATTCCTTCATCGCACCGAAAGCAGCCTGTGTCTTTTCATTATACATTTATTCGGTTGGGTTATATAAACCATGTGGTTTTTGTTTGACACCTTGAATCTAGAAATCGTGGCTTATCAATGCTTGAACAGCAGTTTTGTGTGTATATTTCTGACGTTTTTTTATTATTGTATGCGGCCGTAATAAATACCTGCTATTGTAATCAACCCCAGACACTGTGGCCGTGGCACCAATGACCTTCATTGTAATAGGGAATTGGAATGTGGGGTAGGTAGCAGCCGGACGACCGCATTTAAAGAATATTACCGCAAGTCAGTCGTAAATAAAACCTTATGAGATGTTTCGTTTTGATTATTTGTAATGCGACAAGATTTTACGTTTTTAAGTTTACACAGTGCGTACGTACTTAAAGTGAAAACTTTTTTGTAAAAATGCCTGGAAAGTGTTCGTTTTCTGAACTTTGGCTGACAAATCCGATTTTTAAAAGCTGGTTACAACCAGTACCTGGAAATGTTCATGTTACTTTTTGTGCCTACTGCAAAAAAATTTTGATATTTCAAAAGCTGGAATATATAATATAAAACTTTATTCCAAGGGACTAAAGCATTCTAAAATAGCTAATCCAATACTCAATATGACGCAACCAACTATTGAGAATAATTTAGTTAGAAATACTCCGGTCTCAGACTCTCAACAAAATGATATTTCAGCTTCAGTAACAGCTGATTTACCCACAAAAGTGTATTCTGAAGAAGCTGATCGTGAAAATAAAAATATTGCATCATACATGATCCGTAACGAGATTACTAAAGCTGAAATATTATGGACTATGCACAAGATAGTATCCTATTCTTCGTCAAGAGTTCATCAGGATGCTACTCCACTTTTTCCAATAATGTTCCCAGATTTTTTTATAGCGAAAAACATGCAGTTACACAAAGACAAAATATGTTATATAGCCATTTTTAGCTTGGGTCTGTTTTTCCAAAACGAACTTTTAAATAAAATTAAAGATTGTATTTTTTGTGTATAAGTTTTGACGAAAGCCTGAATTAAGTTGTGCAAAAATGCCAAATGGACATTCTTGTCAGATATTGGGATGATGAAGATAATTTGGTTAAAACAAATTATTTGTCTTTGTGTTTTCTTGGAAAAACCAATGCAATCGATCTTTTAAATGGTTTTTTAAATATCCTGCGTTCTCTTAGTATACCCATTAAAAAAAAATTGTAACATCAGCATGGATGGACCTAATGTGAATCTGAAGATGTTTCGGGAACTAAAAGAACACATTCGAATTTCTGGTAGTGATGATGACCCCGTAATGTTTGATCTTGGTATGTGTGGGCTGCACATTGTTCATGGAGCGTATAAAACAGCATACAATGGCACTGGTTGGTTTATCTATGAATTTCTACGTGCATTGTATTACATTTTCAAAGACACTCCTACTAGAAGAGGAACTTTTATCTATCATACAGATACAACAACATTTCCACACAAATTTTGTTCAATAAGATGGGTGGAAAATGGTGGTATTTTACAGTGAGTAATAAAGCTATAAGAGTCTCTTAAAAAGTATATCTGATGAACCACAAAAGATATTTTATTCAAGTTTTTGTTCCCTGCCTATGTTCTTATGCTGAATAAGATAGGCTTATCCATTTTTCGATAATAAGATCAAGAGCGTCCCATTCAGGGGTATCACGTTTAAGCCAATAATTTTTTGTGTGTAAGCTTTTATAAATAATAATGGCACAATTAGAATCTTTTGACATTTTTGAGTAGCAAAGTCACTCTTGTCTGAAGTGGATATCTGTAGCCGTTTTTGAGTTAATTGAGGTGAAGCATGAGACACTCCTGATCTTATTATCGAAAAATGAATAAGCCTATCTTATTTGGCATAGGAATATGAATAGGCATCAAAAAACCAAATAAAATATCTTTTGTGGTTCTTCAGATAATTAAAAAAACTCAATTTCACCTAGGCCCCTTAAAGGTGTTATAACTCCATGGGGTACATTCTAGGGCATATGCTTATTAGAAGTTTTATGTTTATTTTGTGCTAAAGAACACTCCCTTAAAATAGTGCCGTGCAATTTTGAGACACACTGTATAATCAGTTATCACTACAGGTAGTTTTGGCTCATTAATTGGACAATGTTTCTAAGGAAAGAGGGGTTATGTCAAAAATATCTGTAAATATGCCAGTAACTTCAAAATTTCGTTGTTTAACCTGCTTATTAGTTTTTGTTGATCTTGGTGTATGTCTTAGAAATTTATCTTCTTGAAATGCAATAGAGATTCTTCCCATTTTATCTCCAAACGTCCAACTGCTGTCATGGTACGATGACATTAGGTGCTCCGGGGATAGCTCGCAAGACTTGATAAGTTGCAGGTCCGTTAGAATGGTAAGTGGACCACAAGGGAAGCAAAATAGTCCTAATAGTTGGAGCTTGAAAGAAGAATAAGGGCACCAGGAACTGGAGCAATAGCAACAACCACGAGTATTGTTCCACGTTCTCGGAAGGTCCCCGAAGTAACTCACTATATCGGAAAAATAATAATAATAACTACAGAGCAATGCATTACATATAATCAAATCAGTATGATCCCAAGTTATAACACACAAACATATATATTAAGGTACTCAACAAAAGGGTTCACATAATGTATCCCACTGGGACAACGGTAATACCCCTAAACACTAGTACTGAGATTAAATAATTCAAGTTCCACTATGTACAATAACTATCATTACAAGTGACTGACTGCTACATCTTTACACGAGCATGGCCAAATCAAGCCAACGATATTATTAAAAAACAAGAACTATAACTATATATATATATATATATATATATATATATATATATATATATCAGGGCTAACACCCACACACACACAGTAGTTATATGGCCACACAACCACTGTAAATTATTCAGTAACCTTGTTGCCCCTTTTTTCTATAGGCAAACTACTCATGTATAGATTCACACGTTATTTATTTTGCTAAATAATTTTGCATTAAACGTTAAAGATTTCAACTTCAAATAATATGTAATACTCTACTAATTAAAACAGTAAAACATAAGGATCACAATTTTAGTAAATAATTAAAATAGGAAAAATAAGAATAATTGCAATTTAGTAACAACGAGCCAAACGACTCAAGACAGTTTATATTATACAGTATACTAGCATACAACCTCAATGGACTAGAGTTATAGCACTGGATGTAACAGCAACTTCCACTCGCACCATCAAGGGGCCGGCAGGCGAACTTTGTCAAAATAGGAATCCTGGGGTCCAGTACGTGAAGTTACATTCACAACAGCATAGAACGTATAACAAAGGAATCCAATATGTACCGCAAGTCTAAGACAGGACGTAAAAAATCAGCAACAAACAGTACGACACCAGTACAAAGAAGTACAAGCACCCTGCAAATTCATAACACAATTAGATTCGAAACACGATTAGGTAGAACAGAAGGTACAAAACTACTTACCACCAGATGTGGGAAGAAGAATAATCAGATGCTCTTCGCACTTTCCATAATTTAATTACATATTCTAGTTGACAGAAGGCAATCAAATCCACCAAAGCGTAATTACTATTACATATTAAACACAAAATGGCATCAGTAAATATCAACCCAGAATGCTTCAGGGTGTCTACTGAGATTCAAAAACGAAAATTCGTGACTTTTTAGTGACTTTTAGTGACCATTTTATAAAATATTAGTGACCTGTGTTAAAAAAGTTTACTTGTATTTATTCTATTGCTGTTGAGTTTCATAATATTATAATCACAAAATTAAGTAATTAGGACATCTGTCGTACTTAAGTATATAAAGGTTATTTGAGAACAACACAATTTAAATTCATAATGGTTTTAATTTTTTCTTTAATTTTTCCAACTCAATGTCCAATGCTTTTAGTTCTTCAAAGTTATGCTTCTCTATGTCCTTCCGTTTCTTTTCTAAGTCTGCAACTTCCTTCACAATCCGCTTTTTACTGCATACTTTGTTTTCCTTAGATTTCTTTTTTTCGGCAATAGCTTCACGTCTTAAAGAAGATGCATTCCTTACAGCATGAAGCATTTTCGCAGTTGTATCTAAATTCTTAAATGTTGCTTCATAAATTAATCTTTGTGAAATCAATGATCTTTCTTCTAAGCCGCCCTGTAAGCATTCTTTGTTTATAGAGAACCCTCTTTCTACCATAGCATTACTATGATACATTGTCAAAATTTATTACAGCAGTTTCAACTTGTCCACCAAATTGTGCTAGTTTTAAGAAGTAATGCTATGGTAGAAAGAGGGTTCTCTATAAACAAAGAATGCTTACAGGGTGGCTTAGAAGAAAGATCATTGATTTCACAAAGAATAATTTATGAAGCAACATTTAAGAATTTAGATACAACTGCGAAAATGCTTCATGCTGTAAGGAATGCATCTTCTTTAAGATGTGAAGCTATTGCCGAAAAAAAAAGCTACGGAAAAGGAAATATGCAGTAAAAAGCGGATTGTGAAGGAAGTTGCAGACTTAGAAAAGAAACGGAAGGACATAGAGAAGCATAACTTTGAAGAACTAAAAGCATTGGACATTGAGTTGGAAAAATTAAAGAAAAAATTAAAACCATTATGAATTTAAATTGTGTTGTTCTCAAATAATGTACTGGTGTCGTACTATTTGTTGCTGATTTTTTACGTCCTGTCTCAGACTTGCGATACATATTGGATTCCTTTGTTATACGTTCTATGCTGTTGTGAATGTAACTTCACGTACTGGACCCCAGGATTCCTATTTCGACGAAGTTCGCCTGCCGGCCCCTTGATGGTGCGAGTGGAAGTTGCTGTTACATCCAGTGCTGTAACTCTAGTCCATTGAGGTTGTATGCTAGTATACTGTATAATATAAACTTTCTTGAGTCGTTTGGCTCGTTGTTACTAAATTGCAATTATTCTTATTTTTCCTATTTTAATTATTTACTAAAATTGCGATCCTTATGTTTTACTGTTTTAATTAGTAGAGTATTACATATTATTTGAAGTTGAAATCTTTAACGTTTAATGCAAAATTATTTAGCAAAATAAATAACGTGTGAATCTATACATGAGTAGTTTGCCTATAGAAAAAAGAGGTAACAAAGTTACTGAATAATTTACAGTGGTTGTGTGGCCATATAACTACTGTGTGTGTGGGTGTTAGCCCTGATATATATAGTTATAGTTCTTGTTTATTAATAATATCGTTGGCTTGATTTGGCCATGCTCGTGTAAAGATGTAGCAGTCAGTCACTTGTAATGATAGTCATTGTACATAGTGGAACTTGAATTATTTAATCTCAGTACTAGTGTTTAGGGGTATTACCCTTGTCCCAGTGGGATTACGTGAACCCTTTTGTTGAGTATCTTAATGTATATGTTTGTGTGTTATAACTTGGGATCATACTGATTTGATTATATGTAATGCATTGGTCTGTAGTTACTATTATTATTTTTCCGATATAGTGAGTTACCTCGGGGACCTTCCGAGAACGTGGAACAATACTCGTGGTTGTTGCTATTGCTCCAGTTCCTGGTGCTCTTATTCTTCTTTCAAGCTCCAACTATTAGGACTATTTTGCTTCCCTTGTGGTCCACTTACCATTCTAACGGACCTGCAACTTATCAAGTCTTGCGAGCTATCCCCGGAGCACCTAATGTCATCGTACCCCTTAAAGGACATACGTTACCTACTAATTCATCGATATTACCGTGACAACGGTTGGACATTTGGAGATAAAATGGGAAGAATCTCTATTGCATTTCAAGAAGATAAATTTCTAAGACATACACCAAGATCAACAAAAACTAATAAGCAGGTTAAACAACGAAATTTTCAAGTTACTGGCATATTTACAGATATTTTTGACATAACCCCGCTTTCCTTAGAAACATTGTCCAATTAATGAGCCAAAACTACCTGTAGTGATAATTGATTATACAGTGTGTCTCAAAATTGCACGGCACTATTTTAAGGGAGTGTTCTTTAGCACAAAATAAACATAAAACTTCTAATAAGCATATGCCCTAGAATGTACCCCATGGAGTTATAACACCTTTAAGGGACCTAGGTGAAATTGAGTTTTTTTAATTATCTGAAGCACCACAAAAGATATTTTATTCAGATTTTTGTTGCCTATTCATGTTCTTATGCCGAATAAGATAGGCTTATCCATTTTTCGATAATAAGATCAGGAGCGTCTCATGCTTCACCTCAATTAATTCAAAAACGGCTACAGATATCCACTTCAGACAAGAGTGACTTTGCTACTCAAAAATGTCAAAAGATTCTAATTGTGGTATTATAATTTATAAAAGCTTACACACAAAAAATTATAGGGTTAAATGTGATACCCCCGAATGAGACGCTCCTGATGTTATTATCGAAAAATGGATAAGCCTATCTTATTCGGCATAAGAACATGGATAGGGAACAAAAATCTGAATAAAATATCTTTTGTGGTTCTTCAGATAATTAAGTGTTTAATAGTGACGTGATCTATAATTCAGTCTGCAGATTAACACTGTCAAAACAAAATAAATACGCAAAATAAATATAAAACGCAGAACCATTTATTTATTGAACATTATTGATTAATGCATCAACCTTTATATTGTTTACAAAAAAGACAAGCAATTAATGCATGTCTCGAATGCAAGTGTTTCTTGACAGGTGGACAAAATTATATATCCCCACTCTCACAATGTTTTCAACAACAACAGCTATACAATACAAAATATAAATTCGAACTAAGACTTAACATACCGGTCTCCTTGCAAGCATCAGTCTTTCAACGAAATTACACAAAGCAAAAAAAACAAGCATTATGTACAATCAAGTAGATGCCTTTCTTAAGAAACTAAAACAACAGATAAATTTATTTCACAGGTAGAACACAGAACTTCTGAAAACTTCTCTTAATGTTCCCATTCTGAGTCTTAATAGTTGCAACGTGATTCACTAAGTCCTTTCCAGCATGTAAAAGCACAATTCTTCCTAACAACCATTTCATTGAAGGTAAGTTGTCATCTTTAATTAAAACGAGATCGCCAACATTTATGTTTAACGAAGAGATTTTCCATTTATTTTTACCTTGCAAATTGGAAATATATTCCTTTGCCCAACACGACCAAAAATGCTGTTGCGTCTTTTGCACAAGCTGAAACCGCGTTAACCTGTTATCAGGCACATCTCGAAAATCGCAATCTGGTATTGCCGTTAATGGAGCTTCAATTAAAAAATGTCCAGGAGATAAAGGATT
Organism: Platerodrilus igneus; assembly: GCA_036346225.1. NCBI lineage: Eukaryota > Metazoa > Arthropoda > Insecta > Coleoptera > Lycidae > Platerodrilus > Platerodrilus igneus. Next base: position 6,495,993 of record JARFIW010000318.1, on the reverse strand, counting down.
CAAATCATTAAGATCTCAGAACATAGGGGATAGAGGCTTGGAATTTAAAATAGCTTATATCTGTGATAGTAAAGTTACAAATTCTTCATATGTCAAATGTGAATTATTCATAATCCGTTTTAAACGAAGCTTAGTGGACTTAACCCCTGCCTCCCATAAGCCGCCAAAATGGGGAGAGTAAACCGGTATAAAATGCCATTCAATACCTGTACTAGTTGCAGCTTGAATTAAATATGATTGGTTTTCTACAAGAAACTTACCCAATTCTTTTAATTCATTATTAGCACCCACGAAATTCGTCCCATTGTCGGAGAAAATTTTAAAAGGTTTGCCTCGTTGTGAAACGAATTGTCTCAAAGCCATGATAAAGCACTCTGATGATAAATCTCTAACTGCTTCTAAATGTACAGTCTTTGTTACAAAGCAAATAAATATACAAATATATGTTTTAATCATTTTTGCTCCCCGACCTTTTCGATCTTTTATTAAAAACGCTCCAGTATAATCAACACCTGTATTCGCAAAGGGTGCAGCTGGAGTAATTCGCTCTTGAGGTAAATTCCCCATAATAGTGTGGGATAAGTTTGTTTTCTCCTTAAAACATGTTACACATTGTCTGACTACCTTACAAGCCAGGCTTTTCCTGTAATTGGTCAATACTTCTTACGCACTGTATACAACAACGTTTGACCACCTGTTTGTAACGATTTTGAGTGTTCATACTTTGATAATGAATGTTTTGAACATAATAAGATAGGGTGCTTTATATCCTCGGGAAGATTTGAATTATCTAATCGTCCACCAACGCGTATAACGTCATCTTTATCCAAAAAAGGAGAAAGACTCAAAATTATACTTTTATTGGAAATACCTTTTCTCTGTCTAAGTGCCTTAAGCTCTTTAGGAAAAGATTCAACTTGTGATTGTTTTACTACAATTAATGTAGCATAATCAACCTCACATCATGTTAATAGCTTAACATTTTTAATTTTAGTTTTGCAATTCGCAATGAATCGAAAGCAATAAGCAACGCTGCGAATTAATCTATTAAAATTAGAAAATTGAGTAATGTCAATTACTTTAGTGTCATTACTAGTTAAACATGTATTTTCTTGTTTGCGCAATTCTGGTAAAAATGTTATTTCGGTGTCAAATTTTGACCAACACTACATTTTGTTGAAGAAAGGAAGGACCTTCCCACCACATCCTTAAGTTAGTAAAACTACTGTATTAATTCCGTGCGTCAATACATCAGCAGGGTTCTCTTGAGACGTAACCTGATTCCATTGACAAATTTCTGTTAATCTTTGTATAGTTGCTACACGATTAGCTACAAATTGCTTTAATAAATTTGATTGGGTTTTTAACCAACCTAAAACTATTATTGAATCACACCATAAATATATTTTCTCTGGCCATAAAGCAAACAAATTTACCTTTTCTACAAATTGAGACAGTAAAAGTGCTCCACATAGTTCTAAACGTGTAATTGTACAAGTTTTTAAAGAACTAACTTTAGCTTTCGCACATAACAATCTTATATGAGCTGTGTCATCACTGCTTAGGGATTTTACATATATCGTCGCGCCATATGCCTTCTCCGAAGTATCGGAAAACCCATGAATTTCAAAATGAGAAGAGTCTATCAACCTTACGCACCGCTCTATATTTAAAACGTTTAAAGCCGAAAGACACTCTCCAAAACTGAACCATTCAACTTTAATAGAAATTGAAACTTTGTCATCCCATGCTAATTTTTCTTGCCAGAGCTTTTGTAAAATAATTTTAGCAATTATAGTACAAGGTGACAATAGTCCAATAGGGTCAAATACCTGAGCAATTTCAGATAGAATTGTTCGCTTTGTAATTACTAAATTTTTATTCTCGCTAATATTAAACCTGAAGCAATCTATTCTAACTGACCATGTCAGACCAAGTGCCTTTTTGTTTTCATTGGGTCCCAGATCTATTGTATCGTTTTTTAAACCATTGGAAATCATTTCATTCCTATTGGAAACCCACTGACGCAAATTGAAACACCCTTGTTTCAAAATAAAGGAAACATTTTTAACACTATCTTTAGCTTCTGCAACGCTGTCAGGTCCACTCAGCAGATCATCGACATAAAAATCACGTAATATTATTTCAGATATCTGTTGATATGACTTTTTGCAATCATGACCTAACTGCTGCAAACATTGAATTCTAAAAAAGATGCAGATGCTGTTCTGTATGTCACTGTATTTAACCCGTATGCCTGCAATTTTACATCGGGTGTAGGTCGATACAGAATGCACTGCAATCGCCTTTGGGTAGGGTCTACCAGAACCGGACGGTGCATTTTCTCAAAATCGCTACATAAAACATACTTATGTTGTCTAAAACTAATTAATATTGAAAAAAGATCATCTTGCAATACAGGGCCTACCATCTGTAGATCATTAATAGATTTGCTTGAACTAGTCGCCTGAGATGCACTGAACACCACATGCAACTTCGTGGTTTTGCTGCTCTCCTTTAACACTCCATGATGTGGCATAAAATACTGCTTAGCATCAGAGGAATATTCTACTTTAGTCATATGACCTAGACCTTCATACTCAGACAAACAGTTAGTGTATTTCTGCCCTAGTGATGCATTAGATGCAAATTTCCACTCTAAATTAAGGAATCGTGATTTGGCTAATTCAAAGGATTCTCCTAAAACATCTGAGGATGCCTTTAATGGAATAGACACCATGAACCGCCCGTTCTCTACTCCCTTAAAATTATTTAAGAAATATTTTTCACATTCCTCCTCTTCTAGAGAGAGTTGCCTTGTAGGAATAATTTCTTCCAGCTCACAAAATCGCTGTAGTTGTGCTTGAACAGCTACTTTACTTAAATTACAATATGTAACTAACGCCTTTGGGCTTTTTATTATTGAATACTGGCCCTGATAAAATCCAACCAAAAGTGGTTTCTTGTAAAATAGGCATGTATTTTCCTAATTGAATCTGCCCCGCACAAATAATTGCTACCTATTAAAATATGTATAGGCTGTGGCTCAAAAAACTTAGGATCGACTAAATTTAGGAATAGGAATATCATTCTTATCCAACTTAAATGAAGGTAAGTATCCTGTAATATTCTTGATAACTAAACAAGATAAATTCGCAATGAAATGCTTATTAATCGATTGCACAGTCTAGTCTCATTTATATTCGATTTTTGACAATGACTGACTAAGCCCTGATACTGTAAAGTTTATTTTAGTTTTATGTATTTTGAAACATTCAGCCAATTCCTCAGTTATAAAACTGTTTTGTTAACCTGTATCCAAAAGACCTTTAACAATATACTCTTTATTGTCCTTATCTTGCACCTTTACAGATATAATCAAAAGAAAAATTTGTGTATTTACAGAAATTGCAGACAAATTCATCGCCGCAATATTATTCACCTCAGTTGCATTGATATGAAAGAGAGAATTGTGCTTTAATTTGCATTTGGTACAATAACCAAACTTGCAATCTTTTGCATAATGATTTTCTCGCAAACAATTTTCGCACAACTTTAATTGTTTAATCTTTTTTTACGTGGTCTTCTACAGTCAAATCTTTAAATGGCATACATTTATAAATAGTGTGACCTTTTTTGCAATAATTACATACAATACTGTTTGCTACTAATGCCTTTGTAAACTGCTGCGGCTTTTCTAATAAATTTGATCGCCCTTTTAAAAATTTAAAAATATCCTCTAAAGTAGGTAAGTCTTTATTGCCCTTAAAAGCTTCCCATTCTCGCGTAGATGTATTATCTAATTTTGATGCGATAATGTATACTAACGGAACATCCCAATGTTTTATTGGTAACTGAAGATACTCTAAGCTCTTGAAATGTGTGTTAACCGTATCTATAAGCTTTCGAATCTGAAATGATGACTCACTAGTCAAAACTTCTAGATTAAAAATAAATTTTATATTGTAACATGTAAAAATTCCGAACTGAATTATTCCTCAACATTACTGCTACAAAGCCGTTAATTCAGCATTTATTTATTTAACGCTTTACCTAATATGAATTCCAACACTTTTGTATATTTAATAAACCAATAAAATTAAAGCATTTTATTAATATAGCTGATAACACTATTACATATCTTGCGCGTGTTCCTTACTCATATGTAGAATATCTAAGGTCTTCATGTTGTTTGTCGAATTATGTCAAATGCTCACTTTTTGTCTGCTCCTCGAGCCGAAAGGTCACTGCTCTGCGATATAAAAGCAGACGACATGTTGCTGGAAATTAAGTTTTTCTGGCGTAAGCGCCGACACAAATAAAAATTTAAAGTTATGAAGTGATTAGTCTTTACAAACGGTTTGTTTTATAGGTGATTGATTACGATTTTAATAATATATATTGCAGTGCAACTTCCGTAATTTATAATGTAACTTCAGTAAACTACAATGGTTCTAATGGAATTTTAAGATTATTCTATTTGGTTGATGTACAAAAAAATTTATCTATATGGAAATTGATTTCGCACAAAATGGTAAGTGGAATTGTTGGATAGTACTGACACGTGGCTGGATGCTCACATCACAACAAGTGCTGACAAGTTGTTAGGTCATTGACGTCCGTGGGTAAGCTCATTTGATTTCCTGAAATTTTTGCTGCATGTTCCATATTTTATTTCGTATACACACACATATATCAACGTACCATTTTATTGTTCATTTTAAATTACTTTATGCTTTGATGTACAAATACCTCCAGTACAGATAATTTAGCAACATATATATTAATAGAAAGAAGCTTAACTTTTAACGGTTCAATATTTAAAATATATAGAATGATTTTATTCTATTAATCAGATGTTCAAATTTAGAAGTCATTCTTGTCAAACTATGTATAAAAAAAATATTAAGTTACATCAATCATAGTAACATGTGGTTTGCAGTATTCGTTTAAACAAATGTTATTTCTTATCTTGTTTACCGAAACCTTAGTTCAACATGTTGTTTGCGTGCCTTCATTCTAACAAATGTAATTTCCTTTGAGAACAATTAACCAATACATTACTGCATGTATAAAGAATTTAAATCACTTGTAAGGTTCTAGTAGTGCTACTTCGAGCTATTAAATATAAATGGATATTGTTAAACACAATATACCATTTAATTAAAATTCAGTAGACATAAAAAATTAAATTTTACATCTCCTGAGTAACGTAATTATATAGATTCGTAAGAAATTGTTTTTGTTGAGTTACATTATCTTGTACATAATTGTTTAAAATGAGAATATAGAAACCTATTTTTCTTCAGTTCATTTTTTATGAATATTTAATTTTTCCCAAAGGTTTTATGACCATTAAAGGAATTAATGCAACAATTCAGTGATAAGTATTTGAAACAAAATTAAGGACTTCGTATAGTCACAGAATTATTAAATAAATTACATGTTTGCTAGTAGTAATGTTGTTTCAGAGCCATCCTAGAACTTCTTCAGAGCAGAAAGAAAGTAAGTAACCTATGTGTGACAACCAATCGTGTATTTAAAGTGGTTTGTGATAGTATGTTTCCAAATTTTTTCCTTTAAGCAAATTTATTTAGTCAATTGCTGTATAAAAATTTAGGTGGCGTCCATTACCTTGTTTTTTTTAACTTTAATTAAATCCATTGACACAATTTCATGCGACCGTGGGTTAAAAGCTCAGCTAGCTACAAGTTATAAGAGTTTTCTTTTTCTATAAGCCGCTTGTCATCCAACCTTACCCTGGGCTTGTTACAATTTACAAGAATTCTCGAAAGGTATAGAAAATCAACCACGATTTTTTTGATAACTTACACTACCGCCCATGGTCTGGGGCGTGATCTAAGGTTGATTAGAAAATATATAACACTGGCGCTCAACGTGGGGCCAGATTGCTTGCTCTTCGATATACACTTAAAGAGGCTCAAATCAATTTTGGTTGGCTCGAATTATGATTGTCTCAATTTTGTTTGTTCATTAGTGATTCCCTCGTTTGATTTAAAGATTTTGTCTCACTGATTCATGTAACATTTAAACTCAATGAAGTTAGATCTCATCAATATTAATTCCTCGTAACATTTCATATAATTCGGTAGAGAAAGATTTGATTCAAATTTGATTAGAATTTTGTATACTATATTATTTGGTTCAATTAGTTATTGATTGCTGTTGAATGAGAGCTTATATTGACTGGATAATTTTAGACTTTATAAATTTTTACAATGACAGAAAAATATCAGATAGTACATTTACTTAAAGATGAGTTAGATTATGAGTTGAATATTAGAGGGATACAGAACACTAGACCAGTCGCTGATAAAAGAAAAATATTAGCTCGATTATTAGCCAAGGAATCTGTTAAACCAGGATGTTTGATTGATCTCTCAGGGTATACAGTAGATTTTTATACAGAAAGGCAGGAAGTTGAGTCAAGTGTAGAATCGATAAAAAATGTCTTAACGGAATACCAAGATGAACCTTCAGTCTCCACTTTTAAGAGGATACAGTCTAGGTTAATACACATTTTAGGTCACCGCTGATGACAAGATGGTCTGATGAGATCCCGCACCTTTGTGGTGTAGAAGGGTGCACAGGTGGCGTGGTCCCAGGCAGCTACCATAGTGGTTCGTATCTATTTATATCTAAACATTACTGGACTATGTTAGAATGTAGGGCTGTAATAATTGAGGCATTGCTGTACCGAATGACCCAGATTGGTGGTGACAAAATGATTATTTTCGGTGTGGGGGGTATGGGTTGGTAATACTCACGTGGTTAAAAAATTGGGTTTTTCTTTTTGGGGGAACAATTTAATACGTTAATTTTATGTTTATGGATTGGGATTTCCAACGGGTGTTTTCTTGTTAAATTTGTAAACTTGGGTTAATTAAGAGATATGTGTTGGTAATTTTAAATTAATTAAGAATTGGGTTTTTCTTTGTTGGGATTTCAAACTGTGGATTTCTTGTTAAATTTGTAACTTTATTTTCTAATTATAGGATATGGGTTGCTACGCTTTAAATATTTAACAATTTTAGATAAGTAGCTTTAGGTTTACTGTGGGAATTACGAGCGGCTGTTTTTAGTGTTGAGTTTGGGTTTTTTGCTGTTGCTATTTCAAAACTGCAGCTCACCACTTTTGACCTAATTTTGTTGTTCTACCGAACAGATGTATATTGGGGTTATTGAATTTTTTTGTTGAGGGTTTGGGGAATACTGTGCTTTGTATATTTTTTGTTTTAATTAGAGGTTGTGTGATTATTTTTATGAGTGTGTAATTAATGTTTTTATTTCAGGCCTTTCTTTAGTTTTTGTAGATATTGTACCCCACACACTCGCCGATTGAGCCCGGCCATTTTCTTTCTTCCTTGTTCTTTTTTTTTTGGCAACGTCTAGGTACGTAGCAATATATCATATATACTTAAACCAATTGTTTTCTGTCGTTTTGAAAAAGCTTTGAATGTTAAAATTTTTTATATAGGCAAAAACATTTTACATAATAAAAATTTTATTGAAAAATATTACATTTGTTTACAATTAATATATAAAATATACAGAATATTAGAACTACAATCATAAGTCAGAGCACTTAAATAATAAAAGGAATAATACTCGTACGTCCTTTGGGATAATTTGGAAATTCTTTAAGATACGCTGTGTGCTTTTTAAGAGCCCAAACTATCATCTGACCCAATCCAGTAACTGTAAATAAAAATGCCGGAAAAGAACTTGTCATTATTGAAAAACTAAGCCAAGATCCAAATTCATAAGTATAGTTGGGACAAGAAACAAAATTTGTTATTAAGGTAAATGGATTTCCATTTGGCATCGGAATATTCCGAGCTCGTGTTCCAGGTGGACGTAAATCTCGCAACATGCGATGACAACTTAGATTTCCATATTCGCACAAAATAAAGCCTAATAACCCTGTGTAAAATTGGATATCGCTTGGAGCTGAATACAATGGATGATTAATGTAATAGGATACATAAGCAGCAAACCCCCAATAAAATATGCTATTTTTAAATATATTATAAATCGGCATTGTTGCATGTGAGTAACGTTGTACAAATATTGTTTCATAAAGTCGTTTGCCATAATGTGCTAACCAACAACACCCAGCAATAGCTGTAGCTGTTGATAATGTTCCACTGACGTTTCCATATACAATCCAGGGTCGTAGCATAAAAACGCCATAAATACTAAATGGTCCAGTATACTCAGTCAAAAGAACAGTTGTCCAACCTACTTGCGGTCCTAAATCTTTCAGATACAGCTGTGAACCATTTTTTACATTTAAACTTGATAAAGTGGTAGAATCCTTTATATCTTTACCTTTCAGCTCAGTTCGAATTGATTGTCTTTCAACATACAACCCCTTTTTAGCTTTAGCAATTTCTTTTTTCAGATCTGCAATTGTACCTGAGGGTGAAACCTTTATTTTGCCTATTGAACCCTTAGGTAGCTTAGTGATTTCAACTTCAATCATGTTTTGAAAACTGTTGATACTGCCAGTTATCTAAAAATAAAAAATTAATTACAATAATGTTATACTATTTTTCTCTGTGATAAGGTTAACACGTGAATATTTAAGTTTATAATGATTCCTTCTATAGCGCACAAATTGTAATTTTTATTGTAAATATGGCAAATTTCTAAAGGTAATACGGGAATATAATCAAAGAATTGTATTTCCATATCAGCCATGGCAGCCGCATTTTTAAAGAGAATGTTCTGCATTTAGAACGCAATGCGTTGTTTTCTATATATGCATTTTGTAACGAAACAGAGAAAGGCGTGTATTATTTGTTTTCCATATGCATTATTGTTTATTTATTATTATTTATTATTAACAAACAGAAAAAATAACAAATGTAAAAGTCAAGAAATAAATTCGTTCAGTTATATTGTAAAAAACGGGTTAATTTATACTTGATATTATTAAATATAAGTTTTATATAATTAAAAGGTAACCAATATTTTGTTGACGACTGGCTAGATTGGACATTATTCCGGGAAGAGACTGAGACTGTAGGTGTGGGTTAGTAAGATTTAGGCAGAGAAGATTCAGTGGTGACAATAATATACAAATTAAGAAAGTTAAAATGAACAAGAAACAATTAGGATTATTTTAAAGTATGTGCACAGTGTCCCAAATTTGATGTCGTTAATGGGTAACTTGGTTATTATTAATGAGACAATAAAACTGTTTGCACAGTTATGAGCTAACTTTTTGAGATCAATACAATGGTGAAATTAGAAATGAACGATCTTCTTTTGTTTTCAAATTTTGCCAATAATAGATATTTTTAACAATTCAATTAATTTGTATAACTTGTTGCAAAAATATCCAAAAATACTGTTGAAGTTTATAAACTTGCATTTTTTTAAAATGGAAACTACTGTTAGTTGTCACTTTGTTTTTCAAATGGTCGAATTGTTCCATGTTTTCAGTATAATAAATTAATTTATCATACTGGTAATAAATAGTTGACCGCAAAACAAAACAATTTAATATTTCACATTTCTAAACAACAAGGTTTGAAAACTAGAAGAATATAATATCATAACTGCATATTTTACAAAAATTAATAAGTACATCTTAACTTGAAAATCCTATTGCTTTGTCTGGATATAAATAATTGAAAACACACACACTCATACACATGTGCGCACACACACACTCACGCATGCATGCACGCACCCACACACACACACATGCAGCCATGCATGCACTCATGTAAGCACGCATGCATGCAAACACACATGTGCTCACGTACGCACACTAAAACACAGTGTTACACTTTTATTTTCTTATTGTACAAAATTTTGAAGAAAAATATTTTCTTACTATTTTAAGAAGAGAATATAACTATATCCTTGCTGGAGTTTTATTTTTAGTAATAAATACACATCTGTATATAAACAAACACACGTGGTACTTTTTTCAATGCATAACCATTTGACAACAAATACCACGTAATTAATTTTTTAAACTACATTAATACATAACACGAATGTTATGAGAAATATCGCAAAATACATTCAAACATACTGAATACAAAAAAATTCATACATCACTACTAAAAACAAAAATGTTTTTCGCGACCACCTCGCGATCAATCCCTATACAGTTTTCTTTTTTGCCGGTTCTAGCTACCAACCTCCGCATTTCCTTAGCGGCAAATTTAAAATTCACGCATTTAACAGATGTTAGACTAAACTTAACATAGATTTCTCTTTTGTGTTGCTTTTTGTCACCGCAGATAGTTTTAGAATAATTATTAGCTATAAAAGCGATTTATCACCATATATTTATATAGTTTAGAAAAATAAAAAGTTAGTATTTCAGTACTCCCGGATATTTGTTCTTCAAATGAGCTGATCTCATTGTATAACAAAGATTCCAGCATCCAAACAAAAGTAAAATCTAATTTATTTAATGCAACGACTTGAAATGAGAAAGAGACTCATTGTCTAGTTTATATTTTATTATATGGCTTTAAATTTACTACATTTTGTGTTGATTTAGTTACTTTTGTTATTGGACACTCTAAAATATACGCATTTTCATTTATTTGCTGCCTAACCTTGTATGGTCCTTCATATAACAAAAAGAATTTTTTAATTTCTTTATTTAACACGCAAGATTGATAGTGGGTCTTAGTTAATACCAAATCACCAGGTTTATAAGTTACAGGTTTAATATTTTTATCATGTCTCAACTTTCTCATGTTAGCTTTAGATAATAGAAGTTTTTCTGCCAATTCAATTTTTATAACCTTATTAAAAACTTTTCTTTCAGGGAAGTTTATCAATCTTTCAACTAGTTGCTCACATCTTTTATCAGTCATGAGTTCGATTGGTGCAAAACCTGTTGAATCATTTTGTACACAGTTAAGCCATCCTTCGATTATCGGTACGACATCAGACCAAGTACTATGTTTTTTATGACACATTGTTCTAAATAATCTCCCTAATTCCCTCATTATTCTTTCTGCGGGATTACTTTGGGGATGATATATATAGTTGAATATCTCTGCTTAATATCGAGTCGTTCTAATGTTTCTACCCAAACCCTGCTTGTAAATTGTGGCCCATGGTCAGATAATATACAGACAGGTTTACCCAAATCTGGTATAAAATTATTTTCTATTTTCCTTAATAATGTTTTTGCTGTTGCTTTTTTAACTGGATACAGCTTAACGAATTTTTGTAAAAATATCACGTAGCACAAAAATGTGCAATAATCCCCCCCTACCTCTTGGTAGTGGTCCATATATATCTATGGCTACTAGGTCTAAAGGTTGTTTACTAATAATGTTTTTCATTAACCCTGCTTGTTTTTTATATATCCCTTTTGTTTTCTGGCAAATATCACATCCCATAATTGCCTTTGCAACCCGTGTACTTAAATTTTGTATGTAGCATGTCTCTTTTCACCAAAATGCCCGTATATAATATGGTATTCCCAGATTATTTTGTCAACTAAATGTTGTGGTATATATATCAACCACCATTCGTCGCTTTTATTACTTCTTTTAAATAACAAGCCATCATGAACTAAATATTTCTTTTGAAGTTCTCTTCTTTTTACCATTGCTATCAATAATTAATTCGTTTTTAAACCCATTTTATTTGACTATCATTTTCTTGTTCCTGCTCTAAATTTTTAAATAATTTCCTAAGGTTATTTTCAGAATACATTTTATTCACAGGTGCAACTACAATTGCTTCATCCCTATGTCTACCTTCATATCCATAGCGTGATAAAAAATCAGCAATAACATTTAATTTACTTTTTCTATAATGAATTTCTAAATTGAACTCTTGTAAATATAAGCTCCAGCGCATTAATCTGGCACTAACAGCTTTACTTGTAAGCAAAAATTCTAATGCTCGGTGATCGGTTAAAATAAATGTTTTATACCATAAGATATAGGACTTAAATTTTTTACACCCAAAAACTATGCTTAGTAATTCTAATTCAGTAATCATATAATGCTTTTCTGCATTTAATAAACTTCTACTTGCAAATGCAATACTATTAATTTCACCCTTATCATTTATCTGAAATAAATGTGCTCCTAATGCTTTTGTAGATGCGTCAGTTTCTAAATAAAATGCTTTTCTAAAATCGGGATGTTTTAAATCTATAGCATTTATAAATGCCTCTTTTATTTTTTGAAATATTCTTGTTTGTGTAAACCCCAGGTCCACTTTACATTCTTTTTTAATAAATGTGTTAAATTTGATGTTAAATCTGCTTGTTGCATAACAAACTTTCTATAAAAATTACAAAACCCTAGGAACAATGGCAATTCCTTTTTATTTTTAGGTTCAGGAAAATCCTGAATCACTTGTATTTTACTTGGATCTGCTTTAATTCCATTTGCACTAACTATAAAACCCAAAAATTTTAATTCATTTTTTAAAAATTCAGATTTTTTATATTTACTGTCATATTTGCATCTTTTAATTTATACAAAACAGCATCAAGTTGTTCTGCGTGTTCTTCAACAGTTGATGATGCAATCAAAATGTCATCAACATATACTGTTGCATAATTTAATACTTCTTGTTCCAAAACATGATCAAGACATTTACTAAACATTGCTATTGATACATTAAGACCAAACGGTAATACCCGAAAATGGTAACTGCGTCCATTAACTAGGAACGCCGTTAAGGTCTACTCTTTTCATCTAATTTTAATTGCCAAAACCCACTGGTGAGGTCAAGCGATGTTAAATATTTAGTACCATGAAATTTTTGTAACAGCTCTTCGACTGTTGATGGCGATTTACAATCGGGAACTAATACTCTGTTTAACCCCCTTGCATCCAAACAAATGCGGACACTACCATTCTTTTTTGCCACTATTACTATTGGGTTCGAGTAAGGTGAACTAGATTTCTTAATTATCCCATATTCTAACATTCTTTTAATTTCTAAGTCTACTGCTTCTATTTTCGAAAATGGTATTGGGTATGATTTCTTTTTAAACGGTACATCTTTGGTTATAAGGGTGCATTCAAATTTATTACACAAACCTGGTAGATCTGAGAAAACTACTTCATTTTTCTGTTTTATTTCATCTATTATGCTTTCTTCATATGAAAGCTCAACATTTGCACAAGTAACTATCTTATAATGGCTTTCTAAGTGTTTATCTATTACATTTTTGTGGCTTGGTAGTACTGCAAAGCATTCATTACATTTAAATTGTTTTAATTTATTATCTCTACAGAATCATGCACACTCCCTAATAAACCTAATAGAATTTGTTCAAGCTTTTTTTCATCACTGTCGCTATTTAATGTCCCTTCATTATTTCTTTCACTACCTGATAATTTAAAAAATTGGTCTACATCTTGTACCCAGTAATTGTTACTTGAATAAATATTAAATTTAACCGAACCTAAAATTTCATTAGTGCTTCCTTTAATAAAATTTTCTTTATAATTATGATTATCTATCCTAAAACTCAAACAATTCTGGTCAAAATCTAATAGAATATTGTATTTCCCAATCCAATCAGTACCTAAAATTGCAGTTGTAGTTAATCCCTTTACTACTAAAAAAATTACTGGTAGCACCTCTCCCGCTACTAAAATATTTAGTAAAACTTGTTTTCTTACTTTAGTTATTATACCAGTTACCCCCTGTATAGACAATCCAACTACTGGTAAAATTAAAATCTGATCTGTGGTCGTAGACTGTAATAGCGTTAGCATTTCTTCCGAAATGATGCTAACTGTACTTCCAGTATCAATGAGACCTTCAAAATTAGTTTCGGTTAAGTAACATGTTATTTTAGGTACTTTAGCTATTTCATCATTATTATTATTATTTTTTATATCAACTGTATTTGTTCGATTTTTTACTTTATTATTACTTTTATACAAATGTTCATTCCAGAATTTAGTAAAGATTTTTAAATATTCTATCTGCTCCCTAGTTTTATTTCTTAACTGAGTTACTGGAGCCCGTAACACAGTAGCAATTAGTTTGGGTGGTTTTCGAAATTAGGTTGTTCGGGTTCAGTCCTAACTTGCTCCCTATTAGGATTCCCAATCATATTTTGTTGCACATTTTGATGCGGATTTTCCCTATACACATATTCATCCCTTGATCTACCCATGTGTCGTACAATTAACATTTCCGCCCCTGTTTTGTCTTTGGTTACTCCTAAAATTATTATTTTGGTAATTACCCCGATAATTATCATTATTGTGTTCATTTCGATTATTTCGACGGTCATACCTACTTGCCTGTTGATCTAAACTATCAATTAATTCTAGTAAATCCTATTGTATTAATTCGTGCGGCTAACAAAGTCCTTTCCACTTCATACGGAAAATGTTTTATAACAGCATCAACAAAAATACACTCATGCATAGGAGGTTGTAAGAATTGAATTTTGTCAATCCAATACCACACATGATGTTTCATAGTACCATTATGGGGATTATACATTTTTGATTCATGAATTTTATATCGAAGTTCTTCCTGTTTTCTGAGAGACCAATACGTATTTAAAAAATCGCTTTTAAAATCCTTGAAGTCATTTCAACGATTTTGGTATTTTGATGACCATATTAATGTGTCGCCTTCCAAACAACTCAAAACTAAACAAATTTTCTTTTTTTCAGACATATGGTTTAAATCAAAATATTGCTCTGGTCCTTGTATAAATCGAACTGGATGTATAGACTTTCTATTTTCATCAAATTTCAGTTTTTCCTGATTAAAATGACCCCCATTAGGATTAACATGGATCACATTTCCTACTGTTCCTAAATTAAATTCATTGACTTTAGCATTTAATCCTTGTATCTCTTGGTTAATATCTTTAACTTCCATGTCTACTTTTTCCAAATCTGCCTCCATTTTACTTATTCTAGTTGAAGTATAATTAAATTCCTTATTTATAGTTTCAAAGTTACTTTTTACCATGTCCCGATCATTTGAAACTTGGGTTTTAATGTCACTTACTTTATTTTGTACAGCATTAAAACTACTATTTATTTCCTGCTTCAAATTGGTTTCAAAACACTTAAATTTAGTTTCCTGCTCCTTTCTAAATTCTGCTAATTGATCGTCCGATTTTTTATTTATTTGGTTTATATTCACATTCATTTGACCCATATCAGCCCTGATATTTTCATTAAACTGATTCAAGTTTACATTCATCTGATTCATATCAGTCGTAATATTTGTATTCATTTTTTCTAACAATATATATAATTTAGACATTTCTGAACTTTCAGTGCTTTGTCTATTTAATTCTTTCTCAGCCCTATTCCACTCCGACTCCGTCACTACTTTCCCTTTAATACTCATTTTACAGTTTTTACATTTATTTTCGAAAAGAAAAATCACTTTGATTTGAAGTACATCCACAAATACTTAGTAAAACAAAAACACACTTTCGAGCTCCCACGTTGTGACGACAATTGTTACACTTTTATTTTCTTAGTGTACAAAATTTTGAAGAAAAATATTTTCTTACTATATTAAGAAGAGAATATAACTATATCCTTGCTGGAGTTTTATTTTTAGTAATAAATACACATCTGTATATAAACAAACTCACGTGGTACTTTTTTCAAAGCATAACCATTTGACAACAAATACCACGTAATTAATTTTTTAAACTACACTTAATACATAGCACAAATGTTATGCGAATATCGCAAAATACATTCAAACATACTGAATACAAAAAAAATTCATACATCACTACTAAAAACAAAAATGTTTTTCGCGACCATCTTGCGATCAATCCCTATACAGTTTTCTTTTTTGCCGCTTCTAGCTACCAACCTCCCCATTTCCTTAGCGGGAAGTTTAAAATTCACGAATTTAACATATATTAGACTAAACTTAACATGGATTTCTCTTTTGTGTTGCTTTTTGCCACCGCAGATAGTTTTAGAATAATTATTAGCTATAAAAACAATTTATCGCCATATATTTATATAGTTTATAAAAATAAAAAGTTAGTATTTCAACAGATGAGAACACTACAACAATTTTATTTACTGACAATTCAGAAACATTGTTCAAACTGGCCTCTATTCTCTCATAAATAAACTTCGCATCGTTTTATTAGGGAGTTTATTTACTGAAATTGAAATATATAGGGCAAGACCTAATTATATATTTCACTAAATTAATTAATGTGATATCCATACTAAAATAATGTAGTACAAAACAATATGAATGATCTTATAATGCATATTAAGTTATTGTTGTGTATGCATGTGTAGTGTGTGCGTGCATACGTATGTATGTGTGGTTGTGAATATTAATGACTAATTAATTTTTGCAATATCTTTTTAAACTCATATTCATTACTTGAGAATACTTATAATGATTTGTTGTTATTGTTAAAGTTATATGCTGCTAGTACTTTTAGTATTGGTGAATTGCGCCTTAACTCTGTTCTAAATATCGGAATATAAAATAGGTTTTTAAGACGACCAGAATGTACAGGGACAGTGTTACATGACAAAATTGGCAATGTAAATTGTTAAATATGTGACTAAATTCCCGCCATTATTTTCAAATAAACTTGTTAATTTTCACCATCCCGGACAGTTGCGCAGGCGCGGAGTGAGTGGGCAAGTGTGCGGAGCGACACGATATTATTAGCCACGAGACCTCGAAGCGGGTAACGACTACCAGTGTCGTGTTTTTTGGCTTTTCCCTTTTTAGGATGTAAGTTCCTCTATCTTCTCTCTACCTTTTATCGTTACCTCTACCTGTATCTATCGTACCGCTACGAACGACGAAAGAGGAGAGACATAAATCTGGATCAACAATGGTGTGGTGTGACTCACAAGGAGATGGCCCTGAGATTTAACTGCAAGGCGCGTTTTAAGTGAGTACTTTGCTTTATTTAAACTTTAAAATAAGAATTGTATCATTGTAAACGTGTTTGGTATTTGATACAATTTGCCACGTAATTATGTCATAATATATACTATTGCGCAATATTGTGAAACGTGGACCGTGGCAGTGGTGCCAAGTGTAACAGAAAAACCTATTTTACTTAATATATAAGGACAATCAATTTGATTATTTAGAATTTTATGTAAAAAGGAAAACCTTATTATTGTTCGACGTTCGGAAATTTTATTAATCGCGAATATTTTCCAAGCATTACTGTACGAGTTGAATCCTATATGTGTATTAAATTTTTTGTACTAAATGTATGATATAAACTTATTTTGAATAGTTTCAAGTAGTTGTGATTGAATTGCAGTTCCAGGATCCCAAATAATAATAGAAAATTCTAATTTGGAGCGAACCAAAGAGTTATACAGCAGCTTGTTGCAATCTACATTAGTGAATGACTGTGAGTTTCTGATAATGAAACCTAACATTTTATACGCATCTGCTGCTATTGATTTAGTGTGACCATCAAAATTTAAGTTTGTTTTAAATTGTACTCCCAGGTCCGTTTTGTCATTCACCACTTTTAGTCTATTTTTTGTTATTGAATACTTAAACTCTATTTTATGTTTAGTAATTAAGTATGACATTTTCTCACATTTGTTAATATTGAAATATAATTTATTATCATTACAGCAAATATATATATATATATATATATATATATATATATATATTGTTCAGATCGATTTGTAATAGATCACAATCAAAGTCACTCTTTATTTCCTTGTATATTTTCAAGTCGTTGGCAAATAAAAGATATTTACTATTATAAATGCACTGTGTTAGATCATTAACAAAGATAAGAAATAAAAGAGTACCAAGATTGCTTCTTTGTGGTACACCTGAGGTTGAAGTGAAGCATTGAGAGTTCTTTTGTATGTCACAAATGATTTCCTATTAGATAGATAAGATGCAAGTAATTCAATTACTGGTAATGAAAATCCATAAAAAGCCAATTTTGCTAACAGTACGTCATGATTCACATTATCAAATGCCTTAGCAAAGTCTGTATA
This sequence comes from Platerodrilus igneus, assembly GCA_036346225.1. Taxonomy (NCBI): domain Eukaryota; kingdom Metazoa; phylum Arthropoda; class Insecta; order Coleoptera; family Lycidae; genus Platerodrilus; species Platerodrilus igneus. The sequence continues at coordinate 6,477,997 of JARFIW010000318.1, read as the reverse complement.
TATCACATCAACCTGCCCTTTCCTAACACTTCACTGACAAAATCTGTAAAAATTAACAGATTTGTGGTTGACCTTTTTGGCATAAAACCACAGAGATGGGACATCGTAAGAAAAAGAATTAACGACACCCTTCACTCAACCTTACAAACTCACTGGTCGCCCAAAATTGAGACCATAAAACCTATTTCTGCTCAACTGGCCGTAGTGCTAAAAAGGGTATCACAAATGTGGGCATAGGCATAGAGCGAAGTGAACGGGTATTAAAAATGATGTATGTTCATTAAATGAAGTAAAGATCGTTACAAAAAATATAGGATGATCGAAATATCTCCAAGAGGAAAAAAAGAGTCTGTAAATAGAAGAGATTGGCAGACGAGAAGCAATAAAGTGAACTGGAAAATGTAACCATAAACGTATTTAAAAGACAAACATATTACATCATATCAGATCATGAAATTGCAAATAGTACTTTTCGGTTTACTAATGTTGGCCACTCAGAGAATGCCTGAATGTATATTGTGTCGACACATTTCTCTCTAAACCCATGAACGCCATTGACCGCCATATATGCGTACCTCATTACAAGGCAAGTTATCAAAATTTCTACAATTGACAGTGAAGTTTTTATAAAATATAGTAGCATTGACAAAACAATTTTTGTTTTTGTTTCGCCTGGGATAATAATTGCAATATAAAGGAATAAAACAGTACTCTCCACCTTCACAAGTGTACAAATTTCGTTTACACCTATATTGCTAGTTGTTTCAGCCCAGATGTAACAAAATACACTTTGTGATTTACTCTCCTAAATAGTGAAATGTACACAGCATATTTTCTAGAAAATCCAAACATACCAGAATCATTAGGCATGGTGAGAATCTTCTGTAAAGGATGCGACCAATAAGTGGTTTAGCAGTGACGAATTTTGATCTATTAGGAAAGCCGTTAGTTTTACCTTTCTCCTTATGATTCTTCACATTTAGCACGTTTATCTTAGCATGGAACATGTATTCCTATGTTATATTTAGACAAAAAGTTTCTTAAAATAATGATAGTCCTATGGGTAGCTCATTAAGTTGTTTAATAGTTGTTGTATTGTTACGTGCCAATAAATTGGCACTAAACATTCCCTAGTTTTAGCTTTGATGTGCGGAAGTTTTCGCGCCTTAAAATTCAAAAGACTCGGTGCGCGTATTTCCGTCACGTCAAAAGTAGGTTGGGTTAATAATTTCGCGCCGACGCGTGAAAGGACAGAAAAGTGGGGTTTTTCCGATGGGCTCGGTAACGTGGCTTTTTTCCTGGGACCTTAGTGAACAGTGGTTTGGTCAGGTATCGTATCGTGCCTTATCTTTATTTATGTAGATATCCTTGCCTGATTATCTTTGTTTGTCGCCCTTATACCTGTTCCTGTCTTTCCCTACATAGGTAGAGGTAATCTGTAGCCGTTGGCTGAACCGCATTCCACGTCGGAGCACCATCTTTAAACACTCCGGAGTGGAGCCCTGAGATCGAGTCGAAGCTATTTGGATCGACGTAGGCGTACCCTCTGTTAATTGCCTTAAAAGGGGCCATCAGTAGCCCTGATGGACTTCGACAGAAGCCAACTTTAACCCAGGGACATATTCATGTGAGTATTTCGCTGTTATAAACTATTTTCATAAATTTATATTTTCCGATAATTGCGTATTAAATTTGTGCGTTGATGACGTCATTGACAGATGGGCGCGCCGAAATCTGTACAAAGATTAGCGTTACCAACCGCCCGTGGCGTCGCTTTTTCCGCGCTTGCGCGATTGCAATTATAAACTTTTAAATTGTGCAAGTATGATTTAAATTGTAAGAGTATACATTCTGTAAAGGTTTGCTATACCCCTTGATGTCTGCTGGTAGGTATAGTTTCTTACTCCATGAACGACAGCATTGAGACAGAACCGCTGGTAAACGTTCGACAAAACTTCTAAATTCGTTCAATCGTTCTTCTGTTACTTAGTGCTTTGGCTTATGTTTTCCTCGCCTGTCTATATTGTCCTTTTTTTTCCTAGTATTGAATTTCTTACCATTTATGTGAGAGATCCAATGTTGCTAAAAAATCACCTGCATATACGAATTTGAATATCACAGTTTATGAAATAATATTGGTAAGTTAATGATTTTTCCTTTTGACCAGTACTACATTTACCCATTCATGCATAAAATGTCTTTTATCATAATAATTCTTAATTCCAATATATCATGAACAAGTTTTTCCTCTCTTCATCTATAAATGAGTTACATTGGTTATTACATTTTTTTGTTACATATGGATTTGAATCATCTGATTAGTTAGTATTAGTAGAATATGCATAAGTTAAACTTCATGAGGATATTGACGCCTGAACTAAATTCTCATCAATTTCTATTTAAATGCAGGTATTATTAAGATCAGACAATTTTCAATTTTCCCTTCATCTTCTCCACTTGTGTCATACGATTTGGAATAATCTACTATTTTTAAGCAGCCTTGTTTATTATTAGTGGTATTCTCTACATTTTCTAGAATAACAAACTGATTATTTTCAGTCTAAAAATGCATTCAGTCTCAATCATTTCATTTTCAATGACGGTCACCTTCATAACATCACCATCTTTGTTACATTCCTCATGGTTATTAAAGTCTGCATAAAATTAGAGCAATAGTGCTCAAGATTTTCATCACTTATGGACAAGCATTTATTAAAATCTTCATCATTTAGCAAAACAACATCGCTATTAAAAGCTTCATAACATCTATATTATTCGGTACAACAGTACCATGATTAATAGCTTCAATTACATTGTTATTGATTGGATACAAATTTTCATTAAATCATCTTCCTGTGAAATTTTCATTGCTTTCTATGCTATTGATACCATTTTTATTCACGAAATTTTATCATCTTTCATGAAGCATAAGCGACGTGCCATATCTGTATTATAAAGTAAATTTAAGTGTACTTAAAAGGTAAATATCACAAAGAAATTAGCAACCCCTTAATATTATTAACAAAACTAATCGTTCTATTATTAGTGCAAATGAAAATTTTATTTCGATTTATGTGATAATATATTTATTTGAATATAGCATTGTGAGCCTAGGGCCACTTGACACTCTCAGATATTTGAAATGCATAACCAAGTCAATTTTCATGATAATCCACTTAATTAAAATGCTAAAAACTTGTGTAAAACGTTTATTATCTAATCTAAGTTTAAAAGCTTATTATTGTATTTATGTAGCTTTAGTAGAATCATATCAAGGTGTGTAGGAAGTAGTAGAAGACAACATTTCAAAACTATTTTTAGCAAAAGAAAAACAACAGATGATGGGCAAGGAAGTGGGTCTACATAAAAATGCTTTAAATTAAGAAATTTCCAAGTATCTCGAATAGTTCATAAATTTACTTACAAAGACACAAAATTAAAAAAAAATGATAGTAATATAAGTTCTACTGGCTAAATCGAAATTAGAAATATATCTTCGATATTTTGCTACTAGTCTTGAAACTTTAGAATCTTTAATTAGAATCTCCAAATTATCAATCAGTAAATTCACAGAAGAAATTATAGATGCAGTGTGTGATGCTCTAAATTAATTTATCGATATGGTTTTTTCTCGGCTGATTTAATTGTAAAGGATGTCTAAAAAGAACGCCGGATATAAAAAAGCCCACAATTTTTATTTATTTCTGTTGGTAACATTGTTTTTGCATGTTTTGTAATCTGATATCATTGAGGTTTCGGAATACGGTGTTTTTTTGTTCTAGGTTAGTGTTTGCACAATATCGTAATGGAAAGATACAGTAAAGAACAGTGAGTTTTGATTGTGAAAACTTACTACCGGAATGGTGAAAGTTTCACGATAACTGTTCAGACACTCCATACGATTCTTGGATATCACAATGCACCAAACGAATCCACTGTTTGTAGGTTGATCAACAAATTTAAAGAAACCGCATCAACACTATATATCAAAAGCCCTGAACGGTTTGTTATTGTGAATCCAGGAAAATCATGTAGTCGTCGTGCTCCTGCTGAACTATGTATGTGTGTAAGTGCAAATCCGTTGCTAAGATTCTTTGCATTGTTGCCGAAGACATTTGCACATCTTGAGCACGATGGCGACATGATTTTCCTACACTCACAGTAACGGAATCATACACAGCAGCTACAATTGTCTCGTTCCGGCCACTTCCAGGCTGTCCAGGGCTTTTTACGTCTACTGTTAAAGTGGTTTTTCAAATTTGTTGATCAACCTACGAACAGAGGATTCATTTAGTGTATTGTGATGTCCAAGAATCATACGGAGTTTCCAAAACGTTCACTATTCTGGTAGTAAGTTTTCAAAATCAAAACTCGCTACTGCTTACAGTACCTTTCCATTACAATACAACACAAGCACAAACCTAGAACTAAAAAACACTGTATCAAAACGAAACCTCAATGATCACAGATAACAAAACATGCAAAAAGAATGTTGCTAACTGAAATAGGTAAAAATGTCAGGCTTTTTAAATTGGGCGTTCTTTTTGAGACATTCTTTATATGTTTAAAAAAAGAGAAAATTGAACATATTTATAGTTTGAGCAAAATATATTTTTCCAAATCAATTACAAAGAAACATATTGTTCACAACTCATTCTGATACAATTATAGAAATTTCCATATCTGGAGTACTAATAGGCAGCCTTGATAAATAGAATTGTCCTTTTGTTCTAGTTACAGATGACTATTGATACAAAGATCAGATGGCTTTGATTTTCAACGAACTTCGTTCGTTTATGAAATCGATTTGTCGTCCGTCTGTCTGTCCGTCCGAGGCCTTTCTAATGGTCGGACATCAATGTGTGATACATCAATCGATTCAGCTCGGTGTCCTGAGCTTAAGTTTTGATGTCAGTTGAAATCGGGCCACGGGGACGCCGTGCCCCCGCGATATTCCGTCGGGAAAATTAAAATTTCAAATAGGTCCAAAATTAATGTGCGATACATATTTGGACTCCCCTGACATAGCTGAGTCGAAATATGGTACCCCCCACAAAATCTGACCACGGATACCCGACCCCCAGGAATTAATTTTATCAAAAATTTCAAATAGGTCCAAAATTAATGTGCGATACATATTTAGAATCCTCTGAAAAAACTGAATCGAAATATGATGCCCCCTTATTTACACACACACACACAAACACACATACATACATACATACATACACACACACACACATATATAGCTCTTAAAATATTTATTCAAGAAAATAAAATATATTAAAATGTCTCTTTTGTTGTTTATAAATTTTTGTATTTTATCTGAATACTTATAATTATTACAACATAATAATTTTAATTTCTTTAAATTGTTTTAAAGTAAGTCTACATTTGAAAGTTCGTTGCGACAATGCCTTGCATTTTCAACTTGTTTAACATGAGCAGAACACTTTGGTTTGTGAAAAAATTTACAATTAATGTTTCATAAAATAGTAGTTGACATTGTGTGATTTATGAAAAAGTGACTCATTTGTGATTTACGACCTACGTCAATGCAGCTTAATTCTCCTTCTTTGCATATCTTGTTCATTAACCTACAAAGTGTATCTTGTGCTACCTTACTCCCATATCTAAATAGATCTGCAGATAACTGATTTATTCCTATGGTGTTCCCTAACTATAGTAGCTTTAGTGCTTTTTGAAATTCTGTTCTTAGTGTTTTACACTCTGCTTCTTCCTAACATATGTATTTAATATTAGTTAAATACTATTCAGTGAAATAAAGGGTTTTTATATACATTTCCACCTACTTACTTGTGTATATGATAAAATAACGTAAAGAACGAGGTTTCATTTATTAATCAGTATTTACACAACTCATTGAAATGTATTATATCATAAATGTAATGGTGTAACAGCGTCTTACCGAAGTGCACAACCCGCAATTTTTTATGGATGCCCCCCGCCCCATAATTGACAGACTGCAACTGAAAATTAAGTGTCTAGTATTACTCTTAGTGGAACTATAACACTTCTCTTCCCCCTAAAAGTATCCCTTACTGTATTTACAAATCTAATCTATCTGGTGCCCTAATGGTACGCTTGGATCTCCTTAAAACTACTGAAGGTGCACTAGATCCAGGTTCCTTAGGTCCTTGAGGAGATGAAATTTGATCGGACAGAACTCCTGTGGAATTTTTGACCTGTATGTCGATATCCGCATCGAGAGTTAAGTCTATTTTCGTTTCAAGTGGAGCAGTAGTCGAATTTGAAAATGTTGTGGGAATATTAACTACACTTGGTTCAGGACTAGAATCCCGTGGTAGTAGTACAATTGTTTCAGACTGATCAATTAGAGGTACTATTGGTGTATTTTGGCCAATCCTTCTAATTTGTTCTGCGTGTCTTCTCCAAACACTTGAATTATCTAGTTTAATCAGGTAATGTAGTTTACCTAACTTTTTGTAAACCTGACCAAATTCCCATATGTCAGCATGAATGTAGTCCCGACATCCCACTCTCTCCCCTATCTCAAACGTTTGGAAAGGTTTTAAGATGCTTTTGGTAACATCCTCAGAGTGTCCGATTTTGTAGGGTTTTAAAAAGTCTAAACGTGTCCATATTTCCCTATTAAACATCAAGTAGGAAGGACTTACTCCCGTTATGGAATGGGGTGTTTTCCTATAGTGTAATAGAAATTTTGAAAGTTGTTTTTGTGTATCACGCGAATTTCCCTTCAATGCACGTAAAGCTTGTTTCAAAGTTTGAACATAGCGTTCAGCTAAGCCATTTGTGGCAGGGTGATACGGAGCGCTTAATTTATGGATTATTCCATTTTCTTTCAAAATTTTTTTAAATTTGTAGCATACAAATATCTGAAAATTATTTGAAACCAGGATATTTGGTAACCCAAATGTTGAAAAGATTTTACGTAACAATGTAATAGTATTTATGGTAGTCATATCTTTAACTATGTGTATTTCAGGCCAACGCGTATATGCATCCACCATGATAAAGAAATATGAATTCATAAATGGGCCTGCGAAGTCAACATAGACTTGTTCCATGGGTGCTGTTGGGGTATCCCAGGGGTGAAGGGGAACCTTTGTAGGATTATTTTTAAGTTTATTGCAATCTACACAATTTTTGCAAATTGCTTCTATGTCGTACGAAATCCCTGGCCACCAGCAGTATCCACGAGCCAATTGTTTCATCCTTAGTATGCCGAGATGTATTGCATGTAATTCTTGTAAGACCGCTAGCCTTAAAGTTTTAGGAATTACCGCCATCTGTTGACGGAAAATGCAATTATTTTGTAAAGAATACTTAATTTGAGGTATATTGAACCTATCCTGAGCTTTCACTTCTGTGCCACTTTTAAGTGAATTTAATAAATTTTTTAGTGTATTATCTTTTTCCCGTTTCTACTGCTAATTGTTTCAATGTAATGGGTAAAGTTTCAATTTAATGAAGTTTAAATCGATCGCTAACGTCATAAGGAAAATCACCAGTATTTTTGACGGGTAACCGTGACATCGCGTCTGCATTTGAGAGTAATTTAGTATTTTTATATTTAATTTTGTACATAAATGATTGTAAAAACAATGCGTAATGTTGCATTCGTGTGATTGTTAGTGTAGAAAGTCCTTTCAAAGGTGAAAAGATTTGCATCAACGGTTGATTGTCAACATATAATGTAAATTGCCGACCAACTAAATAGTAGTAAAATTTCTTTATGCCAAATATGATTGCATATGCTTCTTTATCGATTTGTGAATATTTTTGTTGTACTGTAGTTAATGTTTGGGAAGCAAACTGTATGGGTCGCTCCCTGCCATCAGGGTACACGTGCGATAATACTGCACCCACCGCGTATGGGCTAGCATCTGTAGCCAGAACCAATGGGAGACTTGGATCAAAATGAGTCAATACTTTATCCGATAGTATTTCCTCCTTTATTGCCGTGAATGAATTTTGGCATTGTTTGCTCCACCCGAACGGTACACTGTCTTTTAACAAATTGTATATCGGGTGTAGGGTTGAACTAACGTTTTTCAAAAAGCGTGCATAGTAATTTACTAGTCCTACAAATGCATGAACTTCAGTTTTATTAGTGGGGACTTTCGCATTTACGATTGCATTCATTTTCTGTTTAGTTTTATGTATGCCCGATTTATCAATGGTGTATCTGCAATACTCAATTTGATCAGCAAAAAATTATAATTAAAATATTATAATTAACCCGTATATTGTATTTTGCAAGTCTATTTAAGACCATTTCTAGTCTTTCAAAATGTGAAGCATCATTGGCCCCCGTAATTTTGATGTCGTCTAAAAAGACTGATACACCTGGTATATCCTTTAGTATATTTTCAATCGAGCGTTGTCAGATTGCAGGGGCACTTGCGATTCCATACATTAATCATGTGCTCTTGTACAATCCTTTTGGCGTACTTAATGTAAGATATTTTCTCTCTTCTGGCCTAACTTTCATCGGTAAATAACCTTGATGTAAGTCAAGCTTAGTAAATTTATCACCACCTGCCATTGAAGTAAATAGTTCTTCAATTGTTGGTAACGGATGCTCATCCACAACTAAGTTGGGATTGAGTGTACAACAGTGGCGGCTCGTGACCTGAACAAGAGGTGAGGCTCAAAATGAGTCTATTTAGATACTCTACATTTAATATAAATGAATCTCTAGGTTATCTAAGAGGTGCTTTTTCTTATTATTCCTTGAATTCATTGGGAATCAAGAGTAATTATTGAAACGAAAAGCTTACAAAAGTGGTTCTAATAGCCTTAGTTTGCATAGCTATACTATTAACTACAAGCAAATTAAGTTTGATAAGTCAAATGTATTCTACGGTCTTTCAGTTTTGCAAATTTATCGATTACATTTTCATAAAAATCTGGATTTTACTTAATTCGCATAATAGTTCCTTTTCTATAGACATTAAACTTAATCCACCAAGCCGCTCTTGACTCATCGTATTTCTTAAGTATGACTTTATGCGTTTTAGACACTAGAAATTTCTTTCAACTGATACACTTGTAGCAGGAATCGTTAAAATTAATTGTAGAACTTTTGAATCTGGCAAAATATATCAGCAAAGTCACAAGAAAGTATTTTAAGGGTTGTATATAAATCTGAATTTTTAAACTGCTCGTCTCTATAAAAAACACAAAGTTCATTAATAAGTCTATCCCTATCAAAAATATTTGGATAAGTCTCAAATAGAGATTGCAGAGATTTTTTAGGAAATTTGGTAGTATAGAATTCATACTTAGAGTGATCAAAGAAAGTGAGAAATTCTAAGCTATTAAGATCCGAAAACCGTGTATTAAGTTGCAGACTAATGCAGTCTAAAATTTCGTAATACAGAATGTTGTATTTTTAAATATCTCTTGCTCAGATGTTGTTCCGCGCCGATTAGGTAACTCTGTTAAATTTCTGGCACGCCGAAAACATTCCAAAAGCATAAAGCATCAAACGTACAAATGTTAACCCGATTTATCAATTCACTATTGAAGAATTAACCCAACTAGGTTTTTACAAAACACAGCTTTCAAACAATACAATAATTTAAAATGAAACCAACAAATAATTCCAACTTGTCAACGCCAGCTGTTAAAACTATGGAACCACTACGGGTTAATGGTTGCACTAGTACCTAAGTTTAAGCTCTTATAATAATAGAAAATTATATATTTAACATTCACATATGTTTGATTTTCGACTTTTTGTGCAGTTTAACAACTATTACAAAGTCCGACATTCATCGTCCCTACCGATCATTGACTGACTAACCATGTCTATGTGACTAACTTCCTTTAAGTATCCAGCCATCCCGCAGCTGCTGCTGTCGTTATTATGATTACAAAGATCCGAGAGGCAACGATGAGAGAGCCTCAGTATCCGAGTATAAAGTGTTGGTTGATGTATAGAGATAACCGCTAGGACGCATCGCGCTCGCGTATAATGTAGCTTTGGATGCATGGAGATGGTCAAATAAGTGTGGCGCACTTTATAACGCCTCAGATGAATTTGTATTGGCAGAAATCGTGCACGAATTAAGAAATGAATTTTGTATTACAAACGTTCATTATATAATATTGATTATTAATCGAATTATGATATATTTGACCAAAAATTGTTTAGAAGACGTTTGTACAAGTTGTAATAGAATTTTTCTTTATGATTGAAAAGAAGATATATAAAATTAAAGGTGAGGCGGCGGTTCACTTGCCTCATACGACCAGCCGCCGATGGTGTACAATTGAATGCACCGCAGATTCGTATTTTGCCATTTGCTTTTAAAACTGGCACAATTGGTGTGGCATATTCAGAGCTTTCAACTTTTTCTAGAACACCTTGATTTTCTAGAAAGTTTAACTCCTGTTCTACTTTTGGTAATAATGCATACGGTACCTTCCTTGCTTTAATAAAGAAGGGTTTCATGTCACTCTTAACATTTAAAGCGGCCTGAATGCCTGTAATTTTACCTATGTCTTGGTTGGAAAGTAGTTTGTATTTCGATAAAAGTTGTTCTAATTTTGTATTAACATTATTTATCTGTGTACCTTCTGTAACCCCTGTAAACCCTATTCTTAGTTGTCGTAACCAATCACGCCCTAGTAATGGTTGCTTATCATTTCGAATAACATATAAATTTAAGGTTTTAGTGAACATTTGATACGTGCCAATAAATTGGCACTAAACATTCCCAAGTTTTAGCTTTGATGTGCGGAAATTTTCGCGCCTTAAAATTCAAAAGACTCGGTGCGCGTATTTCCGTCACGTCAAAAGTGGGTTGGGCGAATAATTTCGCGCCGACGCGTGAAAGGGAGAAAAGTGGGTTTTTTTCCGGTGCTCTCTGTAACGTGGCTTTTTGGCCTGAGACTTCGAGAAGTGTGGTTGGGTTTCGGTAACGTATCGTTATCTTTTATTTATGTAGATCCCTGTCTTTGATTATCTTTGTTTGTCGTCCTTATACCTGTTCCTGCCCTTTCCCTACATAGGTAGAGGTAATTTGTAGCCGCTTGCCGAACCGCATTCCACGCCGGAGCACCATCTTTAATCACTCCGGAGTGGAGCCCTGAGATCCAGTCGAAGCCGTTTGGATAGACGCTAGGCGTACCCTCCGTTAAATGCCTTAAAAGGGGCCATCAGTAGCCCTGATGGACGTCAACAGAAGCCAACTTTAACTCAAGGACATATTCATGTGAGTATTTCGCTGTTATAAACTATTGTATGAAAATTGGCATATTTTCCGTCAATTGCGCATTTAATTTGTATATTGGCGACGTCATTGTCAGATGGCCGCGCAAAAGCCTGTGTAAAGCTTGGAGCTACCACCTGCCCGTGGCGTCGCTTATTCCGCGCTTGCGGATTTGTAATTATGAACTTTTTAAATTGTAAGAATGGCGCCTTCAACGTGTGAAAGTGCAAAATAAGGGTTTTTCTTTTGCTTTTATGACTATAGAATGTATTACCTAATGTTATTTATAGCTTTTTCACTAAAAAAAATCAATTATCTAATATCTGTTGACCTTAAAACCCTATATCCGTGTTTTGGAACACACCACATTGCTTAGATGTCAAAAATAATTGTTATGGTAACTAGAGGTGTACCGCCATTTTGAAACTAAAATATAGCTGCTGTTGTTTATAAAGTATGTTTTAATATAATGTTCCTTTAATTTTGAATGTGGGATCTGTTTGTTGACTTCAGTTTTATTGTTGAGTGCATAGTTATTTTTTACACACAAATATAAGTTTTTAGGAAGGATTTATACCATAACCTTACTTCAGCATTATACTGGTAAGTGTATTATTTAGATATGAATAAACAAGCAATCAAATAAATAATCAATTAAGTAATGCATGCCTTAAACACTGTTTATTACGAAAATTATCTATTTATACTAGATTAAAACATAACCCTTGTCTGTTTTTTCGACTTTAAAAAACTGTTTTGAAACCGTAAATCAACACTGTCTGGTGTGTTAATAGTTTGGGGGTGTCTTTTAGTAATTTACCTGTTTAATTAATGATATTCGAATTACCTTTACAAGAAACTTTGTGTTTAAAAGCATATAACGTAACGATTTGAGCCTTAAAATATTTTTTTTAAAACGCTAGACTAACGGGATCTTGTTGTTTGTTAAATAACACATTATCTACCTTTTTTATAATTTGGAGTGTCTTTTTGTAGTTTAACAATGATATATTTCTTTTGTTGAACACTGGTCTTGCCCTCTTATAGTTCTAAACGTGTTTTTTTGGTGATTTATATACTTGCCGTGATTGAATTTGAATATTATACCTTACGAATGCCTTTTATAAGAAATTTTTACCTTTAAATATCTTTACCGTACTGACCTGAAGTAGCTGTACCGTTTATTATCTTCTGAATTACCTCAGTATTGTATATCTCGTATATATCGTGTCTCAAATATAAATTCAAGATAAATATTTCACACCTTAAGTCCTTGGAGCTACCACCTGCCCGTGGCGTCGCTTATTCCGCGCTTGCGGATTTGTAATTATGAACTTTTTAAATTGTAAGACATTTTGTACTGAACTTCAACCTTTTCCAAGCCGCAACATTTAGTGCCTGCTTACTGTAACTAAACAGTTTGATATCTGTCTTATGTAATTGTAATTTGGGAAAATATATGGAAAAATCTCTGTAATTTATTATTGTTGCTGCTGCACCCGAAACGAGTTCAAAATCAATATGCACATTATTAACTATTATGGGTATTATAATTTTTTTTCTGAAATCCACATGTTCAGAAGAGTTCTGTATTGAAAGAATTTCATCAATTTGGTTTACATGTCCCTTACCTGATTTCATGCAAATCTGGATCACATGCCCTTTTTAGTTACATTTCGTACAATGTAAGTTTTTAGCATAACAAGCATTTGCAATATGTTTTGGAGATCCACTCCTAAAACATTTCAAATTAGTATTAGCTTGAAAAGTATTATTCGAATGGTTTTTCTCTTGTTTGTTAGTAAAGTAGTTTTTATTCTCCTGATGTTGTACATTGTGTGCTGCAGCCAAATTTGAACCATGTAATTGTGCAGCAAGGCGAGCTGTCTCCATACTCACTGCAATTTCAATAGCTTTTTTAATGCTAAGATTTTTCTGCTCTAAGAGTCGACTTTGTATATTCTGTGTCCTGAGTCCAAACACAAACTGATTTCGTAAGGCTTTCTTTAAATATTCGCCAAAATTACATGTAGTAGCTAATCTTTGTAGTGTAGTTAAGTATTCCTGCACTGTCTCACCTTCGTGCTGTCTTCTTTGAAGGAAACTAAAAATTTCAGCAATTTCTAACGGTTTTGGATTGTAATGTTGTTTCATGGTAATTATTAAACTCATTGTATGTTTTTGTAGACGGTAAATCTGGAGAGATTTTATCGCATAAAACATCATATGCCTCAGGACTCATGTAGTGTAAAATGTACGCAACTTTCTTGTCCTCGGGTACCCCCCAAATACATTGAATGCACTCCCAAGACACATTAATCATCTGTCGAATTTCTTTGTGGTATCATATGTTTCTATTGAAAACACTGTATGTATTGAATGTATCGTATCTTGCGCCATTGTACTTGAATTTTTGTATAAAGTTTCGTTAGTCAATGACCCTTGACTTCACACGTGGCGGTAGTAAGGTTAGTTTTGTAAATTTGCTTGAATTCGTCAATAATCCTCGTCGCCAATCTGTTGTGTATGTGATAAAATAACGTAAAGAACGAGGTTTCATGTATTAATCAGTATTTACACAACTCATTGAAATGTAGTATATCATAAATATAATGGTGTAACAGCACCTTACCAAAGCGCACAACCCGCCATTTTTCATGGACGTGCCTCCCCCCCGATAATTGACAGACTGCAACTGAAAACTAAGTGTCTAGTATTTTGTTTCTGCTAATGCTTTGTTTGCTATCTTTTATTATCCAACTTCTATCACTAACTAATTATTTTATGCACTGTCTGGCCTGCCAATATTTAGTGTCGATTATAATATTGAATACATAAATTAAATATTGCTGCTTGTAACCTCATCAAAATCTTGTTTATCGTGTAAGATTGTTGTAGTTAATAATAAAAAGGAATTGTTTGGTTTTGCTTTTTGTTCAAATAATCCATTTAATTTTTTAGTATTAGAAGTACCTATAAAATATGTAAATGAAGTTTGATTTTATTTTCTGTGCAGAAAAATGCTCAACTTTATACACAAAACTCATTACAGTCATGATGTACATCGTCTTCGAGTAATATGTTTCTCCATACCTACCCAATATTGAGATAAATATGTAGTTTATGAGAGTTTTAAAAGAAAATAATTTAAACCGCAGATCCTTGAAATTTTAAAAATTTGTTAAGTACACAACTAAATCACTACAGAACAGAGAAATTTCTAGAATACAAATTTCTCTAATTATCACAACTAATAAGTTTTTTTTATACACTTACCTCACTTCACTTTAGTACAACTGTGACTGCTTCGTTATAGGTAAGAATTGAAAATTTATCCTGTATATATATCACAACTAACGTATCCACCCGTTAAAGTGCAAAGGCTAATACAAATAAATGCTTAAAATATCAACCTTTTACTTGTAATACTCATATACTTGAAAGATAAGATAAATACCGAATATTGACTCCATGGCCTGTTACTTATCAGTGCATATAAAATACATATTGCTTATATAATTTTTAGGAGCATTTTTATTCACCAATTACTAAATTAAACCATAAGTGACAGATTAAAATGCATATTGACCTTTGCTTAGTATTTCAGTGACGTGTCTGCAGAAATCATCAATATCAAAGAAATTGTAATTCTAACTCTACTCCACGTATTATATATGATTTACAGAAGTGCAAGGCACCCATCTGTTAAAATGTTGTACTGTGCATCTGACATGCTGTGATCTTCTGGTTGTCTGGGATCACTTTGTTAATGCTTCATAGAAACAGAGATAACATTTATATAGAAGCTAAAATATCGATATGAATTTATTATACATTAACATTAAAGGCATTCCACACAGGGGAAATATCTACAAATGTCTTTATGTGCATAATTTAGTTGCAAATGTCTTTAATACTAGAACTAAAAGCACTTTAATTTATAAAGTTGCGGAATGAGATTCTATGTTGACGAATTGGATGTTGCGACCTCACAACGAAGACTGGAGCTGGTGTCATGTAGGCGAAGATGTTCATGACAAATAACTCTGGCCCAGGTTATGCAATGTGGTACCTCGTGGATGTCGGATGTCCATAAGTTTCAGTATCTAGCGGCTGGTGAGCTAGCTAGCATACAGCGGCTTTCTTGAGACGGGCTGATGGCAGAATGTTACCAATCTTGGTGTGCTCTATAGGTGGTCCTGATTGGTTTGACAGTAGATCGATTCAAGTTATGGTGGGATCCTGTCCAATTTGTTATAAAAGTTCAAGTGATTCTATCACATGAGATTTGGTGGTCACGGCAAGATAATCTAAAGCAAAACCCTTAGTGCATAAGGAGCTTGGCGACGTCCGTCTTGCACTATTCTTAAATCCCCTCCAAGGAGTTTGATGACTTTCTTAAAAAGAGAACAACAAGAAGTGATTGGTTCTAGTATTTACAGTTCATTTTAACAAAGGTTTGTTTCAATTGTACATTCTGATGGTTCTATGTGTATTTCGAGGGGTTTTGGACGAGTCTACTATTGGTTGAGGGGTGTTTTATGCATGCATGCTATTTATTTGTACGCTTGTAGGCTGAGAGCAGCAATAAACATCTTTTAATGAAAAGTTGTTCCTATAGTCAGGATTCAAACCGGCAAATCATATAGCCAAGTAACCAAGACTATCAGTATTCTGCCTGAACTACGAAGGTCTTCCTCAAGACGTTAAAAGGTTTCAAAAAAGAGATTTTTTTTTGAATAATTTATTACATTATATTTATTTGAGTATATTAGTTTTTTATGGAAACAAGTAGAGTGATAACAATATTGTTTGGTTTAAAATGAAAGAAAAAAAGATCTATTACATAACATAAGAAGGTATATAAGGTATATAAGGGTATATATATAATACTAGGCAGCACACCCAATATAGTCAGAAATAAACTGTATTAGTACTTTGTATTTTGTATAAATTTACGTTAAAGCAGCTAAAAATTCAAATACCCTTGTTGCTAGACTTGTCGACAGTCATTTATTACAGCTTCTTTGGATTCACTTCACGTTAAACTCTAATTAATTAACCTTGCCAAAATTTTGTTTTAAACGTAGGTATTGTTTACATTCATACGCACCCTCATACACATACACACACATAAATATATAAATAACACAAACATAAATCAAATAACTTTATAGAGTATATAAACTGTAAATGCTATTCTATTTTGTAGGGTGTTATTTGAGATTATAGCAACACTTACACTTATACTACTATTCATTTTATATAAAACATATTTATAAATTGTTTTACATATGCTGCTTGTACGGTGATAATTACATTGGAGATATGTTAAGTAGCAATTAGATTTAATTCGCAAATGAAGACCATAGATATATATTATCAGAATGTGCGGGGACTTAGAACAAAAACCAAGGTCTTTCAATTAAATGTATTGAATAACAACTACGACGTAATATGCATAACAGAAAGTTGGCTACATTCGGGGATCTACGATGCAGAACTAGTAGATGATAGATACGCTGTCTTCAGAGAAGATCGCAATATATCTAACAGTGAACGAGAAGGGGGAGTACTTATTGCAATTAAAACAAAATATATCTCCACTCGAGTAGAGCTTAATTCAAAATTAAAGATTGTAATAGTAAAAGTTTGTATTCAAGGTGTGATATATTACATTGCAACTACTTATTTTAAACCTAATAGTAAACGAGAACTATATCAAGAGTTTAATAACCTTATAAACAATCTCTATCTCACGTATGGTCCTAATATAATTATTTTAGGAGATTTTAACTTACCATTAGTAAACGGCATTAATTTCAACTTCAGTACTGCCACTCCAGTATACGACCTAATTAACGATGGCTTAAATTTATGTAATCTAATTTCATTCAATATTAATTTAAACATTAATGGCAAAACTTTAGATTTAGTTTTTTCAAACATTATTTTAAACGTTCGTGCTTCTGAGAATCCGTTAATTCCTATCGATAGTTACCACCCTCCCCTTGAAATTAGCTTTGTAACGAAGAAAAGGAATATTAGAAATACTAACCAAACACATTCGGGTCAATACGATTTCATGCAAGCAAATTTCTTATTACTGTACTACCTTCTCAAGCAAACCGATTTTACTTATCTATCAACATATAGCAATGTCAATGAAGCCGTAAAAGCCTTTTATCAAGCTATACACCTTGCTCTTAAAAACTCAGTTCCAATAAGAAATATTAATAATAAAAATAAAAAGACTAGCAAATATCCTCCATGGTTTAATAAAGAATTGATTAGTCTGGTCAAAGAAAAAAATTATCATCATGGTCTAAAGAGTACATCTGAGTATCACCTAACAAAGTTTAAAACTTTACGTGCTCATACTAAAGTAAAAATTAGAGAAGCATATAAAGAATACATAAAAGGTGTCGAGGAAAATATTCAAAGGAATCCAGCAGCTTTCTGGAATTATATTTCAAACAATAAAAAAAAACTGTGCAGTGTCCACAACATACTCCTATAAAAATCGTGAATTGAATTCTAAATATACAATAGTTAATGCTTTTGCAGAATATTTTTTATCGGTGTACAGTAATCATTCAAATTATAGCACTAGCAATATAAGCGCGATCTGAAATGAAAGCCCACATGACATATTTACTTTACACAGCATTACAATTAAAGATGTGGAGCAAGCATTACACCAGTTAAAACCGAAACGAGCTGCAGGACCTGACGGAATACCTCCATATGTGTTCAAGGGATGTGCCGATATACTAAAATATCCGCTTTGTACATTGTTTAATTTATCATTAAAAACGAAAACTTTTCCCGAACAATGGAAACTTGCCAAAGTTACTCCAATTCATAAATCAGGTGCAACAAACCTAATTGGCAACTATAGGCCTATTTCTGTTTTATCATGTGCAGCAAAAATTTTTGAACAAATTATTTACAAACGAATATTTAGTCATGTTAATTCTTCGATTGACCTACACCAGCATGGTTTTATGCCAAAAAGATCAACCACCACAAATCTGTTAATTTTTACAGATTTTGTCAGTGAAGTGTTAGACAGGAAAGGGCAGGTTGAAGTCATATATACAGATTTTGCTAAGGCATTTGATAATGTGAATCATGACATACTGTTAGCAAAGTTGGCTTTTTACGGATTTTCACTAACAGTAATTGAATTACTTGCATCTTATCTATCTAACAGAAAATCGTTTGTGACATACCAAAGAACAGACTTTCAATGCTTCCACTCCAACCTCAGGTGTACCACAAGGAACCAATCTTGGTCCTCTTTTATTTCTTATCTTTGTTAATGATCTACCACAGTCCATTTGTAATAGTAAATATCTTTTATTTGCCGATGACTTGAAAATATATTAGGAAATAAAGAGTGACTCTGATTGTGATTTACTACAAGCAGATCTGGACAATATATATATTTGGTGTGATGTAAATAAATTATATTTCAATATTAATAAATGTGAGAAAATGTCATACTTAATTACTAAACATAAAATAGAATTTAATTATTCAATAACAAAAAATAGACTAAAAGAGGTGAATAACAAAACGGACCTGGGAGTACAATTTAAAACAAACTTAAATTTTGATGGTCACACAAAATCGATAGCGGCAGATGCGTATAAAATGTTAGGTTTCATTATCAGAAACTCACAGTCATTTACTAATGTAGATTGCATCAAGTTGCTGTATAACTCTTTGGTTCGCTCCAAATTAGAATTTTCTATTATAGTTTGGGATCCTGGAACTGCAATTCAATCACAACTACTTGAAACTATTCAAAATAAGTTTATATCATACATTTACTACAAAAAATTTAATACACATATAGGTTTCAACTCGTACAGTAATGCTCGGAAAATATTCGCGATTAATAAAATTTCCGAACGTCGAACAATAATAAGGTTTTCCTT
Source organism: Platerodrilus igneus (assembly GCA_036346225.1). NCBI lineage: Eukaryota > Metazoa > Arthropoda > Insecta > Coleoptera > Lycidae > Platerodrilus > Platerodrilus igneus. The sequence goes on along the minus strand of JARFIW010000318.1, from coordinate 6,458,826 downwards.
TCTACATAAAATTCTAAATAATAAAATTGATTGTCCTTATATATTAAGTAAAATAGGTTTTTCTGTCCCTGTACATTGTGGTCGTCTTAAAAACCTATTTTAGATTCCCACATTTAGAACAGAATTAAGGCGCAATTCACCAATACTAAAAGTACTAGCAGCATATAACTTTAACAATAACAACGAATCATTATCATTATTCTCAAGTAATGAATATGAGTTTAAAAAGATATTGCAAAAATTAATTAGCCATTAATATTCACAACCACAAATACACATACACACACATACATACACATACATACGTATGCGCGCACACACTACACATGCATACATAACAATAATTTAATATGCATCATTCATATTGTTTTGTACTACATTATTTTAGTATGTATATCACATTAAATTTAGTGAAATATGTAACTAGGGCTTGCCCTGTATATTTCAATTTTAATAAATAAATAAATAGATAACTACTACAAGGATTTTTAGTTTAATTCTTTCAATCCCTACTAATCAAGCCAAATTTTATGTAATAATAACCAAAAGCTCCTTTAAAATTTCATCTATTCCCGCAAGGGTTAATTAAAACAATTTACTTTATTATATATTATTTACAAATTTTTGTGGTATCGTAGTCAAATTTTTGTTGACTGTATAACCTTTTTTATCTAACTAATTTTCTACATTTGCTTGTTTATTAAAACCATTAATTAGCATTTACCAACTTCACATAAAAGTAGATACAATTGGTACAAATATGTGTGTGTATACATGCATGTGTTTGTATACATATATACGTGTGTTCACATGTGTACATGCATATGCACGTGCACATGTGTATGTCTATAGAGGATGCCTCACTTAAGCTAACTCCCTATGGGTATTTTAAAAAACCAGCAAAGATAAAAACTCAGTTAAATTATAAAATAACTGCGTCCTTTCAAGTCCCTTTAATAACGCTATTCGGAATGGCGCTATTGATAATGATTCCTGAAATATCGTGAAAAAACTGAAAAGTCATTTTTTTTATAAATTCATCATAACTATCATATTTACAGAGACATTCAATTGACAACCGGTATAGAACATCTTAGCATGTACAGAATTCAAAACTAACCTTAGAATTCACATAGCACTTTTAGATTTTAATATACGATAGTCAACTTCTTTTTCTTATGGATTTTTTGTTACCGAATGAAATTTTAATATCTCATATGACACTTTTTCATTTTTGAACTCCTTCCGTAAATAAAAAAAGTAACAAGCAATCTTAATACTTTTTGTAGTAGGACATGGAAATAATGGAGAACAATGCACTGGCAAATTGTTTTAATCAGTAAGGAAGTGTCAAAATAAGTAATTCTTGTTGTCAGTTTATTAACGAGCGTCTCGCGGTAGAAATAACGCGGCTGTAATGACAGTTGTAAACAGATTGAGGTTACGTAATTTTTTTTTTACATATAGTGAACGAGATCCATGGAAATTACCTATTAATTTTGTTTATCGTGTTATTTGTAAAAGAGGAGTAAAAATGAATACTTGCAAAGATTGTGGTTTTGAGTTTACACAAAAGAAGAATTTGTATGCCCATTTAAGAAAGATTCATGATTTTGAATATAGGAAACCAGTTACTTTAACTAGTAAATTTTTGTGTGATCATGTGGCAAATCCTTGACCAGTAAAGCAACTGTACGTCGTCATTGCAGAACTGTTCATAAAAGCATTCCAATAATTCTCAACTCGTCAAGAATCAAGTGCTTTTATGAAAATTGTACAACACATCTAAAGGGATATAAAAAACTTCGACAACATTTGGCAAATGAACATCAAATTGAAACTAAACTTGATCAACTACATTTTAATTCACAATTAGGTTTGGAGATTATTATGCAAAGTGTTAATTATATACTAATTTTATTCTGTTCAACAGAGTTCAAAAACTGAAAAAACCAAGAACAGGAACAATCTTTGGCAATGTATATACTTCAGCTAAATTATTGTCTGATGGCACCAAAAAGGAGTACTATAATTGCCATCGATCGTACAACTACTTTCCAAAAGGCAAGGGTTTTAGAAGCTTAAAAAGCACAGGCACTAATAAAATTGAAAGTGTTTGTTCCTCAAGAATGGAAGCAACGATAAAGAACGATGAGTCTGTTTCAGTAGACTTCTGGACAACTCATGTTGGACATACCAACGATATTGGTCGAGTTTTTTTAAGTAAAGAGAGTGAAGCAGAAATTGCAGGTATTTTCGAACATAAAGTTCTAGTTTGAAATTTTACAATTGATGTGTTTCAGGAAAATTAAAGGAAGGTATTACATTTCAACATATATTGGATAATGTTCGTGATTCTGCTTTAAAACAAGAAAATTCACAGAGAATTTTGTTGTTAGAAACAAAAGATATGCACAATATTGTTAGGGACTTCAATATTGAGTATGGTGTGAAACGTCACCTAAATGATGCAATTAGCGTACGGCTCTGGGTAGAGGAGATGATGAACTTAGGAAGCGACTGCCCAGTGTTATATTATAAAAGCCAAGGTATAGAAGGAAACCCAAATGATTAAAAAATAATTTTAGATGTTCAAGATTTTGCATTAGTCATAATCACTTCTTTTCAACGTGAACAGTTGCTTAAATTTGGGAACGACAAGGTGTGCATTGATGGTATGCACGGTACAAATAGTTACGATTTTCAGCTCTACACACTAATGACAGTGGATGAATTTGGTTCAGGGTGCCTAGTGGCATTTTGTTTTTCAAATCGTGCTGACGAAATGATTTTCAAGTTGTTTTTTGGAAAAATTAAATCAAGAGTGGGTATTATATCAACTACTGTTTTTATGTCTAATGATGCTCCAGCATTTTATAATGCATGGTCTTATGTTATGGCCAAAGTACCTCACCAGTTGCTATGTACCTGGCATGTGGATCGTAATTGGCGCAAGAATTTGTCAAAAATCAATAGAGGGATTGAAAAGAAAGTAGTAGTATATAAATCCCTTTGTGTTTTATTACAGTGTGTATCTATTGATGAATTTAATGACTTTTAAATCAGGTAGTAGAAGATCTTTATGACGATGTTGATACACAATCATTTGCTGAATATTTTCATAATAATTATGCAAATCGTCCAACATCTTGGGCATATTGCTATCGATTGGGTTTAGGAATAAACACTAACATGTATCTTGAATCGATGCACAAAGTTTTGAAGTATATGTATTTGGAAGGTCGGAAAGTAAAACGTTTGGACAAAAGCATTAATGCAGTAATGAAAATTGCTCGAGATAGCTTGTTTAAACGTATAATTAAACTTGCAAAGAATACTTCCAATGACAAAATTAATAGAATTAAACAAAGTTATAAAGCAAGTCTAACAATTACATCAGATTTTATCAGACGTCTTGAAAATGATAAGGAATTTTTAGGTACGTCGTCCACTTGTGCTTTTCAACAGTATCAAGTTACGAGGTAGATGAGGCCTGTGAAGGTTCATGCCTAAGTTGTACAAAGTGCAACATATGTGTTCATACATTTCAATGCACCTGTACTGACAACATGATAAAGCTTAATATTTGCAAACACATACATGCTTGCGCGATACAGTTTTACAAATCGTTTGCTTTTAGTCGGAGTACCAAAATAATCTTAATTTTCTACCTTATTTTTTTACATATTTTAGTCGACTGACAGTGTAAACAAAATTCTCGACAAAATAAAATTAGTTTCTTTCTTAATTAATTTAGGTATTTATTGAGAATGTATATATGGGTACATAACGTGTTTACTTTTTAAAAAATAAAAATACAATTATTGAAACCTCAAGCCTCTATTACTATTATTAAACACATTTCACTCAAGTAATTAATAATTTACAAATCAAATTAAAGAAATCCCAGCAAAGTACCTTTAAACTGCATATTGACACAAGTACGAAAGATACCTAGATTAGCAACAAGTTAGTACAAAATACCAAGTTGTTTACATACAAGAGCTAACATATATAGATAACATTCGTGTAAAGTTAATTTCCTTCATTGCACTAAATTTAACTTCTTTTTTATCCAAAGTTGGTTGCTTATAAAAACTGGTCTTTTATATTCAAATCATGAAATTTTCTTAAGTGGCCATACAAAGTTTTATTTTACGTAAATTCAGAACCACAATCTAGGCAAATATTCATTTTTTACTTCTCCTATATAAATAAGGAGATAAACAATCAATTTAACATTAACACAGACCTCATCCAATTTATGTAAACAAAAAAAAATGACGTAACCTCAATCTGTTTACAACTGTCATTACAGCCGCGTTATTTCTAACGCGAGACGCTCGTGTTTATTACCAGTGTAATTTCCTATTATTATTATTCCTAGATGTGTACATCTATCATACATTATTTGCAAAACTTAAATGATCAGTACGGCAGAATGGATATTTTAATGTGTGCAAAAGAGAAATAAGCAACTAGACAAAATTAAAGAAATTGATATCCTAGCGGCAACTGACAAATCCCTACATATTGTCCACTTCACAGCTTCACACACTTGCTACACAATATACTATTCCCTAGTTTGTTTTAAAACATTGTTAGTTTCGGCCGAGCTTACGGCGTTTTTGTATGAAGTTAAGTTAAAAGATTTATTTCATAATAACACAATATACATAACACGAACTGTTAATTTATCACTTACGTAAGATGGATTATGATTTTAATCGCCTTTTTTGGTAATTGTTTACACTTTACAACATAATTACAAAAACATATAGTAACTTAACCTATAAAATTACATGTAACAAAATCCTTGTTTATATACACTACGTGTATTTAACCAAGGACAGAATTACGCTGGAAGTGTTTACCAACCAGTAAAAGCGTTTAATTTGAAGTATTCCTGCAACTTGAAATTATTTTACATAAAGCGTTTTTTCGCGGCAATAACTAACATACTTAATTATGTGTGTATGTGTTAAACTTGCGTTTGGCGATAAAATTTACTGGAGGGGAAATTGTACGGCACTATTCTATCAGATAAGCGAACATATCCTGATCTGTACTAGGTAATGCATGTGTATGTTAAACGCTTGACTTTTACCGGATAATTATTCAAAGCGAGGCATAGGTTAAATAAAGTTAGCGAGGTTAGGAAACTACAATACATTTTCGCGGTGCCGCACAAGTAAATATTTTTTAAATAGTGGGGGGATACTTCAACATACCATACTCGAACAATTCAAGTATGTCGCGAAAAATCGCCTATAATTTTTATTGTAGATATTTATTGATCTTTTTGTTTTAGTAAATATGGTTGATTTTGCCATCTTGATTTTCGAAAATATGTATCATTTCCAGGCATTCTATTTTTTTTTATTTTTCTTAGTTTGTATAATTTTTGTATTACTATAGCCAAACAACTTGTGCTTATATAGTTTCTTATTCGTGTTTTATAAGGGCTGTATGATTTTTTATCCAGTTTAATCTTCTTTCTAACAGTTATACCTTCGACACACTGAGCTCTAATAACAATTTTCTGTAAATGGGCATTTATTTGAATGCCTATGTATAATGCAAGTTACACATCCCTTGCGCATTATTTAATTCCGATTCGGGTGCTTCAATTACCGCTACATAGAAATAACCTGATCGTTAAAATTTCTTTATGTTTGTGCTAGAATTATATTGTACGGGGAATTAGCAATGTATGGCATATTTAAGATAATTGAAACTGGAAACTATAATCGCAAAAACAAATCACGGATTTTGCGACGGAGAAAGTCTATGTGGATGCTTCTAAAGACAAGGAAGATTATGAGAAAAAGCTATTCTGAATAGACGAATTTGGAAGCTTGTAAATGATCAAATAAAAATGCAAATTATATTTAGTTGTTTTCAGGAAGGAAAAAGTGTTTTTTTAGAAGAAGAGTTCCCACATTTCGCTCAAAATATGTTCAAAGAAAATTTTCGTTTTTGTCACAGTGGTTTTAATAAATTAGTTAAACTTTTGTACGATATATTGCACGAAGATACACTTTTTCGGTCTGCTTTAACATTTGAAAATAAAATTGCAAAACTGCTCTATGCGTTAGATTAATCAGCTGAACCTGAACCACTGCTATTTATTTGCTGTGGGGGTACGACAGTTACAGAAATAATTCGCGATTTCTGGAAGTTGTAGTAACAAAACTGAAAAACACTCTACATAACCATGACTAACTTAAAATTGAAAGAAATCATTGTTGAATTTGACACGTTGTGGGTTTCTTCAATGTGTCAATGCCATTGGTAAGTGGTGAATTTTCAAAAATAATGTTACGAACTATTAGGCAATCCGTCAAGCACGCAAGTTGCATAACCGAAGTGTATTCTACAGAAGTCTAGAACATTCGAGTATGAATCATCTAGTTAATTTTAAGGTACATATAAGATCGGTGATGAATGTATATCAGTTAGTCTATATCCAAATGTCGTATATAAATCATATCGTGTATATAGTGCCACCAAGTAAACATAGGACTTGGGAGAGTTTGGTTAGATTATTTAGGTATAATGATCAGTTGAACTTGGAGGTGTTATATAAAGTGGTTTCTAGGTACGTTCTTTGAGGTAAATTTGGTAGGATATCAAAAGTGATGGGATTATGGTCACTGGATTGATGGATACTGGAAACAGTCCAGAAGTTTATAAACTTGGAGGCTGCTGTAGCCGACAGTATAAGGTCAATTTTAGTGCTACTGTTTCCGAATTTTCATGTTGGCATCTGAGAGAGGAGGTGTGGATGTGAGATGGTGTTAAGGTATAAATTCTTCTAATAAGTTTCCGTGTTCCATGTGGTCGTCGCGCCAAAGAGTTGATTTTGCGTTGGCGTTCATAGCAAGTATCATAGATTTGTCAGCAATATAGGAATTGTGGTAAGTAATGTCAATGCTGAACTAGAAATATGAGGAAATTAGGTAAACGCAACCAGTCTTTTAGTGGAGTTCTATGGCGCCGATTTGAGGGTTGGAAAGGGAAGCGAGGTAGAAGAAAGAATTGGTAATTATAATAACGAATGTTAAACTTGGATTTGTTGGATTTCTCGTAAAGTAAAAACAATGATTTCTAAAAGCACTTCAATGACTTTTGTACATTTGGAAGAGGGAGATTATAGCGTGACCCCTTTTACCGCACGCTAATTGTTAGTTTTGCCTGATGATACTCCTAACCTTTTGGAGAATAGCGATATAACATGATAGAGGAATGTACGTAGTACTCGCTTGATAGTTGATTTGCTTCAAAATCTAGAAATATAAATATTGATATTTAAGTGTACAACGCGAGATAGGTTTTGGGCCTTTGGGAGCTTTTTTTTAAAAATATTTATTTCCCAAAAACAAACTCCTCTATCAATTTTATTCTCAATTATACAATTACAAGAATGACTTCTTTCTTGTTACAATTAACTTAAACGTATATATTCACTAAACTATTTGAAATTGACAAAATACTTGCAATCAATAATTAATAATTAAAAATTATGGTGAGTAGTATGAACTACCAACAATGTTAAAGTTGTGAAGTTCGAGACTGACTGGCCATCAGGGGCTCCTCAGGGAATTTATGTAATCCCTGCTCTCACATCATCTTGTGAGAAATGCAGATCTCGTCGTCTGCTATTTCTTGATTACATACAATGTCTTACGTCTTAGTAATCTTAATTAAGTCTGCTTTTATTGCAGTTCATTGTGTTCTGCACCTGCAGTATCAGGTTGCGTCTGGAATACAAAGTAGTTGCTTCCGTGCTCATGTCTGATATGAACTTTCGTTAACCTTTTATATTATCACCTTCAATTATATAATGTAACATTCTATTTCTTAAGACATAATAATTGCTTTTAATTATATATACATATTAATTGGAGGATATGTAACTCGCGTATTAATATAAAAACACTGAAACCACAAAGCACGATGAAGATATCATGTCATGCCTTCGATGCCCTCTCAAAAAATCAACAAAACTATAAAGGAATAAAAGGACTTCGTATTCCTTATGGTAAAGCCTATTAAGATTTTATTGATGAGGTTAGAACAACTCCTTCGGTCGAGGTTGACAATCGATCCCTGGCAAATAAAATATCCGTTTTCAAACATCAAATCAAAATTCTAAAGAGAATCCCAAAAGGGGCTAGGATTCTTGTCGCCAACAAACTCGCCTTTTTAATGGATAAATACTGCACAAACAATGATCTATAGTCATGGGAAGATCTACTTCTTTTTCCGTACATGACACTGCAAATTCCAGTTAAAAAAGTTAAGAACCTTTCACAGACAATCAAAATAAACACCATCTCCCCAACGGATTTTACTTTAGATAAGAAAACCACCAACAAAAACACAACCACTTTAGCCAGACGCATTGAATCAAAAATTTCTGACGGAGAGCAGAGAGGAGCAGTGAAGGTTTTATTATTTTCTGACAGTCTGGCATCAGAGAATGAATCCACTTATTCTAAATTACTGGAAAAACATCCTTCCCCATCACGTTCCCTTAATTTTCCAACACCACCCAGCGTTGGAGTCAGATGTTCAAAAATCTATTTTCAATTTCTCGAGCGGATCTGCAAGTGGTTTACACGGATTCCATCCTCAGCATTTCAAAGATATTCTTGGAAAATCCAATCGAACAACAGCAAAAACTCTACTATCTTATCTAACAAGACTGCAATTTTATGTTATCTAGAATAATAAACATTACAAAATTACTGTATCGAGCATTTTTGTTCGCTTTAAATAAAAAATGTGGTGGAATCCCTCCAATTGCTGTTGGGAATACGTTACAGAGACTAGTATAAAAATTAGCATGTTTTGCTGTTCGTGAAGAAATGGCGTCATACTTTTTTCTGACACAATTAGGTTTTGGAACCAAAGGTGCTCGCACTTTTGTCAATCTAAACCAAGGAGCAGATAAAGTTATTTTGAAAGTTGACTTTCAAAATCTTTTTAACAGCATCGAAAGAGACGTTTTACTTGAATGTGTAAGAAACAAGGTTCCCTTGTTGTATCCTTATCTGGACCAATGCTGCTCTACAGAATCCAGTCCTTTCTTTGGACAGCGAGAAATCTTATCTCAAGTAGGTGCTCAAAAAGGAGATCCTGCTGGTTGTTTAATTTTTTGTTTAGTTCTCCAGCCAATTATTGACCAGCTAAAATCCGAGTTGAACATGTGGTATTTGTATGATGGAACAATTGGAGGTATCACTTCGGCTGTCCTAGATTACTTTGTTTTAATTTCTGAAAAATGCAAGGAATTCGGTCTACCAGTCAATCCCCAAAAATGTGAAATTTTTTTGTTGAAAACCTGATAATACTGTTTTGGAAAAATTTATCAATATCATTCCAGGCATAAAACACCTCATAGAAAAGAAAATGTCACTCTTGGAAACAGCTATTACAGAAAACACATACGCCGACGCTATATCAGACAAATTCAAAGAGCTAGAAGTCTTTTTCAGCAGACTAAAAATTCTCAAAAGCAATGTCGCCTACTATTTATTACGTCATTGTTTTGCAATTCCGAGATTAAGCTACATCTTAAGAACAACACCAACTTGGAAGTTATGGAACAAGTTATATAAGATAAACCTTCAGATTAAAGAATGTTTGGAAGAAATAATCAGCATAAAACTACCCACAGAGAAATGGACAATTTCCTCCATTGCTGCCCGTTTTGGAGGTATGGGGATTAGGAAAATAACAGGTATAAGTATTCCTTGTTTCCTTGCATCAGTAAATTCAGTGTCAAGTCTCGTCCAATCCATGTTAACCACAAACTCGGACTTACTTGACATTGCCTGTTACGACGATGCTTTAAATTTATAGAAAAAAGATTACGAAGAACACGAAATTCCTCTAGACAACTTTTGCCATATACAACGAGCTTGGGACAATCACATATGCAATAGGATAAGCAAATCTCTGAATAGTTCAGAATATGTCAGTGCATTACACCGAGCAGCTTTACGAAAAGAATCAAGTGTCTTGCTCAATGTTTTACCGTTAAGAAACATTGGTACTCTATTAGATAATAACACCTTCTGCATTTCAATCTCACTGCGCCTAGGTCTCAATTTATGTATACCACATAATATTATACTCCCGGCGGTATGGTACGCGAGCCACTACAGTAGTTGGTAGAAATGATAAATAATTGCAAAATGATGCGCAAATAAGATATTACGTCATATAAATGTTCAAATTATTATCACATACAAAAAGGTTTATATTAATTATAAGGAAAACCAAAAGGTACTCACGTAAACTGTAGCACTTCTCACAGCATTACGCCATTATGGCGGCAGCTGGGCTTTGCTCAGCAGTTCGGGCGTGGGTAATCCGTTGGGCCCCCGGTTGAATCCAAATTCAAAATTTGTCTTCTTTTTTATTTGTAGAGAGCGACAGGAATACAGGAAAAGGTACGATAATCAGATATAAGGCAGGAAACTTACATATCAAAAAAAGAAGACACGATAAGGCACAAAGATAACTACACTCGACGACGTCTCGTTCACCAGTCCTCGACGTATCCGGAAATTCACCACTTACCTTTTGCACTCCGCGTCGGCGCAATCTCGCGCAAACGCAACTATTTTAAGCGACGGAAATACACGCACGTCGTTTTAAATTATTGGCGCGAAATCCCTTACAAATTAAAATCTTACAGGAATGTTTACAGGCCGAATTTCGGCATGTAACAATAAATGTATTTGTGGTGAAGAAGTTACTAAAAAAGGAACTCGTGGCTTGTCATGTAAAAAGTACTGGACGCCAATCTAGACACCTTTCACTGAACGATACCATTCGAAAAGCCTTGATATCAGTTCGAATTCCTTCGATTTTGGAACCAAACTGTTTGAGCAGGGATGACAACAAAAGACCAGATGGAATGACCATCATTCCGTGGAAAAATGGTCAGCCTATGGTTTGGGATGGTACATGTACTGACATCCTAGCTTTATCAAATTTGTCTTCAACGTCTAAAGAAGCAGGGTCAGCAGCCGAGAACGCAGCAAAGAAAAAAATATCAAAATACACTAAAATCATAGAAGACATCGTTTCATTCCTTTCGCAGTAGAAATTCAGGGACCTTGGTGCAAAGACGCAATCAAGTTGGTCCTTGATTTAAGACGTTTGATAACATCTGTAACCGGCGAGAAAAGATCTACTTCTGATCTGATGCAGAGGATCAGTATTACTATTCAAAAAGGAAACGCGGCATGTGTTGTAGGAACGCTTCCTCAATCACTTTTAATCAATGAAATTTTTTATTTGTTATAATTATTAAACTTAGCCTCGTGTTTTAATATTTGAATCCTAAAATGTTCGCCAATAAATCTATTATTCTTATAATCATTACAGGAGATATTTTCTCTACTTATCGAAATATTGATATACATTTTGAAATTATGTTATTGTGTAGGTCAAAGGTCACTAATTATAGATAAAATAATTACACAAATCGATACAACCTAAACTAAAACAGCCATGTATTTACAAAATGTAAATATTATATCCAGTTGTCAAATTATTAATTTAATATTAAAATGGCACTAGGTAAATTACACCAATTGTCGTTACTAAATTTAATTATCCCCATCCGTTCTAAAGATATAGACTAAAATCCAAAAGATCACGAGATATCAATATAACAATTGTACCAATCAATTCGCCATATTACAAAAAGAATTTAATCGTGTTTACAAAATTTTAATATTTTACATCGTTTTCAAGTTTTCTTCAAAAAAACGCTGATTCTAGTTTGACACACCTGATCCATACATAAATTTTCATAGCAATAACTTTCAAAATAAAAATGTTATAAAATGGCATCTAATACATACATTCGTACATTTGTTACGTGCCAAAGTGGCACTTTAACATGTATTAGGTTAAGTTTGATGTACGGAGGTTTCGCGCCATAATTTCAAAAGACGCGGTGCGCGGAATTTTAAAAGACTAGGCGCGTACTTCCGTTACGTCATAGTGAATTTGCGCAGAGTGCGCGACGCGGGAGGGTTGGACGAATAACTTCGCGCCGACGTGTAAAAGACAAAAGAGTGGAGAGGTTTCCGTAACGCTCTTAAACGTGGCTGTTTTGCCAGAATCTTCGAGTGGAGTGGACGCTTTGAGGTATCGTATCGTGCCTTATCTTATCTATGCAGATTTCCTTTGCCTAATTGTCTTTGTTTGTTGCCTTATACCTTGTTTCCTAATCCGATCCCTGCTTAGGTAGGAGAATTTTGCAGCCACCTAGGCGTACCGTACTCCACGACCCGAGAATGAGCCGGAGACAGCACCGGAGCAAGTACCATCTTTAATCGCCTCGGAGCGGAGCCCTGATTGCTGGTCCGAACGCGTTGGAAGAGCGTCGGGCGTATCACCTTTATCTACCTCAGCAGAGCCTCCGTAGCCTGATGGACTTGGAATAGAAGCCAACTTTAACCCAGAGGCATATTCATGTGAGTAGTTGCTTTAGAATATATTGCCTGAACTTTATATATTTTTCCGATTATTATGCAATATAAAATGTGCCTTGGTGACGTCATTGGTGGATGAGCGCGCCCAAAATCTGTATAAGATTAGCGCTACCAACTACCGGTGGTGTCTAGTAACCCCGCTTCTGGTGTTGTATTTATCGAACTTTTAATTTTAATTACCGCTGTAAATGTAAGACATTATAGTTAAAGGCTTGCACTTACCCAGGAACACCTTAGACACTTTAAACAACAATATCAATCCACCTGTAACACTTCACCCTCCTTCCTGACCTATCTAGCAGTCAAAAAAACAAGGACCGAGTTACCTAATACATATATAATCGAATGCCAACTCTATATCACTTTTATGGTTCAAAATTGCAATATAAGGGTCCACTTACCTATTCCAATAGTCTTTACTCTACTTTCTTCAAACGCCTCGGCGACTCTACAGCGGAGAGTACATGGACATGTCCCAGGGTGGATAGGCTTAGAATTCTGAGACCGATACTGCTAAGTTAACTTACCCAAAAGTTTACAAAGTATCTGTAACTAAATGTCTTTCAAAAAACCCCTTTTACTACTAATATGTATATATAGCTCAACATTTGTACTAAGTACTGAATTTAATAACCTTTAATATGGTAATATAACTATTTACATTTACTATATTGACATACGTGAATGCAATAAAATCAATATCCCTTATTCAACTAAAAGTTCCATTAATCTGGGTTGTTAAATATTATACTAAGCACTGCAAATTCTACAGTTAAAACAAATTGACTCCAAATTAAACATAGCTAATAACTCTTGATATTCTACACAAAATTCATAATAATAAGCTGTAACGATAATAAAGTCCAAAAATTCCAACTTTAATCTAGCAACTTAACATATTCATGTAAAGCATATATTATTATTATATAAAAGTTCATACTTACAACGTCACGTGTATGCATGCATATACACGTCCGTTCTCTCGAAACATTTATTCAAAGATTCACTCAATACCTGTTCTGGGTATGCATTACACAATGTTGCTCCAATCTCTACAATACTCTGAGGTAATTTATCCTCACCAGGGTTGATAGTGCTTAACACGGTTGTTGATAACTTTCGTGCTCGAAACTCTTGATATCACGCTACTTCTATAACAATTGGGTTTGGACTCGAACTCCCGAAATGCAAACTTCTACAATCAACCGTATGGTTGGGTTTAGTCATCATCTTCTTTGTAATTAATAAACCTTTAAATTTATTGCTATTTAACTCTTAGTTAAGAGACTAACTTATCTATGTCCACCATCAACGACTTAAATTTACTATTCTTCCCGTAATAAGCATACTCACTTCTTATGTTTGTTCACTAAACATTACTTTAATTTAGATGGTCGTATAACTAATACTGCTAAGCGACATTGTCGCCTACTCCTACCTTTGATCACGTGATTGTTGTCACCAATCAAAAACCTTACATATTTCACAATTGTGTATAATCCCTACATGTGCTTTTAGGTTAATGGTTTAAATCCATTTCTATTATTGCAATTACTAATTGAAATTACCCTATAATTAAATTTAAGTTATTCTGCAATATTCTGAAGTATTTCCTGTTAATATTTCTATAGATATCACGAAAAATTACATTTTATTACGTACTTCCGGTTTTGAACTTTTTAGAACAAATTAGCATTTCCTTTGGCGCCTTAATTTAAAATCTTCTAAATTTCACGGGATGTTAGATCTCAGTTGATAGGTTATGTTCATTTAAAGTGTCAATTGTCACCCCAAAATCAAACTAGAATTGGATAACTATCTTAATTCTGGTCAGTGATAGGTTACATTTTATATGGAATTGTTTGTGATGGGCCGAAAATATTATTTGAAATTTGGATTAATTTAAAAAAGTTCTTGGGTGTTACACACCTTGATGCACTATTATTCAGGCACAATTTTTACCACGAACGGTAAACTGCAGTAAAATCGAACTTGATAAGTACAAGTGTGAATAACAACTGACGATTTGGTGGTAATCGACGTCTTGTATAGCAGCGAACATAATTGGTAAAAATGACATTAAGTAAACGAATGTGATAAACATATCACTAACACAAATTCCAGCATGTAAATGGCAAAAGGCGTAAGTAAGGTAGGAGATGGAAGATGTCAGGTGGTGGGACAATGAGGCGGGAGGTGTGGGTGAACGATGTAAAGTTGGCGGGGTGAGGAGGGGGGTGGTGAGACGGTAAAGCTGTGAGACGTGAGGTGGGAAATAATTACACTTTTGGTATATTTCACATGTGACCTTGAATTTAATATGGGACTTGAAATAGGGGTATGCTATAAATACTGGACTGTGAGATCATTTGTGTAATTCTATTGTAGGACGTTGAACGAGCAACATGCCCCTCTTTAGTGATTTGGCTAAGAATATTGCTTGCTCTTGGATTAATGAGAAATTCACGTGATGATGGTGTGATTATGGAAGGTCTCAGTGAATGCAAGATTGGAATTTACTAAATAAACAAGATGATTGCTAAAGTAAAGTCGATTGGTGAAACGAAAATAGGGTGGAAGTGGCGCAGGTTTCATCTTTGAACATGAAAAGTGAAAGGCTCTCCATGATGACGTCACGTGATTCTCGAATGAATGACCCTGAAGGGTAAAAATTACAAGAATCAACCTTAGAATTTCCCATGCTAAATACCATAAGAAAGCGGGTTCTTTGTGCTCGTACGCCTGTAGCATATCTACCCTTCACTGTTTCTAATATATTCCGTACTATTCCCTCATACCTTAGAACGTGTTTTATCATCACATCTTTCGTATTTTTTAATGTTTTCACATATTTCTTTTTTTCTCTAACACTTCTTGTACCTCTTTGTTCTTATCTTTATCTGTTCATGAAAACTTCATCATACGTCTGTACCACCACATTTCCTGTCCGTTTCTCCTACTGTCCACGTTTCACAACCGTACAGTGCTGTGCTCCACACATGTTTTCAGCAATCTTTTTCTAGTTTCCATGTTTGTTATCTTTGAACATAATAGTTACTAGTTCTTCTTAGGCTACCCATCTTTTGAAAGCTCAAAAAATCGTTTTTCGAGTTAATTTCTTGTAACTTCATATAGGCTTTAGGTTGTACCTGGTCAGATATACAAAGGTAATGTAGTACATTGTATCGTGTCTTTTGATTACAATATAGAGAAAGTAGTGGAATTGTCCAATAATTAAATACCACATAGGCCGATGTGAAATTAACGTATGAAATCTCTTTTCACTTATTTGAAACGTATAAAATTATTTTCATTATGTGATAGACATCGAAACAATAATTCCAATGTAAGTACTTGTACCCAGATAGTTTATTTTATAAAATTAAAGCTTAATCAAGATCTTCTGTCTCCAGTTTCTAGAATGGTAGAGAAAACTAGCCTACTGTTATGTTACAGAAAGTTATATTTGTTTATAAATTTAATTGCAATGTTTTGATTTTAAAGTAAGTTTAATCTTTGAACAATTAGCCAGATAGGTGGTTGAAAACAGTATATTCTATGGTTATGAACAAGAACAGGAAGTATCTAATTGAACGAAACTGATTAACACTATTTTTGGTTAAAAATCCAACTGGGATTGCTTCAATATTAATATATGTGAAGTTTAAATACCAAATTGTTAATGGAGAAGCAAAAACATTTATAGAAAAGTTTGAGCATGTTGCTGTTATAGGTATTATCCAGAGCTTAGATGTACTTTCGTGTTGCAGTTTTAGGAGTTTATTGTATAAAATATATCACATAGATATAAACTTTATTTTAAAAAACTTGTACAAATCATTAACAAGTAATAAAATGTTCAATTATCAATGGGGCAGCAAACGCCAGCATACCTAAAAATTAATTTAAATAATTGCTTATATATCATTTTACATACTCATTCTTTAATACGCAGAAATGCTGCTCATACACATCTTTAGAAGTCAGAAGCGAATGAACTTTTGTACATGAATGTATTAGCGTACAATGTCCTGCACTATTTTGAGGTGCATTGGTACATGCCACTTTATCAGTTATTGTTTCATTCAAACCCAGTTTGTAACTACCTAAAACACATTTTTTACAGACGTAAACGTCTTACTGTATACCTTTCGATAGACTGAGGACACCATTGACTAATATTCCTTTTAGCCATGTTAAGATTGAAAAGATGTCCTTTGTAGGTGAAGATGGAGATATAGTTCTGATTGTAGTCAGCAGTGGTTTAAGTGTTGGAGATGGAATTCTTTGGCGGATGACCGGCACTGAGTCATATGTTGCACCTAAACATAACTATGCTTACTAGGAAGTATTGAACAATATAGATAGCGTACCTCCAATAATAGCAGACTGTTTACTAAAGAATGGAATACCTGCTGAGCCTGGTGGACCTGCCGGAGAAAATGCAATTTTATGAGTATGTGTTCTTGCAAATTGTGGATGCGCTGGAATGGATTTGAAAGTGTAGGTATTTCAAATATATAAAATATGAAAGAAAAAGTATTGGTTGTGTAAATATGCCAGATACTATCATCAGCACAAAAACAGTGATATTCTCGTGTTAATTTTTTTAAAAAATTGCAGTAAACTAAGGCTCACTAGTAATTAAATTAAGAAAGTATGCAGTTCTGTTGAGCCTTGCATCTACTACCTCATAAATAAATATAGTATCTTATCAGTTAAAATAAGTAGTATAAGATGAGCTATAAATGACATAAATACGAATATTGTTTCCGGTATAAATGATATCTGTCACATGGTACTACAATTTAATCTTGTCTACTACTCAGTAATATAGATCGTTTCACAGTTGGTGTTGCAATAAAAGGTACCCGCATCACTTTTAAATTTATTGATTGGGCATCTGTGTAGTTATTAGTGTTAGAATTTGCATTTGATATCAATGTAAAAACTATTAGTCTTGATATTCATACTATGCAAAATATGTTTATCAACGAGTAGTCAAAAAAAAACTTATCACTTTTACTTCAATCAAATTAAAATGCATATTCATTAAAAAATAAAGTTTACATCAAACATTCAAACATCAAAGCTTGTATCATTATACTATGAACTATTTACATTAACAAATTTTTTGGTCCTTCTTCGTCATATACAGTTAACTTCACAGCGCTATGAAATTTTACAACTATCCACTTATAAAGATATAGCAGTGCCACATAGCAAATAGCAGCAGAACTCTTCAGAACTTTTTAAAATAGAAGAATCAACTTGCATGTTTACAATATTGCAAAGGAGTACTTGTGAGTTAGTTCCAATTATTTGTACTTGTCACTGCGCATTTATATGACATTTCAATACTGCATTCAGATTCAGTATTGCAAATACAAACATTCAGTTCACTTCACATTTATTTGCATTTGACACTGTATTTCAGTATTGCTTCTACATTATTTTACAGCACTTAAACATACAAAAATCAATTTGCTTATTATAAACAAAGTTGCATAAAAAACGAGTATGAAAGTCGGTATTACGTTAAGATATTTTTCATATTTCGTACATAATTCATTCATACAACTCAAGCTTTGCGATTTCATCCTTTATTCACCTTTAATACAATATTTATACACTGTCAAACATGACAGAATTAGCATCATTCATATTAAAAAGAAGAACGCTTAAAGCACAACTTACGAGGTTTGGTAAGGTGGTAGAATACTTTGATATTCAGCAAATGAGTATTATAGAATTACAAAAACAGTTGCACAAAATAGAGCAGTCACGTTTTCAAGCTTTTTATGATATTCGAACATAAATATAGCTTATTGATTCTGACTAAGAAAAAGAGCGCATTTTGTTTGAAGATAATTATTTCAAAATAGTATCACATGCAGAGGTATTAATTAATTTACATAACAATTCTGCAAGTGCTGCTAGCATAACTAGCTCGTCAGAATTATCTGCATTATCTCCAACACAAAATACAAGTAACTTAAAGCTTCCAACAATTCAGTTACTGCATTTCTCATCTAGTCATGAATGCTGGCTAGAATTCAGTGATACTTTTGATTCATTAATCAATAAAAATCCACAAATTGATTATATTCAGCGTTTTCATTACCTCAGGTCATTAATTTCTGGAGAAGCAAGCCCTATCAAGATTCTCTGGAGATTACCATCTCCAATTTCAGTGTAGCATGGGAATTACTTAATAGTAGATATGGAAATAAACGAATACTTATTCATAAACACATACAGGCATTGTTCAAACTCCAAAGGGTTACCAAGGAATCTTCGTCTCAATTGCATAGTCTGATGGATAGCATTAATAAAAATCTACATTCTCTTGATGCACTTGGTCAATCAACAAGGGATTGGGATTCATTATTAATTTATATGGTATTGAACAAATTAGATTCAACAACTGCTCGCGATTGGAAGGGAGAGGCATATAAATCTACAAATTCACCTACACTGCAGTTTCTCAAATTTCTAAATAATAAAACGGACTTACTCGAATCAACTGAATTAAACGTTAGTGGTTTGGGTGCATCTACACTATGTTCACATACAAAAGGTAAGGTTCAAGCTGACAAAGTAGTTCATCCAAAGGCATTTGTAACTACTAAATAAGCCTGTTCATATTGCAAACAATTACATAAAATTTATAATTGTTCTGAATTTCAAAGTGTATCTATTCATCTGCAGATTGAGCATATCCAAAACGCCTTTATGCATGAATTGTCTAAATTCGGGACATTCACTGAAGGATTGCAGATTTGGATCATGTAAAAAAATGTCCACAGAAACACAATACGTTGCTTCTTTCAGAGGCAACTCTGGAAAACAAAGAAAACGCATCAGTTGCACTTTCAAGTTACACAAATTCAAAAATTCAGACTTTGTTATCAACTGCAGTAATAGAGATCTTTGATATTCAAGGTAGAACTCACGATTGCAGAGTACTATTTGACAGTGCATCTGAATCTAGCTTCATTTCACAATCACTGTGTGACACGTTAGGTTTACAGAAAACCTTCTTCAATATTTCAATTGTGGGTATAGGTCAAGCATATTCTTGTGTCAAGTACAGATGCAATGTACAAACAAAGTCACGGCGGAATGACTTCACATCAGCACTTTCATGCTTAGTTATTCCAAATATTTGTGAGCGCTTGCCCACTCAAAATATTAATGCATCTCCATTTAACATTCCTAAAAACATACAGCTTGTTGATCCATGTTTTCATACAGCATATTCGGTAGACTTACTGATCGGAGTTGATTTGTTTTGGTCATTGCCTTGCGTCAGGCAAATCAAGCTTGGTCAGGGGTTACCAATTCTTCAAAAGACCAAGTTGGGTTGAATCATTTCAGGTCCTATTCATAATCTTTCATGTAACGCAAAACGTTCTTATTGCAATTTTATGAAGCGTTTGGACATTCAAGAACAACTTGCTTGTTTTTGCGAGGTCGAAGAAATACAAATTTCAAAAAAAAATATATTTCCAAGGAAGAAGTCGATTTCGAAAATCATTTTGTTTCTAGGCAAAGTGATGGTAGGTTTATGGTCTCTATTCCGCTCAAGGGTGATTCCAAATGAATTGCTAAAAGACGTTTGGGCGCAAACTTCAAACAAATTCAGAATTGCGCGAAAGATACTTAAGTTCATGGATGAATATCGGATTTTAAATCACATGTCTCCATTGACATTCTACTTCACCCTCTAATGCCAATAATGTCCTTCCTCATCATGGGGTATTAAAGGAAGACAGTCTTACTACAAAACTAAGATTAGTATTTGATGGTTCTTGTCCAACAACCAGTGGTGTATCTTTAAATCAAATTCAGTTGGCAGGTGCTACCATACAAAATGATCTTTTTTCAATCTTTTTACGTTTCAGACAATTTTCTTATGTCGTGTCTTTGGACATTGAAAAAATGTGTAGATGCATATGAGTTAATCCAGACCAAAGATCTTTACAGCAAATCTTTTGGAGAAAGAATCCCAAAGATCTACTAGAAGTATACTAATTAAATACAATAACATATGGTACTACTAGTGCGTAATTCCTTGCAATATGGTGTCTGCATCAATTATCGATTGAAAATGCGGTATTATTTCCATTGGCTTGCCATGCAATCAATAATTCTTTCTAAGTAGATGATTTTTTGCACAGTTCAGATTCATTAAAGGAACTTACACAAACTTGTCTAAAAGTTTCAAATACTCTGCAACAAGCAGGTTTTAATCTACGCAAGTGGGTATGAAATGAGTCTTCGATTCTTAAAGATATTCAACAGTCATTTGATAATTTAGATGTGTCTAATAATATTTTGCAACCGGAAATTTCTGAAAATTCTAAAACATTAGGCGTCTTTTGGTGTCCAACAACTGTCGTACAAAATACTAGCTCCGAATACTTCAAAGCGAAGCACTAAAAGGTCAATTTTAGCAGGTTTTTCACAAATATATGATCCATTAGGTCTTTTAGCAGCTTGCATTACAGTGATAAAATTTCTACTTCAAAAATTGTGGTCTGAAAAGTCCGATTGGGACGAAACGGTATTGATCTTCATACAAAATGGGCCACTTTCATATGTGAAATTCTTCATTTAAACCACATTAAAATACCGAGATACGTCAGTTACAAAAACAGCACTCGCACAGAACTGCGTTTGAAGATGCATATGCAGCATGCATTTACATTTAGAGCATGAATGAACATGGCCATTCGCAAGTTCATTTATTATGTGCAAAGGCAAAGGTTTCTTCTTTGAAGCTTTTAAACATTACAAGGCTGGAACTTCAAGGAGCGCTGATTTTATTAAGGCTAGCAAATAAAGTACAGACGTCTCTCACAATTAATTTTGAAGAGATATTCTATTGGAGCGATTCAACTATAGTACTTGTTTGGTTACGCACTCCTCTACATTTTCTCAAAACATTTGTTACACATCGGGTATGTGAAATTCAAACAATTACCGAGATATCAAAATGGCATCATGTTCGTTCTTATGACAATCCAGCAGACTTAGTAAGTCGCGGAATTAATCCAACTTCACTAATTTCTTGTGATCTGTGGTTGCATGGACCCAATTGGCTAACCAGAGATGCAGTAGAGTGGCCGTGTCGACGAGCATGTTGAATACACAAGATTTACCAGAATTGAAGTGTACAAAGGTATCGTTATTTGTAAAACATAAATTTTATTTTCCATTTGACGGTTTTTCGGATAACAGATTAATTCCTAGTGTGGCATATTGTTTTCGTTTTATAAGCCTCCTTAGAAAAACGGGTTGTTATAAAAAATCAGAATGTCTCAATACTGATGACAAGGCCACCAAAGCAATAGTTATTTATTTATTTTTATTTATTTTATTTATAAATGTACATACATAGGTCACAATAGTGAATCATATATTGTCAATTTTAAATATTTTCAGGTAACAATTATAATTAAGAACCATTTAGAGCTTAATTAACAAAATTTAAATTAACAGAATTTATATTTATATTTCAGGAATCTATGTAAGCTTCTGTAGATTTAGTTGGATCAAGAAACTCCTGATGCTATAAAAAACATATTTTAAGAGCAAGTTTTTATATATTTTTTAAATTTTAATATTGGAAGATTTCTTACATTCACACTCAAAGAGTTAAATAACATTCTCCCAAAGTAAGTTCCTGATCTACTTCTTTCAATCCGCTGATATGGCACCACTAGATTAATTTTACTACGGGTATCAAATGAGTGGATATCTTTGCGTCAATTATAGAGGGCTTCATTTTTCTTAACATACAGTAAACATTCTAATATGTAGATGCAAGGCACAGTTAAAATATTGTACCTCATAAAATAAGTACGACAATCCTCACGGTAAGCAATATTAGCAATAACACGAATAACTCTGCGTTGCAAGCCAAACATTTGATTGCTTGCAGGTGAATGACCCCATGCAATGATCGCATAAGCAACACTGGAATGAAAGGAGGCAAAGTAAACTGTTTTCAATACATCTAATGAGACTGCATTTTTTAAAGATTTAATGAAGAAAATAGTATGACAAAGTTTTTTGGCAAGAAAATCACAATGTGTCTCCCAACTTAAGGTGTTATCGAAATGAATCCCAAGATATTTAACACTGTGCTGCTCCCATTCAATAGTATTTTTTAAAGAAAATAAAATCTTTTCAGATTTATCATTTGTTTAAAGTTAATTTATTATGAATAAACCAGTTTTGGATGATGCTCGAACAGACATTGCTCTTCTGCAGAAGCTGCTCCATGTCTTTATGTTGGTAATAGACAGTGGTGTCATCTGCATAAAGTATCACATTCTCCAAGCCACAAGTTGAAGGAAAATCGTTAATAAAGCATAGGAAAAGCAGAAGCCCCAGCACAGAGCCTTGTGGGACCCCATGAGGAACATTCTACAAGTTCGAAACTTTGTTGTTATAGTAAACACATTGATAGCGTTCAGAAAGATATGACTGAATTAATTTAATACCAGAATCGTCAAAATGCAACAGCCCCAACTTCTCAACCAGAATATTGTGATTTTTGCAATCAAAAGCTTTTGTCAAATCGTACAAGTTAACCAACATAAACTCACGTTTATCAAAAGTGCTCGTAATCTGGTCAAGCAGAGTTATTATTGCATCAGAAGTTGACTTATATTTTCTAAAACCAAATTGCTGCGGACCTAGTAAGTTATTATCATCAAAAGAATCAATTATTTAAGTCTTCATAATAGATTCAAACATTTTTAAAATGATACATGTGATTTTTTTCCAATGCTCCACTCGAAGGTACTACATTGTAATTTTAAAATGATACAACAGGATTGTTTCAGTTCAGAGTACACGTTGTTGTCTCAATGGGTGTGATTAGTAATCAAAACAACTTACAAGTTGGAAGTTTGGTATTAATCAAGGAAAAGGGCTTACCTCCTTTATGCTGGGCTTTGGGTAGAGTCAAACTAGTCCATCGTGGAGCTGATATCTTTGCAAGAGTAGCATTAGTGAGGACAGTGAAAGAAACAATTCGGCGAGCTATCACAAACTTATGTCCGCTTCCTAACACATGACATTTGCATTAACAGTGTTATAATATTTTATGACTTTTACAAATTTAATTATTCTCTTATTGTTCTTGTTACACAATTTTATATATTCAAATATTGTTTTCTCCAATGTTATATTTATAACTGTTTCGTTTGTCCATTTTAACCATCGTTGAAAGTTCAATATTTCAAGGTGGGGTGTTTGTTAGGACTTGTATTTGATATCAGTGTACTAAAATATCATTAGCCTTGATATTCATACTCTGTAAAATATGTTTATAAAAGGAATATTGAATTCGAGATTTCTATTACCACTTTCTACAAATCCAAATGACCTTTCACCACTAACACCCGGTCATTGGTCGTCCTATTAATTCAATTGCTGATCCAAACTTACAAAGCATAAACGAAAACCGCCTTTCAAAATATCAGCTCAATTAGTATTTCTAAAATTTGTTGCATACAGTATTGACCCCAGAAAATCTAGCCTGCAAAGAACAACTGGGTGAAGTACCCTGCTAAAAATTCTGTTTCGAGAAGGTACAGAAAACTTCTACTGTACTAAGCAAAATGGTTGCCAACTAACTCAGTGAGACGGGTGTAAGTATTTGATGTAGGGTCCCGCAATGCTATCATGTGTGAAATATGTCTTAATTGGGAACTATTTTGGACGTCACCTAATTACAACGTACAGAGGTTTCTAAGGAAAAGTCCCAGAAAGATAAACAAATGGTTGTCAAAACTTGACACAAGAAGAGTGTTAAAGTAAACAAAACATATGTTTACCATTAGAACACTAATACACCTATTTAAAATGGATTGCTGAAAAAAGGTTTCTAAAATCAAATATTAGATGACCCAAATTTTAATCACGTTTTAGATAATTGCAAAATAATTTATTATAACAAAACTGGAACTAATACCTATACTATAATTCGGATATAACAATTTTTTACCAAAATGTTCGTCATCAAAAACTAAAGATGTTCTACTTAATTCTGCAATGAGTGGTAATGATATTTTATGTTTAACTGAAGCTTGGGTAAATAATTCACAATACAGCAGTGAAATGTTTAACGATAAATTTACAGTTTTTGGAAGAGATAAGCATACAACGGGATCTAAGAAGGAGGAGGAGGGCGAATACTAATTGCTGTTCATAAACCAATTTCATCTCAACAACGAGTGAAATAGCAAACTGAGATTGAACATCTTGGATTATAGTTATACAGAGAATATAAAATTACAAATCTGCTCTTTGTACAATCTGCCGAGAGACTTATATGGTTTGCCAACATTCTCGAATAAACTAAGTATAGTAGTTAATTTCAACGACAAATGTAATAATAAGAACGAAATTTTAATCTGCGGCGATTTTAATGCTTCTCCTATTGAATGGTTATCTCAGTCTAATCAATAATCTCTTTTCCCTCGTCCGGCACTTGATAATTTTAGTTCAGAACTTGTACATCATCTTTTGTTGTGTGGGCTAACGCAATTTAACACTACTGAAAACTCTAATAATAAAATTTTAGATTTAATTCTTGGCACTTCAATTTTATTTACTACGAAGGTGGGTGACATTCCTTAGGTTCCATCCACCCTTATGTATAAAAATGGCAGCTCTATGCTTAATTCATTTCCTACTTCATCGAGATAGATGTTGTGTTTTGAACGGGGGATTATGTTAGTATTAACAAATATCTTTCGCAAATTGATTGGAATAATGTGCTTATTGGCGCTAATATTGATATAGTGGTCGAGTCATTTTATTATCACTTAAATTATGCAATTAACCGTTGAGTACTTGGGAAAAAACTGCGTCGTATGAAATACCCACACTGGTACTCGCAGGCCCTACGTCACAGCATTAAGAAGTACAATCCACATCAAAAATCTAAATAGTATACCTCCCCAATGTATTATTTGATTTATAGTAATTTACAAAAGAGAGTTAAATGTATGATACATTCCAATTAAAGAAAAAATTAAAGAAAGTACATTTCCAAGGTAGAAAGGGAAATTAACATGGTCTTTTCTCTGAATACTTTCGCTATGTTTTTGTTCCTGCTGAAACAGTTATCTACTGTGACCATCCTATACATAGTTCTTGCATAACTTTTGTTATATCTGTACACAGACAGTTCTTCAATTTATAAAAAAACCTGATATAAAGAAAGGAGCGGAAGTAGATGATATTCCAGCCTGTTTCGTACTAGAATGTGATGAATCTCTTAGCTATCCACTTACCATCATATTTAATCTCTATGTAAAACTTGAGCAACATCCTTTAATTTGGAAGCGTGTACTAGTTGTTTCTATTTATAAATCAGGCCCGAAAAATAAAGTCGAGAATTACAAACCAATATCTAAATTGTGCATTTTTAATAAACTCTTTGAATCTATTATTTACTAACCAATATTTAATTTTAGTAAACACATTATCCCGCTACAGCAACATGGTTTCTTTTCGGGAAGATCGACAACTACTAATCTTATCACCCATACCAATACTTTAATAACACATATTGATAACTAGGAACAAGTTGATACTTTTTGTTGTGATTTAAGCAAAGCTTTTGATAAAATTAATCATGACCTTTTATTTAAAAAACTTGCATGCATGAGAACACATGGTGATTTGCTGCGTTGGGTCGAGTCCTCCTTAAAGGATCGAACGCAAATTGTTGTCCTTAACAGATACGCGTCTCCTATCGTAGAGATAACATCTGACGTGCTTCAAGGTTCTCATCTAGGCCCGTTGCTGTTCCTACTATTTTGTGCAGATTTAGTAGAATTCCTACCTCTTGAAAATTTTCAATGTATGCGGATGACATAAAATTATTTAAAGTAATCCGGAACCAAAGAGACCGTATTAAGCTACAACAGTTAGTTATAGCTTCTGAGATTAATGTGTAAACAATCTGCTTTTCATTAATGCGTCCAAATGCCACCTTATTAATTTCTCCCGTAACCGCTACTTGTTTAAATTTGAGTACAATGTTAATTCATCTCCATTGCTACCAGCTGAAGAGATAGCGACTTAGGAGTTATTTTTGATAATAAGCTACTATTTGATAAGCATATTATTGCTGTAGTAAGTAGTGTATACAAGATGCTTGGTTTCATAATTTGCACCTGTAAGGATTTTAAATGAGTTGAACTAATGAAACTTTTATACAATTCACTAGTTAGAACTAAACTTGAATATGCTTAAGTAGTAAGGTCGCCTGAGTATTATACCTATATTAATAGATTTGAAGGGATACAAAACCAATTTTTGAAATTTATTAGATTTCGATTTCCCAATATCATCACATACTTTATTCTCTGGTCAAATGACGACATAAAGCTGATATGTTATTTTTACTTAAATTGTACAATAATTTCAACTTAGGAATTTCGCGAATGTCATCCTTGTTTAATTTATATTCACAAATTATAAATCTAAATTTATTTCACAGTTCCATTTATAACATTCAGAAGCAATGTAAAACCATCGTGGCATAATTTGTCGACGAAAGCTAATTTGTTACATTCAACTTGGATATTTTACATGCATATGTATGTATGACGTTTTCTAGTATTAAGTCAATTGCAAATTTTAATAGATATTTAGTAATTATTATTGTTTTGTGAATTGCTGCATAAGAATTGTTTAGTTCTGCATAACTGTTGTATATATTTTTACTGTATTCTTTATTCATGGTGTGCTGTTATTGCATTTTTTTCTGTTGCACACCCAAATATGTAGAAATAAATAAATGAATAAATAAATTAGTTGAGAAAAACACAAAAAAAGTCATTGTAATCTTACACGATGTTTTCAACTATATCACACACTTACGATTTAGCTAAAAGTATATGATAGGCATTTTTAAACAAACATTAAAAATTAAATATATCACAAAGTACTTAACTTAATGGAAAGCGTTTTCAACGAATAAAATTACTAGAAAAATTCTTATCCTAATAACGAAACTGTACTGGGGGTACATTTATAAATTTCATTCAATTTATTAAAAATGTTTATTTGTTTACAATGCTTCTAGATTACAGTTTTAGAAGGTTTCATAAATACCTGATGAGTGACTTTTGTTTGTAGATAACTCGAATACCACTAACTGCCTTTATCACTTATGACTTTGAAATTAGTTGTTCCCAACATGCTTATGTCCAACGTAAAGTTGTATATTTTGGAACCAAAATGCCTTTAAAATTAAAATCAACCAACTTGCTAGAGTATTATCCAAACATTATTGATTACTTGCAGTCAGTTTAATAACCTGTTCTTTATGGTAAGCTAACCTACTTAAGTTATATGTTAATTGTTTGGATGGTAAATATAAATAAAAAAAATTTGCGCCGCATGTACGGCTCACAACCAAACTTACGAATATTCTATAATTAAATATAGTTCACATTTACAATAAAAATTGAATTTAAGTTATAATTATTTTTATTAACAAAAACTTTTGTTAGTTGTAAAATTTCGATTTTAAAATCGAATAACTCGAAAAGTAAATGAGATATCGAATAGTGTATAGCATATTAATAATCAGCATAAAACTGAATAGGATTCATATATTATATATATTATAAAATTACGCGAACCCTGCGGCGGACGATGGATGTAACGACGGCGACGGCGGCAACGACGGCGGCGGACAGACATTGGGATCTCATTAACCAAACTAAGTTTGGTTAAAAATTCTCCCCTGTATAAAATAAATCGAGATATCTGCGGTAGAATTCAGATAGATGAATTAAGACTGCAAATTGGAATTACTTTCTGCCATCTAATATATATATATATATATATATATATATATGCGAAATTAACCTACGGAAAGAGTAACTAGGGCCACAGAAAGGGATTTTTTAATTTTCTGTATCACTACCATTTGAATATGAACTTTTTTTAATGCGCAGGCGATTAGGTCATAGGTGACAACATGATACATTATTAATTAAAACAAAGGAATCATAAAACTGTAATACTTTAAGTACAAAATTATGATGATTATCATTTTTAACATTTTAGTCGCCCATAACAAATTTGACAACCTTTGGGGATGGACGATATATGATAATGAAATAACTCTCCTTTAGATCAAAAATGCATGTAACCTAAAAATTTTATTGGTTGGATATACTAATAAAGAAACTTAAAATTATTATAAACGTTTTAAAGAAACGTCACAAATTCACTATGCACATGTCATTTCATGCTCTATTAGTTTCAGTTTTATTGTAAATATATCAATGCTACATTATTAGAATGATAGAAATCCAGATATTAAATTTGATTAAAAAATATACAAAATTAATTTTAATCAGCCGTGCTTGGTATCTTGGAATCAGCAGAAAAAATTATATCCACATTTCTATCTACTAAGGTTCAAAGATTTTTTATAATTGATTAAAGATAGCTCTAGGGGTATTTTTGAATGTATTAGAACGAGCAGATTTTAAATATATTTAAATGCAATTCAATAATTTTTCAAAAACGTTCAAAATTGATTTCAATATCACGTGTCCATAAATTGTTGATCGGATTATAAATTTGAGTTGTAAACAATCTAAAGCTGATAAATGGAAAGTTTATTTATTCGAAGAAAGAACGAAAGCAATTCTACTGTGTTAAAGTTAGCAACTGAAAATAATGTGTGAAGTTTAATAATGCACGGGAAATTCAAATAATATATAGTTAACTGGCACGTCTTCTTGCAGAGTTTCGCTTTAATAAGAAGCTTCAATTAGAGCCCACCTTGTTTTTGTGATATATACCATTCTTAGTTTGTACTTCATATGATCTCGGCTCTATACACTTTTCAATATTTTTCCATAAGAACGCAGATCCGTAACCCATACTGAATCCCTTACATTAATTCTGACAAATCCTTTGCACGGTGTCAAGCATTGAAATTTCTACACTGTTATTCTGTCTTTTTCATCTCTTTTTCGGCAAAGTTTATTTGTGTATCCACAACATGCTCTAACTTGCTAGGTAAAATAGGTAGAATTGTTTTAATCCTTCTCGCCATCAACAACTCGGCTGTACTAAATCCATATTCAAGGGGAGTTGATGGATAAGCCATTAGAGCCAAATCCATAGCATTTTTGTTTTTCTCTAAAAGTGCTTTTGTCGTTTTAACAGTTGCTTCTACTGCTCCATTAAACTGGGAAAAGTAAGATCTGGTAACATGCTTGAACTGATATTCTCTAAAAAAGTCTTTAAGCCTTGTTTTAAATTGTGGACCGTTATCCGATTTAACGGTATTTGGAATACTGTATCGAGCAAATAGAGATTTCATTTTAGAAATTACATCGAGTTCAGTTGAGTGTATTAATGCTTCAATTTCAAAAAATTTAGAACATAGTCTGTGACGATTAAATACCAAACCACGTGTTTGAACAAGTCCACTGATATTGACTGCAATGGTCTAGTAAGAATGTTTTTTTTTGAAATGTTTCTTTTATGTTAGTTCTAGCTTCTACACAATTAGGACATGCTCTAATTAGATTTTCTATTTGTGTCGACAAGCTTATCCAATGTTTTAGCTCTTTCTCGGCATTTGACTATTCCCTGATGATCCGAATGAATAAAATTTATCACCTTTAATTGCAATTTGGGAGGAATTATAATTCGAGAGTCCTTTAAAAGAATATTTTCTGTAAATGAAATTTTATATTGATACTGGTAATATCGTAATAATTCCATGGGCAACTGACTTTCGTCAGGCGAACCAAAAAAAACGTATTCTTTCAGTTTTTTGCAAATAGAATCCACAGATTATTCGTTAATAATTTTGTAGAGAAACCCTTCTTTTACAGGTAGATTTTTTACTATGAGTATGACATGAGCCTCAATTTGTGATGCAAGTTCTTCTGAACCTGATGTATTTTTTAATGGGCTTTGAGACAATGCATCTGCCAGGATCAGCTCTTTTCCTGGTGTATACATTATCTTATACTAATATCGCACTAGGCTAATGAGAAATCTTTGCAGCCTGGGCATGCCTTTTATTTGTAGTAACTGGACTAGGGGTTTATGATCTGTTTCAAGTATAATTTGAATACCTACACTATGCTCCTGAAACCCAGGTAAGAGAAAGTGCTTCCTTCTTTATTTGTGCATATCGCCCCTCTGTGCAGATGAACGATCGAGATGCATAAGCAACTAATTCCCTTTGTCCCGAATCGTTGATCTGCATAAGTGCTGCACCCAGTCCATATGATGACGCGTCGGCACTTACTATAATCTGTTTCGACGAATCAAAATAGGAGAGATTTGAGCCTCAATAAGAAGCTGTTTAATTTTTTTAACAGAATTTTCCTGCGGTTCATCCCAGGTGAATAGCATCCCCTTTTTTAAAAGACTTGTAATGGGTTCTAATATTGCTGATTTATTATATAAAAATCTTGAGGCATAATAATCATACCTAACAACTGTTGAACTTATTTTATGTTAGATGGAGCTGGAAATTTCCAAATAGTTTCTGCTCGAGATGTATTGATTTCAATACCTCTCTCAGATACCACATGTCCTAAGAATTGTACTTTATCTACTCCTATAAGACACTTTGCCTTGTTCAGAGTTATGTCCTCTTCCTGTAAATGAGACAAAACTTCTCGCAAAATTTTATCATACTCTTCTACAGACATTACAAGTGATTTTCTAACGAGTTTTTTTAACTGGAAAATTTTGAATTTTGCCAAACCCTTGCTGTTCCAAGCAAGGTAGGAATCTTTAACGTTTGTGACAACACTCACACAGGGAACCTCCATTTTACCTCTCTTCCGAACGAGGTTGAATTTTTGTGAAGAATGCTCGCTAACATTTTTCAAGTGGACCGTGTCAGGATTTGAACCCGGGATCTTGAGCGTAGTAATTACAAACAAACCAACTACGCCACGGAGCCGCCTCTTCTACAGACATTATAATTTGAATAACGGCAGTTATACCTGCGGCCACATCCCCAATGCTCCACCCAAAGGTACTACATTGAACTCTTCTGCAGACAGCGTAAATCAGAACATCATCAATGTGTATTACCACACCTTTTAGGCCCGAAAATAACTTCAAAAATTTTGCAGTGAAGTATTCAGGAGCACATGTTATACCAAATGGTAATCGCGTAAACATAAATCGTCCAAAAGGAGTAATAAATATTGTAAAAGGTTAAGACGCATCCAAATAGAAATTTGATAAAATCCAGAATTATCATAAAGTTTGGAATATATCTTTGAACCTTTTAATAGATTTATCGAAGTTTCTACTTTAGGAATAGGAAAATGTGAGCATAACACACTTTTATTTAGATCAGTATAGTCACAACATAACCTGATTGTATCCCCTTTAGGAACGACAACAATTGGAGAGATCCATTCTGTGGGTCGTTCAACTGGAATTATCGTGTTTGTTTAATTAATCTTTCTAGCTCATCTTCTAACTTTGACAATAATGAAATTGGCGCTACTCGAGAAGTTGCCTGAACAAAAGGTTTGGTATTAGGATCAACTCTGATTGAAATTTCTTCTTTAAATTTTCCTAGCTCATTGAAAATATTAAAAACTCTAGCTCAACATTTACTTTGGAAAATGAGTGAACTACCGAATTAAGAGAATTCGAGAAAATATCTTTATGACCGTTTATCATCTCGAGCACTGAAGCATGTTAATTTTCTAATTTCCCTACAAATCAATATTGTAACGTATAGATAATTTTTATTCTCCTTAAATTTCATTTCAACAGAATATTCCGTCCCACAAAATTATTTAACATCTAAAGTTTCATGCTCTTCATAAATAAAAATCAAAAAATTTGTATAAACCCGAAATATAAATTAGTTTATTCCAAGTCCAAGATAAGTCACGGGATAGCTGTGTATCCACTGCTTCTAAGGTACGCTTTGTGTTGTTTGTTTTGTTAGACAGCGCCAACTGTAACGGAAAACGAGTTAGTTCAGTTTTAACCACCAAAAGCTCAAGATGCTATTCCTTAGTTCCTTGGCTGCGATTTTTATAATAGCTGTGCTTATGGCACACGACTGTAGTCAAATCAACAACATTAACCAATGGTTAGTATAATCCTTACCTGAAAGGTATAATTAATTTTATTATCTTTCAGCGCAACTAAGTTTATAAAATAAATATACGCAACAATATGAAATATTCATAATTAGTACAGAGGATGTCATTTCTAGACACGACAAAAATTCGGAAATAATGGAGGTATAGATTGATTAATAAAACGGATCATCACGCTTTATTCAAGAAGCTACCATTTAGCGATGCAGTTTTCGAACCTGTTTGACACACGCAAGGACAAATGTTCAACGTGGTTGTTGGAGTTCAGTAAGTTGTTAGAGACACTTGTTGGGTTGCAATCTGATGATGGACCCTCACGTTATTGAAAAGTTTATTATACGTCATAAGAAATAAACAGAAAGGCGTGTCGTTCCAAAAACATTGTTACGCTCCCATTCTGTTAGCGTACTTAAAATACATTGTTTTTGGATCGCTGTTTGTATAAAGTAAATACTTTCGAATAGTTTTCAGATTTGTATGCAATTTAACTCGAGGGTATTACTTTAAAGGTATTAATTTGAAGATTGAT
The DNA here is from genome assembly GCA_036346225.1 of Platerodrilus igneus. Taxonomy (NCBI): domain Eukaryota; kingdom Metazoa; phylum Arthropoda; class Insecta; order Coleoptera; family Lycidae; genus Platerodrilus; species Platerodrilus igneus. The sequence continues at coordinate 6,425,611 of JARFIW010000318.1, read as the reverse complement.
TTTCAATTAATAAATAAATTGCAAGGAACGAATTTTAAATTGGATTATTCGTAAAATACTTTCCAACTTATCGAAAATGATAAACAGCCTGAAATTAATTATTAGATATGATTGCTACATTCACGTTTTGGATGTTCCTTATGTTATTAGCGAAGTCGAGATAATAGTCGACAAGAGGTTATGGTAACAACTATTTTATATAACCAGATTAGCAGTGTAGTTCTGATTACATTTGAAGGAAGTCTGCTTTATATGTAACGTGTTTGATTGACCACAAGTGCGGTTGTAAGGTCATTGACAGACGGTTTTAGTGATGCGCGTTGCTCTACTAATTGATTTTTTGTTGATTTTCTGTTGGAAATAAAAGTGGTAGAACTTGTCGTGCGTTTTACGGAACATTGACTTAGTGATGCGCGTTGCTTTACTAATTGGTTTTTTTGTTGCTTTTCTGTTGGAAATAAAAGTGGTAGAACTTGTTGGACTCGACCTGCACGCGTGTTTGTGCGGAGCATTTGACGGACTTGCTTAGTGTTTGCACGAGCTTTATTGATTGTGTTTTTTTAGTTGATTTATCTTTTTATATTTGAACTGTGTGTGCGAGCTAGTTTTCGTGGTCCTTTTTATCAGAGTAGTGCATACTTTGGATTATCCAAATACAGTTTTAAGCTTGAGTGCTTCAAAAAAAAATGATGATACAGTTGTAGCAGGTTTAGTAGAAAAAAAGGTTGCTTCTTATAAACATGTATCTCATTCACATGTAAAGACAGTTGATACTGTAGTTTCTGAATTTTCTAACCCCAAAGACTCTAAAATAGATCATTGTTTGCGCAAATTTCGTTATTCAAAAGCATTAGATTTTTCTTTGTTACCATAGGTAGCAAATAAAACCCCTCACGTTACTGTTAGTTTAATGCATTACATCGTGCCTTGAAAGCCCGTGATTCTAAATTTTTATTACCATTTTTTACGATTTGTGTTACAAAATATTTCGAAATTATTGTCTCAGGAAATAGAATTAACAAGAAATTTATCAATGCTACATAGTTCCATCAGCATGATAATGTCTGCTGCTAACACCAGTGAAATACGTAGGTGTGATTAGTGTAAAGTGTAAGAAATTCCATCAACACCCTCACAGTCAAGGGTGAAGTGCTTCGTTAGTGCAGGACATCGTGAATCTTACACTTCAATTGCAAGGAAGCGTTACTGAAGGACTTTTTGTAAGTTGAACTATTTCCTACTTGTTATTACTTTAAATATCTATCCGTTGTTTTGCCATATCTTCGTCGTTCTGATACCTTTTACAATAGACTTGCCTGCTATTAAGAAAAAAAAAGAAAGAAAAAAAAATCAATACTACTGAATTACTCATATCAATTGTGTCTTACCTATTTATCTTTTGTTAACATTTTGTCTGATTTATGTTTAATTGGTGTGTGAGGAAACGTTTCTGCTACTCCCCAATATTACCTCTTTGTGATAAAATTTTTTTGTAATGCTTTTATCGTGATTATATTATATAGTTTATCCAAACAATCTTATTTACATTCTACAAAGTACTGAATAATTTATGCTTGATCAGCATGCTATGCTTAATCTTTTTTTTCAGGTTTGCTTAACTATTTTTATTGCAGGTATTGTCACTAACTCTTACAGCCGCATACATTATATGTCAGTCTGCTTTCTACAACCCCCCCCCTACTCTCCGATTGAGCCCGGTCATTCCTTGATATCTTTGTGTTACGCACGGCTACGAGCCAACGTAACAACATTTTCTTTTGATCATCAAACTAAACAACTATCGTTAAAATTTTTATTTTATGCATGAACTTTCCTTTAATTAAGACTAATAAATTAAAAATTGATTTACACGATATATTATCTCATATATGTTGAATACATTTTTAGAAATACAGTTACTTGAAATGTGATTAAGTGATCAATACGCAGTTTAGACACTTATGAAATTAAATGATTAATTGATTTCTCTTGTAAATCGAAGGTAACAGTTCTGATCCCTCCAACACTCCCTATATTTTTCAGAATGTTAAATTCAATTAAAAATTTAAATAATGACCAATTTGAAATATAAATTTTATTCGACTTTGTAAAGATAAATTTTGTTAGTAATAGATATACTTAGTTAGGGTATCTTTATTATTCTTGTAGCATTAATTAATATAAAGATGTTCAAGTCATACAGTACCGGTTACGAAAGTTGACCCTAAATTAGAAAAACTGGTTTGAGGCGTCAACTCTATTATTCTAGGAATCAATTATATTACTAGCACAATTATAGTTAAAAGAGATACCATATAGTCAGAATTAAATTAATTAAAGACAAATAGAGTCACATAATTATGATGAGGTGCTTTGAAACGCTAACAGTATCTCCCTTTATTATGTGTATTGGTATTCTCTTTTAAGTTAAAGGATAAGCGTATAGAAACAAAACCTTTTCCTTGAGAAACGTTAACACACTAAGAGGTTTTTACTTTTGCCCTTTAGTGTTTTCTTGTTAAGGATAAAATTTAACAAAGTAGTGGAGCCATATAATATCCGTAAAACAAAAACCCTCTTGAAAGTCTTTTCAATTAACCGTGGGAGTTAGAGTCCCAAGTTAGTCCGGAAGGTTCCAAAGATCATAATTAATATGGATAAACCTTTAACTTTGTTTAGACCTTTGTAAACGTAACGGTGGTTGATAATAGTTTCATCATACACCCGAGCTGAGTGTTCTGCCTTGCCAAATTTTTCTCTTGGTTTTCTTTTACTGAGTATAGTCAAACACGCCCAAGAACACGTCACGGCACGTTTAATGCAACTATACCTGGTCTACCCAAAATGAATGTCTTTAAACCCTGAATAACATATACGTCCATAATACAATATCTATCTAAATATTGTAGGCGCATTTTGAGTTTGCCTAATCCCTTTGAAGTATTGCCATCTGGACCGGACATATATTCTCTGCACAGCTTGAAACCAACGATTTTAATGTAGGAGGCAAACTAGTTTCTGGAATACAGACTATGTCGGCCTCAGTGTCAACCAAAAATTAAATTTTATCTTTTAAATTGTCTATAGTGAGTTCCACCGTTCATTGATTATTGTGGTTAACAGAAATATTGCTTAAAGTAATCACCCCTAAAAATTGCTCGTCTGTGTGAAGATCATGACTTTTATCGCTATCAACTGTACTCTGAATATTGATGTTTTTTACTAATTTTTTGCCCTATACACTACCTTCTTTTTCAGATTTTAACTTGCAAACATTTTCCCAATGTCCCAAATTTTCACAATATCTACAACTTGAATCCCTTGCAGAGCATACCTCTTTTCCACAAGGTCTTAAACCACAAAAATGAAACTTTTGTTTCCATCTCTCTTGAGAGGTACTACTCCTAATCCCTAAAACATTTTTATTTACTGAGATTGCACCTACTTGACTTTCGTGTCTGAGAATTGAATTTTGCTATGATTGTAATTCAGCTTGTCTGACTGCTGTTATAGCATCAGACAATGTCAAATTATTCTGCAATTCTAGATGTTCACTGACACTGCCGTCAATAACTCCCACTACTATGCGATTTCTTATAAGTTCCTCTTTTAATTGTTCATAATTACAATGCTCTGCAAGGCTATGCAGAGCAGTTATAAAATTATCAACCGATTCCCCAGGCTGTACCCTTGTGTTGAATTTGTACCTTTCAAAAATGACAATTCTGCGTGGTATAAAGTAATCATCAAATCTTTGCAAAATAGTTCCACACTGTTGTTGTTCGTCAGGAATTGCAAATGGCAACATTATTTCTTCAGCTTCGGGTCCCATTAGGTAGACTAAGATATCGATTTTTTCTTTATCAGTTTTATTCATAAAACCACTAACAGAGATATACCGTTTCATGCGCTTTTTCCATTGCGACCAACTAGCTGGTTGTGAAAAAGTTAATTTCAATGGCGCTGCTACAGTAGCAAGATTTGCCTGTACATCGACAGCCCGATTTTCTAAACTATTTGGTATTTTCCCAAAGCTTGTTTATTCTACGTGGATTATTAGATCACCGCTGCCACTATGTAGGGTTATTACTCTGTCGGTAATCAATTATTAATATGAGAATATCAACAAAGCATTTAATAATTCTCAAGAAGCAACTCAGGAAATATTAGTACAATTTCTGACACATTCCAAACCTTTTTCTAAGCCCACTCCAGCTTCAAGGTGCCTAAACTTATATTAAATTTATACTAACAGAACAATCTGTAACACGTTTTTCAAACACTTTTCAGAGAACAGACGTATATTAATTAAATGCATGAAACGAATAACTACAATTACTGATCTCGAAGAGAAACTCATGCTAATCCGGAATTATCATGAGGGGAAGACAAATCACAGAGGAATTAATGAAACAAGGGAAAAACTAAAACGAAATACTATTGGACGAATATGACAGACAGTATAACGAAATATATTAATGCATGTGAGACTTGACAGAAAACAAAATGTGGGAGACGAAACCCTTATTCATCTTTAATGCTTTCTGAGACAGCTACAAAACCCTTTCAAACTATTCACATGGACGTTTTTACATTCGATAACAAAAACTATTTGCATAAGTAATACCCACTATGGGAAAAACCGCAATATGCATAAGTAGAGCTTTAATAAAATACTTCGCATCCTTCAGAGTACCACAAAATTTAACATTAGATAACGGCAAAGTATTTAGCAAGAAAACGGTCAAAGAAATCCTTACCTTACACAGAATAAAAATTCACTTCACGACTCTCCTACATCATGAATCTAATTCAATCATTGAAAGGTTTTACTCGATAATTATAGAGCACTTACGAATACTTAAGAAGAAAGCGGTCTTATGGATTATGCAATTGGTTACAACAATTCAATCCATTCCAGCACAAATTACACGCCGCAAGAACTAACATTCAGACACACGGATGCAAGAAACCCTAATGAAATCTTCATGCCCCAGACTATTACACTGATTACGTGAAAATTCACCAAGAAAGACTGAAACACGTATATCAAGATGTCACTAGATAGTTACGAAAAGGGAATCATACGTGACAAACACAATATTCAATGTGTCACCAGTAAAGAATTTAGGGTAGGACAAACGGCTTATAAACGAAACACAAGTCGAAATAAAAGGGAGGATAAATTTTTAGAACCCTATGAACTAACGAAACTACTAAGTAGGAATCGTGTAGAAATCGTAAAAAAAACCGGTAAACGCTGACCTGAAATTTTCATATAAAAGAATTCAGAAAACCTTCTGTTGTTACAGGTTCGCAATCTGCAGAAGCCTCTACACTTTAGACGTACCAAAATTTGAAAACCTAAACGACAACATTGGACTACTTCCACTAAAATTAGGAACATCACAAAATTCAGTAGAGAATTTGAGCTTTATACAAATATGTGACATCACACTATTAATTAGAAAATTTGAAATCGTTAAAACTACATACAGAAAAATAAAAAACGCTTTTAACAACACCACACACAAACTCCACAGATTTTAAAACAGAAATGTATACCCTCACCATATTATACAAATGCTATAAAATAATATGGAATCACAATTATTTCAATTAAACCTCTTATTATCGCCATAAACGAGGACTTATCAACTTTGCAGGATTCCTAATTAAAATTATAATGGGAAACCTCGATCAGCAGGATGCAGAAAAATATGATTTGGATATAACATATCTAGGGAAAAATCAAATTATAACGATGCTTAAAGACCACGTAACTATAGTGCAAAAATTATTAGATAAATTTAATACCAATATAGAAAACTTAGGAAAAAACAAAGTAGTATTAAAACAATGACTTGAACAATTAGAACAGATAATAAAATTCACATTAATTTGTAATGTAAATGCATTTCAATATTTTGCTGTACAAACTATGTTTTCACACTTTTACGAAACCTTCCAAATTATATACGATATATTAAAAAGAATAGAAGTAGCTATCACATTTGCTAAATTAAATACATTACATAATTCTATAATAAAACTTCAGAATCTATTCGACGAGCTTTTAGAAATTGAACAATTAGATAATATTTAGTTCTCTTTTAAGTCGGATAAGAAAAACATACTATTAACTGAAAAAGTATTCACAATTCGAAGTTACACCATAGGAAGTCAAATTGTATTTATATTAGATGTACTCGTAGTGGAGACCGAAAATTATAATCATTTCTACCTTCATCCTTTCCCTACACCAAGTAAAAACTCCTTTAAGACAATAATTCACATTCTAAATATTTACTGTTAAGTGCGAAAAAGTATGCTTTATCAAATGTAAAATGTAAAAAGACTTTAAAAAATGAATTTGTTTGCCAAAACGAAAATACATCTGAAATCGATGGAAAGTGCCATGCAAAATTCAATTATTACAGTTTAATGTGAATCAAACAAATTGCGAACAAATCCCAGTTTGAATATCCGATACGCAAATCCAAAAACTAGAAGGAAACAAATGGATGGTATTAACCCCAAGAGAAACTGTTGAAACGACAAAATGTGAAAAACTCATTGACAATACACCGCTAAAAGGCAGCTACCTGGTGAAACTAATCGAGGGCTGTGAAATCAAGATCGATGGACATCATATAAGGAAATATGAAAAGTATTTACACTCACCTTCGTACGTGAACATACCTGAAATCCAAGCAATAAGAAGCGACACACACTGAGAAAACGAGATGGCAGAACCCATCATATACAATCAATAAATTTATAAGATGTAAAGCCAATATACAAAAACTTAGAACACCAAAGAATGAAATTAGAAGAATTTGGCCGAGCATCGACAGCAACAAATTTTTTGATATATATGTATTTGTAATTTTAGTAATAGGAATTTTTATTTATATATTTTTATGTAAGATAATTGAGAAAAAGAAAAAAGGTTTTAAATTAAATGACCAAGAAATAACTAGGTTGACAAACAACGCCCCCCGTTGTTTTTAAGTAAAAGGAGAGGAGTTACATATTACATAAGTTATGATTAGTTGACATTAGATTCATCCTTAAAAGGTTTTCATATCTTTGTGTATACAGTAAATTTTCCTGGATGACACCTGCATCTCTTGTAGATTAAAAATATATAAATTTAATTTTTGTTTAACGTTTGTTTTATGTTAGACATGTCTTATGTCTCTCTGAAAATAGATAAGTGACATGCAAACACAGATATAAAAGTCTGGAAGCATTCAAGTTCTCAAGGACGACCAAAAAGAGTCGTATAAGAAAACATAAATACAAGTGCCAGTCAAGCTTTACTTCACTTCAATATTAACCCTCAACCTTTGAGTTCAAGCCTTAAACTTCAGAACTAGTAGTCTAATTTAGATGTAAGTATGCATCGCGCGTAATTGTATGTCCAATCAAGTGTAATTTCAATAAACGTTTTAAAAATTTCTAATTGTTGACAAAGAACAAAATGAGCTGATGTGAAATTAACACATATGAAATCTTGTTTCACATATTTGAAACGTGTATAATTGTTGGGATATAGAAATCGAAACAATTCCTATCGTAAGAGCAGTACACGGACAATTTGTTCCCAAAAAATTAAAGGTTAATCAAGATCTTCAGTATTCAGTTCTAGAATGATAGGTACTGGTTATGATTTTAATTGCAATGTCATGATTTTAAAGTAAGTTTAATCTTTGAGCAATTAGCCAGGTAGTTGGTTGAAGACAGTATATTCTATGGTTTTTAATAAAACAAGGAAAAATCTAATCGATGAAAAATGAGGAAAAGCTATCTTTGGTTAAAAATCCAACTAGGGCTCGTTTTAATATTGAAAGATATTTGGTTTGAATACCAAATTGTTATTAATGAGGAAGTTAAAGCACATATGGAAAACTTTGAGCGTGTTGTTATTGTAAGTATTGACCAAAGCTTACATGTACCTTCCTGTTGCAGTTTTAAGGATTTATTGTATAAAATACATCATATAGAAATAAACTTTATATTAAAAAGCTTGTACAAAGTATTATCAAGCAATAAAATGTTCAATTATCAATGGGACAGCACACGCCAGCATACCTAAAAATTATTTTAAACAATTGCTTATATATCATTTTACAACATACTCATTCTTTAATACGCAGAAATGTTGCTCATATACATCTTTAGAAGTCAGAAGCGAATGAACTTTTTTACATGAATCTATCAGCGTACAATGTCCTGCACTATTTTGGGGCGCGTTGGTACATGGCACTTTATCAGTTATTGTTTCATTCAAACCGAGTTTGTAGCTACCTAAAACATATTTATTTTTACAGACATGAACGATCTTAATGTATACCTTTTGATAGACTGAGGAGACCATTGACGAATATTCCTTTTAGCCATGTTAAGGTTGAAAAGATGTCTTTTGTAGATAAAGATGGTGATGTCGATCCAGTTGGTACTGGTCGAGTTGGAGATGGAATTCTATGACTTAATTTTGGCACTGAGTCATATGTTGCACCTAAACATAACTATGCTTACTAAAAAGTATAGAACGATATAAATAACCTACCTCCACTAGCAGGAAACTGTTTATTAAAGAATGGAATACTTGCAGGAACTCCTGGAGAGAATGCAAGTCTATGGGCATGAATTCCTGCAGATTGGGAATGCACTGGAATGGATTTTAAAGTGTACATATTTCAAATATATAAAATATGAAAGAAAAAGTATTGGTTGCGTAGATATGCCAATTATTATCAGTGCAAAATCAGTTACATTCCGATGTTGATTTCCTAAAGAAAGTGCAGTAAACTAAGGTTTACTAGCAGGTAAATAAAGAAAGTACGCAATTCTGTTCAGCCTTGCATCTACAGTCGAATTCTGTATCTGAAGAGCTAAGATAAGTACTATTAAGATGAGCTGTAAACTACCAAAACTAGAATATTGTTTCTGGTATAAATGATATGTCTGTCACATAGTACTACAATTTAGTCTTGTCTGCTACTCGGTAATATGGATTTTTGTAGAGTTTGTATTGCAATAAAAAATACCAGCATCACTTTTAAATTTGTTGATTGGACACTTGTGAACTCATTAGTTTGTTTAGAAATTTGTTACGTACAGTTTTGGTTTCAGAAAATCTAGCCGGTAATCAACAGAAAAACCTGATTGTAAATCGTAAGTAGAAGATGAATGGTTGAATTGCTGTGGTAATTGAGTTGTTCTAGGACTTTTGGGTACGTATTTTTGGAACACCTCCCTAAGCAGTTTCTGAGAACCTTCCTAATTTAGAACATCACTCTAGGTATTTTAAGCACTGCCCTGAGTAACTTCCAGAGAATCATTTATGTACGATTCTTAGAGTTCCAAATCGTTTCAAAAGAAAATTTTAAATAGTTCTGCAAACACTTCTTCTAGAATTAATGTTTCACTAAAAATATTTTTTCTAATCTAATTGGTTTGGTGCTGCTAAAATAAAATTTGTTGCAGATTGAGTTTTAGATTTAGAGTGGGCGTCAGTCTTGTGTAATTCTTTTGGAGATTAATCCTTGAGATAAGCGTCCGTAATTTTTTAACTGCACCTAATTCTAGACTATTGCAATCAAGGTCAGACGAGTTTTTAAGTTTTGTGTTTTCTATTAGCGACAATTGAAAGTGCGCATTGTGTAATTAATAATTTTAGGGCATAATTTTGTATCTATAAGATTTCATTATTTCAACGTTAATTCAAAACCAAAATTTACATCAATTTTGGTTCAAAGGCTTTTTTAAACCAATAGTTGGAAGAAAAGTACTCTAACGTTGAGAGGTCATTATCGGTATATATTTAGTGTAAATTGTAAGCTTTTTGAATATTTTATGTAGTTTGCGTTGTTCAGCTTTATAATTTTTCCTTATTAACTATAAATATTTGTACTTCTAAAGATTTTGTGAGGTTCAGTATACCAATTGAGTCTGAGAGGGTTTATGTTCAACCCACTGAATAGCCGTCGAAGTGGTTTCTTTTATTTAAGTAGGGGATTCTGGGACTGTTGGACAGAAGAAGTGATATGAGTTCAGAAACAAAAGGAAATTGGCATTCAACGTGATAAGGGGTCACGAGGGGTCACTGAAACCCAAATTCTAAAAATAAATCCCACCAAAATATAATAGAATCCGGAAAAAAAAAATTTCCGTAAATTTATGGTTACACCCTATATAATACAAACGTACTTTTATTTATTGATGTAGAAGCGAAAAGTGCAATTACGCGTGTATAAATAAACACTCTGTATGATACAAGCGTACTGTAAATAAATAGCAAATAACGTAAGCTGAATATACAAAAATAATTAATTTTAAGATATCTTAAAAACGCATTCACTGCGAACGCAAATCGATCATTTTAAGATAAATACAAAGCAATTTATTTTCATTTTTTAATTATCAATACATTTTCGATAAAAATGCTTTTCATTAGCATAAAAATAGTGCTAGCTATACGCATTTAGGATAAAAACTACAATCAATCTTGTATTTAAAACCCTAATTTTAATCTTAAAACACGCCTTAATGTGAAACCAAATATTTGCTATAAAATGCAACTTGCATTATTTATTCATTAAAGTTTAAATTAATTAACCCATGCGTCCGAAATAATAAAAAAAAACCGTAGAATGTAACAAAAATTGATAAAAGTTATTTATTACCTTTCGCAATTACTAAGTATGCGACACCACAATAACCTTGGGCGTTAAACAAAGACGAGTAACGCACGTCACTATTAACTGAAACGAAATAACGAGGTAATAAAACTAGGCATTTTGAACGCTAATGAGGATTTCCAAGAAATTATGTAAGATCGGCGTATATTATCGGAAATGGAATCGCGCAAATACTATTACATTCTAGAAATAAGATAAATTTGTATATATAAGGAAGCGTTTATTAAATAAATTTATTAATGAATTTGATAGAGAAATGTTACTTTAATTAAAGTCGCAAGCGTGTTGCTTTGCGAAGATGATATTTGAAGTAAGTAGTAAGCATACCTTAATTTAATAATTATGATGTGACAATAAAGTGATGTTTTAAACGTAACCTACATACAAATGGAAATAATTAAATACACTGTAGAGGAAACATTCTTCAATATAACACTTTTAAAAAGTTTATTAAATAATTGAAAGGAAAATTTAAGCAAAAAATGTACGTTAGTAACGGCTGTTTGAAACGAGGATTCTAAATATTGAAAATCATGTAAGCTGATTTGACGCCAATTTAAAATAAGAATATATTTAATTACGAACCGGAGGAACGCTTTTGTGGATTCTGCAAGTATTACTTTTAAATTTATTTTAACTGATATTGAAGTATTTGTCATTTCATTCAAGGTAGACTAATAAGTGTTAGTCATATAATTTTCTTTTGTGAGAATCTTTACCAGGAAAGTTTGTGATGGGAGTTAGAAACAGTCTGACCGTTTAATAGATTATTTATCAAGGATTTTCTTTGGCCAAAACAAATCTTACAAGCGGGAGAATCACAACCAGGTAAACTATCCATAACAGAAGAAATTTAGTTCTGTAAATTTAAAATAAAGTAAGGAACATTTCTCTAATTAAGCAAATAAGTATTTTTTATAAATTATTTTAAGTTTGACAGAAACGATGTTGTAAATCTGCTTTTGTATGAGAGAAAATATTTTATGTTTAAATGCTTTGTGATATTGCTGGGTTTGATTTCATTTTATAAATTTCAACATTTCCGTTGAGCTAGCCAGGCAAAGTTGAAGGTAAGTGGATAATGTCAAATTTTACAATTTGCTGTATCTGTATCGCAGCATTCTTTTAGCCGCGCCTCAAAGCATTGTCACAGTACGCTTTTAGCGACGCTTCCAACGAGCAGCGTTGTTACAGCACGTCATCAGCGGCGCCTCAACGTCCGGCCATTTTCAAATCAATATATATATTGCTGTGATAAGGGGTTGCTTAAGGGTGCACGTTATAGTAAAGGTCGTTCGGGAATGAGTAATTAGAATAGTCAGCAGAAAACTACACTTATTTAAGGAGATAATTAAGAAATAGACATAGTTTGTAGATAGTAAGTAGTCAACACCCTGTATATAGAGTAGAGATAGTTTTTGGGCGACGCAGGTAAACATAGGAAGACGCATAGTTGGCGTAGGAATGAGAAATACATGTATTAAGTAGATAGTAAATATTAAATACCCTGTAGATAAAGTTTAGTTAATTTAGGTAAAACAAATAAGGATATTTTTCAGTGGAAGCACGCGTATATTGAGAAATAAATGATAAAGTGTAATTAGACACGCATTAAGAAGAAGAGTTCCAGACGATTAAATTAATACGGATATAGAAATAGAGTTTCAGGTAGTTAATACAAATGCGTACAAAGATCTAACCATTTTGATAAGAGAAATGATTAAAAATTGCGTGAATCGCATGTAAACATGGAAATTTAAAGTCTGGTTGCATCAGTTGTTTATAGAAAAGCAAGTAATCTATCAAAATACAGCATGTTGATAATAAAAGACAGCTGCGGGCAGGTTGTGATTATGGGAAAACGTAGAGCATTACATCAGAAACTGCTGTAAATGAAATTATTTGATTGGTCAGAGACAAGCGACGAGTTCTAGACCAAACCCACGGATGGAGTGGGAATTCGAGATTATATTAGCAAGCACCTTGATAAGAAAGTCAGTTTTGAACTCAATGAAGGCCGAAGTGCATTGTCATTAAACAAAGTAATACGTAATAAGTATAAAAGTGAAAAATAAAATGAGTGCGAATATAAAGATTACAATTGCCGTTTAAACGTAAGTACGTTTTTAATTAATTTATTGTAAACTAAGACATAAAAATAATAGGGTTTCGAGGTCTGAGGGAAATAGACTAGGATTCTGATGTTAAGAAATACAGTAATACAATTTAAATGTCAAGGGGAAAAGAAGAATAATACAATCTTGAAGTACAGGGATGAAACAAACTACAATTTTAAGTCTGGGGCAAGAATGATGAAAGTCTAAGTTTGAAGAATTGAAATAAATTGGGGTATATAATTTAATGGTGGTGGTCCGTAGTGTAATAATTTGAATGGAATCCAGAATTGGGGAAGATCAATTTCATTGGAAGCGTCGATGTGAAAAAGATAAAACCAGGTCAGATTTTTAGTTATAAGACATTTGTTTTTCTATATGAATTTTTATTTTTTTTTTAATATTGAATTTGCTAAATATGATATGCTTGTGAAGAAGTCAACAAAAGAGGTTGCATACGCATTGAATGAGTAATATGAAAACAGGTTTAGAATATTCTACACTTTGTTGGTAAAGATAATACATTTTCTTTGGTGACTTTGGGTTTTTGAGTACATACTAGATGGTTGTTAATAAATGAAATTTATAAGAAATGTATTACAAATAATTTCAAAAGCTGTACATAACATATTGGTTTCATTATATAGAATCTAAATTTACTGAATTTTATAATTGCAAATAAATGCTAGCCGAGGTCATAAGATTTAAATAGTACAAAGGCGGAGCCACAAGTTGAATAGGAAAGTGATAACCCGCAAGGCGGTAATGTATCGAATTTTGCCATTGGTAGATAGAGTTGTTTAAAGATAAAGTCCAGTTGATAGCAATATTAAGAAAACAGTTGGAGGAGGAGATAATTACACTTAATAGTGAATATTAAAATGGTGGTCCAATAATTTAGAATTCATAGCAAAATAAATAATGCAGCCCAAAGTAGAGGCACGATAATTTAGGAAGGTATTCGTAGCAAATAAATTTGTCGCACCAACGTAGGGTCATGATAATTCTTCTAATAGCATAGCAATATATATATAGTTGAGAAAAAGACGCCATCTTGATTAACAAGCGCATAATACACATTCTCATAACAAATTTCGTAAATTTTTTAAAAGTATTTTTATTAAATCAAACGAGAAAAATTGCATTGATCTTGAAAATTTATGTAAAACTTAATATTTGCGGATGCACCTATTTATAATATGAAAATATGCTTTATATTAATTAAATACGTGAACATTTTAGGCATTTAACGTAATTATTTTTAAAACATTACGAGAATTGAACAATTTTCGACATAGATAGACCTGAAGCAAAAGAATACGCTAAGTTAATTAATTGAATAATAGAAAATTGAAAATTTAGATTCTAAATGGAGATTTAAAGTTATATGAACAAACTCGAAAATTGTGATTTTAACGTTTAATTTAAAATGGATATGGAAGATATCTAATGTTGTTAATTACGAATTGGATAAGCGCTATTTCATCTCACAAGCATAGATTTTAAATTTCTTTGCTTGTAGCTGATATTTGAGTATTTTATCATTTGAATTTAATGTAGAATAAGTTTTTGTTTTTATTTCGTTATGTGAGCGGATATTTATCAGAAAGTTTTGAGGTGAAAGTTCGAAACATTTTTGATCTTTAATAGAATGTCTGTGAAGCATCATTGGCCAATTATACTCTTCCCTCGGGGTAGTGAAAGACATGTAAATTATTTACAAGAAAAGAGATTTGAGTTCTGTACATTTTGAAAAAGATTAGGTAAGGAATATTTTAATAATTAAGTAAATTGTATTCATTGTTCAATTTTAAATAGGCGTTACAGAGCTAGTAAACGTGTCACCGGTTACTTTAATAATTTCTTGCAAATTCGAGTCATAATTATACAAATGGTGACCGTTAAAGAACAATTTGAATCGTTTGTAAACTTTTTTCGTTTTGTATCAAGACCAATGCTTGCTGCTCCTTCACGTGTCCACTTGTTTACATTTAAGCCAGTAAGGCTAATTTTATACCAAACAGAATTTTATTTGGAGCTAAGAACAGTCAGTTTGTTTTAATGTAGTTTTCGCGCCATGCTAACTCACTTGAAGTTATTTGAAAAAATTCTTCAGCAGTACCTTTAGAGTATTCTCGTGATACTTTCAATATCCGTAACTGTTAAAGATTCAGCACTTAATTTGCGTTTTTCTGGTAACTTTTGTAAAAGTATCCTGTTCGTATTTCTAACATTTTTCGACTTTTCAAAAACAACATCATTCAATGGACTTATTTTACGGTTAAACTCTTTGAAATATTTTTTTGTAGTAATTTAGCATTCACATCCATATCAGCTTAACCACTGCCTCTTTGTACTCGGTACTGTTTTTCTGCCGCATATTGAATTCCCGGTCTTGTATGATCTGGGCCAGATGTTCTTCTGTGCTGTTTTTGGACAAATAATTCCGAGAGTTGCAGAACTTGGTAAATTGGGCTCAAAAATACTTATCAGACCTTACAGTATTAGTAGGTTTATGGTTTTGTATGTTTTTTCAACATTTTGTATAGAAGAATCACCGAAACACGACATTTTTTCACTAAGTGAACACAATAGTAGATTACATACAGAGGTGGAAGGTGCTTCATTACCGAGGCGAAGTTTAATGACCAAGGCGCGTAGCGCCGCAGTCATCAATAAGCCGAGGTAATGTGAAGCAACGATCACCGAGGTTTGTATAATACCTTATATACAATCATCCCTATTAAGTAATGAAATAGGAATAATTAATTTTCAAAAGCATATTTTGTTTTTAGCAAGTAAGCAAAAATTAAAGATTCTTATGTCAAAAAGCAAACGTCACAGTAGCGTCTGCGGTTTGTGTTTGTATCAAAAATGTCTCAAACTAGCGATTCTGAAATGGAATGTACTCCTCCTGAATTGAAGAAAACTGTGGAACAAGTAACAGCGAATTTGTTACCAGAAAAAAGCAGGATAAGGTATGAATCGGCTTATAAACTGTACAAGTTCTAGTGTCAGGAAAAGGGAGCTTACAATATCTGCTCGGAAAGTGTTATTCTAGCTTATTTTAGTCACTTGGCTTCCGCCAAAAAGGCATCAACCTTATGGTCGACCTATTCAATGCTACGAAATACATTAAACTTTAAAGACAAAACTGATATTTCAAAATTTTCGAAATTATTGTAGTTTTATAATTTATATATTTTTTTTCTATAGAAGTAATTTCTTACTTCAAGGATACATAACATTTCATGTGTAAATTCCAACACAAAAAAATTAAGAACTATTTAAAATGTAAAAAATTTTGGACAAGCACTCCGATGAAGGGAAATTCCCCATGACTGAAATCGCGTTTCGACGCTGAATTGTTATTCCAATCTTTTGAATAAGAAAAGACTGTGAACGAGGTTCTCCAGATTGATGAGTGATAAGTTTTCCAAGTTTATTTATGAAATTCGTTGCTTCTTCGCACTAAGGTCCTATGGTCTCTACTGCGAAAGGGAGGAAAAGTAGTTGGAATCGACGATAGGGGTATATTTCCGAATTTTTGCTTGAGTTGCTTGTTTAGCTGCTGAATCTGCCAGTTTGGTTGAGTCAGATAAGTGAGAAAGAGCAAGAGTATCTGTGCAAGTGGCATCCCTTACAAAGTATTGTCCTTTTTCTCAGGGAATGAGGGTAATACCGTCAGTACTTTTCCCATCAGTTCTGGACAGCCCAATTGGTTCCAAATGACATGGAATTTTTGCGGAATTTAGAGCTCTGCTGATGAAATTATTGAGCTCCTGGTGTATCGAGTAACGTCCCATACTCTTCAAGCAACTTATGCCATGAATTCCAGACTCTTACATTATCACCACACGTACAAATATCTGGTTTGCATATTTTGGAACATAGTCGTAGGCCAATAGCTATTCTGAATGAGTTATTGTCTAATAGTGTACTTATAGGATGTGAAGGAACGGCTGTCAACCAAGCATTTGCTTCCGATTTCGCAGTAGGTAGTAAAATTGCCTTTTCTAATTCTGAGGAGGGTGTAGTTTGTAGCATAAAAAGACGGATGAGTAGGTTATCCCAATTTTTTTGTAAAGCATGTGTCATCGGAATCAGACAGTTGTCGCTTCTTGTTTTCCATACCGAGAGTCCTTCGTCATGAAAGGTGACTTGGGGCTTGTCTGTATCCTTAAGATTTAACATCAAATTGACAAGTTGAGATACACCATATACAGATGAAAGAAAAGCCGGCAGTGCGATATGGGCTAGTTGTCAAATTCCTAATCCACCAAATCGAACAGGAAGACAGGCACGTGCAAATTGAGAGGGAGATAAATGGCAATTAATTATTTTTCCAGCGTTCCTTGAATTTGACTATCGAAAACTGAGAGTAAATTTTCAAAATTCCAAAATGGTGTGGTTTTCAGAAGGTAAGTCATCTTGGGTACGGCAAGGCAATTCCTTAACAAATAGTAAGCGATATGACAATTGTCTAGTTTCAGTAGTCTTAAAAATAAAAGCTTAATTTCCTGCATTTTTCTTTCCCAAACTGGTTGTAAAAAATTGTCGGTGATAGGGGCCCCAAGTAATGATAACTCCCGAACTAATTTAATTCCCGGAAAAATTAAATCAAAGTTTGCAGCAATGTTTTTATGAATCTCTTCACAAAAATATAATTCGCATTTGGCTGGATTGATGATTAAACCTATTTCCTGGCAGTTACTTTTCAAAACTTCGAAATCTTTGAGTAAAGACTCCGGATCTCCAGCAATCAGGCCGTCATCCAGATAGAAACATACTAGTTCAGAAATCAATTTTTTTATAATGGGGTGAATCGAAATGCAGAATAGATAAGAACCGCCCGGGTCCTTTGTTGACAGCCAGAAATGGATGAGATTACAAAGTCACCAAAAAAGAAAGTACTAGTGTTGAAATAGGCTTGCCAAATGAAAGCGAAAATGATTGGGCTCATTGCTTTCACAGCGTGTAGCATTGAATCACGGTTAATTGAATTGAAAGCGTTTCGGAAATCAATCTTCAAAACTACTTTCTTGGTGGTTTGATTACTCTTCACGAAAGTTCTGGTTGGGTGAACAGCTGCCTCACATCCCCTCTTGATTGCAAACCCTAGTTGTGTTGGACGTAGATAATCACCAGTTGGTTGCTTTATGGAAAAGCAAGTCAATTTTGCAACTAATCGACGCAATGGGGTTCCGACTTAAAAAACAGAACATTGGTTACTGCCCTAAGAAATCAAATTTTTGGATTGCGCCCCCTTGGATTTTCTTCCACAAAAGGTAAGGATGTCATTAACTGCACCAATAGTACTATTTAAACATTTTAGACTACTCTAGTTATCGCGATTTCTGGTGCTTTGAGGAGTGAAGAATTGTTTAAAA
Organism: Platerodrilus igneus; assembly: GCA_036346225.1. Taxonomy (NCBI): domain Eukaryota; kingdom Metazoa; phylum Arthropoda; class Insecta; order Coleoptera; family Lycidae; genus Platerodrilus; species Platerodrilus igneus. Next base: position 6,407,398 of record JARFIW010000318.1, on the reverse strand, counting down.
TGAAAATAAATGATATAGAAATGACTGAAAAACGAATCATTATCATAATTCCAAACACCAAAACGTAACTTCTTCGAAGTTTTGTAATAACGGATCTCAAATGGATTGCCATAGTAAAAGAATATTCTAATTTATGTAAACATGCAGTAAACCAAAAATTTTGTATGCAAGTACGTTGTGGAAAAGTTACCCGACAACCCTATGTACATAATTCAATCGAGCGATTCCCCAAATAAATAGCAATATTTTTAAAGTTAAAAGACGTTGACAAGTACACCAGACATTGCTTTAGACAGACAACAACTACTTTACTTGCTAATACTGGAGGCGACATTTTTCAGTTAAAGAAGTTGGGTGGTTGGAAATCTAGTTCTATAACTGAAGGTTACGTGAAAAATTCTCTGGAGGGTCAATTAAAAATTGCACAATTTTTGTCCGTAACCACTAAATCCGACATACATGAATCATTGGTTCAATCCACTTTTCCTATGGCGTCAACTTCAAATAAAGAGTTCAATATATGTCCAGAGCGACTAGAGCCACAATAATCAAGAAAATTTCAACGTAATAATAAATTTCTATCGCTCCAATTCTTAATTACTATTTTTTTTACTTAAATTTGGCTATTTGAATTTGTGTTAATTAATTTATTTATTTAAAAATATGGCACTAGAGAAACATTGTTTCCAACTGATCACCTTTAACTAAAAATAAAAATATAATAACATAACAACATAATAATATAGCAATATGGTATAATAAAACAGACAATAGAGCAATAATCTTAAATATTGCATGCCCTTTTCTTTCTAAGGGATCATGCAATCTTCTTCACTGCACTCAAACTTAAACTAAACAAATCATTTCCTGAAAAATGTTTATTATAGTTAACCAATAGCCGATCTGATATGTGGTAGGTGCTTTAGTTAGTTCGATGTTGCCTTTCTTGAAATAAACGTACCATACTTGTGTTACGCTCTAGCCTCGTAGAATGACAAAAATAAATAGGAGACCAAATAATACTATTGTATTCAAGGATACTAAGTACTAAACCATTATACAAAGCTTTGATTGCAGTAACATCTGAAAAATGTTTTGTGTACCTTTTGATGAAGCCCAACATCCTGAAAGCTTTAATATTAATGTTATCAATGTGGCAGCTGAAGGCTAACTTCGAATCATATGCTACACCCAAATCATTAATAGTGAAAACAGATTCTAGAACCCGGGATTTACAAACATACTCATAAACAATCGGGTCTCTGCATCTGTAATATCTCATAACTTTGCATTTAAGCACACCATCGAACAAGGTTATTGATATCATTTTGGGTCATGACAGTCTTGTGTAGAACCAACAGCTGCAAACAGTTTGAGGTCATCTGCATACAACACGAACTTAGTGCTACGTAGTATTTTGGATATGTCGTTTATGAAAAGGCTAAATAAAATGTGACCCAAATGAGACCCTTGAGGAACTCCGAAGGTAACTGAAATATCATTTGAACTTGCCCCACCAATAACAACTTTTTTACTCGTCCAACTAGATAAGAACTTATCCATTTAAGGTAATTGCTATGTATTCCCAATAAATGTAATTGGGAACATAATAAATCATGACACACACTATTAAATGCCTTCTGGATATCTGTGTATATCACATCTATTTGTTTGTCACTTTCAAGTGACAAAATTAGAAAATTCTGATAGACTGCCTAGTTAGTACAAGTAGAGCGGCCCTTAAAGAATCCATGTTGTTCTTCGACTATGCCATTTTTAAAGGTTTGAAAAATTTCGTCAGAAATAATAGCTTCCATTAACTTAGGAATAGTGGATAATAGTGATATTCCTCTATAATTATCTATTTGGTCTTTTTTACCAGACTTAAAGATCGGGAACAACTTTGCAATTTTTCAAGTTGATGGAAATTCCCCCACGTCGAAAGATTTTTGAAAAAGATGATGATTTACTAAGCGTTTCTGCACACTTCTTCAATAGAAGTGGAAGAATAGCATCAAGTCCCGCTTTTTTATTCACATCGAGTTCAGATATCTCCTTCATTATCTCATCCTTAGTAAACTTATGAAACGACAAATTTACAGTACTTCTACTATAATGTAAGTGTGAGGTACCATGAGAAATATAATAAATAAAAATAACCATATTTTCTATGTATTAAGTTATTTTCTGAAAATAATTCAAAGAATAATCCCTTTTGGGTAACAAAAAGCTTTTGAAGTGAAACAATCTAAATCAATCAGATTAGAAAAAAAGGTCGGAAAGCAGCCACTTTCCGATCTACTTTTGTGGTCGGAAAGTAACTACTTTCCGACCTAAAATAATATGACTTCGATCATTAGATGGCGTTTTGAAATGTCAAACTTTCGAACTAATGACATATACCGGGTTTAACAAAATAAGTGTAAAACATTTCAGGGGGTGATTCCTCATCGCAAAAGAGATAGGGTCTTTCATATAAAAAAACCTCATTGGAGCATCCCTTGTTAAGATACAGCCCCTTAAAGGGGGTACATTAAATTTGCTTTTCATTTTTTTACAAACACCTAAAAAGTTACAAAATTGAAATTATGGTGACATTTTTTACTATCAAAAATACACTTACTCAGTAATTTATTTGGTTTACCCCATGGTTGTAAGGAGTGGAAACGCAACCCCTAACATTTATTTCCAATGTAACTTTTTGTCTTATTATTTGTTTGCCATTTAAAAATTTATTTCCAATAGCTTATTTCATTCTAAACAAAAAATGTCTCTTAATTTTTTTGCCTAAAATTAACCAGTTCGCAGAAAAAAATTATTTTACAAATAACTACAGAGATACATGGTCATAACACGAAAATGCGAAACTAATTTATCTAATAGGTCACTATTAGTGATAGTAACAATTAAATTGTTATCACGCTAACCATCAAGAACATTTTTGTCTTAACTTGTGGCTCTATTTTCTTGTTGCACTTTTGGGGGTTTGTTGAATAATATTAGACTACCTTGAAACTGAAATATTTATTTCAAAAAACCTGTACAAAATATTGCCCAACAATAAAATATTCAATTAACAATAGGACAGCAAACACCAGCATACCTAAAAATTATCTAAAATAATTGTTTATATCATTTTATAACATACTCAGTCTTCAACACACAGAAGTACTGCTCATACACATCTTTAGAAATCAGAAGGGAATGAACTTTTTCACATGAATGTATCAGCGCACAATGTCCTGCACTATTTTGGGGTGCGTTGGTACATAATACTTTATCAGTTAGTGTTTCATTCAAACCTAACTTGTAGTTACCTAAAAACATATCTCTACAAACACCATCAAATACCTTACATTATACCTTTTGATAAACTAAGGACACCATTCGTTAATATTTTTTTCAGCCATGGTAAGTTTGAAAATATGTATTTTAGGGATGAAGATGAACCTGTAGTTGTGGATGACACTGGTCTAACTGGTAAAGATGGAATTCTATGGCTAATCTTTGGCGCTGAATTATACGTCATTGCTAAACATATCTGTACTTACTAAAAAGTATCAAATAATATAAGTAACATACCTCCTTGCGAGAAATGATATTTATTAAAGGATGCAGAACCTCTTCGTCTTGCAGATCCTCTCCTAGGAAATGATGCACCTTTTATATCATAGGTGGAAGTAAATTGGGGATATTCTGGAATGTATTTGAAAGTGTAGCACTTCAAATATAAAAAATATGAAATTGAAAAAGCACGGACGGTATTAGATACTTCAGCATAGTATATGTAGAAAAATATTCAGTTCAAAAGACTCAAGAATGCGATTTAAAGCTAATCCCAATTTTTATAACCCTGTTAACCAATTATTATACAAGGGTACAAACCAACAAACTATTAAGTAATATCATCGAAATGTGTGTGCTCAAATACAGTATTCTTTTATCATTCAAAAAAAGTCTTTTCAATCTTTTTCCACTACTTTTAAACTGACACTTCCGCTCATTTGACCTATTGTTCCAAATTCATTACTGCAATATTTAACATTCCCCTTCCAGTGTTCAGAACTGTGTGCTTGCATTCTGTTCACTCCGAAAGGATATCAACTTTAGCAAGTTTCACTGCAGGTCTCGTCAACGTACCTGTGGAGGTTCTAATTATAGCACTCACTTGTCCATCTATCCCTAAATTTGGAAATGACCTTTATAACGATCGGTGTCAAATATAGTTACAAAATCGCCAACTTGTAATGGTTTTGCAAGAGCATACCACTTACGACGCCTTGTTAATTCTGGCAAGTATTCCAAAATCCACTTTTTCCAGAATTTTCTGGTATACAATTGCATCATCATCCAATGATAATGTAGAGTTTTGGCGTCATCACTAAATTGGCCGATTGGTTTCATTTCACCTGAACTTCCAAGTAGGAAGTGGTTAGGTGTCAATGTTTCGTCACATTGCTGTCTACAGGAATATACGTTGTTGGACACGAATATATTATATTTCTTATTTCCGCTAAATATGATTTTAATATTGAAACATTCAGAGCTTTTGTAGGTAAGGTTGTATAAAATGCAACTTTAACTGACCTGACCAGTTTTTCCCAAGCACCTCCCACGTGAGGGGATTCTGGTGGATTAAGGTGCCACTTCATGTCGACACATGCCAGTTCACGTATAATTTTGTCAGCGTTTAATTTTTTAAGGTCTTTTAATATTCTTTCTACTTTTACAAAATTTGAGCCGCTATTTGAAAATACCTTTTCCGTCGGTCCTCTTATAGATATAAAGCAACTTAATGCTAATACAAATGCGTCGTGTCCATTTTGTATAACACCTAAAGGTGAATGGCTCTAACTGTTAAACAAGTAAACAAAACAATCCATCGTTTTTCATGTCTACGTCTAGTCGTCCTTTTGGAAGATCTCCCATCTCTGAAGGAACTGGTTTCGCTCGCATTTGTTTGCACCTAGAGCACTGATTTTTAACTTTTTTTATCAATTGTCCAAGCCTTGTTATGTAATATTGTTGCCGAATTTCACTTACCACTGCTTCAGAGCCCAAATGCTTAAACTTCAAGTGATAGTGTTTCACTAATAACTTAGTCACGTAATGTTCAGTAGGAACAATTATTGGGGTCACAACCTACTGCGCAAGATACAAATCATTTTCCATTGTAATATACGGTGACGGCTCTAAGATTGCTGCCATCCTAACGCGTATTGTTAGTAATCCGTCACTCAATATTAGGGATAATTGATCAATTTTGCTAGCCTTATCAACTGTTGGAAAGTGATTATCTTTCTTTGACTTTAATTCAGTTATCTCAAAGAAGTAATTTTCCGCCTGGACTTGCATAAGAACAAATTTTTCAGCTTTTGCTAGCTCTTCTGAAATAAACGAACCTTCAAAACTCAAAGCTTTTAATTTAGTATGAGTTTTGATTCTTGACTGCAATTTTTTTAGGTTGCGACAAAAGTTAGTTACCGCACGTATCAGACGTGGCCATTCCGAAAAATACCCAAAGTTTAGAACCGGTTTCTGTATTAACTATTGTGCAGCAACCATAAGTAGCTCCTCGCGCTGTTCATTTTGGACATCAACTTCAGGCCATTCACTTTCATCACGGTATAAAGTAGAAGGCTCTCTAAACCAACGATTAGTGGAGCTTAGTTTTAGTGTTCTACATCATTTTGGTGCATCATCAACGACATTGTGTTTACTAGGTACGTACCTCCAATCGGACAACATTGTTGAATCCTGTATCTCTGCTATACGAAATTGCACAAATTGCATTTTTATGGTTTTAACGCCAGATCGTAGTCAGAACAAAACTGTACTAAAGTCCGTTAAGAGTGTCAGAGTAGACAGTTGGATGTCTAATTCTTTCAATATCATAGTTTTAAGTCTGGCACCCAGGAGTGCAGCAACGAACTCCTAACTTTGGTACTGAAACCACTTTAAGAAGACCCTAGACTTTTAGCAATTATAACTGAACATTCAATTAAGCCGCCCTTTTTCATGCGTAAGTACGCAACGGAAGAACTGCAGCCTTTACTGGCGTCTACAAAAATATGTAACTGTACATTAACACCTTCCCACTTTAGCATTGACTTTAAGTAACACCGAGGAATTTTTAATGACTCTGTTTGCTTTAAAACGTTTAACCAAGTAGTCCATCGTTTACAATTCTCTGGTGTCACAGGTTTGTCCCACGATACCTTCGAATGCCACACATCTTGCAATAATACTTTAAGGCAACTAGTGAAATTTATAATGAGACCTAACGAATCATACACAGACATAAGAACTTTTAAAATTTTTTCTTTTAGTTGGTACTTGTGTACCGTTCAATACGTACTCGTTTCCCTTATAAAATTTTAACAAAAAGGTAAAGCTATCAGATTCACTGCACCACCAGATAACTTTACCTTTTCATTCAGTCGATTAGTGTCCAAATACATATTATTATAATCAATTTTATCTGACTGCTTTCCAAGGGCTTTCAATACCTACAATGGGTTGGCTCTCCAGCCACGTATTTCAAACCCAGCACAAGCATGAATCATCTTCACCTGCTGAATAAGTTGCATAGCGTCGTTTTCAGGATCTACGCTTTCCAATAAATCATCTACGTATTGATTCCTTACGATTGGCTCGACAGCTCAAGGATATATTGCTTTAAATTGTTCTGCATTTACATTCTAAACAAACTGTATGCATGCCGGTGAGCACGATGCACTACAGGTCATTACGTTTAACTTGTAGGTGTCAGAGTCTAATGATTCATCTTCGCAATACAAAAACAGTTGGCTATATTGATCCTCGATATGAACTTGCACGAACGTCTCTTTTATATCACCGATAACAGCAACTTTTCATTATCTAAACCTGAGCAAAACTTCGACCCCCTACATGTGATTTTCTAATGCTTTACCCGAAGGTATTACATTGGTCAGGGAGCAAGTCTTTTTTAACCTGAAAAATTTTGAATTTTGCCGAACTTTTGCTGTTCCAAGCAAGGTAGGGATCTTTAATGTGCGTGACAACACTCACACACAGGACCACCATTATTCCTCTCATCCGAACGAGGGCGTATTTTTGTGAAAAATGCTCGCCTAACACTTTTCAAGCGGTCCGCGTCGGGATTTGAACCCGGGACCTTAGGCGTAGTAATTACACGCATACCAACTACGCCACGGAGCAGGCGCAAAACTACGAGCAATGACAAAACCTGGTCTGGACCTTTTAATAAATTAGAGTTGACAAACGTGTCGTCCACTTGTGCTGCTGCATCAAATACAATGCGAGTCTTATCAGGTTTGTGGGGTTCAACACAGGGAACACCGATAATCACCATTTTCGAAATCTAGACTTTTCCGTTTCTTCTGGTGTAATTTTAGTGACATATCCCATTTTAAGGAACCCTAGAATTTGTTCTTTTACTGCTAATGTCAGGTATTTATCATGTCTTGTACGTGTCTCTAAGCAGTGCAGCCTTTTGAATGCTACCACACGACTATCAAGTAAGACAACATAGTCATGTTGTTACGTGCTAAGGGTCACTTAAACATGTTTTTAGGTTAGTTTTTTGATATACGGGAGTTCGCGCCATATTTTCAAATACGCGGGACGCGGGAACTTTTAAATAGACTAAGCGTGTGCTTCCGTACGTCAGAGTAGTGAGCTTGCGCAGTGAGTGTATCCCTAGAGGGTTAGGGCAATACTAGACAAAAGGGGGAGATCTCCGCTTCTCTCGCGATAACGTGGCTTTTTTACCGAGTATCGTCGGGGTGTCAAGTGCTGGTGTCTTTTCTGGTAACGTATCGTTAGGGTTTACCTATGTAGAAATCCCTTCCTAATTATTGTTTGTTTGTCTACCTCTACCTCCTTCCCGTCCAATCCCTACATAGGTAAGAATTTGCCGCCATCTAGGACTACCGAACTTCACATCTGTGGATGGAGTGACCTCATGTCTACCGTAGCTGGCCGGAGCTGATTCGTACGCATTTGAGAGCGTCGACGTTCATCTCTAATTCCTTCGGGAGGAGCCCGACTGGAGTGGTTAGAGGCCTACCCGAGTGCAGCTTCGGGCGAAGGCAGGATATCTGATGTAAGTAATCCTTTAATTTGCATGCCTTATTCTTGTTAAAAATTGAGTAAATTTACGTCGTATTACGCAATATCTGACACGTATTGGTAGTTGACCTCGCCCAAATCTGTATAAGAGTTCGCGCTGCCAACTGCTGATAGTGTCTCTTACACCACGCTACCGGTGTTGTAATTATCGAACTTTTAATTTTAACTACCGTTTTTTAAATATAAGAATTGGCTGCCCAGCGTGTTTTTTATAGGTGGTATGATTCCTATATACCTATGGAATATATAGATTAATGTTTAAACAAGCTTTTTCATTTAAATCATTTTAATAAATTTCGTAATCTATATTCACTAAGCTATCTGTGAAGTTTTAATTTCAGTTGGTAACTTGCAGAAATTCCCCAGAAAATTTCAGCAATTGACAGATTGGCGTTTGTAATGAAAACGATCACTTTGTTATTGTAATTTGTACCTTTTATCAAAAAACGCCAATCTATTTACCTTACTGTAATTTTAAAATGTAGTTCATAACTACAGTTGCCTAAAATATGTGTCAGTTATCTGAAAATAAGTGTTAGTGTCTAAATAAACTCCAAGGATTTATGGATAGCCTTACTTTTTCAAGTAAGTACAATAAATATTTTAAAGTAATTGCATTTCTTAAATACCGTTTATTGAATAATTATTTACCTTATATCAGCTAAAATATAACTTTTGTTGTTTTCTTAACCTTAAAAGCCCGTTTTTTGAAGCTTAAATGCACTGTCTTGTATGTTACATTTTAAAAAATGCTTTAGTGATTACCTACTTAATAACAAAATTGTTTGCCTAAATATAGAACTCTTGTTTACCTAAGTTTTTAGTGTCTTTTAAAGCGTTTTAATCAATCACTTGTTTAACTAATATTTAAACTCCTTTTTTTAAAAAACCTTATGTTTAAAAAAAAAACGTTTAACGTGACGATTTGACCTCTGGAATATATTTTGAAAATGCTGCATTAAATAGCCTCGTTTTATCTATAAAATAATACCTTACCGATGCGTTTCTCTATTTTGGAGGGCTTTTTTTTTGTAACTTATGAAGGATATATCCCCTTGTTAAGCATTTATCTTGTTTAGATACCTTTAAATACAGTTATTACAAGATTATCCATTAAAATATAACTTTTGTTGTTTTCTTAACTTTAGAAGACAGGTTTTTGAAACTTTTATGTTACATTCTAAAAACTGCATTATGGATTTACATATTGAACTAATATTATCTTAATTACCTTTACAAGAAAACCTTGTGGTTAAACTTCCTGATTTCCGTTAAAATCGCATATCTCATATATCGTGTCTCGAATATTCAATCCAAAATGAACGTTTCACATTTAAAATCGCTGGAATTAATCTACGAACTTGAGTGTAGGAATATTATCGCCGCTAGTAATCAAAACGATAGAAGATCCCAGCTCAGGGCTATTTTGGCACAGGAAACGAAAGGCATTGCTATCTTAAAGAAACCCGTTGGCGACTGGCCCCTTAACGTATCGGAAATTAAATTATCTTTAGATGACATATCGGGTATAATAAATAGAACAGATCCTGGTGCTAGTAATATCGAGTTAGGGAGATTGGCTTCGAGAATAACGCACGTCAAACAGCGTGTCGAATTATTATCTTTATATGACGATGCCCAAGCGACTCAATCTAAACAAAGTTTGTTGTCCGAGGTGTTATTACTTGCAGGAATTATTCTTGAAAGACTTAATCCTAATGCAGACGTAGATATATTGTTACCCTTTCCAAATCTTGTACTTGCCCAACCTAAACCGTTAGGAAAATCTATACCTGTATACAAATGGGGTCTCACTTTCGAAGGGTTTGATTCGCAGGTCTCTTTATCATCCTTTCTTGATCGTATTAATGATTTCAAAATCTCTCGCGGGTGTACCGACCAGGACCTATTTGTCTCAGCTGGTGATTTGTTCTCAAACTCAGCATTAATATGGTACAGAAACATACGAGACCAAATTTCTACCTGGGAGGAGTTAGTTGCGTGTTTGAAACGAGACTTCCTACCTTATGGCTATATTAACGACCTTTGGAACGAAATACGTAACCGAACCCAAGGTCCTGACGAAAATGTTGTTTCTTTTATTACCTCATTAGAAGCTTTATATAGCAGACTCGACAAAAAACCTTCAGAATCCGAAATTATCGATCAATTACTTAGAAATTTAAACCCCTACTTCTCAGAACGTTTGGCATTGCAGCAAGTCTCTTCGTTGGCCCACTTTAAAGACCTATGTCGTTCCCTCCAGGAAGTGAAGTCAAGAATTAACAAATATCGGCCACCCCCCGAGAAACTATCTGGTCTTTTAGAACCTGATTTAGCTTGCCAAGTTCGAGCTTCCCATAAACTATCTACCCTTAACGTTCCTTCTACCGTTACTAACAACTCACTTACCTGTTGGAACTGTAAGCGAAGTGGACATAACTATACTGTCTGCACATACCCTAGAAATATTTTTTGTTATGGTTGTGGTCGCTCAAATATCTACAAATCTAACTGCACCAACTGTAATCCTAATGTATCGCGAAACTCCCGTCGAGATATTTCAAATCAGGGTGTGAATATCTCAAGGATCCAAAATCGCCCTCAACACCAATCATTCAACGGACCCAGACGTCAATAAATTCAAATCGTAAAACCACTTCTAACGTTGTACCGTCATTAAATTTATCTAATAATAATACCGCTACTATTAATGTACAAAATGCCTTACCTTCATTAGAGGAATTATGCTATACTACTCCAGCCGAGTGGTCTAAGTGGTTACAAACCGTCAATTCCTTTTACCATAAAAAGACTGCTGCCTCACAACTTGTTAAAAAACCCTTCGATAACCGTCCACACTTATCTATTTCAATAGGTTCCTTAAATGTAATTGCTTTATTGGATACAGGTTCTTCATGTTCTCTTATAAATAACGAAGGTTTACATCAATTATCTCAACAAAATATCAAAATTCAAATTATTCCCGAGAAAACTTCCATAAATTTAGCTGACGATAATCAAATACATGTAACCGGTTCCCTTAAGTTAAAAATTCGAGTGATGTTTTATTTTTGATTGTGCCTGCATTAGCTTATCCCTTTCTACTAGGCGTTGATTTCTGTAAACTTTTTAATCTGTCACTTTATTTCCAGGATTTTTCATGGCAAACCTCTATTAAAACGAATTCTTGTGCATCTACAGGAATATCTAACAAAATTTCTCTTACTGACTCCCAAAATGTAACTCTTAACGCTACAATCGTCAAATTTCGCAAACTTAATACCTCTGAACTTGGTTGTGTTACGACTGCGACACACGTTATCTCTACAGGTGATGCCCTTCCCTTCAAGCAACGTCAATATCCCTTATCGCCTGCTTTACAAAAGCATTTACATGCTGAAATAGACAAAATATTAGAATCTGGTGTTATCTCTCCTTCAAATTCACCGTGGACCTCTCCTGTATTACTAGTTCGGAAAAAGAATGACGAATGGCGTGTCTGTTTCGATGGCAGAAAGTTGAATTCCGTGACTGTCTCAGATGCTTATCCTTTACCAAGAACTGTCTCAATTTTAAGTCGCCTTCGAAACGCAAAATTTATCTCATCTATCGACCTTAGACAAGCTTTTTATCAGATACCTCTCGACTTATCTTCTCGTCAAAAAACTGCTTTTTGTGTCCCAGGCCGAGGTCTTTTCGAATATAATTTTTTGCCATTTGGTATCTGTAACGCTCCACAAACTTTACAACGTACTATGGATCAAACGTTAGGTCCTATCTTACATCAGGAACGTGCCTTTGTATTTTTAGATGATATCTTAGTTATCTCAAGTTCTTTCGATGAACATATCGCCACATTAAATGAAGTTGCAGAAAGTTTAAGCGCAGCAGGTTTTAAGATAAACTGGGAAAAGTCTCAATTTTGTCGTTCATCTCTCACATTTCTTGGTTTTATTATCGATGGGACTGGCTTACGAGCAGATCCTGCTAAAGTTGATGCTATTACTAAATTTAAAACACCTAAGACTGTTACCGAAATCAAACGTTTAATTGGAATGATTAGCTATTATCGCATCTTTCTACCCAATCTTTCAACTATATCCGCACCCATTACCGCTTTAATTAAAAATAAAAAGAAATCCCAAACTATCGAGTGGAATTTAGAATCCCAACAGGCTTTCGAACAAATTAAAACATTAATCACTTCAGCACCTATCTTAATCTCTCCAAATTTCGATGAAAAGTTTTTTATACAAACCGATGCCTCACTTACTGGGTTAGGCGCAATGTTGTTCCAGGTAAACAATGGTTTAGAACATCCAATCGCATATGCAAGTCGTGCCTTAACTTCTGCCGAACAAAAATACTCTGCTACCGAATGGGAACTATTGGGCGTTATCTTTGGCATCGAGAAATTTAGAGGATATGTCGAAGGTACACACTTTACCGTAATCACTGATTGTGCAGCTCTCACGTGGCTTAATAACTTGAAACAGCCCGCAGGTCGTTTGGCAAGATGGAACTTGCGTATATCTCAATTTACTTTCGATGTTAGGCATAGGCCTGGCAAATTAAATATCGTACCTGATGCCTTATCTCGTGATGTCGTTTCTCTTAACCTTCCAAATTTAATTCTGGATACCTGGTACCTCAATATGATTAAAAAAGTTTCCGATAACCCCGATAAATTTCCTACCTTCCGTGTAACTAATAATAGACTATATAAATTTGTACCTTCGTCTCCACATAAAATATCGAATATACCTGAATGGAAACTTGTCGTGCCCACTGCAAATAGCAGTGAGGTGCTCAAATTATGTCACGACGATCCCATAGCTGCACACCTTGGTGTTACAAAAACTCTCGCTAAAATATCTGAATTGTATTACTGGCCCACACTTAAGCAATCTGTTTGTCGCTACATTAAAAGCTGTAAAATTTGTGGCTCCCATAAGAGTTCACAAGATGCTCGTCCTGGTTTAATGGGTAACTTTAAGCGTGTATCTTATCCCTTTCAATTAATATCGCTTGACTTATTAGGACCTCTCCCCCGATCGAAAAGAGGTAATCAATATTTTTTAGTGGTTATCGATTGGTTTTCTAAATTTGTTATGGTGCAACCCTTACGTAAAGCTACCTCCGCAGCAATAATTAAATTCCTAGAACAAAATGTCTTTCTTATCTTTGGTGTCCCCCAGATTATCCTTTGTGACAATGGTGCACAATTTATCTCTAAAGATTTTCAGAATTTCGTTAAAAGTTATAAAGTACAAAAAATTTGGTTTAACGCAAAATACCATCCCCAAGTAAACCCTACCGAAAGAGTAAATCGAGTCTTAATTACCGCTATTTCGTCTTAAATTGATTCAGACCATACTACATGGAATGAACATATCTTTAAAATTGCTCAAGCTTTGCGTACATCTAAACACGAAGCAACCCAATTCACTCCGTCTTTTCTTGTTTTTGGAAGATATACCCCAATCGATGGGAGTTACTATGGTTTAGTGCCTGACGATACTAACGTAATTGAATTTGACGATAAAGTACGTTGGGACAAAGACCAACAGTCATTACCTTCTATCTTTAACGACGTTAGGAAAAATTTGTTAAAAGCTTACGAAAAGAGCAAGGACCACTATAACTTACGTAAACGAAATATTTCCTTCGCCTTGGGCGAACAAGTTTGGAAAAAGAACTATGTCTTATCGGATGCATCTAAGAAATTCTCTTCAAAATTAGCCCCTAAATTCATTCTTTGTAAGGTCATTCGTGTTATTAGTCCCCTTATCTACGAACTTCAGGATGCTGAAGGAAAACGCCAAGGCAGGTGGCATATCAAAGAGCTTAAGCCTTTCTCTGCCGACCCAAATGCTACTTAAGTTTTTCATGTTCCATGCTCCTCACTATTTACCTAATATTTTTTGTTCTCACCATCAATTAGTTAACTTTAATTACTTATTCCCTCTCTCGTACAGTATATAACCTCTTACACGTTTAACTTTACTTCCCTTAAATTAGCTATCTTGTTCTTTTGGTTGACTTTTCCTTGACCATACCGTTAGATATATATCACTTCATTCTCTACACCCCCCAATATAACCTTGTTGTTTCATTTAATCAACCCTCGAACTTTTCCTATGGCATATTATTCGGTTTTTGGTGTTTTTCTTACGTCATTTAATTTTGTGTGGTAATTGTCGTAACTTTGGTTGAAATAACTCATTGAATTTTTATGATTGGTTTTAGCTGATGTTGAGTGAATGCTTTCTTCTTTGGGCTCACATAGGACACGCGCGATCTATGCCATTGAAAGAAATAGTTCATATTCACAGTTGCAAAAACTAGGATTGTCTATTCCATGTGTTTTTCTTCTGAATTATTGCAGTCGCCTACATTATACTACATCATTATTCCCTTCTTTTTCTACTAAATCTACATAACTTATAAACATTTTTTTCATTGTTTTTTATTGAACTTCGTGGTGAGGTGCTATTGCTTCTTATTGTTATCTTATTAAATTCTCGGTTGTTTTGGCATATGGGGACAGTGTATCTGTATTTAACTGCATATAATTGGGCATTTTTGTGTGTTTAGGGTGCTACCATTTTAAAAAAACTACCTTAAAACAGTTTATTTTGTGTGTTTGTATCTGTAATGATACCTTCAAGTTGTCGTGTCTACCTTTGTCTGATTTTCTTATCGTAGTCAATGTACTCGTTAGGAAAATGATCGCACTAGTTCTCTTAGGAGCCTAGTGAATGTCAACATATGATATATCTTATCTTGTCGGATCAATATCGCAGGTAGTCCTTCAGACTGCGCTGTGTTTATTAGGGACAACTCTCTACCTTCTCTCGGACGCTTGTCCAAAAACTATACTTTTTTCTTAACCCGCTATCTCCGCTATGCCTTATTCTTCTTTCGGTGGACCTGTTCTTGTCCCGGAACACCCGTCTGCCACATAAGGATGATGTTCCCTCATTCCGAGCTACTGACCACACTGGTTGGTTGAGTAGCGCTTTGCTATCCACCTTTCCCTCTGTCGCTTTTGCTCAATGCGAGCCCTTCCTCTACTTTCTTCTACCTGGAAGTGTCTCTTATGCACTCCAAAAAACCAACCTCCTTCTTTTTTACCTCTCCTATTTCTACTGCCTTTTCATTTCTGTTAGTCACCGTGTGGTTGCGCGGGAGGATTCCACAGACACCTGGACCATGTCTCTGCGAATCTTTCGTGGGGTCATGCGGTGCCGCTGTCAGTGCATGGGCTCTGGCAGTGAAGGTATGTATGAGTGTGTGAATGTGTGAGTGAATGAGTATATATCTGTATGTCGATATACCGTGTGGATATTGGGTGATAGTATCACCAATATCAATTACCGCCGGGTGCAGGGATGCACCCAAATGTCTTAATATCGTGTTATCTTAACGAGTATCTCAAATAATAACTAAAGCCTAATACCGTTATCTTATTCATTACCTTTGAGGATAACAACTTAAGCTTAATAACATTATCTTATCTACTATCTTTAACAACAATTTGAGATCTTGTCTTATCTTTTTATCGTCCTAACGTGTGGTATATATGACCAGACGTGGGAATTATTTTTTTTCCTGAAATTTAAGTGAAAAAGCTAACCCGATTTAGAAATGTAATTTGTCAGGTTAGCATATAAGGATTTAGTAGGTGGTACTTTTGGTAAATTTGTTGATTCACAACTGTGTCATGGACAAGTTTTAAATGTGCATCGTTGGAAAACCAAAGTACCAGTAACAAAATTTGCTGGAGTGCAGAGTGACTCACTCCATGAACATTTTAAATTTGGGCACTTCTTGCCAAAGGAAGAATAGTTTCAATGCAACACTCATGTGTGTTTGCACATAACAACTTTTATGTTAGCTTTAGTTAGATAGGTTTAGATAGGTTAGGCGACTTGTCGCACCCGTGTTAGTTTAAGTAGTGTTTCATGCTCCCCGAAAAATTTGTGCTGTCGATAATTAGTGTAGTCAAAGACTATCGGGCTACCTATTCCGTTTCCTGGTACTTCGGTAGACGTGTTATCGGTCGAAAAAACCAGGTGGCGCCTTATTTAAACATTTTGTAGGTTTTAAGTTAGGGGTTATATAGGGTAGTTAGGATTTAGATTTTAAGCTGTTACTGTGCTAACAGACTTTTTCTTTTTTTAAGTTTTTTCTTTTGTGGCTTTGTCGCGATTGTTACGTGCCAAGGGTCACTTAAACATGTTTTTAGGTTAGTTTTTTGATATACGGGAGTTCCCGCCATATTTTCAAATACGCGGGACGCGGGAACTTTTAAATAGACTAAGCGTGAGCTTCCGTACGTCAGAGTAGTGAGCTTGCGCAGTGAGTGTATCCCTAGAGGGTTAGGGCAATACTAGACAAAAGGGGGAGATCTCCGCTTCTCTCGCGATAACGTGGCTTTTTTACCGAGTATCGTTGGGGTGTCAAGTGCTGGTGTCTTTTCTGGTAACGTATCGTTAGGGTTTACCTATGTAGAAATCCCTTCCTAATTATTGTTTGTTTGTCTACCTCTACCTCCTTCCCGTCCAATCCCTACATAGGTAAGAATTTGCCGCCATCTAGGACTACCGAACTTCACATCTGTGGATGGAGTGACCTCATGTCTACCGTAGCTGGCCGGAGCTGATTCGTACGCATTTGAGAGCGTCGACGTTCATCTCTAATTCCTTCGGGAAGAGCCCGACTAGAGTGGTTAGAGGCCTACCCGAGTGCAGCTTCGGGCGAAGGCAGGATATCTGATGTAAGTAATCCTTTAATTTGCATGCCTTATTCTTGTTAAAAATTGAGTGAATTTACGTCGTATTACGCAATATCTGACACGTATTGGTAGTTGACCTCGCCCAAATCTGTATAAGAGTTCGCGCTGCCAACTGCTGATAGTGTCTCTTACACCACGCTACCGGTGTTGTAATTATCGAACTTTTAATTTTAACTACCGTTTTTTAAATATAAGAATGTTTCCACAATACTCCAATTTCATATTAATTGTACTGTTCATCATACCTATAGCGCGTCGCTCTTCCCTCGAAGGTGTGTTATATGGAGGTGCTTTAACACCGAAACTTTCTAGTCATAGAAACTGGTTCAGCATTTCATGTAAGATCTCCTCTTGCTGTGTTCTTATGCCAGATTCACAGATATAATGATTGCAATGGTTCACACTTTGAGATGCGCCGCTTTTAAATGCAGTAAATATTGTCCAACCTAATGTACATCGTGCTGCTATAGGTTCTTCTATACCATTCATTTTTGCTGCCGTTGTCAAAGCAATGGTCCAGTTGTTCACCCCAATCAGCATCTTCGGCCCTAAATTCAGGTAGGATTTCACCGGTGATCCACATAGGTGAGCATATAGATTACAAAATAACTTGTAGTCGAGCGTCTGCGCTGATAAGCTCAGCGTCTTTACAGTTTGTACGTCGTGTAACGTAAGCTCTCGAGAATTTTCAAACGTATTACTAATTCTAAGTGAGATGCACATCAATTCAGTTTCTGTGTGTTGCTGATCATTAGTATATCGGATTCAGATGACTGCTTCAGTTCACTGGCGAGATCTTCATCATTGAAGGTGCTAGATGACTCTTCGTCAAGAAACACGCCAATTTCTTTTGTAAAATCCCCATTTCTCAACAGCACCACCGTGTATCTAAACTGTACGTAATTTGACTCATCACTATTGATGTTGTGGCTACAATTTGCAATCAATCATGCTTTTGGATCTTCATCAAGTTTTTCATTTAAACTCAACGGAGTTTTTTCATAATGCATCAATGTATGATACCCTCCTCGACAGCCATCAACTTGACAGCGTGGACCTGCTCTGCACCTATATGGTGGCTTGCAATAATGCTTTTAAAAATAACTCTTACAAACACCATTGCCTTTAATTAGGTTCCACCTGTCTTGATTGTTCATTTTTAGAAACGTCGAGCACTGAGCTTGTAGTTTATACATGTTACCACACCCAAAATATTTCACTTCATTTAGCGATCCACTGCCCGCTATCTTACGAAGGTTGACGCGAGCATTTTTAGTCGAACGACTTGAGATGTTTTTTTCGTTTTCGTTCTTTCCTACTTTTATATTCTTGACTGTTAAGTTAGATACACTTATTGTTGGATAGACAAGGCAAATCTTGTCCATTAGTTAATCCAACCAATTTACGAAGCAGTGTCTTCTATATAGTCTGCCCATTTGGATTTAATGGAGTGCTTATATTTATCTACTAGCTCTTGCAAAATCATTGGATTATTCAGATGGTTTGCCATAGGCGTAGAATTCATTAAAGTCCATAGATTTTGTAAGGCGGCAGCATATCTAAGTAAACTTTCAGGCCTATCTTCGCGAAGGGCAGGATCTTGACAAATTTTTTTTTAAGAACGGTCTTAGCAATTGCACCGGTTGTGCAAACATGCGTTTCAATGTGGAAATTATTCGAGGAACACGTTCAGGTGAATACATCAAGCATTCGACGCATTCTCTGGCAGCACCTTTAATGCACTTTTGTAACCTAGCTAGGTTTTTTTGATTATTAAAAGCACATGCATTTGAAATATGTTCATACGCTGCAAAAAAGCCAGGGCATTCTTCAGGTCTTCCGGTAAAGATGGGTAACTCTCTGCCGATCGACTGTCTAGCTGACCATTACTGCATGTTTAAAGAATCACTGGGTGCGTGTGCGTCTATCCCTATATGATCTGACTTCGCAACCGACTTCGGCGATTTATCAAATTTAGATACAAATTTGCTAACGCTAGGTAGAAGTAAGTCTTTCCCAGAAAGCGCTTGGCTCGAGTTTTTTCCCCGAGCTGCAAGGCTTCGTCAAGAAGGGTTTGCTCTTGCAACAATAATTCTTTACGTTGCCTAGTTATATCAACTTTTTTAAGTACTAAAGAGCTTTTACCACTATGTTCGGAAAAGCAAGTTTTCTTGGAAGCAACAGATATTGTTTTAGATCTATTTTTTCCCGTCTTTGACAAGCATGGCCCATTTTCTACCAACGGCATTTTCATTTACTTTAATACACAATTTCTACAGTACCATTCAGCAGACCGAGCTTCCCTTTCTGCGAAACCTACACATTACAGGTGACACCAAACTTCACAGTCTCTACTGTCACATTGTATCATTTTATGGTTATTTTCCTTCACATAATAAAAGCCAACCTTTATCTGGCATTTTTCTTTAGAATGTAGAATGTATTTGAGGATGTAGAAAAATATTCAATTTAAAAGACTCGAGAAAGCGATTTACAGATAATCCAAATTTTTATTACTCTGTTAACCAATTATTATACAAGGGTACAAACCAACAAACTATTAAGTAATATCATCAAAATGTGTGTGCTCAAATACAGTATTCTTTTACCATTCAAAAAAGTCTTCATTCTTTTTCCACTACTTTCAAACTGACACTTCCGCACACTTGACCTATTGTTCAAATTCATTACTGCAATATTTAACAGTATAAGTACAAAAGCAATCATACTTCCATGTTAATTCTCATAGGAAAATTCATTGCACTTCAAGGTTCATCATAAAACATGCGATTTCGACGGGTCCCGCATTTATTACTATCGCTAAGTTAAGTAATGGATCAATGTTGGATGAGACAAACTACATATCGAAGATTATTTTCTCAAGCATGAGTGATATAACGTTCGAGACGGTTTTTAATTTTGTTAATGTATTTATACACTAACACCATTTAATTTCTTTAATAAAAGCAAAAACCCTTGCGGAAACGTAAGAGTATTATATTAATAGAATGTTATACAAAATACGATTTCGTTTTGTTTTAATATCCACACTTTTTAATTAAAAATAAAAAAGTAGTTTAGTCGATTAGACTGCAAATTCCAAATTGGCACTAATGACTACATATATATATATATATATATATATATATATATATATACAGGGTGTCCATATTTTAAATGCACACTATAGGAATATCCTGAACTGTAAGAGATACAGTGGTGGTTAAATTAGACAAAAGTTACCTACTTATGAGGGCATTTTATAGCTGATCTTGAACTACAAATATTATCCATAATTTGCTAGATATTGGCTAAAATACAAATTTTGCGATTTTCAATTTTTCTTAATAACTTGGTTGTTATTATAGTTAGAAGTATGAAATTTGGTATGGTAACATAAGACATAATTTTTCATTTAATGACGATTTACAAAATGTTCTAGATCTATTACATTTTTTGTCGCGATAGTCAACTTTTTTTTTTGTTATGGCCGCCATATTGGATTTTTACATTGGCGTATAGAAAAAAAAATTAGAATTTCAACACTGTAAAACATTTATCATTAATTTTTTAAAATAACATTATTAAGACACAAAAACGGTTTTTGTAAAAAAGATCCAGTGTGTTGCTGTCAAATACAATTAATTCTAAACTGTTCCATTGTTTGCAATAATCAGTTTTGTTATTAATAGTTTTAAATTAAAATTTGGTTAAAATATGGTGCGGTACTCAATAAACGAAAAGAAAGACATGTACGACTTGTATATCAAAAGCTGCAGAAATTCTACAGAAGCTGCCCGCAAGTATCATAATCTGTACCCTGAACGATGCCAACCAAATCGTACATTGTTTTATAGAATATGTAAAAACATGTCCGACAGCGGCTCTATTAACAAATCAAGAGGTAAATATCTTAAAAAGGTAGAAGCGAATGCCGACATTAATGTATTAGCACATTTACATGTTAACCCTACTGGATCGTGCAGATCTTTTGCACGTGACTGCAATGTCTCCAAAAGTACAGTAAATAATATTATTAAGAGACATAAATACCATGACTACAAATACTTGCCAGTACAAAAACTCCATATAGGAGATTCGGAAAGAAGATTAGCATTTTGTGAGTGGTTTATTACTCAATTAGACAATGATCCACAGTTTGCGAATAAAATTCTGTGGACCGACGAATCTACATTTTCGAATTGTGGAATGTTTAATCGTAGAAATAAGCACTACTATTCTACAGAAAATCCACATTTGTTGCTGGAAGTAAAGAATCAAGTTCGTTTTTCTGTGAATGTTTGGTGTAGAATCTTCGATGGCCGAATAATAGGCCCTTATTTCATACAAGGGAATTTAGACGGAGAGAAATATTTAGATTATTTAATTAATGCTCTTGAAGAATTTTTAGATGAACTACCGTTAGAAGCAATTAGAAACTTACGCTGGTTTCAACATAATGGCGCACCACCTCATAATTTCAGGTTAGTAACGCAGTATTTAAATGAGCGATTTCCTCAAAGTTGGATCGGAAAGAATGGTGCTATTTCGCGGCCACCTCGTTCGCCTGGTATGAACCCAATGGATTTTTTTCTATGGGGAGATGTAAAAAATAAAGTTTATGATACTCCGTCTAATAGTGTCCAACACTTGCAGCAAAAAATAAGAAGTGCATTAGAATCGGTTAATCAAGATTCCATATCAAATGCTATTGCGCAGATGAATAAAAGGGTTCGCTTGTGTCTGGAACAGCATGGTAAACATTATGAACATTTACTGTAACTTCAAGTTGTGGTAGTTAACTTTCCATTATTATTTATAGGTTAGACCTTTTACAAAAACTGTTTTTGTGTCTTAATAATGTTATTTTAAAAAATTAATGATGTGTTTTACATTGTTGAAATTGTAAATTTTTTTTCTATATGTTGATGTAAAAATCCAATATGGCGGCCATAACCAAAAAAAAAGTTGACTATCGCGACAAAAAATGCAATAGATCTAGAACATTTTGTAAATGGTCATTAAATGCAAAATTATGTCTTATGTTACCATACCAAATTTCATACTTCTAACTATAATAACAACCAAGTTATTAAGAAAAGTTGAAAATCGCAAAATTTGTATTTTAGCCAATATCTAGCAATCTATGGATAATATTTATAGTTCAAGATCAGCTATAAAATGCCCTCATAAGTAGGTAACTTTTGTCTAATTTAACCACCACTGTATCTCTTATAGTTCAGGATATTCCTATAGTGTGCAATTAAAATGTGGACACCCTGTATATATATATATATATATATATATATATATATATATATTGCTGTGATAAGGGGTTGTTTAAGGGTGTACTTTATAGTAAAGGTCGTTTAGAAATGGGAAATTACCATAGGCAGCAGAAACCTGCATTTATTTAGTAAAGAATTGAGAAATGGAGATAGTTTGTAAATAGTAAGCAGTCAACACCCTGTATATAAAGTATAAGTAGTCTTAAGCGACGCAAATAGAGACAGTAAGACGTATAGTTAGCGTAGAAACAAGGAAGACATGCATTAAGTAAATAGTAAATATTTAATACCCTGTAGATAGAGTTTTAGTTAATTTAGACAATGCAAATAATGATATTTTTCAGTGGAAGCACGCGTATTTTATAAGTAAACATAATAAATCGTAATTAAACACGCATTCAAAAGAGTTCCAAACAATTAGGTTAATACGGAGATAAGAAATAGAGCTTCGAGAAGCATAATGTAAATGTGTACAAGTAGTTAAGAACTTTGATAAAGAGAGGTGATTAAAAATTGCGTAAATAACAGGCAGATATGAAAATTAAAAGTCGAATTGCATCAGTTGCTTATGTACAACATGGAAAGGCGATTAGATTCGTCAAAACACCGCATGTTTGATAACGAAGCATCTGCGACCAAACCACAATTATTTGAAAGCATAGAAAATTACATCAGGAACTACTTTGAATGCAAAGATTTGATTGGTTAAAATTAGCGACGAGTTTGTAGACCATACCCACTGACGGAGTTCGAGGTCAATGATATATTAACAGGCACAGTGATAACGAGCTGAGTTTTCAACTCAACAAAGGCCGAAGTGCGCCACTCTGAGATAAAGTGTGATACGTAATAATAATTTAAAGTGAAAAATTGTATAAGTGCGACTAAGATGAAAATTACGATTGCCGATTAAACGGCTCTGAGTCAGTGGAGAATAAAAATACAATTTCTGAGTCCGGGGAGAATAGATGGTATTCTAAGTTTGGGGAAATTAATAAGAAGTAATAAGTCTAAATGAGGTGACAATAAATTGGGGTGCATAAGTATAAGTTAATAATAGTAGTCCAGAGGGTGAAATAATTTAAATGCAATGGTTCAAGCGTGGATAGACAATATTTCGAATGGGCATGTAATAATCCTGAATTGGAGGAAAATAAATTTTATTTAAATGGATGGCTTAATGCATGGGAAATACTAGCTGATTATGGATGCGTCAATGCAAAGAAAATAGACCAGGTTAGATTTTTAGTTATAAGACATTTTTTTCTATTTTTTTATTTGAATATTGAATTTGTTTAATATAAATGAATGTGAAAAAGTCAGCAAAAAGAGGACTTGCATACGTATAAAGTGCGTGATATGATAAGAGGTTTTGAACGTTTCACACTTCTTTTTTTATAAAAATAATAGGTTTTTTTTGATGACTTTGGGTTTGATTAAAAAGTATATGATTTTTGATAATTGAGATTTACAACATTAATTAATTGAAAAGTGTATTTTAAACAATTTACAAAAACTGTACATAATATTTGTTTCATTATATAGAATCGAATTAACTGAATTTTGTAATTCCAAATAAATGCTAGTCGAGGTCATAAGATAAAGTTAATGGGAGTGATTTGATAATTTAAACAATCAAGAAGGAGCTATAAGTTGAATACGAAATTGATAACGAGTAAGGCGGTAACGTATCAAATTTTATTATTGGTCGACAAGGTTGGTTCAAGATAAAATCCAGTCAAGCTCCTGGAGGGAGTTTATAGCAATATTAATAAGACAGCCCAACGTCGGAGAACGATAATTCCAATTCTTATTTATACATAGCTCAACCCCCTCTCGCGCCTTTTTTTATTATTAATTTAATTATTTTTATATAATGTGCTAGTATTTATTTTATGTTACGTGCTTTATTTTCGTTTGGTTGGTTTATAGATCAAAACTGTGTTAAATATGCCTCGACTATATGAAAACTCTTTCTTCCCAGGGTATCCACCTGCTTACCGTGGGTTCAGTGGTAAGTAGATGTGCAATGCACCAACCAAACAGCACTACCTTTTGTTTTAGTACCTATGATAATTTACGCTTGTATATGCCAAATTTTATATGATCCACGTAGCCTTGTGCCAAATTAATTAATATTACAAACTTTCTGACTTTGACGTTATATCACACAGTACTCACCTATTCTATACTTCGTTGTCGGCCTCTATGAATGCTGGCTCAAAATCCTACTCGCCGTATACGTCTTTACAAGGTTTGCACTATCACTATGAAAATCTGCCGTCTAGACTCCAGGTATCTTTGACTTAATTTTGATGCTCCCAAATCTAAAATAAATATGACCCAAATTTAGAATTTTGAATAACCTTTTGTATTTACTTCCCCTGCGCTAATTTTTCCGGTGTTATATCTTCTTTATCTCGTACGAATCCTCTTGCTACTCCAATGCTGTCTTTTAATCTTGCTACTCTCGTTCTAAATCACTGCTTTCTTTATCCGCTCGTTCCAAATCAATACTTCCGCCTTTTAATCCGCTCGTTCCAAATCAATCCTTCCTTCTATTTAATCCGGTCGTTCCAAATCAATCCTTGCTTCTATTTACCACTCAATGCCCTGCTATACATAAAACCATATCCAATTCAATCCCAATAATATCTTCTTTACTCTTATAAATCCTATTCGATGCCTTCTGCCTATATAAATCTCGTTCCAATATCCACTTATGTTCCGCCGGTTCGCTGTCGCACTAATTCCACTCTTAAACTCGTTACTCGTCGTTGCTATTACTTATTTATTTTACCGTCGCTTATCCTTACTCTTCTTTTACATATTAAACTCGTACACATATCAAACCCATTTATTAAATCTTCAAGAATTATTCAAACAATTTAGCGCAGTTTACAAACACGTCTTCTTACAAAAATATTTAAAAATCGACTTCTTGTTTACTTTTCCTAGGTGATAATTACAATATTAATATGCCTACTCTTTATTACATTGTATACAAAAACCATTCAATAACGTCGTATCACCAAGTTCGTGTCACTGATACCTTATACTTTGCACTTTCCCTTTTCATACATAATGTTCAATCATTGCTCCTAAATATCTAACAACCCTTCAATCATATTTGACAATGCTATTACTTATAATTTTGATATTACATGTTTGTCCAAAGGTTGATTCTAATAAAATAAATGCCGAAATGTTACACATATAAACCTGGATCTGCGTGGTGAATAGTGTAATTTCTACAGACGCATCCGGTTTTTCGGCTAGCAAATGTACATTCAATGGCCTATTAAACTACAACTCAGTGTAAAACCTTGAATACTGTGTGTTTTATCACGTCATCAAGTCATTGTTTTTACGTCTTGGCACTTACATTTTAACTAACATTTCAAATACTTTAACGTTTGTAAAGTACGGCAAACATAAATTTCTCAATTACGGGATCTGATATTTGGCTTACTTTATTTGGCATACACTACCTTAAACAAAACAACCCTTAGAACCCTTGTAGCTCCTACTGACACTACATTATATTAGATAATTAATTACACAAGGAAAGTTGATAAATACTATAGTATTACAGTGAATAAGACGAAATAATAACTTAGACTTTTATGCAAAGCCCAAATGATCATTTCAAATCGAGCTAGTAATTGAAATATGGAAAATATAAGGTCTTGGACAGGACTTGAACCTATATCCTGGTTTTGCCGGAACAATGCATTTACCAATTACGCCACCGAGACTGATGACACAATTGGAGAATTTACAAATTTAAATCGTGTACACAACTATACATAAACCTAACTTTCAACTACGTTTGGCATTTTTGTCAATCATATCTGACATTGTCAAGTTTTCGACTTATGTCTCGGTGGCGTAGTTGGTAAACGCCTGGTTCCGGCAAAACCAGGATACAGGTTCAAGTCCTGTCCAAGACCTTATATTTTCAATCTTTCAATTACTAGCTCGATTTGAAATGATCATTTGGGCTTTGCATAAAAGTCTAAGTTATTATTTCATCTTCACTAAATATATATATATATATATATAAAGGTTCTTGATAATTCTTGAGCGTAGTTAAATTAGAAAAGATTTTGTTTTTGGTTCTTGGGATATATATATATATATATATATATATATATATATATATATATATATATATATATATATATATATATATGGTTGTAGACGGAGGTCCATGATAATTTATTCCAAAAAATTAAAAAAATGGTTGTTAACAGTACTGCTTTAATGCCTTTTGATGTTAATCGACCGATTGAAATTCAATGTGATTCTTCAAGAGATGCCTTAGGTGCATGTCTTTTACAAGAAAATAAACCAGTGGTGTTTATATCAAGGTGTTTAACGCAAACTGAAATTCAATACGCACAAATAGAAAAGGAATTATTGGCATGTTCGTGGGCTTTAAACAAGTTCCATTTCTATGTCTATGGACATATGAATGTTGTAGTTTATACTGATCATCAACCGCTAACAGCAATAATTAAAAAAGAAATAGCTGATATAAAAAACAATCGCTTGCGGCGATTACGATTGAAATTAATTCCATACATAGTATTTGCCAGGCAGATTTATGTATATAGCAGATTATTTATCTAGAAATTTTTTACAAATCCAAATCAAATACGATGATACTATGACTGAAAGAATTCATGTGATAACAGAGTATGATATTAGCTTCTCAGAAAATAGACTAATAGAATTTAAGAGGAAAACTGCTAAAGATAACGTGTTAGGGCAAATTAAGAATTTGTATAAAGAAGGTTGGCCGAAAAAATTAAACAATGAAGTGCGAGAGCTGAATCATTTTTATGAACTCAGGAATGAAATAACTGTAGAACATGAATTAGTATTTTATAAACGGAGGTTAATTATTCCGAAAACATTGAGAGAATTCATTTTAAGTAAAGCTCATGAATCACATCTGGGAATTAGTAAAATAAAGGATAAAACGTGTAGTTTATTCTATTGGCCAGGGATTAGAGCTAGCTTAATAAGCTTTGTTCAGAGTTGTAAAATTTGTCAAAAATTTCAAAAGTCAAATATAAAAGACCCCTTGATTAGTCATGAAATTTTTGAGCTACCATTTCTAAAAGTAGCGATGGATTTTGCAGAATATAAAAATCAGAATTATTTAGTGATGGTTGATTACTATTCTAGATGGTCAGAAGCCATAAAAGTAACAAACAAAGACGCATCCTCTGTAATTAAAGTATCCAAGGAAATATTCTCAAGATGGGGTAACCGCAAACAGTTATTGCTGATAATATGCCATTTAACTCCTATGAGTTTAGACAGTTTGCAGAACAGTGGAATATTAGTGTGGTTACAACTAGCCCGCATTATCCTAAAGCTAATGGTCTAGTGGAAAAATATGTAGGGATTGTAAAGGACCTCTTAATTAAAAGTGATGAAGCTAAATCCGATTTCAATTTAAGTTTGCTTGAATATAGAAATAGTCCAGTTGCTGAATTACCGTGGTCACCGGCACAGCTAATTCAAAGTAGGAATTTGCGAACTAAGTTACCAACTAAATTAGATTCATTAATACCCGTGGTAATTCAAAATGCCATTGATACAATGAAAGACAATCAATTAAAACAGTCTGAGTATTACAATAAAAATGCAAACATTCATGCCGAGTTTCATCCAAATGAGAAGGTTTTAATTAAAAATGTTAAAACTAAACATTGGAGGGAAGGGAAAATTGTGAAGAAGCTTGACTTTCCACACAGGAGTTATTGGGTTGAAATAAATAATAGAGTTTTAAGACGTAATACATCATTTATTAAGAAATATTATCAGAGGGTTAACGATTTAGATAGTGAGGTAGAACCATTCGTTCCAAAAAGCGGCCCTGTGAATGTCCTACCAAAGGAAACGAGTAATGATCATCATCATTTTGTTATCGACCTTACTTAAGGTCGGTTTGACGCAGCTCTAACTTCTTTTCTATTCTGTGCTAATCTAAAAAGCTCTACATACCCTTCACAACCAAAATTTCTAATAATTTGACTAATATAGTTTGGTCTAGGTCTTCCTATATCCTTCTATCCTTTTCCTATCCAGCTGGCTCTACATAGATATTAGCAACCTGATGGTTGTTAAAGAACTCTAACATGTTTACATGATTACCATTTATAAGGAAATGAAATATAACCTGGTTATCCGCTTCAAAAAGGAAAAGTGTTAAATTATATGTTATGGTAAGGCGTAAGCAACGAATCGCTGCCAACATGCCAGACCGCTACCTAATTGTGAGTTATGCCATGGTGACGTTTATTAAATTATGTTATGGTAAGGCTTAAGCAACGAAACGCTACCAACATGCCAGACCGCTAACCAATTGTGAGTCATGTCCTGGTGACATTTAATTAAATGATTTTTATTTTTCTTTTTGTTTTGTTTTGTTTTTGTTTTGTTTACTTAAAGTCGGTTTGACGCAGCTCTAAATTCTTTTCTATTCTGAGCTAGTCTAAAAAGGTCTACATACCCTTCACAACCTACATCTCTAATAATTTGACTAATATAGATTTGTCTAGGCCTTCCTACTCTATTTTTATTTGGTAGTCTATAATCTAAGACTTTACTAAATAGTCCCTCATGTCTTAACTGGTGCCCTATCATTCTATCTCTCCTGACCTTCAATTGTTTTCACATACAGGGATCCTCACCTATCCTTCTATAAACTTCCTCGTTTGTTACTCTATCTGTCCAACTAATCTTTAACATTCTCCTATAACACCAAGTTTCAAAAGCTTCTATCTTTTCTTATCTACTTCTTTAATTGTCCAAGTCTCACTACCGTATAGTAGAACGCTCCATACGTACGACTTTAAGAAACTTTTTCTATTATCTAAACTAATACTATTAGCTATTAGTAAGTTTTTCTTTTTTAAAAACATTTTTCTAGCTTGAGCTATTCTAGCTACTATATCCCTTCTGCTACGTCCATCTTTTGTAATTATACTACCTAAATAGCAAAATTCATCTACCTCCTCTAACTCGGTATTACCTATTTTTAATTTTGGTTTAGAACTAGGCTGTAACTCACTTGTCATTATCTTTGTCTTTACTGAGTTAATTCTCATACTATAGTTAATCCGTAGTATCTCATCTAAAATATTTATAATCTCCTAACTCTTTTCTAGACTCTGCTATAATGGCTATATTATCTGCAAAACGTAACATGTCTATTTTCTGTCCCTGTACACTAATACCTATCTCTTTTCTCTCTCTAGCTAAGTTTAAAGCTTCCTCAATATAACATTAAAAATCAAGGGAGACAGTATACAACCCTGTCTAACACCATTTCTAATCTTAGCTTCCTTTTCTATTTCATCAAATCTAATTACTACGCTTTGGTTTTTATATAGACTGTAAATAATTTTTCTATCCCTATGAGAGATTCCTATTTTTTGCAAAACCCTGAACATAACAATCCAATGAACCCTATCAAATGCTTTTTCTAAATCTACAAACGCGAAATGAGTCTTTTTATTTTTTTGTAACTTTTTTTCGATAATTATCCTAATCATTAGTATCGGTTCTCTAGTCCATCTGTCTTTACGAAAACCATATTGGTCTTTGCCTAAATAATTCTCGGTCAAAGCTTCTACTGTATTTTTAATTATTATTGTTAGTATTTTGGAAGCATGAGAAGTTAAACTAACGGTTCTAAAATTCTCACACCTATCAGCACTTGGATTTTTTTGGGATTGGGATAATAATATTTTTTCGAAATCTATTGGAACCTCACCTCACCATGATATATGTACAAAAGGTGGAAGAATAATAAAGCCACCCAACCGATTAAATTTATAGTTTATAAGACTAGATACATACAATTTTGTTATACTTACATTACATTTGAATTGTGTTTAGTTTGAATATATTTTGATGTATAGGTATAAGATTTGTCAACTAGAATTAAGCAGTTTAATGTATTAATTTTCTTGAGTGTTTTGTAAAAAAAAGGGCATGTTTGTGAGTTATAATTAAAGTGACATTGAAGTGCTACGATAGACACGGCAATAAACAGTGCGACCCGAATGACAAGGAAAAGTCACGAATGCTCGTTTTTCCGCCAGCATTATTCTTAAAGCTATGTAACTGTACACGCTGTAAAGTTATCCTTATTAATAAAGTATAGTTTGTTGCCATCATTACTTAGTATTAAAATCCCAGTAATAAACAGTATAATATTTAAAATCAATTAGATTCAAGTTAATACAGATAGATTTTACAAATCATACTGTCCATTTCATAACACCATTGACGAGGACTCTTACAGAAATACCTTAAAGGGCAATCCGGAAGTCGCATTTCAACTTATTAATTCTGAAAGACATGTTGTTTACATAATGGTTCAAATACGACTAACCGTCATGGAAAAACCATCTATCTCGACTACGAGCGCTAAACAAGGCACGTGCCAGTTATAACTAGATAAGAATTGGTGTAGTATAGCCAAACGATTTTTTCTATTTCAATGAATAATTTTGAAGGTGACATTTTAATGCTTTTACAATTCTAAAGAAAAGGACTAACGAATGTTATTTTGGAACATTTGGTTATGAAAACAAAACTTGTTTTCAACAAGTAAAATTTAATACTGGCAATATGCATGGCGACATACCAAAAATTATCAAATTTAACGTTTTGTAAACTACTTCATGCATTACAAAATAAAAATGCTTCAGTATTTCGACAAAGCGCGTTCAATTAAGTTTTAACATCAGTCGCATATTCTAATAAGAAGTTACGATTCTATTTCAATTGAAAAGATTGTATTTCTAAGTAGCAAGACACGTGTTTACTGACCTATGCTTTAGAACAGATAAATGTTAAAAAAAAACAAAGTGAATGATGTAAATAGCCTTGAGCGACGATAAAACTCGCGAAAGGAATAAGATAACGCAAAAGTAAACTAAGGCTAATTAAAGCAATACAATCTTAAAATGACATCAATTATTATATAGTTCGAGGCAGTAGAGCAAAAGTCTTCAAATGTGGATATCAGACGTAAATACGATAGCTAGCAGGAATAACTAGACAGCGGACAAATCTGTGTTTCATCATAAGAATCTTTTATTCAGGCGGTTCACAGCTATATATTTATATATAATATATATATATATTTATATATATATATATATATTTATATATATATATATATATATATTTTGCTGCGATAAGGGGTTGTTTAGGGGTGTAGTGACTAGTAAGGGTCATGTGGTAACAATAAATAGCAATAAGAATCAGAAAACTGCATTTATTTAGTAGAAAATTAAGTAATTCGTACATTATGTACATAGCAAGCATTTAACACCCTGTATATAGATCGTAATTAACTTTAAACGATGCAAGTAAGCATATCTTACAACAATAGAACGCATATTCAGAAGAGAAATGATCGTGCATGTAATTGAGAAGTGTTCTACAATTTATAAAATAAATACGCAGTAGAGTAGATAAAACCTAACACAGTTTCATGCAAATACGCTGGAACGATGAGCATTTTGATAAGAAAACGCAGTTTCAAAGATGCATAAATTCACAAACGAAAACAGCATTAAAGTTACATCATTTATTTTGTACAATTATCCAAAAGGCGATATCTACACAAAACAACGTATGGCAAAGATAACGAATAACAAAGTATCAATAGCACATAAACACCATTACACGGAAATCCGAATTAATCACATCAGAAAACACTTCAAAATACAGGGAATATTAAAGACAAAACCCGGTTGGTTGAGATAATCTGCAGAACTGCTTGAAAACCCAGCCCAGAGGTAGTGGGAAAATGCTATTTAACACCCATTCTGTGATAAGACGAGTCAGTTCACACCTGATGCACGTCGAAGCTGCGACACTATTAACCAAAAATCCACGCGTATAATAAATAAAGCGTAGTAGAATAGCAAGTTTATGTTACAGTGATAATAGTGCAACAATTGCGAAGAGTTTTTGTCGTTTTTTTTTTTATAGAAAACGTGAGTAGAATTTGGGTAATTGATTTAAATTAAATATTTATAATGATAGGGCTTCAAGTCTGTGTCGACCATAATATTTCAAGTGTGTGCCGACAATAATATTGCTGGTATATTTCTGGACATTACAAATTTGTGGTATATTTCTGGACATTTCAAATCAGCGTTGACAATAATGCTTCTGGTATATTTCTAAACATTTCAAATCTGTGTCGACAATAATATTTCAAGTCGGTATCGACAATAATACTGGACATTTCAAGTCTGCGTTGACAATAATACTTGTGGTATATTTCTGGACATTTCAAATCTGTGTCGACAATTATACTTCTGGATTCTAAGGGGACAATTCTAATCGAATTTTGGTACAATTCTGGTACTATTCTAAGCTGCGTCGAAAGTATTTAAGGGAAGAGATTCAAAGCATTTACAGACAAATATAAAATAAAGAAGCACGAGGTAATTTTTGGAAAACAAGGGGTAACTGCACTCAAATACTGGTTTTACAAAGCAGAGCATTGGTATTCGATTGAACACATTAAGGGGTGTTGATCCGCAACACGAACAACATATCACAGGTAAGATCTATTTTATTTTAAGATATTTTTCTATTTAAATTTTAATACTGAATTTATTCAATTTATACAAAACTTGTAATGAAGTCAATAAGAAACATTTGCATACGTTAAACTTACGTATTAAGTCATAAAGAGGTCTAGAACGTTCCGGATTTTTTTGTAAAGAGGGTGTAGTTTTTGGTGACTTTAGATTGAATTAAAAGTATATAAATTTTGGGATAAATAATCCATATAATATTAATTGATTGAAGGGTGTATTTAAAGAATTTCAAAATTTTTAAATAATATTTCTTTTCATTATATGAAATTAATTGACTTCGTTTTATCAATTCAAACAAATAATCATAAAGGGGTGAAAGAGAAAAAATTGATCATCGTAACGTTGTGCACTCTGTGTAGGTTAAAAAGGGCTAGCTGTGTAAAATTAGTAAGATTGAAGTGAGAACACAGAGCGGTGGCATTAACTAAAAACGTTTAGAACACCGAGTACGGCGTTATCATATCAATATATATATATATATATATATATATATATATTGCTGTAACAAGGGGTTATTTAAGGGTGTATTTTATAGCAATGGTCATGTAGTAATCAGAAATCACAATAGGAAGCAGAAAACTGCATTTATTCAGGACAAAATTGAGTAATTTGGATAGTTTGTAGATAGTAAGCATTTAACACCCTGTATATAGAGTATAAGTAGTTTTAAGCGACGCAAATAGTAACAATAGGACGCATAGTTAGCATAGAAATAAGTAAATCATGCATTAGGTAAATAACAAATATTTAACACCCGGTATATAGAGTTTTAGTAAATTTAGGTAATGCAAACAATGATATTTTTCAGTGGAAGCACACGTATTTAGAAGTAAGCATAGTTCATGTAATTAAACACGCATTCAAAATGAATTCTAATTATTTATGATAATACGGAGATAAGAAAAAAACTTAAAGAAGCGTTGTGTAAGTGCATAGAAACAATTAACAATTTTTAATAGGAAGTGTGATTAAAAATGCGTAAAGAAATAAACATACTTGAAAATCGAAATTCGAATTGCATCAGGTTTTTGTGTATAATATGGAAATGCGATTACTTTCCCAAAACACCGCATGGTTTGATAACAAAGCATATGTAAGCAAACAACAATTACTCGAAAGGCCGAGAATGTTACATCAGAAAACCACTTTAAGTGTAGGAAATAGAGAGGACCTTATTGGTTAAGATTAGCGACGGGCTTGTAAGCCAAACCCACAGAAGAAGGGGGATAACTCATATATTAACAGCGAGAATGATAACGGAGGTCAGTTTTTAACTCGACAAGACCAAGCTGTGTCTCTATGAATCAACGAGTAACGCGTACGTAATAATATTTTGATAGTAAAAGTGTTTAATGACAGATAGTGCTACAAATATGAAAATTTATATTGCCGACGAACGTAAGTAGAATTTGGGTAATTTATTTTAACTAAAATATAATAATAATAGGGCTCCAAGTTGAACGACAATAAATCTAAGTTGGACGACAATAAATCTAAGTTGGACGATAATAAATCCAAGTGTAATAATAATAATTCTAAGTGTGAGGCTGGTGAGAATGATTCGAGGGAGATGTAATGAATCTAAGTCTGACAATAATAATCTAGACGGTGACGACAATAATTTAAATGTAATAATTCAAGCGTGTGGATAGATAATATTTCAAATGGGTATATAATAATTCCGAATTGGTGGAGAATAATTTTGAATATAATAATGCATGGAGAATTCTAATTGATGTTAGTTGATAATGGATGCGCCAATAATCTTGGTTGCGAGAAGGAAATAAAGAAGCACACAGACCAGCTTAGATCTTTTTAGTTTTAAGACATATTTTTTTATTTGAATTTGAATATTGAATTGCTTAATTAATATAAAATAGTGTAACAGAGTCAGCAACGAACTTTTGCATACGTTGAAGAT
Source organism: Platerodrilus igneus (assembly GCA_036346225.1). Taxonomy (NCBI): domain Eukaryota; kingdom Metazoa; phylum Arthropoda; class Insecta; order Coleoptera; family Lycidae; genus Platerodrilus; species Platerodrilus igneus. Next base: position 6,372,598 of record JARFIW010000318.1, on the reverse strand, counting down.
ACGTAATATAATAAAGGGGTTTTGAACATTCCAGGCTTCTTTTGATAAAAAGAATAGTTTTTGGTGACTTTAGATTGATGGCAAAACATATAAATTTTTGAGATAAATAAGACTTATAATATTGATTGATTGAAAAGTGTATTTTATTAATTTTCAAAACCTGTACATAATATTTGTTTTCATTATATGGAATTGAATTAACTTCATTTTATAATTCAAAATAAAAGCTAGTCGAGGCAGAATAATAAAATTTGTAGAAGTGTAACTTGATTGAGATAAACACGGAGAGGTGGAGTTATAAGTAGAATACGCCATTGATACCGAGTGCGGCGTTATCGTATCAAGTTTTGTTATTGGTCGACACAAGGTCGGTCCACGACAGTTCATAGCAAATCCAGTTAATACATAGCAATATATATATATATATATATATATATATATATATATATATATAGAGCACCACGACTTAAGCGCCGTTAATACTGCGACGTGCTTCTCGTCCTGGGTGACATTAATTACCGCGACGAGCCTGTTCGGTGCCTATAATTACTGCTGTCTCCTGTTGTTCCTCGTTTTGGGACCATTGCTTATAAAATGTGTCACAGATTGTTGCTCACTTTTCTGAAAATAAACTATCTACTTGAAAAATTCTGCTACGGAAATACACAACATTTATTTACACTCCAACAAAATTGAATATATAACACAAAACAAAATTAGTCTCCTCTCTCTCTCTCTCTCTCTCTCTCTCTCTCTCTCTCTCTCTCTCTCTCACACCACATTTAGAGATTATATACATCCCCTTTAATATACGTCTTTAACAGTACATTTCAAGATCAATATTTCCACCATATAATATTCGATTAATTAAAAAGAAAAAGTAATAGGGCATCAACACACTTCTTACTCTAACTCTTTTGTCTTGTACATAATATAAAATACTTCCAATACCATAAATAATTCACACAAAAATATTAAAAATAACCCAAATTAAAATATTCCATCAGAAACTATGGCCTTTTTTGTTGTTTTAGTTAATATACAATTATACAACCAATCCACAAAGGCATCAATTAACATATATACCCATGTACAACAATAACGCACAGTTACCTGAGATACATATGTACACAAGGAGTCTGCTGCCCCTAACTGCTGCATGCATGAACAACTCTAACTCGAATTGCTTAATCAAATTTCTGCTGTATCCAGATTTACCACGAGGTCCTCTATAGTCAAACAAACTACTGCGGTACCTTAAACATCTTTTTCTATAACCATAGTTTTTGATAATAAACTAAATTGATTAGGCGCCGACACATTTACTCCATACTAATTGCATTATTTTTACAATAAGTGCAAAATAAAATCAAATTGTTTTTACTTAAAAGCGTTTAGCGTAGTTCAAAGGATTGTGCAATCGTATAAGCATATCGGAGTCTCAAAGTCGTAGTATAGTCACAGACTAAAAGCGTAAGAACGTTAAAAATTAAGAAAACTTCCCATCAAACTTCAGCTGTTTAAGTTCCCCTCCTCCAAACACTGCTACAATTCCTGAAATCACCGAGGCCAAATTCTTGCCTTTCACATACCACCTCACACTACCAACACACATTTACAACAATTCTAAGTATCCTTTCCAACCGCTACTCTTAGTTACATAATTTTAAAGATACTTCTCTGAAAATCGTTTGCAACGAACAACAATTCGAACGTGTACTAAAGTTTTCGTAGCATTTTTAAAAACCGATACTCAAAACAGCCTTGGCATTTACCCCAAGTCAACACAACTAACATCAGAGCTCCGCCTCTAACGAACACGTGTTATCTCCATCTCACTTCTACCTACGCACTCAAATCGCATTTCTCTGTTACCTAGTTTGCAATACTTGTATAATGAACGATTATTAACCCCATCCAATTCTGTTTATACTCAAGTTAGAAGGCTTAAATTTGTTTATCGCCGCACTAATTGACGTCGATAACTAAACTACCTGGAATTGCTGTTGTTTGTCCAAGCCTTATCTCCGTTATTTAATATTACTAGGAAAAGGAAAACGGTTTGAAATCAAGCTAAAGCTTTTAGAAATATTCCTACCACTTGTCTGTAATTTAGTAAGAAAGTTAAATTTGTGTTTAAAAATATGAAATTTAAATGCCGTATTATACACGAGCTGTTTCTTGATATCATGCGCTATAGTTTCTGAATAATTATCTAAAAGATTATGAAAATTAAATTTTAACTTCCTAAATTTTACTGAAAAATTACTATATTCTAAACCATTTACTTTAAAAAAGTTATTTGATGTATTTTCACATGCTGAATGCATATATATATATATATATATATATTGTATGATTAGAATTAATAGGGAGGTCATATTGCATAGAATAAACGTCCAACGTAGTAAACTCAAGCAAATTCGAGAAAATTTGAGATAAAGTTTAATTATTTAGATTTAGATATTGATTTAAATACGAAAAGTATTTGTGAAGTGCCCGCATAAGAAACGTATTAATGCATAAAATCGTCTGATTAAAAAACGTTTTCTTCCATAATTAGATAACTTAATATCGAATGATCATGTTTACGTTCAACAGAAACAACCGTTTTTCAAAAGAGTTTTATTTATAAATGCTCAGTTTAATGTAAAAGCGCGTGCATAATAGTTTAATTTTCATGTGGAAAAGCAATTTTCATTTAATAACACACATACGTTAGTATTTCGATGAGAGCGTATTTTTAAAATATCAGTAGCATATTCCACATAGAATTTACGAGTGCATTTCAATTGAAAGGATTGTATTTCTAACTAGCCAGGAACGTGCTCGTTAAGCGTGATCTAAAACAATTAAATGCTAAAATACAACATAAAATAAATGACTTAAATAGCCCAGAACGACGATGAAATTTGCGAAAGAGATACGGTAAGATAACGCAAAAGTAAACTAAGGCTACTTAGAACAAAATATCTTGAAATTGATAAGATAGGTAAACGACATCAATTGTTATATAGGTCGATACAGTAAAACGATAAATCTTGAATTGTTGTACGACACACTTTAGAGAACAAACCAATTAGAAGGTTCAGGATTGACCGCAGGAAGTAAGAATTAAATTTAAAGCTCTTTGAATTTGTTGGTGAAGTTACATCATGTAGTCATCTGTCTCGTGTGTGATTTTATATGTAGATAAATGAGACTTTATTGATAGGCGTTGCAAGGTGTTTTATTGCTCGTATTTATTGGATTAAGATAACCTATTAAATTTTATAGCTTGTTTAATATATCTTTACTTTTAGAAAATTAAAACTTTATGAACAGATTGACAAATGTCATACCAGATCTGCTATGAGATATTAATAAACCTTGTCTAAAAAGAATGATCAAATTTTTGTGTACATTGTGCCGCACACGTATCTTCCCTGATATGTTATTAGTATGTAGTCTCTTAAGGGTTCCATATTATTTATTTATATCTCGTTAATTCCTACGCCAATGGCATAAAGTAGTTTTGTAGTAAGTTTTAAGCGGTGCGATTTCGAACCTGCGGGGTTAGGCGTTACCTCGCAGTGGGTAGTAATATTAAAGACGTTAGGGAGAGGAGTCAGTTTTTTACCGGTGCGTGAAGAAGCATGATGAATGCGACGGTCTTGTGTTAGAATGACCGTATATATAATTACATAAAACTTTCTCACATTTAATTAATACTAATGTAAACATAAATTTTCAACCTATACATAGTTCAAGCTAGTACATCGGTTATATAATTTGTTAAAGGTGTTAGAAAGACCCAAAATAAGCAACGTAGACTTTTTTGTTCATTTCGCTTCAGATATCTAATAAGGTTACTGTTTGTTTTGTCTGATAGATGCCATTGTTACTTAACTTTGTATTAGATCCTGAAATGATTAAGGTGAATTGGGACACGTTAGGTATTGCCTCGAAACAATGGGCGCTTAAAACGTAGCTATTTAATAGTCAAAAATGTTTTGAATAAACCTAATAAGCATTTAATGTGTTACCTTTGTAAAATAGTGGTTCTTCAGTAAGAAAAAAATTTCTATCAGAAAAGATAGTATGTTAATATTAAGTAAAATTTTTGATACAGGTCCGTAAGTTTTGACAAAGCGGAATAACTTTTGGTCTTCTTGAAGATTAGTTTATTAACAATTATATTTCCTAGAAGAATATGTAGTTGAATTGGTGTCGGGTATCTTCAATTTGTTAACCAATTCATTCATGGGAGTTTAAGTCTTAAATGTAGAAAATACTTTTATGAAGGCAAAAGATTCGAAAACGTTGTAATTTTGGCGTACGTAAATTACGTTCTTGTATAAGTAACAGAAGCTTTATTATTAAGCAAATAGCTTTGTCAAGAAACGTTTTCTAAATTAGGAAAGTTGTTAGAATCGTTAACTATTCATAAAATTATTTAAATATTTGTATGTACTTCTAATTAATAATTTTTATACAAAGCTATAAGTTTTGTACCAGCAAAATAGAGCTTCTATTCTTATTGTGACAGGATCTAAAGTCCTAAATATTACTATCAAAGATAATATATTGGTTTATTAATTTACAATTTTACTTCTTTGCCTTAACAGGCTAATACTTTAGGTTGGGCCCTTTAGATTATCATTGTGTAATTAATTTGTTTTCGTGGCAGTCGAAGTTTGTAAATTACATTTTTTGTTTGCAATTAGTCCATCATGAGATCCAACAGAGCACCACCAGATCTGTTTTTCTGATTCTCGGTTCGGGTAACCTCTGTATTTTCCAGCTAGAGCAACTGTTTACAAATAGCCTACAATATAATTAACATACGATAGGTATTCCAGCATGACACACTTTGTCCTCTTTAAATATTCAGCGTTCCCCTACCTTGAGGTGGTTCGCATACTGCTATTTATCATTTTTAACCGGGGTACTTTACCGAGCATTTCTGGGAAATAACATAATTTTCTGGAACGAAACTACGGAAGATAGTATTGATTTGCAGCAATACAGCAAACTCGTTAGTATCCTTTTTTTATTTTGCAATTGCCAACACAGTTAATATTTAGCAATAGCTACTTTCAGGTTTACACCTGACTGGAGAGTCATTTTCCCAGGTGCAAAAGGTATTTTTAAATACTTTTAAATTAGAAGGTCACTCACTATACTATTTGTTGTTGAAATGAGTTAAAGTCATTGATGAATAGACAAATACATAAATTTTCTTTGTGTAAATGTAACTGTGAGTAAAAATTAAGCTTACCTTGTTTATCAGCAGCTTCGGTGTCAACAGCACTGGTCGCATTAGGCTTGACAACAACTAAAGAACTTACAGATGTTACAAACTGATATTTTAAAGCAACATCCAGTGCCTTTTTCTTTAGAGAATTCGCATCCTTTTCAGAGATTTCTTTCTTTTCCAAAAGTTGTTTCACCGTTAAATAAGCCCAGAGACGTTCAACACTTGAAACAGATCGCTGCACCTTGGGTTTTAGGACTATTTTACCAATTCTACCACGTCCTTCGATAATAGGTGGAATAAACTCTGGTGTGGAGTAACATCCAGCTACAACAAGTTCCGAGCCTCCAAAATGTATTGGAAACTCTGTTACTGTAAGACTAGTTGTGGAGGGTTCATACTTGAAGACTACATTTGCCAAAAGAGGTGACGATATCTGTTTGTAGAAGTTTTGCAACTGTTTTGATGCATCTGCAGCTTCATAGATTTGGCGTGAAAATCCGTTGTTGCGCGATGCAAGTTTTTGTAAGAACTCTTTATTAGCAAAATTTCCAAAAGCTAAAGTAAATATTGAGGACTTTCTTGTGCCAGAATTAAATTCTGTTATCTAAGAAATGCAGTGAGTACACGAATTCTTGTTTGTATCTTACCTTAGTAGTAATCTCCTCAGTGGAGCTAATACGAACATTTGGAGAACCATCAGTTAAAAATATAATTATGGGTTGATGGGTACTGTTATGCTTTTTGGCAAGCTCGACTAAATACAAACCAATCTCAAGACCAGTATAAATATCGGTGGAACCCGTCGGAGTTAATTTTCTTGCAGCAGCTTTAGCTTTTTCAATGTTATGCGCGTTTGCAACATAGGGTGGCTCAAATTCGATACTCTGAAACAAACAATACTATTTGGTTAAAAATTTAAGGTAATTAAAAATTTAAAAATCATATTAAGCCAATAAGCAGTCAAATTCTTCATTTTAAATTATAGCCCCACATTGATGTTATCAATAAAATATCATGGCACAAGGAGGAAAAATACGTATAATATTGAATTATTATCTGGCAGAAACTATAGTAACTGGAAATTCAGAATGGAAATGATATTAGGTGAAAATGGTGTCAAAGAATACATAGATGAAAATAACAATATCTTGCAACTTAATGAAAAACAAAAAAGGATTTTCATAAAATGTGACAATAAGGCAAAGTCATTAATTGTTCAGTTTCTGATGCACATTTGCAAAGTTTAAGAGAAAAAAAGACTGCATAGGAAATGTGAAAAGTGTTAGAGGAAAAGTTTGAAAAAAAAAGTCTTCCGAGCCAGTTGTTTCTTAAGGGAAAGATGCTGTCTATGAAGCTAAAAGAAGGCGAGTCGTTACAAAACTTTATTGTTGAATTTGAGGAAATTCTGAGACACTTAAAAGCCACAGAGGAAACGATTGATGAAAAGGATTTAATATGCAATCTGCTTTTGTCACTTCCAAAGTCTTGTGAAACGGTTGTTACGATCATTGAAAATTTACCTACTGAGTTGTTAACTCTTGAAAATGTAAAAAGGAGATTATTAAGTGAAGAAGAAAACGGCAACTAGAAAAAAGAGGTTATCATGATGAAACTGTTGAACAGACAGCATTCAGTTCACAAACGGGATGCTACAGATGTGGTAAACCCGGCCATTTTAAGAGAGAATTTAGAACCCGGTTAACGAATGTTAAATACGGAGTACCGCAAAATGGAAATAAGGAGCAGTATAGGCCTAGATATGAATATAATAGAGGTTCGATGACAAATAAAACATTTCCAAGAAGTAGAGGCAGAGGAATACAGAGAGGCTATTTTAAGGATAGCCATGGACAAGCAAGAGATCAAGGTTGGCAAGCTATGGAAAATTCAAGTAATTTCACAGAACAAAAGCCATCAACGGCATCAACGGTGAGAGTGAGGCGAGTGAAGTATGTGAGAATTTATCAAGTGTTAGTTTTATATCGGAGGTTAATGGGGTTAAGAAACATATAGAGTTTGTCATAGATTCTGGTTGCACAGACCATTTAATAAATGAAAAGGACGTGTCTTCTGAAATTGTTTTGTTAAACAATCCAATTAAAATAGCCACTGCTAAAGATAATAATTATTTACTTGCCACTAGACTAGGAAATGTAAATGTAATCAGTTTTGCAGGACAAAAGAAAATTAATTGTACCATAAAAAATGCTTTGTGTGTACCCAACTTACGGAAGAATTTATTGTCTGTCAAAAAATTAGAAATGTCAGGAATTGAGCTAATGTTTACAGAGGGTTTAGTTAAATTAATAAAAACGGTAACATTATACATGTTGGAAAAAGAGATGATTTATATTAAATACGTTTTGAGATTGTTAAAAGGAAATGTCAAATTGCAAGTGTTGATAACAGTGATTTTATGAAGTGACATAAAAGGTTTGCTCATTTGAATTTCCCAGCACTTAAAAAAGCTAATTAAGCAAAAAATAGTAGATGGGCTTGAAAACGTCCAAGTTTCCAATATTGATTTTTGTGAACCCTGCACTGTGGGAAAGATGTCAAGAAAGTCGTTCGGTACAAGATATATAATTAAAAGGTTGTTAGAACTCGTTCATAAAGATTTATGTGGACCAATTACACCTACAGCTTATGATGGTTCAAGATATTTTATTACTTTCATTGATGTTTTTTGCAATTTTTCAGTTGTGTATTTAATAAAAAAAAGGAGTGAGGCCTTTTTAAAATTCCAAGAATTTTATTTTATGTCAAAAGCAATGTTTGGGTTTAGTACATCAAAACTAAGATGTGATAATGGGGGTAAATATGTGTCAGGTGAATTCAAGAATTTCTGTCGGGAAAATGGGGTTATGTTGGATTACACTGTGCCGGACACTCCACAGCAGAATGGGAAGGCAGAAAGGAAAAATAGGACATTAGTAGAAAGAGCCAGGGCTATCATAAATGAATCAGGGATCCCAAAACAATTATGGGGTGAAGAGATTCGGAATACAAATTACGCTATAAATAGAAAACTTGGGAAACACAACTCCTGCTGAAATGTGGTATAAACGAAAACCAAACGTAGAAATGTAAATTTTTTTTGGGAGTATAGTGGCAAGACAGAGGTTTGATTCTAAAGTAGAAAGTGTATTATGATAGGTTATGGAAATACAGGTTATAGGTTATGGAGTGCAGAAAAGGCTAAAATAATTATATCTAGAGATGTTCGTTTCAATAAAAATCAATTTCTTTTATAACAACAACCAAGTCACGATAGAAAAGGAAACAGAATTAGAACAGAGTAAATCCCAAGAAACAGAAAATGATTTACAAAACGGAAAATTTGAGGAAACGGTCGAAGTCGAATCTAGGGAAAATAAACGCCAAATAAAACTTCCATCTCGGTATAACGATTATGAGCTATATATGGCATTTGATGCAGAGGCATATATAGACAATGTACCTCAGAGTTTTAGTGAACTACAAGAACGGGCAGCTAAAAGGTTGTGGAATCCATAAATAAAAATAACACTTGGAAAATTGTTCAAAAACCGGAAAACAAAAGGATCTTAGATAGAAAGTGGATTTTCACATTGATATCAGCATAAGAAATAGAAGAGGATAAATATAAGGCTAGGCTGGTTGTAAGAGGTTTTGCGCAGTAGGATATATTGGATTATGACGAAGTGTTCTTTCCAGTAGCTAGAATGACTACACTAAGAGTGTTGTTGTGTATCGGGAATTTGTTAAAATATCATTTTAGACAACTAGATATAAAGAGTGTATTTCTAAATGCAAACTTAAATAAAGATATATATATATATATATATATATATATATATATATATATATATATATATATACACACACAGAGTGGTAGAAAAGTCCCCGAACGGTCAAATATTTTGGGAAATACTCATCGCAGCAAAAAAAGAAAAAATACGTGTTCAATATTTTTTTAAAAGCTATCCAATGACACCAAAATTGAACCCCCTGGTGGTAGGGGTGGGGCAACTTTAAAAGTTTAAGTGGAAACCCCCATTTGTTATTGCAGATTCGGATTCCGCAGGATAAATTACCCCAAATTGACCTACGATACAAGCCATTTTGGATGATAGAAGTCGTTGTAATTGACAAAACCAAAATAGGATACAAAAACATTTGAAATCGAAAAATGTCAGAATTACATTCATTTTTAGTATTCATTTCGTTACTAGCTTTTGATATTATTTCGTGATGTCTCTGTCTGAAAGAGAAAGAATAATTGTCCTGATAATGCGGGGGTATGGAGATAAAGAAAGATCATTGCAGCAAGTCGCAGATTTATTCAATGAAGTCAATGCGGAACGTCAACCGATTTCTAAATCTACTGTGAGTCGAACAGTGAATCGTTTTGAGCGAACTGGTGCGGTAAAGGATGAACCAAGATCTGGAAGTCCTAAAAGCGCGACAAATGGTCAATTTGAACACCTTCAGCGGTAATTTTGTTATATATGAAATAAATAATTTACTATTTTACTTCTTTTATTTTCTGATCCATCAATTCTTTTAGAAATAGTTAATTTTTGTCGATTGCAGCGCCATCTGCAAAAAACCTAAAAAAATTATGACTAACATTTTGTGGCGAATCCGAATCTGCAATAACAAATGGGGGTTTCCACTTAAACTTTTAAAGTTGCCCCACCCTACCCTCAGGGGGTGGGGGTTTAATTTTGGTGTCATTGGATAGCTTTTAAAAAAATATTGAACACGTATTTTATCTTTTTTTGATGCGATGAGTATTTTCCAAAATATTTTACCGTTCCAGGACTTTTCTACCACTCGGTATATAAAATACTGAAGTCATAAAATGGCATTAGCAGGCTCAAATTTGTATTTATGTCAAATTAGCAAGTGTATAAATTTGTCAGGCAAAGTTTGAGCCATGTTTGAACAAAATCGGTTCGTATTTGATAAAGCACCAGTAAATATTAGGGTTAGTTGAATATAGTATAAAATTTTATTGTAAATATTAATTATTAATAAGTTAGGAAACGTGATTTGAGGCGCATAAGTGCGTAAATGCATATAAAACGTAAATTACGGCAGGCATAATTAAAATTTGTTTTAATATTCTAAAGAACAAAAGCTTTCAGGTTGAGAACATATGTAAAGCGGCAATCGTTAGGTAAGTTGCACGTGTTTTAGATTCTAAGAACTTTATAGTTGTAAAAAGATAACGAACATAAAATCTTGTCAACAAATAATAGCGGAAATAATTTAATGAGGACGAAACACAGGTGCAGACAGCACGTACGAAAACAATATCAATTTATAGAGAGAAAAGACTATAGTTGCAGGCTTGATATTGGAGCGGAACGAAGACACGCTATGTTTTCGGAATAAATCGAGCAGAAATGGTATAGAAAACTGGGGATATGTTGCTAACAGAGCACGACGGTTACATTAAATAAACAAGAGTAAGATAAACGACAATAGCGGGGGTTAGCTAAAACAGCGCTTGTGAACAAACGGGAGAGTAATGTTTAAAGATAAAATAAGACGGAAGATTTTGTTTATGAGTGTGAATGAAACGAGAGATATACGCGTCTACAGGGGGCGTATTGTAGAGACTAGAACTTAAAACGACAGTTGCCAGGATTTCGTGGTATCGAGCTTGTTTAGAGCGAAAATTTCCTAGATTTGAAAGACGGTTGAGCACGGTAGGCTAAAAATACGTAGAATTTGTCAAGGATAATAAGATTGTTTGTGGAAGCGTTCGACAGTTGGCGTGTTTGTGCGGTGATACCAAGAAAAGTGCGACAGGAGTGTTGGAAATTGATGTAGGGGGGTGGCTTTTGAAGCTGATATAAACCCGTAGGGGGTGGAAAATCGCTCTCTTCTTTTGTCTTTACTTACGATCGTCTACTTAACTACATAGCAAAATGATTGAGTAAAATTACAGTTAAGTTAGCACGAGTGGGTGCTTTTTATATTTTTGGCTATACATAATCAAAATTATAAAGTAAGTACAATTTTAGTACTGGGTGTTTGAAAACGGTGTGTGTACTTTGAGTACAGAGTAAATGTATGGAAGGACCAGCAAGTGCACGAGAGCATGGTAGTACCGTGCACTTGTGGAAACGAATTTAATTAGAAACGGTGTGTTCCTGATGGTGAGAGGCCACCTAGAGACAGTATCTGAACGTGCAGTTGATAAGGAGGATCACGTTGGAGATGATGTCCATATAAAGAACCTGGAGACAGTCTTTGAACGTGCCGTCGAGGAGGAGGATCACGTTGGAAATGGTGTCCATGTAGAGAGCACTTGAAACAAAATCCAAAAACTCTACTTATAAGACTTTTGTATGTTTTCGTTGGTGATTTTCTGGGTGACTATTTTTGTGATTTTGTGTATTTATTAGGTTATATAGACATTTTAATTGATGAGTCAATTTAAAAAACGACTTAATGAAAAATTTATATAATAATTTGATGATATCACTTGAAGGTGAAAACTATAATTTTTGTAAAAGGTAAAAGGGTTTTAGGAAATTGCAGTGCCGTTGTTAGGACGTAGATAAAAGGAGGTTTACTATGAGCTCGTATTTGACCTGGGGTATAAAGTAAAGGTTGGAAATAAGCCCAGTTACTTTGTTTCAGGATTGATGTAGGATGATTTTAAATTAATTTTCTTTAAACTGAGCTATTATTTACCACAAGTAATAAAATGTTTTTGAGCTTAAAATACATGAGATATGTAAACTGAATTGATACGCAACTGATTGGATATGTTAATAAATATTTATGAACTTTTGGCAGTCAGTGTTATTTTTGATAGGTTAGGATTTTCAAGGAACGAGAAAGCAGCCGTGGCGGATATCTCTGAGAAAGCTGGAGGTTTTGGGTGTCCGAGTGAAAAGCATCTTCAGAGGAAATTGGTGTTAAATGGTATAAATTGTAAGTCTAGGTGGTAGGGCTTCAATTTTAGCTAGGTAGAAAATTTTGTAATTACATTTAAAAATTTTTGGGGAGTTTCCGAAGTTTCCATTGTATGGGCTAAAATAGAGTTCAAAATGTTAGAACAATGAGATGAATAATTACCTACTTAATATTGGATTTAATAGATCAAAAAGTGACCACTGCTTACATATCTTAAACCTGAAAAAGGTAAATATTTATTTACTTCTATATGTCGATGACATATTAATTACAGGTTGTGATTTGGAAAATATAAACAATGTCGTAAAAGAATCGAAACAAAAGTTTGAAATAAAAAATAAGAGAGAGCTTAAAAATTTTCTGGATATGGAAATAAAATGCAATAGATAAGGTTATGCCAGTCAAAGTATATCGAAAAAATTTTAACTAAATTTCATATGAAAGATTGTAAAGGTTGTGGGATACCTATTGATTCAAAGTTAAAAATATGTACTTCAAATAATAAAAGTTTAACAAGGAAGCGCTTCAGACAATTAGTTGGGTGTCTATTGTACCTAGTACAGGGTACACGTCCAGATATTTGTTTTGCTTTAAACTTTTTCAGTATATACCAAGACAAAGCGATGGAGGAAACTTGGATGTATTTGAAAAGAATGTTAAGATACCTAAGTAAAAACCCCTCACATAGAGAGAAATAAATACAGGTTTAGTTTGCTATGTTGATGCAGATTGGGGAAATGATGTAGTAGATCGTAAGTCTGTTACAGGTTATTTATTTAAGGTAGGTGGTAACATAGTGCATTGGGTGACCAGGAAACAGCATTGTGTAACTCTATCAACGAGTGAACCTGAATTAGTGGCACTATGTAACGCAGTTAGTGAAGGTTTTTGGCTAAAGAAGCTCTTGTTAGATTTAAATGTAGATGTAGGTCATATAACATGTTTTGAAGACAACCAAGGATGTATTGCTGTCATTAAAAGTCCAGCAAACAATCGTAAAATCAAACACCAATATTTAATTTTAAATTTTATATGCGACAATGTAATAAAGGGTATCATTGTATTAAAATATATAGATACGTCTTTACAGCAGGCAGACATTCTTACAAAATGTGTACCGTATGCTCCTTTTACAAAATTAAGGTTTAATCTAGGGCTTAGGGATTTTAGCGAGGTGGGGTGTTGAATGTAACGCTAAAACTCCCATAAGCGGTATATAAGTTACATTAGGTTTAGTTATAGTCGATAGGTGAGTTAGATACTAATAATATGTATGGATGTAATAAGGTTAAGTCGAGCACATGTTCTTCAAGTGATTAAATGGTTTAGTTTGAAGGTATTATCTTTTATTTAATAGAAACTGGAAGTAAAATCAAAAAACAGGCCAAATTTTTACCTGCATCTAACAAGCCATAAAAGTTTACTTTTAAAATACAGTATTGCCCGAAATAAACAGTACTGAAACTAAGTTGGCGGTGTTTTATGCGTGCGCTGTCACACTCAAGTTAGCTAGTATAGACCTGTCAAGTAAACCTCAAACAAGTAATTAGTAGGGCCTAATTGTTAAAAATGGTGTTAAGTACAGAGGAGAAAGTGTTTCTGGTAGAGCATTATTTTCGTTCATACGGAATCGGCCGACATAATGGTGCAAGTTTGCTATACGTGTCTGATCAATTCACACAAAGGTTTAATAAACGTTCTCCAAGTAATGCTGTAATTTTGAAGGTTATTGAAAAGTTTAGAAATACAGGTAGTGTATTGTGCCAACGAAAAGGAAACTCAGGGCGTCCCAGGACAGTTAACAACAACAATAACCATGAACGTGTTTTTGAGCAAATCTTAGAAAATCCGAAAGTCAGCCAGGCAAGGACAGCGTTACAACTTGATTTAAAAGAACTTCCTTTCAAAGAATCCTGAAGGAGCTGGGTACATTTTCGTATGTGATTCAGGTACATCAACAACTACATCCTCGGGATTATCGCAGTAGAGTGGAATATTGCGCCAGAATTCTCGCGTTACAGTATGAAAATCCTGAATTTTTGAAAAATGTTTGGTTTTCAGACGAAGCACATTTTCACTTGTCAGGCTATGTGAATCGTCGCACAAATCGATTTCTGGGCTTTGCCAGACCCGATGAGGTTCAAGAGGTTCCTTTACATAGTGAAAAGTGAGTGTCTGGTGTGCTGTTTCCGGACACGGAATCATTGGTCCGTACTTTATCGAAGAGAATGGTAGGCAAGTCACACTTAATCAACAGAGGTACAGACAAATTTTAACACGATTTATCCCTGATCTACGTCAATTCTGTCGTGCACGTAACTTGGCATTTCGAAACCAATTTTTCAGCAGGACGGGGCAACTTGCCATACTGCTGCCGCAATTCGTCAATTTCTTCAAGAACATTTTCCAAGCAAATTCATATCACGATTTACTGACTTCCTTATCCTTCACATTCTCCAGACCTCACACCTCCAGACGCATACATTTGGGGCATGGCTAAAAATGCCGTTTTCAAACGGGCACCACAAACCATCGATGAATTAAAGGATGCCGTTAGAGTCTTCTTCGCAGCCCTGAGACAACCCTTATTCAATAACATGACCAGAAACTTAGAACATCGTTATGAAGTCTGTCTCGAACGAGGAGGTGCACATTTAGAACATATAATAAAGTGTCAATAATATGTATTTTTTAAATATACAAAACAATTACAATTTCAGTACTGTTTATTTCGGGCAATACTGTATTTAATAGAATTATTGAGAACTTAATTTAATCATATTTAAGCCATTCAGTTTGTATCATTCATGTAAAAATGTTAGAATGTTGAACTTTAATTAATAGTATTAGGGGAAACCCCGAAAACTGATTCATCGTTACTCAGTTTGGGAAAGTATTTACGGTAAAAAAATTTATGGGATAGGAAAGCTTTAGTATTATGCTGAACACTATAAAAATAAAGTTTACTAAAGCGATTACTTCAAGCTCATTAATATTAGCATTCACTTAAAATTTGTTCCCAATTTTATTACACGGGGGAGGATTGATACATTGTTTGTAATTATCTGGGCGAATATTTTATTATCTGTTATTTTGTGTAAAGTAGCCTCTCGAACATGCGTTGATTATCATGTTGCATATTTCTAGTACTCGTATTTAATTGCGGATGTAAATAAAGGCTCTGCAATGCGCCGTGATTGAAACTAATATATTCGTTATACAGTAACTTAAGAAATGTATTCATCGTAGTTGCTCAAAATGGGGTTATTTTCTTCAAAATTTAACCTTGAAAGGTATAAAAACTCAGAGCCTCCCCGTATAACTATGTTTAATTTGATCCAATAAATAATAAATGGCGCTAATAGCTACTAGTTTCAATACCTAACAAAGGTACCATTTTCAGGCTTATAATTTAACAATAATTACTGTAAAAATTGAATATTAGTGGTTAAACACTTTTTTGAAGAACGTGGCAAACTTATCATGGAGAAAAATTACATTATAAATTGCAAAATTAACGCATACTAGCATAATAAAACTAAGTAAAAGCACAAGTACCAAATTTAAATTTCAATATTTGTATCGGCTTAATTTAACCATTCTATAGTCAAAAATTAGACAAATTAAATTAAACATTTAAAAGAAAGCCAACTTGAAGCATGGCATGAATATATAGATCAACTTAAGAGTATTATTATGGTAGTTTTTAAATTTTACGAATAGTTGAAAATGACCCGGTATATTATACCTTCCTACAATAAATACGCTTTCTAATAATTTTCAATTTCAAATCTATTTGCTTTAAAACGAAAAGTTTATTCTATAAATTAAATAGTCTATACCCTGTTTTAGGTATCCGTGAACTTGCTATACATTGAGATAGCGTGCAATTACTTTCTCTATTGTTTCAATTTAAAACTCATTGAAATAACGTATTGAACTATCTGATAAACCGTGTTTCGAGTTTTCTTATCATCTGTTGGTATGGTATGATAACGAGAGGATTGCATTGAATTCATGTTATTTAAACTAATTCATTTTTACTCGATTCTTTCTGTATGAATAGGACAATAATTACTCGTCGTTAATTTTATTTTTTGTTACCTTCTGTGTTATCTTCAAAATTTCGTGCACACACTGTGTGGTGGTATTTTATTTAAAAGAAAGTACTTTTCTTTGGTAAGAATAGCTTCATCCAGTGGACTGGAGAGATCCGTTCGAACTGCCGCTCCTGTTGGTACGGGAAGACACGCGCATGGCGTGATCCCGAGCACATCTGTTTCGCGCTGTTCTTAGAGACGGTGGAACTAGCCCACACCTTGGACATGCTGGTGAGTGTTTCTTCGTTGTTTACGTTGAGACCACATCTATTTGGACGTTACATTTTAAGTTCAGGCATTCACAAAATTAATTCTCATACAAGAAAATTATGGAACAATTTTGGTATTTATTGTCCTGATATGAATGCAATACTATTCGTTTTAAATAACTAAAAAAAAAAGATACTTATTAATGTGTAAATGGTTTAAAAGAATTATCTTTATGAGAGATGCTGTTTGTTAAAAATATTGTATTTATTGCGACAATTTGATGTAAGGAATTTGGTATTTACAATGATGATGTAGGGCTGTGGTTTTTAGAGTTGTAATTGGGTCATTTTTCTTTGTTTAATTCATATGGGGAGGGACCTATAAACTACAGCTCACCATATTAAGAAGTAATTTTTTTGTTGCTCTTGATATATGTGTATTGTGGTTATTGATTTTGTTTCTTGCTTTTTTGGTATACTACGCTGCTATGTCTAGCCAGAATGTTATTTAGAATAATTATAATTAGTACTAAATCGTATTAATTTCTTTTCTGTATATCAGGCTTTCCTTTAGATATATTTTTTTGTATGTGTAATACCCCGCCTACTCACCGATTGAGCACGGTCATTCTTTCTTTGGTTTTCTTTTGTGTTAGACCACGTCGATGAACGTAACATAAATTTTTACGCCCTGGCGTGGGTCTCCGAGTTAGTTTTGGGTAATTTTTGGCTCCGATTTTGGTTTTGGTTAACGTTTGCTTCGATTTTATTTCGCTTAATTTCTGGCCCAATTTTTGTTTGTTGTTACGGACTAATTTCCTACCGTATCCGCTTTTCTCGGCTTGATACTGCTTATTTATTTTTTTCTTTCCTTACGTTTGAACGGGTATTTGTTTTTTCTTTATTTCTTGTGTGAGTTCGATCCTCTTAAATTTTAGTTGGGTTTTCTTTCTTGATCGCGCAATATCCTTGGTTGACTCATTTCGGATTATCGGGATTGTGTTTTTGTTGATAATTCCAGTCCATTAAAAACGCTAGCGCCCTATTCTAATTTCTATTTTGTTGTTTCACTCCTATTGGTGTCGGATATGGTTTAAATTGTCCTGTATTCACAATAATTTCTTTCTTAAGCTTTTATCGAGTTACAGTTAGCCTTTACTTAGTTACTTTCTCTTAATTTCTTTTCTTAATTTGTATTCAAAATGACTGATATGGGAATAAGACTGTATGAAGGTATTCCAATAGACGGTAGGAGCCATTAGAAAACATTACTGACTATTGTAGGTGTATGACGGCTTTGTTCCAGTGGTATGGATCTTTCAAAGAGGATGATTAATTGTTCATTGTGCTTCGTAACCTCGCTCCATTTTATCGAGCCCGTTTACCTACCGTCCGCTCCTTACAAGAGTTAAAGGACGCATGTCTGAAATTAGAACCGGCAAAGATTCTGGCCGATAATTTCGTATGACTTAGTCAAGGATAACATACTGTTACTGCTGAACCGGGTCTTGCTTATAAGTCTACTACTATTGAGGAAAATACTTTTACTTCACATGACCGAGTTGTTGAGGTTTCTCCTACGCCTACGTAGATCCGATACTTCTTCCGTACGTTCTACTGTTCTTCTTCCTAGTTCTACTTGTACTCGTCAGGTCGTATGCTTTAATTGCGACAAACCTGGTCATGTTTCGACACGTTGTATTCGTCCTAAAGTACTCCATTGCTATGACATAAGGGAGTTATTCGCCATAACTGTCCCAACTGTCATCATACTACTAATAGGACTTCGAATCATACTTCGAATACTGCCCTCGCCTCTAAATGCCTAATTTCTTCTGCATCTCAGTCTACATTCTCTTCTGTACCTCATCCAGGTTATTCTGCCACTACTATCAAAACATACCCTTCTTTGGCCAATATAGCTTTGAACAAAATTTCTTCCGTCTTTAGTTTTGCATCCTTTTCTACACCTCCTTCTGCTGCCCTACTATCATCACATCATACCCTTTTCAGCCATATGAGCCTTTGAGTTATAATATCGATTTTTACGGCTATCACGCCCTTACTTACCGAACCTCTACTAATAAGAACCAAATTCTTTCTGTCCTTCGCGATTCAAAGAATGACTAACTAGACCTGGCGTTTTCACTTCAACCCCAAACTGTGCCTCCAACACCATGCAACTTATACTTCGAATTAGTGACTTGTAGCTAGCTTCGCAAGAGTCTGTTCCCTCTTTCTTAAATGATTTTACCCAAGAAATTCCTGTCGTGTCTGCAAGCACAAATGTCGCTGAAGTGACGATAATTTCTAATTCACTCAGAGAGGTTCCTGTTGAAGTCCATGAACCGGTATCGTTAATGCCTATTGTCGTTTTTGTCAAAATTTTACCTGTTCCAGCTTTCTTAAACGATTCTAGTCAAGAAATTTCTGTCGTACCTACAATAACAGCTGTAGCTGAAGTGACGATAACTTCTAATTTAGTCAGCGAAGGTCCTGTTGAAGCTAAGGAACCCGTAGCTACAATGCCTGTTGCTGCTGTCGTCAAAGTTTTACCTGACCTTGTTTCTTTATCTACTATGGTCAAGGAATCCGTTCCCATTGTGGTTGAAGTTTTGTCTGTTCCTAGTCCGTGGTCTAACATTGATGAAATCTTACTTAATTCTATCCTTTATCCTTTATCGGACGTTGATGAAACGTTACCTGCTCTTACTCATTTTTCTGATGTTGACAAAATTCTTTCTGATTGTGTTTCTTTATCTAGTGCTGACAAACTTCTATTTGCTTCTGCTCTTTTAACTAAGGTTGGTGAAATCCTAGCTGATGTCCTATTATCTAATTGACGCAGGTCAACCTGATTCTGCTTTCTTATCTATTGTGGATGAAGTTCTTCCTGATGCAGTTTGTTCTTGTAAAGTTGATGAAAGTCTGTCTGGTGCTGATCCTTTCTTTCATGTTGATAAACTTCATTCTACTCCTTTATTTAACATTGGCGAAGTTCTATTTGATACTGTTTGCTCTTGTAACGTTGATGAGCTTCTACCTGATTCTGTTGCTTTATGTAATATGGTTGAAGTGTTATCGGATTCTGCTCCTTTTCCTAAGGTGGATACTCCTACCGCCAATGCTGTTTTCTTTCTTAACTGTGATAGTTCTAGTCCTTTATCTAACGTCGTTGAAATTTTATCTACTCTTGCCCCTCTAGTTAACGTAACTGAAGTCTGATTTGCTTGTGTTTCTTTTCGTAAGGTTGATTCTCGTACAGCCAGTACTTTTTTCTTTCTATCGTTGATATTCTGACAACCAATTCTAAAAACTACCTAAGCTACCCTCACCACCACTTTCTCAACCTCGTGCTACAACTATTACACCCCCTGCTGTTCCTATTGGGCAGAAAACTTCCCAAAAGAAACAGACGTTAGTCTCCTTCCGAACCTGAAGATGCATGTCGGCGAAGTCCTAGTGTTTTTGACCTGGTTTCATTTTCTTGCTGGCGGCGCAAACGTTTTAAGCTCAATACCTAGTCCTCGCCTTCCAGATCCTTATTCCGACTTTGCTCTCCATAGGACTTGATTTCGGAACTTTACGATTCCTTTTATTTACTTCTAGGTTTGGCTGGGTTTTCTTTCTTTTCTTTCACCCGTGTGGGTCCGGGAATGGAGTAGTCCCATGGTACGACCTGCCTGTTGTAAGAGGCGACAACAGCGGTCCAACACACACACACACACTTTATAAAAACTCACATTTTTGTTTGGTTCTTCTTTCTTTCGTTTCCTCCTTGTACACGTTGACCCCGTGTGTGTCCGGAATAGAATAGCCCCACGGCACGACCTGCCTGTCGTAAGAGGCGACTACAGCGGTCCAACACATACACACACACACACTTTATACACGCTCACTACATACACATAGTTCATACGCACGCACGCACGCACACACACACACACACACACACACACACATATATATATATATATATATATATATATATACTCATCTACTCATCCATCAACACACACACTCACATACTCATACATTAACAACACACACACATACACACACGCACGCACACGCATACACATACTCCTACACAACTACACTGGGATTATGTTTTATTTTCTTTTGTGCGATTCTTAAGTTTTTTTGTGGTTTTTGTACTTGTTACTTGGTGTTATTCTTTTGGATTTTTTTCTTTTTTTCTTCGTTTCTTTTGTTCCACATTCCTATCCCTTTTTCATGTGGCTTGTTTTACGTTCTGTCGATCATCGTGTTGACCTGGTATATTTTACGATCCACTTCCTGTGGTAGGTGCTTTCTAGTTCATTTTTTCTTTTCTTCGGAAACCACGCCAGTTCTGTATTCCCCAATTTACCTATATATATTGAATAATAGAATCTAATAGAAATTATTAGAAATTGTTAAATAAATTATAAGTAAATTGCAACAATGTAATACAAAGATAACCCAGACAGGTTATTAACAGTTTATGAGAACGGATATGCAACTTTGTATCCGAGAGGACAGTGATACTGCAGGTGGCAGGTCATAGACGGTAAACACACCGCAATTATCTAGAAATAAGATTGTTACAATGTAATAAAGTGTAGAATTAAGAGTAAAGCAGACATGAGATCTGCAAGTTCTCACAGCCATGTGTGGGGGCAGGTTATTATAAAAAGCCCGGGAGCTAAAGGCCCGGCAGTCAGTCTGAGTACTACAGCTTTTGCATTGTTGTTTACCTAGACTACTCGCCTTATTTCAATTAATTAAATATTTTCGATTTAAAGTTATTTTATACAGTTATTCAAAATTCCATGTTAATTTCTGTTTTAGAATAAATAAATTTGTTAAGAGTTTGGAAACGTTTTTTAAAAACATCGCTCCAAATGCCCGAATCTTAACTCGCCTTAGTCGACCTCAGAACTAATTAGCTCTTCTTTTCTTTGGTTCTTTGGTTGTTGCGATTCTTGGGTACCATAGTTTAAAGTAATTTCATTTTTTTTCTATCCGACATTTTTGTTGTTTCCGAGCATACTTTGAGGCTTGACACTTTTATCATTTTGGCTGTTATTGTTGGTTTTCTTCCTAGCTTTTTTCCTTTACTATTAGTTTTTCTGCAGTGAAGCAATCTTCGTTTGAGGTTAATAACTTTACTGTTTCTTTTCTGAAGAAACATCCGTCCTTTGACGACTTTGACAGTATTGACGTTGTTCGACCTTTGCCTTCGTTCCGTGCTACTACCTATCTATTTTTTCCTGTGCTTCTCTTCAATTATTTTTTTTGCTTCGTCCGGTACTTTGGTTCTTCGAACCGGAAGAGAGTTCCTTTTTGATTTTGGGGTGTTTCTTTTTTTTTGGTTTTTGTATTCGTAAACAAATTTTCTTTTAGTTTTTTTTTCTTAAGCGAATTTTATTTTGTCTTTGGTTTTTTTTGGTACTGCCCACTCCCGTACTTTTGCTTTCCTACTCCGACCTTTTAATTTTGCTGGGGGGAAATTTGTTACGTTCATTTTACGACTACATTAAAACCTACTTTTGTCTTACATTATTCATGCACGTACATTCTGTTTCAATCCTCCAACAACACGCGATATATTAGACCTCCTTACAATAAATACGCTTTCTAATAATTTTTAATTTCAAATCTATTTGCTTTAAAACGAAAACTTGATTCTATAAATTAAAAGTCTGTACCCTGTTTTAGGTATCCGTGAACTTGCTAATCATTGCGATAGCGGGCAACTACTTTCTCTATTGTTTCAATTTAAAACTCGTTGAAATAACGTATTGAACTATCTAATAAACCGTGTTTCGGGTTTTCTAATCACCTGTTGGTATGGTATGATAACGGGAGGATTGCATTGAATTCTTGTATTTAAATGAGATCATTTTTACTCGATTCTTTCTGTATGAATACGACAATAATTACTCGTCGTTAATTTTATTTTTTGTTACCTTCTGTGTTATCTTCAAAATTTCGTGCACACACTGTGTGGTGTGTATTTTATTTAAAAATAGTACTTTTCTTTGGTAAGGGGGTTTAATCATTTGAGGTAATTGTTATTGCTTCATCCATTTGCTGTAATGTTCTTTGACATACTTATTTGTTAACATACTTGTATGTTTTAATTTATAAATTTATAACTTAACTTGAAATATGTTTTGTAATTAGTTTTAGAAATGTTGTAATATGAAAATCAGAAGATGTAATGTTGCATATTGAAACTAAATGCTGTAAACTACAAAAACACACAAGCGCGCGCTCGCACACGCACATACACACACACACGTACGTCAGATCAAAGACCAATATTTCGCAATTAAATTATACAGATATGTTGAAATTTGTATACTCAAAATTGGTTACGATCGTAAGATCTTTTTACTCATGCTTATGGCATCAAAATGTGAAACTCATTAAATCTCATATAATGTCCTGTCTACTTACAGCTAAAGGCGGATATGATACATCACTTCTGAATCCATACACTTCATGACTCGGATATTTTACATTTTTCTCTGGGTTATCTATATTTAATACTTGAACGATACTGTTAAATTCAACCAATTGAAATGTATCTTGTTCATTAATTTGGTCCAAAATATTAACCATCGATTCCCGCAGTTGGACAATCTTTTGTCCTCCCATACTTCCACTGGTGTCTAGGACAAACACTACGTGCTTGAGAAGTGCTTGTAAATCGGATGGAGCAAAAAAGTGTGCAAAATAACCTTCGTGAATTATAACTTCGCCCCCTTGTGGATCTCTTTCAACATTATATTGAACAACAAACTGACCCGCGAGACCGTTTTCTTCCTTGGTTCCAAGAATGCTAGCCAACTGCTTTTGTGTCTCCACATTAGGACTAAATGTAACGACTGCATTTTTTTCATCAATTACATTTATAGTGGCTCTTGGATCTAATTCTGCTTTGTCACTTGCGATTTCGTTTCCTGAACGTAGAGGTGGCACTTTTAAGTTTATTAGTTTTCGGCTTTCGTTAATTGTCACCTAAAAAAATCTTAATATAGGGTGCTGTGTAGGAGGTGTAAACCAACCTTAACCGATAGGTC
The DNA here is from genome assembly GCA_036346225.1 of Platerodrilus igneus. Lineage (NCBI taxonomy): Eukaryota > Metazoa > Arthropoda > Insecta > Coleoptera > Lycidae > Platerodrilus > Platerodrilus igneus. The sequence goes on along the minus strand of JARFIW010000318.1, from coordinate 6,349,059 downwards.
TTTAACTGGTTGTCCTGGATGCAAGTTTATCACCAGTTCATAGTGATTTTCTTGCAGTTTAAGAAGTTCTTCGTAATTTAGATAAAAAGCTGCCTTGCTTTCTGGTTCAAGGTTGACAGAAACGGTGAAACGATTTGAATCACGGGCGCTTACAGCAACGTGGGCGGCACTTTGTCCACTTGCGACGGCCTAAATGTAAAAAAAATTACTTTAGCTTTTATTATCGATACGTACCTGTTCGTAGGTCTTTTTTGCTTCTTCTTTTTCTTTTACATAAGCGGTGTAGTTCTTGCCATCAATTTCCATTATAAAGCCTGATATAAATGCTGTATCTGGTAAAACAATGGAGAATGTGGCTTCCTCTGCTTTTTTGGCATAGTTTTTGACCTTGCTTAGAACTGTAGTATGGACAAACCTATTGGAAATTTGAGAAGTCACTTGCATTTGGTAAATATGCGTTGATTGTGGGGCTTTTTCGCTTGTTCCCTGTTCCAAAAGTATACATGCTACATGACAAAGAAATTTTTGTTAAAATTTTTTACCTCATCCAATTCTTTATCTGCGGATCGCACTATCCTTGAGCTAACTACCAATGAGTTATCCTGGTTTAGTGGCACACCAACTGCTTCGCATATTAGACAAAACGCCACGTAAACAATTAGCCATTTTACTTTTGCATTAAGAAATATCTGTAAATATATACAAAAATTATTGTCATTTACATAAAATGTAATACTTGTAATCTATATTAAAGAAGTTTTTCTACAAAAAGCATATTAGTATTAATTTACTTCTTTATTGTTTATTTAAGTGAATTGAAATTAAAGATATTACTGAATTAACTAATAAGGTAAGGTGTAGTTAACGTAATTACGGCGCAAATTGATTTGCATGGTTATAGTTTAGTCGCAAGTGTAACAAGGTATATGAAAAACCATTCTATGTAGCCGTAGTACACATTTCACTTCCTACTTTCAGCATGTTTTGTATATTTTTTGAAACGATTATTGATAATCTATGTAATTTTACGTAATTGTATAATTTTTTTGCTGAATAAGATGTTCTGATTTACTTTCCAAAACTAGAAACGAAAATCTCCAAGAGGAAGGGGTTCGTCCTAATTTTTTGTGCCCATTTTTTTATTTTAATAACATACAAACTTTAGATACCGAGAAGAACAGCAATAATAAAAATATTTTAGAAATTATGCACATTCAAAAAGTATACTAACAATAAACTTAAAAAATGACTAATATTATCAATTTTTAATAAACTAACACACAAAAATAAAAAATTTGTATGTTAGCATCATCATTAGGTGTTCAGTACTCGAACTGGTTAGACGCGTACCTCCATTGTTTCATATTTTGAGCTAATCTATACATTTCCCTGAAATTTCCACAGTCTGCATTTTTCACTAGTTGCGTGCAATAGTCAGATCTAGGTCTATATCTACCTCGTTTTTTACCTATCTCTGCTTGTAATATATTCCGCACTATTCCCCAAAAATGCATTAGAACGTATCCTGCCCTTAAATGTCTCGTTTTTTTTTCTGTTTTCCACAGATATCTTTATTCCCCTACTATTTCTATAACCTCTTTGTTATTAACTTTCTGTCCATGCTATCATCCTCATACATGCTGACGCACAGCATTTCAAACGACCTCTCCCGTTTTTCTGCCAGCTTCTTCTACTGCCACTATTTCATAGTCGTACTGTGCTGTGCTCCACACATATGCATTCAACAATTTTCTCCTTGTTTCTATGTTTGTTGTCTTAGTACATAGCCACTGCTCTTTCTTGTTAGGTGCAGTTCGGTTTTCCTTCTATTGTTTTACAAATATATCCTTTTGCACAATCAACATTGGTTGAAAATATTTCAAAACCAATACCTGTAGTTGTTTATAATAATCATCAAATTTATATAAAGTTCCTTGAAATTCCCATAGCCTAGACATAGCTCGGTTCCCTTTCTGTTGTTTCCTAATTATACGCCCTATTTCATCGAGATTCAGTGGTATGTGAAGGGGGTTAAGCAACCTGTGGCTGCCAAGATCTCCCAACATTTAGACATTTTCCAAATTAATAGTTTTCCAGTGAATCCAATATCTGTAGTTGCTTATAATTATCACCAGGTTTAAATACGGTTCTTTTTTTGTCATTAGGTTTTCTATCTTGGAACTGGTTAGGCGCGAACCTCAGTTTGTAACATACTGTTTTAGTACAGTCGGTTATGTAAAAAAACTCTCTATTATTTCTCAAATTGGTTTATTTTCTAGTTTAATTTTAGCGTCCCAATTATTAGGATAACGGTTTTGTAGCATAAATATGTCTGCGATTTTAAACGGTTTCAAAAGCTCCGTTCCCAAGTAGCCAGAGCAGGGTTCTTGGAAAATATAATCCAAATATTTAATTAACATTCCCAAGGTACGAAACTTTGCTTGGAAGGCACTTAACGTGTCAGATTAGTAATATCTACTAATAGATGTCAATCAAGTAGCTAAGACCCTAGTTATGTATAAAGCAGCCCAAGTTGTCGGAATAATTTTCAATTAGTTTGGGTACTTAACTAAAATTATAGTTTCAGAGTTTCCTTGTGAGGGAGATTTTGGCTATCCTAAAGCAATTGTTAGTTTTTATTAACTTTTAAGATTTATGACAGGCTTAATCTTTTGATTATGAGAGCTAAACTTGATTGGGTATTTTCCAATTAACTTAAAGGTATATAAGGAGTTCAGCGTGGGATGGAAAGGGTTTTTTTATTTCGATACTTCCGACATACAGGTTGTTTATTTCTGTACTTCTGAAAGTAAAGTGATGTGTGTGTTTTATTTTATTCTGAGTAAGTACTTTCCCAGTTACTAAAACAGAGGTTATGGTATCTTTTGTAAATAATGAACTCAAGGGTTGTGTTTTGAATTATGTATCCGTAATTGTTTAACTAAATTGTGCCGACGTTCTGTAACAATACCGACGTTCAGATTAAAGCCCTGAGCTTGGGCTTAAGTTGAACGCGTTGAAATTTTAATCCCTGTGTACTTATTTCGGCAGACCGCGAGGCTTCAGCAAGGTACACCACTTCATTGTTATTTCGACGGTAGCCTGGGGCATCACGCAATAGCTTAGCAACGAAACCTACCTGATTACGTAATTTTCAGGTCGGGTATAGTAGTAAAGGACTTCCGTGTTGATAATCTTTGTGTGTACTTGAACGAGTTCCGTTACAGTAATAGTTGACAGGTGAAAAGGTCGTTTCTGTTCCGTTAGTTGGAGACACTCTTGTGAACTTAGGGATGGATTCGGGCCGAGCCGGGCCGGGCTTTTAGATGCGGCCCGGCCCGGCCCGAAATAATTTGCTCCGGCCCGGCCCGGCGGCCCGGCTCGAACCAAAACGCATCGGCCCGGCTTGAGGCCCGGCTTGAATTTCGGGTCGGGCTTCGGGCCGGGCCGGGCCGATTCGGGCCGGAATGTAACTAAAACCTTAAGTGATGTATAGATTTTTCAACATCCAAATGGAACGAAACGTTTGTTAATATATGTATTTTCAGTTGTATATAAATATTACTTTCTAGTTGCCGCTTGAAGCGAGCGGACGTGTTTTTGCCGAGCTCCCGCTTCAGCAATAACAGTAAGTTTTATCTAGGGTTTATATTATTTATTGTTGTATTATTTTATTTGAAGCTTTGCTTTTATTGTGTTTTATTTTTATAATTGTGTGCCATCAAATTATAAATACAGGGCAGTAAAATAAAAATTTTAAAACAGAATTTAAACTAAATAAATCGCGCCTTCTTTGTAATTTAAACCAAATCCGCGTTTTAAAATAAACTAAATAAACCTCGGGTTAATAAAACAAAGGTCTACTCAACTAATACTCAAAACAATTTCGAAATAACTTAAAAGGCATTTTAATAATAAATTTAAAATAAAATCCGCCTAAATCAAGTAAAAACCGGGTAAAACAACCAAAAAGTGTGTGAATTTTTATAGTGCGCGTATAATAAAATAATAACCAAAAACAAAAATCTAAGCCTTTTAAATCAAATAAATAACTCAAAAACTGTAAATTTTAAAACAATTTTAATATAAATTTTCCGTAATTTAAGTTCACCCGTATTTAAAAGTTCCTTTAAAATCGATTTTGGTGTAATTAAGCGGTGTAACAGTTACGGGTTGTGCTAGTTACCAAGCGATTAAGTGAAAGGTCATTTCCGGTTACCACATTCCGATTGCGCTCGACCTTATTTTGTTAATTACACATTTAAAAATAAAGTGTTCTTATTTATAAATTAGATATTTTAATATTTTGAAGTAATTAGTTTATTTAAATTTGATTTGGCGGTTTAAAAATTTAAAATAAATAAATAGCGTTCTTTACGGTACATTTTAAATCGAGATATTTTTATTGCGTTAGGAAATTTATTTGATTCTAGTTGTTATTTTGACGCTTAGTGCTTGTTGTATTTTTGTTAAAATTTGATATTTAATTGGGCGGTTGAAGTTTTAATAAATACAAGGTTGTTTACGGTTCACCTTTAAACAAAACATTTTATTGGACCAACGTTTTGCGTTCTTCTAGCGTCGTTCTTTTAGCGTCGTAACGGTTAGGACGTTTTTTGAGCTGCGTTTTGGGTGTCATTTTTATTGCTAGTTTTGTCAGCATGGTGGTCCACCGCGATGAGGAGCCGCTGCCCAGGAGGAAGAGGGGCGATCGGTCGGAGTCTGCTAGGTCGGCGGCGGAGGGCGCTGTTGGGGAAACAGCTAAGGTAGTGCTAAAGGACTTCTTGTTAGAAACTCAGCAGGAGGTACAGGAGGTAGGGAAGGAGCCTGCGTCTGCGGCGGTCGTGTCTGGGGAGTCGGGGCCTCCCGTGGTGGTTGCGGCGCCAGAATTGCCCTCTACTTCGAGAGCCCAGCGCACGATGTCGACTAGCAGCAACGGTAGCGTTAATGCTAGCGACCTCGATGAGCTGGAACTCTTAAAGTTTAGGGTGAGGAAGGCGCACGCTGCCGTCTATGGGAAGGTGCCGACGACCTCCGCCACTATCGTCGTGGAGGATAGGAAGATGGTTCGGCACGCCGTGGATGATATCCGTGACGTGACGAACCAACTGATAGGTATGGTTAGGGCACTGCGTCTTTGTTTAGATGGTTCAGGAGAGCAAGTGTTGTTGGGGAAGTCCGGCGGTGAATTCTGTCGTTTCAGGAGGCCAGAGTCAGGGTGCGTCGGTGCAGCGCAAGGTCTCCTACGCCGCTGCAGCTTCAGGATCTGCCCTACGTTTGCTGTAAGGGTCGACGCCAGGCCAGGCCAGAAGGACGACGTGATGACGACCCTGAAGCAGAAGGTCGATCCCGCTCGAGATGGGTTTGTTGTTGTCGGAGCTCGTAGGACGCGCCGGGGCGGTGTCGTTGTGGAGTGCGCAGGTCGCGACGACGCCAAGAAACTGCAGTTGAAGGTCGGCGGGAACTGCAAGGAACTCGTGGCGAAGACCATCGAGAAGAAACGTCCACGGGTCGTTCTTCCGGGGGTCGAAGCGGGGATGAAGGCTGAAGAGCTCGTGCGGTTGATTGCGAGCCAGAATCCCCGTTTCGGCGATTTGAAGCTAGAAGACCACCTGAGAGAGAAGTTCAGGTTTGGCGGAAAGGGCCCTAGAGATCCCTTCGCCAACGTAGTCTTCGAAGTGACCCCCACACTTCGAAGACGTATATTAGCTGATGCTATTAACCTCAGGTGGCGAAGAGTATGGGCCCGGGACCACTTCTCGATGACCCAGTGTTACCGGTGCTACGAGTACGGCCATCGATCGATGGAGTGCAGGGAGAAGGTACAGTGGTGCGGTAACTGTGCCGAGGTCGGGCATGAATTCAAGAATTGCCGGAAGGCAGTCCCTGCTGTGTGGTTTGCGCTAGGGCAAACGACAGAACTGGCGGTGGCGCGAAGGTCGATACGCGCCACGACGCCAAGTCGAGTAGATGCCCCACGATGCAACGTCTGAAGCACGCAATCACACGAAACATCGATTATGGACTGTGAAGATAAAACAAAGTCCATAAGAAGCAAGAAGATTAAATTCGCGCAACTAAATCTCGGGAAAGGTAGAGGGCAACAAATAACTTCGTAAAGTTATTCATCGAAAATAATATCGACATCGGGTTTATACAGGAACCGCACCTGTATGGCCACAAAATAACAGGTTTTGGGAGGGGTTACCGTCTTAAACGCGAATAGTGAACGACCGCGTAGCGGATAATAATAAATAATGGAACGTGCGCCGGAATTATATTAAATAATTTATCGAACGAGTTTGTAACGACGGCCGAAATCAAATCAGGGAAAATGCGTTCTATGTAATAAGCGTGTACCTCCGCCGGTCGATTCCCGGCGGAAAATCCCAAACCGAAGACTTGATAAATGAAGTAGATAATATTATTCGTAAAATCGGCAGAAATAAAAATCTAGTCATTGGGGGAGATTTTAATGCCAAGTCGCCACTATGGGGCAGCCCTATCGAAGACGATAGAGGCTCGCAGGTTGCTGATCTTTTTACGGAATGGGATCTTAGTGTGATAAACACTAATGATTTACCTACGTTTGAGACGCATAGAGGCAGCAGTTTTATAGATATTACTGCAGTCTCGCACGAAATGTTAGAAACGATTTGTAATTGGAAATTAAGGTCGGACGAGGAAACGCTCTCTGATCATAAATTAATAACATGGGACGTTGAAACCAAAACAAGTGCAAACGAGCAGCTAACTGTATTTCCGCGGTTCTGTAATAAAAAAGCAAATTGGGAGCGATTTAAACAAAAATTTGGCGAAAGTATCCCTGTGCTCGAAAATGAGCTATTTAACTGCCGAGAGGCAGACGAAGTAGAAACACTCGCGAAAAAATTAAACGACGCGGTGGTAGACGCGTCGTCGTATTCCATGCCGAAAAGAAAACATTTAAAGACAGCGTACCCTGGTGGACCCGGGAACTAACCACCAAGCGGGCAGAAACGCGTAACCTAAGGCGCCGCTATCAACGCGCCTCGGGAGATATAAGAGAACAACGGAGAATAGAATATAATCAAAGTTACCGCGAATATAAAATATTAATAGAAGAAACGCGAACGAATAAATTTAAAGAATTCTGCACGCAAAACTCAGAGAAAGAACCCTGGGGAACCGCATACCGCGTAATTAGAGGAAAACAACAAAAATCGCGCTCAGTAATATAAAGAAAACAAATGGCGAATACACGGAAGGTTTTAAAACCACAGCGGAATATTTACTAGAGAAATTTTTCCCATCGGATAATCCCGAGGGGATGAAGGGTCGCACGATTTAATACGTCGGGAAGCTGCAAAGGCGCAAGGAACAGGTGCCGATAAGGCAATCCTAGTTCACGAGGTCGTCAGGGCTCTTAGGAGGATGAACCCTAAGAAGGCACCGGGCATGATGGAATCACTTCAGACGCAGCTCTGCAGGCGTGCCTGTTAGCCCCGTGTGTCTTTGTTGGGTTGTTTAATCTTTGTTTAGAAAGGGCGTTTTTCCGCGTTGCTGGAAAATCCAGAATGTGAAATTTATACCCAAACCTAAAAAGGCGGATGCGTCAGATCCGGGCAGCTATCGTCCAATTAGCTTGCTACCGGTGCTGGGGAAAGTTTTAGATCGCGTTATGACTACGCGTGTTGAACACCTAGTGCGAGACAGCGGCGGTTTTAATAACCGACAGTTTGGTTTCGTGGAGGGCAAGTCGACTATCGACGCGTTAGAGTTCGTTGTCGGGGAAATTAAGCAGGCAAGAGATGCCAAAGAGTACTGTGTCGTTGTTGCTTTGGACATTTCAGGAGCATTTGATGCTGCCTGGTGGCCATTAATCGTTTGCGAGTTAGATCGTAGGGTTGTCCGCGAAACTTGATGTCTTTGGTCAAGAGCTATTTCTCGGGGCGATTAGCACAGGTTGAAATTCCGGGTGAAGTTCTGTCGCGTGAGGTGGAAAGGGATGCCCGCAAGGGTCATGTTCTGGTCCCACATTTTGGAAGTTGTTGTATGAGAGCATCTTTAGGGTCAAGTTGCCCGCAGGATGCTCAATCGTTGGGTTTGCAGATGACACACTTTTAATTGTAAGATCGAGATTGTTAATGGATATGCGCACAAAACCGAACGAGGCGCTTAATAAATTACACGAATGGTCGCAGGCGGTAAAATTAAAATTTAACACGGCGAAGTCAGAGGCGCTTTATTTCGGCACGAAACCAGGACAGAGACCTCCTAGGTTAGAGCTAGGAGGAGAAAATCCGTTTAAAGATTGTATTACCTACCTCGGCGTCAAGATCGACAATAAATTAAATTGGAAAGCGCACGTACAATACGTAAAAAGTAAGGGCGGCGAAATATCAAATAAAATGATGGCGGCGGCTAAAATAAAGTGGGGTTTCAGGGGCGAATCGCTGAGGACGGTTTATGCCGGAGCAATTGAGCCGGCAATACTGTACGCAGCTTCTGTATGGGCAGAAGGTTGTAAAGTCCGGGAGATGCGTCAATTGACGAGCGTACAACGCATAACCGCGGTAAAAGCGGCGAGGGCGTACAGGACCACCTCCACGGAGGCTGTCCTGGTGATCAGTAGGTCTCTCCTATCGAATATGTCGTTAGGGAGATTAGAGATAGACGATTAATAAATATAGGAAAAGGGCGCGAAATTATCGAAGATCTTAATCTTGGTAATAGGAAATTGCAAGAAAGATTGTTGTATCTGAGTTAGGGCACCCGGCTGATATTAGAGGATCGAGTTTGTCGAAGGTGATGAGGACGCGATGGGTATCAGAATTTATACGGACGGTTCACGTATGGACGATGGGCAAGCAGGCGCGGCGTTTGTCGTGTATAAGCAGGAAAGGGAGGTGTTTCGGTTTCAAACCAAACTCGCGAACTGGTGCACTATCTTCCAGTGCGAATTGGTAGCCATACGAGAGGCTATCGATTACGTAATAAACCATACGGGCAGAGACGAGTATTATATAATCAGTGATAGTAAATCGGCGCTAACGGCTTTAACAAACATGAACACCTCGACAGATCTCCAAGCGGACGTCTGGAGGATAGCGCGTACGGCGCTAGAGTTTCGACGTTTAAAGTTCTGTTGGGTCAGGTCGCACAATGGTAACGTAGGAAACGATAGGGCTGACGAATTAGCTAAAGAGGCCGCGACGGGCGACTTTCGAATATCACATTCGTCGATACCGAGGTCTTTAATCAAAAGAAAGCTGCGCGAAAAATCAATTCGACAATGGGAAGAGAGGTGGAACAACGCTGCCACGGGCAGGTTGACCCACAAATTCATACCGAGCATAGAAGCCAGAGGTAAGATCGAGGTTAAGCTCGATCACAAAATGGTGCAGTTGATAACAGGGCACGGCGCCCTGAAGGCGTATTTACAAAGGTTCGGTCTAACCAATAGCGACCGCTGCGAATGCGGTGAGGGCGCGGAAAGCGCAGAGCACGTGCTCTTCGACTGCCCGCTTGAGGCGGGAAATCGAGGGTTGGCTGATAGCAAACTAGCTATCCTAGGTCTGGCATGGCCAAAGAGCCTAGAGGAAGTCGGGAAGTGGTTAACCAGAAGGCGTTCTGGACAGCCTTAAAAGAATTCGCGGGAAGGGTCGCGAGATTAGACAATCAATGACGACCGCGTGTAAAAATTCGGTGGGGTTGGTGGGAGGATTGAAAATTTTAGATTGACTTGGCGTGAGTAAGGATACGAGCATAACCAAAACCTGATATTAAAAAAAAAAAAAAAAAAAAAAATAATTATACCAAAATGTACAAAATGCACGATAAACCCCCACACCATTAATACAATCACTGCCTATCTTCATAATTATGTGCGGAAAATCGGGAATAAATAATACCAAATAAACAATAACAAATAAATCATAAACCCTCATTAAATTAAATCAATAAAGTAAACAAGGATAATAAAACAGAGTGCAACCGCGCATCCCCCCAGGACTTGAAAGTGAAGTGATAGTGATAGTGATTGTGATCCCCCCCAAAAACATTTAGTGCATACCCACCAGGACTTTAGCAGTGCACCCCGTCCCACCTTTAGAAGTAAGTTACAGACGACCAGATCTTCGGATGCTGGAGAATTTTATTATCGAGGTAAGACTTAAATTGTGGCGGCTGTACTCGCACAAGCATTGATTTACATTAATTAGTAGTTTTTGAAATAATTTAAGAAGCACGTTTGGTGTGTAAAAGCGCTAGCCGACATAATGCTTGTGCGAGTGCACCTGATAAATAGGGTGATGCTTTCGCTATTTTGTGCACTGCTATATGCTTAACGCTTATTAAACATTTATTTATATATTTACATAATTATATTTATTTATATTTTATATTTACACTTTATATTTATTTATATATAGCATGTATTATGTGGCTTATTTGTTTTGTTTGACGTTCTGTCGCCATTTTGGTTGCAGTATATATTTGGGAAGGACGAGCAGAATTGCGAAGATTGTAATCATAATGTAAATCAGTTAGGGAACGATAGGAAAGCTAGGGATGGATTTAAATTAGTTAGCTAGATTTGGATAGTTTTAAGACGACCCTTCAGGTCGCACTGGTAAGCAGAACCGGCGTCTGCTATCCGGTATTACGGATCCCTCCCCCTCTCATTTTTGCTTGTTGATCGGGTACACTCGAAAGTCAGCGCTAGGGATACCATTATTTACAACCCTGTTTTTAGTTTTTGTTTTGTTTTTGTTCCAGTTTTTGTCAGATTTTTAGGTTTGTTAGATTGTTAGAGTTTGTTAGGTTTGTTAGATTTTTAGGTTTGTTAGATTTTTATTTAGTTTTTATTTAGGGTGAATCAATTATGAAGTAAGAATAAATTAGGAGCACGACTATTTTTCGCGTTTAAACCCAATGTAGTACCACCGGGTGGAGCATTGGGGACGTGGCCGCAAGTATAGCGGCCCTAATTCAAATTATAATGTATATAAATACTTCTTTACTATTATTATGTTTTTCTACAAAAGTTGAATATATCAATCTTAATAAATTATAGTTTATAGTATCATTTTAACCTCGAAGAATCTCAAAGGTATTTGGAGATGATGCACACTTGCACAGGCAATCCAAAATAGAAGGTGGTTTGCGTCAAACTTCAACCTTAAGTAACAAAATGCATTTTAGAATTCATGTACTACTACTAGTATATAGTAAAATATTTCAAGGAAATTATTCAAAATTTGACTGAATATTGTTTCCTCATATTCTAAACAAAGAACGTTGCCAATTTCCATTTTGCAGATTGTTTGTGTATAGGTCTACATTTCGAGAATGTGCTAGCATCCGTTCAGAGAACTGATTATTCAAGTCTCTCGTATCAAGTAGACATTACTTTGTTGTCTATGAATATTTTTTTGTCGCATGCTTTACTGGAAATTTTAATTATTATGAAAAAAAATGCCGCAACATAGAATATTATTTAGTATTTACATTTTAATTTTCTATATCCATTTGTTATTTAAAGCTATAAAAGCTAATCGCATTGTATTCGGTATGGTTTTCAACAAAGATACATTCAAATAATTAAATCTAATTAAGCTGGTTTTTTTGTAATCGGGCAGTTTAAAATATTTTTACATATACAGAGTGGTTTCGATTTATTCATAAATAATCTTTAGTGCGAAGCCACAATAATAAGTTAATTAATAAGTATAATACAATAAACCAGCTCAATTAACATACGTTGCAATACTCCTTCAGATTAATTAAATATAACACGGACGATTTCTATTTCAAAGTTCTTGAAAAGTGGAAAGAAGTGAATATTACTTATCGAAAAAAATATCGAAATTCACAAATCGGTTTAAATCAAATCATTTTCGTTTTCGATTTATTTCCATTACGACACACTTACCAATATGTGTGTAACTGTACCTGGGTGATATATTAAGAAGAGCGTTAATTATAATTTTGTTTAAGAGGCACCTAAAGAAATCATTAAATGAAATTTTTTACTAAATCAATAAATTGTATATTTCGTTATATAAACTTCGGGCCGGCCCGAATAGCCCGAAAAGCCCGAAAAGCTTGAGTAATCTGGCCCGGCCCGGCCCGGGCCCGACACGTGCTTGGCCCGGCTTGGGCCCGAAAAAAATTTGACCGGCCCGGCCCGAAATTCGGGCCGGGCTTCGGGCCGGGCCGGGCCAAAGCCCGGGTCCGTGGAAATCCCTATTGTGAACTGAGAACGTGGGTCACAGTAAGTAACTTTTTTAGAATACTGTATACATAATTAATTATTGTATTTGGGTGTTTGAGCCCGAAGTTGTTTCTTATATCCTTAAAAAGTAGACTAGTTCTAAGGAATTGAGACATTAATTTTGTTTAGTCATATAGTGTTTAGCTAGGGGACTATAAAGCTCCACAGTAGTGATAATACCTTGATAAGGTCCGTAAGCCTTACCCTCCCTCACGGTGTCGCCCTATTGTATATAATGGCAAATATTGTATATATTTTGTACTCATAGGTCATTAGGTTAAGGTTTAATTAGTTGTACAGTTAACAAAACAATCTAAATTTATATCTTAGTGTGTTGTAGCTTAATGAACCTCACCCTCTCACCGACTGTAGCAAGCTTGCGAGGCAATGTTCCGAAACGTTTGGGTATTTTAGATTTAGGGGTCATGCCCTATTATTTTATTGGTAATTTGATACCCTCACGAGGCAGAAATGTATAAATAGTTACAAGTTGATGTCAATTCTGAGCTAGCCTATACATTTCTCTGAAATTCCCACAGGCTACATCTTTCACTATCTGTGTGCAATAGTCTAATTTAGGTCCACCACTACTTCTCTTTTTCCTATCTCTGCTTCTAATATATTCCGCACTATTCCACCATGCCTTAGTATGTGACCTATGATCCTATCTCTCCTATTTTTTACTGTTGTCCACCTATTTCTTTCTTACCCTACCATTTCTAGTACCTCTTTGTTCTTAACTTTGTCTGTCCATTACATCTTCATCATACGTCTGTAGCATCACATTTCAAAGGCTTTTTCTTGACCCTTTGTCCTACTGTCCAGGTTTCACAGCCATACAGTGCTGTGCTCCACACATGTGTTTTAAGCAATAATCTTTTCCTTGTTTCTATGTTTGGTGTCTTTGAGCACAGTAGTTGCTTTTTCTTGTTAAATGTAGCCCGTCCTTGTGCTAATCTTTGTTTTATATTTTTTGCGCTCTTCCGATCTTGCAGTATTTGGCTTCCTATGTAGTAGAAATCTTTAAGCTCTTATAAATTCTCGTTACCTATTTGTATTCTAGTTTTTGATTTATTTTCCCCTCCTTTGCATACTAGTACTTTAGTTTTATTTTTGTTAATTGTCTCTGTTAGAACTGTTTCCATTTCATGAAGAGCACCTTCTAACTCCTCCTTGCTAGATGCTAATACCGTTATATCATCTGCAAATTTAAGCCAATCAATCTTTTGTACCTACATAATAATTCCAAACGTCTTCCTGCATTTAACAGTATTTATTGTCTCTTCGATGTACAAGTTAAAAATTAATGGGGATAGGGCAAATCGCTGTCTCACTCTTTTCTTAATATTTACTTCGCTATGTTCCTGCTCTTATTTTATTACCGCTGTTTGATCTTTGTATAAACCCATTCCAATCTTTTTGAGTTTGAAATCCTTGGGTATCTCGCTTTTAGGGTTTCTATTTACACCTTATCTATATCCAGCGCTTTACTATTTTGCAGACCCTTTAATGCTAATTCAAACTCATCTCTAAGTAAGTATAGGATATCCCAATTCATCATTTTCAATGTCCGATTCCTGTTTTAATGCTGTACAAAAAGCCATTATATCCGCGTTAGAGCTATATCGATTTATTGCCTTTATTAATTGAAATACTGAATGAATTTTCTGCGTATAAAATATTTCCTTTATTTACCGTAAAAACCAATCTTTTTATATAATTATTAAAATGTAAATCTTTTTGCATTTGCAAAACCATAAAGAAAGCAAACACGTACTTTAGTTACTTTTTTTGTGTGTATGTATAATAAAACATTCATTTAGGAGTTTTAATATCGGGTTTTTCTAAAACCTTTGCGTTTAATAAAGGAAAATACGTCATCTTTACTAGAAATATTTTTAAAAAATCAATGAATGCTCGGATTCTAAGAACACAAACATTAAAAGGCAATAAAAATTGATAAGAATTATTTTATAGTGTCCGTGTCTTAATAAAATAGAATGCGACGCGACCATTAATTTTGTTTGTTATAAAAGGACAAACGACATGTTTTTTTGCATACAGAAATCATAGTTTGATACTAATTAGACCATAAAGCGCGCCATTCTAGTTAGATTGAGATCACCCAGGTGTCTAATTCTTCCAATTAAATCTAGAATCGTATGAAAAAGAGTGACGTATTAAAATTTTTATATGTAAGACCGGAACTTGATTAGTAACATTCATTCATTAATTCGCGATGTCATTCATCATTCAAGATATAAAACAGAATTGTATACTATTAATTGGTTTATGACATGAAATTTATGCGTTTGAGTAAGTGCAAACATAGAAGTTATTAAATGCAATTATTTGATGAAACATGGTTATTTTGTAAAATACAATAAAGATGAAACATTCTTCGATGCAAAATCTATTTTAAAGCTAATTAATTAAAAATAGAAGGTGCATTCAATATTCGCATGCATTCATTTTATTTTTACGAGATTAACCATGTAAGTTTGAGTAAACATTCATTCAAGATTTTATTTACGTTTGATTTCCTTTAAAGCCAAGTAACATGTAGTAATTAAAATTTAGTATTCGGCGATTTATTTCATTTTACGAGATTAATTTGGCATGCATACAGTATTTGATATTAAGCATGTTACTTCGAATATGTAAGTTACAGCAATTTAAATTACTGTACGAAATAAAACAAATACGTTTTGCATGATTTGCAATCAATATCATTAGCGTTCCACAATTAACAATAAAGATGTACCTTGCAAACTACCGTTCTAAAGTCAAATAGAGATTTAAGATAATATGGATGATCTTATAAACTGACATTTGAATGTCAATTTTAAAATAAAAGCAGAAAGAAGATTTGGATAAGCGCCCTTTAACAAATAGTCATAAGTAGCAAATTTTGGATTTCTTTGTTTGTTAATTTATAATATTTTAATATTTTGTATTTTAAATTAGAATACGTCCACATTTTTTTTCTAATTGTGAAACGGATGATTTGCAGAGAATTTTGAGATCAAAGTTCGAAGCCTTTTGACCTCTAATGAAATATGTGTGAAACGTTTATGGCCAAACACACAAGCGTAGCAATAAGAGATAGGTAAATTAACAATTAACCAGCTATTAATTAAAGAGGATTTTAATAATTATGTAACTCGTAGGAATTACATTCTGTATGAAATTAAGCAGTAAACTGTTTTATAATTTTTTTTTGTATGAAAAAATGTTTTTTGAATAGATGTTTCTTAAGATTACTGTTTGATTTCATTTTGTAAATTCCACAATATAACTTCCAGTTAGCTTCCAGGTAAAGAAAAGAAAGGGCAGGTAAAATAATAATTTCAAATTTCCCATTGCTGTACCGTTGTCACAGCACTCTTTTAATTCTCAATAAAGAGAGGGCGTCACAGCACCCATTTAGCGACGCCCAACGCGAGACGTTGTCGCAGCAATATATATATATATATATATATATATATATATTGTGATATATACGAGATTGAACCTTGACGCACTGAAGGACCACTCAGATATAGACTTCTAGTTCGTAAAATGATTGATGAAGAAGATGGTGAGGGCAGTTACTTGTTAAAGATATTTAAAATGATAATTTAAGAGAAAAGGAAGTTTTAAGATTTCAAATTGGGTGATGGTGATTTCATAAAGTAATTTTGAAAAGTATGTGCCAATGAAGTGAACTGCTGTTGCTTGTATATCATAAAATTTTGTTTAAATATTTAAAAGGAAACTTCACTGCCATGTGAATATGTATGTATAGCTAAGATTTGAAGTCACTTAGTACGTTTTTATTTGATTTGAGTTAGGTATAAGATGTTAAACTTTCACTTTCATTTGAATATGTACGTAAAGCCTAAAAAGTCAATTAGTATGTTTTTATTAGATTTAAGTTAGTTATAAGATGTAGAAATTTTATTTACTCTTCAGTATATAGTTGTAAGTATATTATATCATTTGAATTTCACTTCTTGTAACGTTGTAGACATCCAACTCATCTAAAAAGAAATTATTTAACATTTGTTGTTAGGATTAAAATATCGACCAAAATTTATAAATTTTCGGCCAATAACATTTGTGTATTAGTTTACTCCAAGTTAGAATTTGACAAGAGCAATAAGATCTATTAATAAAAATTTGGATCATAGAATGTTAGTTGGAAAAGAATTGTAAAAGAGTAGGCTGGTTTAATGTTTTAAGGGGCATCTCCATAGAGATAAGTGACAGTTGTTTTGAAAAATTAAAAAGAGAGTGGTTGAAAAAAAATTAAAAAAAGGACTGATTTGAAAAGGACTGAAAAAAAGAATTTTACAAACTATAGAACGAAAAATATAATCTTTTTTGTAACAGTTTACGAATTGTATACCTTTTATTATTGTAATCTCCATAATAAAATTCAACGTATGTAAAATGTATCTGTGATGTTCAAAGTATAAAAAAGAACCGTTGATATTAAAAAGTGATAAATGCAAGAGTCCTTGTCATTGTCTTATTGTTGACGATTGGATTTCTGGGAGTGTTTTTGTGTAGACAGAGGAGTTCCGAAGTGGTGCTATCAGAACGCTGAGATTGCTGAACCTTTGGTGTCGAGCACGGTGTTGATTTCACGGAGCTAAGTTTCCTGATAAGACCAACGACGATAAGTATAAGTGTCTCTAAAGATTATTTGGCGTACCTTAAACCCTACAATAAAAGGCGTAAATTCAGTATTACAAAATTTTAAAACGTACTTATCCACAGGTATTAAGAACCCACATCTGGTTCGAATCGTCGCTGTAGGCAGTGGAGCTTCATTGTTCAGCAGCAAGACGTTTTATTGGAAGTTCAGGTAGTATTATTATTATCTGTGTCATATTTTAAACACTTAATCCATTATACTCGATTGAAATCCTAAATTATTAACTAATATAAACTGTTTACTGTGCGTATTTTTTAAGTAATTGTTTACACTGTCACATTTAGAAATTGCTTTAGTTGCAGTGTCACATACATCTGTATATGGTTCAGAACTCACGCTGTATGCAGATGTACATTATTCACAAAATTAACCTGAGATAAGAGTTTCATTGGTCGAGGTGCAGATTTAAAGACCCAATAGAGAAGTAAATAAATCAATTTAAGAAAGGAAATTATAGGGCAATTTGGTGCATTGCTAATTTGCTCATTATATTATAATTGTCAAACTGAAAAGGGGGGGTTATATTATAATATATATATATATATATATATATATATGTTGGTGTAATAATCAGTTCATTGAGCACCAAATTCTATAAAAAGAACCATCCCAAAGAGAGGAAAAACGAAGAAAAGTAAAATTTTCCAATGTTTTCCATTCTATTCCATTGAGATTCCCATGTAAAATAACACTCTTTAAGGAACATACCATTTAAAGACGAAGCCCAATCTTAAAGAATAGTTTAGTATTCCTTCACTCGTCCGTTTGTGAATATTTTTCTTCTGAACAACGAAAGTTGTATTGCATTTATTGCGGAATAGATAGATCTTGAAACGAATATAAAATGTAAATACAGAAGCTATTCATTTCAACCGTGAATAAATAAATATTCTCTACAAAGTACCTGAAAACAAGTTTTTGTGCGGATGCAAACTGTAAAACACCCATAAATAACGTTGATAATGTAGATAAGATAAGCGTGTAATAGCCCTAATTATATTATACAACTCGTAAGAATGGCAGATTTTTACGACCGAGATAACTTTATACTAATAGCTCATTAAAACCCGAAATCAGGATAATTATTACATAATCCAGTGACTAATGCTTCGAAATATAATCTAGATAAACTGAGAAGATGACGTATTGAGTTTAGCAAATATTTACATAGTCATCACTAAAACAATGATTTACTTGTTTTACAAAGGGAATAAACAGCCTTTGACCAGCTTCGAAATATAATCTAGATAAACTGAGAAGATGACGTATTGAGTTTAGCAAATATTTACATAGTCATCACTAAAACAATGATTTGCTTGTTTTACAAAGGGAATAAACAGCCTTTGACCAGCTTCGGTCCTTTGAACTAATCAGAACGGAGTAGTTTATAACCCTTATGAAACAATCAAAAGCAATTAACAATAATAACTTCGAAAAAACTTTTGTGAAAGGCAAGGGTAAAATAGAAACACCATCAGGTAATAACCGCTAGGTCAGTAAATATTCCAAAATTATTTCGCAATTAAATCGCTATTTCATAGATGGCCATAACGAATACGTTTTGCCTTTAGGTTCTTAGGTGATGCTACATGCAAAAATTTTACAGAAATATAACACTCCGTTCCTTGACGTCGCTAGGTATAATATCCTGGGGGGTAAAACTAATAATAAATTAAGTACATAAAGGAATCGCAGTTCCCAAAAACTATTTGTTTCTTACAAAAAAATAATCAGATGTATAAATAAACACCCTCTTACAAAAAATCGAGAATGAAAATGAGAGGTTAACTATACAAATCTAGCTCATATTTGCATAGTCATCAATAAAATAATAATCTGATTGGTTCATAGGAATTAAGTAGTTTATAACCCTTATGAAACAACCAAAAGCAATTAACAATAATAACGTCGAAAAACCTTTGTGAAATGGCAAGAGGCAAAGAAAAACGTCATCAGGTGATAACAACCAGCACTACGCCAGTAAAAAGGCAAAAGTTAATTCGAAATTATATCACTATTGCATAGGTAGGCATAACAAATGCGTTTTGCATTTGAGTTATTAATGTTACATGCGAAATTTTTGCAGATATATAACCCTCTGTCTCTTGGCGACGTTCGGTATATTACTCTAGAAGGTAAAAATTATAATAAAACAAAGTATATAAAAAAATTGCATTCCGTAAAAACTATTTGTTTCTAACAAAATAGTAAATAAGATGTATAAATAAACACCTTATTGTGTTAAAGCAGCCTTGTGCTGGTGGTTATCATATGATGGCACCTCTATTTTGCTCTTGCCATTTCACAAAGGTTTCTTCGAAGTTATTCTTGTTAATTAATTGTCTTTGGTTGTTTCATAAAAGTTATAAACTACTCCACTCTGATGAAGTCTAAAACACCGAAACTCAGTCAATGGATGTTTGTTTCCTTTATGCAACGATGAAATTATTATTTTATTGGTGGCAATGCAAATATTAGTTTCATTCCTATAGTTAAATTCTCCTTTTAATTTTTTGCAAGAAGGCGGTTATTTATATTATTACTCATAGTATTGTTATTATTATCATTATTATTATTATTATTATTTATATTATTACTGTTTTACTAGATACGAATATTTTTTGCGGACTGCAATTCTTTTATATACTTTGTTTTTATGACTATTACCCTCTAGGGTATTATACCGAGTGTAACCAAGGGACGGTGTGTTATATTTCTGTACAAATTTTGCATGTAACATTACCTAATAACCCTAAGACAAAACGTATTTGTAATGGCTATCTATGAAATAGCGATTTAACTTCGAACTAACTTTTGTATTTTCACTGGTCTAATGTTGCTGGTTTTCACTTGTTGGCATTTCCATTTTACTATTGCCATTTCACAAAGGTTCTTTCGAAACTATTGTTGTTAATTGCTTTGGGTTGTTTTAGAAGGATTACAAACTACTCTATTCTGATGAGTTGCAAAAGATCGAAACTAGTCAATGGATGTTTGTTCCTTTTATGAAACAATCAAGTTATTATCTTATTGATGGCTATGCAAATATTAGCTTGATTTGTATAGTTAAACGTCTTCTTTCGATATTTCGTAAGAAGGTGTTACTGATGCTTCTTATTACTATTTTGTTACAAGTAAATAGTTTCTGCGGACTGCAATCCTCTTACATTCTTCATATATGTATAGAGAATATGTATATATATATATATATATATATATATTGCTGTGATCCACCTATTAGAATCGAGCCTCACGAATTGGGCGTCAAGAATGCTGTGATCCATGTATTAGAATCGAACCTCACGAATTGGGCGTCAAGAATGCTGTGAAACGTAAAAAAAAGCTATTAACTTAACTGGTCCGTTGACTTTCTGCTGTTAATCGCCTCTTTACTCTTTTCCGCCTCGGCTGCTCACCTAGTTAAACCTTCATCCTCATTCATAAAAAAAAACAAACACATTCCTACCACAAACATCAACGTTAACTCTATTTACATCAATATTCACAATACATTAAAATTTCAAAATTAAAATTCAGCATAAATTTCAGTATCAGAAAATTTCAAGATTAAATTTTGTTATCATTTTAATGTGTATCCAGAATTAAAGTCCTTGTAGGATGCCTACTAATTAATATAACAATATATGCAGACCTGAGTCTGAGTACAAAGGGAGCATCTACCACCTCTTTACGTTAATTAACCAGGTTCGTCTAATTGAGCTCAAAGACATACCCAAATTTTCATCATAATCCAGAACATAAATACTAAATACCCCTTTCTACTTAAACAAGAAAATTTCACCTTAAAATTAAAATTTTGTGGTTTGTACAAGTTCACTACTGTCCATTTTAAATAAACAAATTATAAAGTTATTCAACACACACCAAAACATCAAAGTTCGAACAAAATAGTATAATTTACCTGAAGGTTACTGCACTCGTACCTTCAATGTACATCGTCCCTTTGTTAATCACACCATTCCAACTGGGTTATATTTACGGCTTCTGATTCTCAACGCTTTTAAAATTTTCTCCACCACCATTCATCTAAAGTTGTTTCAGGGCTTTTCCGGAACTCATCTGTATATATCTGAACCTTGTTTTGTGGATACAGACACGTTTATGAACCATTTAATTATTAACACCCCCGAAAAATTGCAAAGAAATTCATACTTCTTTCAGAAATATACGCCAAAACTGCCTACTTTTGTGTATTCATTTGTCGTTGCAAATTTGACTAATTGGTACAGTGATACTAAACTTTATTACCTTGTATCTTCTCTTCTAAGTGCACTAAATTACATTCATTGTAGCACGAAAGGAACAAACTGTTTTAAATCACCAAAATACACGAGCAAACTGTTTAAATTATTCTATCAAAATCGGAAAACTAAAAAGCACTGTTTAACGCATTGAATCAACTCGAAAATCTAAGAGAGAGAAACTCATATTAACCCGGGTATATATAGAGGTTAGCCCGTCTGTCGGTCTTGTCCCCAAAACGGCCAGTTTCTAGAATTTCGTGTACTATGTTCCCATCTCGCCCGCCTGTGCGTCGGTTCTTATTAAATTTGCACTCGCCCCAGTTAAATCTCAGAAATTTCGACACGGCTCGCAACGTCTGGCAATAACTAATTAATTTTTATACAGAAATGTTATTTTTCCTTCTCAAGTTTGCCTTTTATTTTCAACCAATCGCAACCCAGTGACGTTGCTCCACTCACGCCTTTTACTATATATGTCTCTGTCTTGCGCATATTATCTGTCTATATCTACCCTGTTCCGAGTGGCACAAATTGATATTCTTTATTATCGATTATTTCAGTCCATGTGGACTGTGAAATAACCGACCTTATTAGCATTTCCCGTAACTATTAAGCTACGGTTTCTCCAACATTCTCTGTAACCATTTGTTATCTGCAAATTTTACGCAGAATAAGCCTTTTAAAAATATGCAGGTGTTCAAACATAATACTTCTACGATTTGAATATTATTGGGTTTTTACAAGCTTTTATAAATATTATATGTTACTAATGGTTCAATTAACTTCAATTAAAATAATACCCTTTAATTTTTAGTGACTCCTAATCAAATATTAATTATTATCTGTACATTTTGTTTAATACCGCTTACTTAAAATTGAGTTAATTAATATAAATTTTGCACGTAATTTCCATTCGTTTCTTTACTCGGAATGATTTAAATTACACGTAGAGCATTTTAATACTGCTTCCTTTTATAGCAAGCGTCTTGTAAATGATGTAAATCTCTTATTTTTAATGAAACGAATGAATTTTTATTCTCCACGGTTTTTTTTTAATAACGCATACCTTTTCCCAAAGCTTCTACTCGGTGATTAAAATTATTTGATGTGATTATTTAATTTTCTACCCTGGTCTAAATATGAGTAATATATATATATATATATATATATATATATATATATATATATATATCAAAATAGAATAATATTTGTTAGTATTATAGATTTGGAAACAATCAAGCTGCAGATTATATTGTTGTATTATAATTATAAATCGGAAAATTTTATTTTCAAATGTAAAGGTGTAGAAATTAAACTTTATAAAATTCCCATAGTTATAAATCAAAGATAGGAATCCAAGAAAAATGTTAATTTAATTGGATTTAAAATGTTTATAAATCACTTGTTGTAGATAACAAAATCATTTATTAACTATAAATTTATTAGTTTTTTCCGGATCAAACAAGATAGGAATGCAAAAATGCAAGCTATTTAAGTATTTTGCAAATTTTTGAGATGAAGTTGTCACTGAAAAGATCGTAAACAACTTTATGTAGATTGAATTTAGATCAAACACCTGGGAATGCGCGATATTGAGTTAAATTTGTATATTTCCCGAAATAACGAAAATCGACAATCTTAATTGGTGAACGGAATTGGTTTATTACAGTATTTGTAGTAAGGAATATTTTTAATTCGACTGTGAGTATTGACTGCCGACGTGACTCGATGGGGTATAAAATAAGGAAATTTCGAAAATCTCTTTTCTTCTCTTTTTGGTTTTTCAGTGATTGTCTAGAAAAGTATAATTTTTAAGAGCAGCTACCCTATGAAAATGAGTGTACTGTATAGTATAGTTAGATTAAATGTGCCTACCTGATAAAAGTAAACAGCACCTTGAAAATGAATAATATTGAATTCGATGTTTGAAATGGAAAAAACAGAAAGTACCGTTATTTGATACTACACGCAGACCGTTTGAACAAGGTATTTAGAAAGGCATTTTTAGGAATTTGTAGTGTGAGAATTTGACGCTTGAAAACGATTTCCTGGAACAATCTATTTTATTTTTGAAAAATATTTCAAGAAATTCTATGGTGTGATATATTATTATAATAATTATGTCCAGGAATAAATTTATCAGTGTTGAAAATTTTCTGAATATGTTGCTGGGAAGAATTTGAAGCTTTTAAGATGTAACAAAGAATTAATGTGTGAACACATTTTTGAATTTTTTGGTGGGGAAATCTATACTGCAATCAACAAAGACGCAGAAAATTCATCTACTTCAAGCATTAGTCGGAGTTCCTTTTCAGAGGTCAACTGTGCGATGTTGTCAAGCAGCAATTCAACTTCAAATGAAATCCTCAAAATACATTTTTCTCAAATCTTTTCAAATGAGACAGACTCCGAAAATATTAGACCCACTGCCGCCAGGAAAGCAAGAAAACAGAAAACTGGAAAAACTTTTATATTAACTAGCAGTCCATATAAAAATGAGTTAGAGTACAATTAAAGAAAAATGAATACCATGAGACAAAAAATAGCTAAATTGGAGAAAAAGAAAAAACTCGTAAAAAGAAACTTATTCGAAGTAGATGGAGCAACAGAATAATCAAGGAAGTATATATTAAAAATAAACAAAACACTGAAAATAAGCGATTTAGATGATAATTCAGACGAAGGTGATGTAGAATGTTTAATTAATGGCAAGCCGTTTTCAGATTCGACATCTGGGGAAAGATGGATTCGTTGTACTACTTCCGGGCTATAGGACCACGACGCACGCGCATGTGTTGGCGAAATTTTGAACATTATTTGTGACATGTATTTACAAAAATTTAAACAGGTCAAAATAATATCTGGGACTGTTTTACTCCGGCACTCAGGGTAAAACAGTCATTGTATATTTTTTCTTTTTAAGTAGCATATACCCTCACTTCTGGCTTATTTAAGATGTATAATACAGCGACAGTTGAAAGAATAATTATTGTTTATAATTTGTATAAAAACCATCTGCTAGCAATTAACAGAAGAAAAATATATGAAGGTAGTTCTTAATGGAATCATTTTGCCCCAGTCTCCCCTAAGTTTCCAGGTTGTAGCAGAGTTCAGTAAACAACCAATTTGAGGATGTTAGTTTTAAGTTCAAGTGAATATTATCCAAACAGCAATTAACAAAATTTAACAATATATACTCATTTGCTATTTAGACACATATTATTTACAATTATTAGCAAAAAACGCTTACCATCTTGTAAAATCACAGTCCACAAAAACATCTACTACAGAGTGACTTTTAAATTTGATTTTATATCAATTAAAAGACATCACATTAAGAAACAGATTTCTCAAGAAGACACAATTCCAATAAACCTTATCACACTAAAGCAGTCTTGGAAGTTGTTTAACGTCTGTCGATTTCAACAGTTGTTTTTGAAGAAATATCACTCCTGCACTGTGTGATTTTGTTTAGTTATAATGATAAGTGTATACCTCTTATTTGAATTTTTCAAGTAATATCATGTCAAAGGTTAATACTATTAAAAAATATCTATTACAAATATTTTTTTATCTTAATTTTAGTGAATAATATTATCTGTGTATCACAAATACCCTTAGCGACATCCAATTATACAGCAGGAAATATCTATATTTCAATTACATTCACTTAAAATCATTTCGGCAATAAAACACCTACCGGATTTTAATCTACGCGTCTAATTATGTAAAGACGTGAAGGAAGTCTAGAAGGCAAGATGCAAATATTAATGTCAAATTTCAAAATACGCTCTGAAATTAAATTGTTTAATGTGAAGAGCAAAAAAGTTGGTGGCAACCTCGAGCTCAACACAAAGCTAAAATAGCAACTAAGTTTTCAAAACTTCTTTCCCAGATTTGTTACATCCAAATGCGTCTTACCTAAGAAACCACACGTAGTAGCAAATTATTTGAAATCAAATCTGTTTCAAAATATTATTACGTCCTTATTCGTTCACACATTTTTTGTTTCAGTACTAAAAACAAAACTTACAAACATTTAATTCGGAAGATGCCAACTTTACGATCAAGCAAATTAAAGCCCCACAAAATATTAGTTTATTTCAGCATATTTTTTCTTATTTACCTGTTGCGTTTTAATACGCTCCAAAATATCAAACCAATACATAGAATGAACTAGTTGGAAAAATAAAGTAAATCAGTAATCGCCTCGCGCTAAGCGTATTAGGATATTTTTAAAATGTTCACCTTCGTCAAAGTGCTCGCTAATAAACTCCCAAATTTAAGTCTCCAACGCCAGCTACATATCCCCGAAATCTATATATGTGTAATTAAATAGGAATTATTAAGAAATTATAAAGAAACTTAAGTTAGATGCAACATTGTAAATTCAAAGATAAATAAAGAAAAGGTTTATGAAAGTTCACCAGCAAATTGTGAAAACGGATGTGAATCCATTGAATTCCAGACATAAGTGATACTGCAGGTGCAGGTCACAGACGGTTAAGAAACCGCAATTATTAGAATTAAGATTGTTACATTGTATAATGAATTGAATAAAGGAATAAGCAGGCATGAGCTCTGCAATTCCCACAGAAATGTGAGGGACAGGGACAACATAAATACCTCGGGAGTCCCAAGATCATCAGTCAGTCTTGAGTATTTCAGCTTTTACATTGTCGGTTGCTTAGATATATTAATTTCAATTATTATTAAATTTCGATTCAGTATAATCTACATAGTTTGTCAAAATTCTATATGTAAGTTCTGTGAAATAAATAAATTTGTTACAAAAAAATTTGAAAGAAGACTTTTTAAAAAGGCAGCTTCCAAGGCCCGAAACGTAACTTGCCAAGAACAAAAAAGTTACAAACAAGCGTACTTCGGTTAATTTCAACATTTATTTTTGATAATATTTCACTAAGAATATTAAATCTAGCTACAAGTTATACTGTTTTAAGGATGCACTTTCTAAACATAAAAACCACATGTACTTAATTCATGTTATCTATAAATTCTTATAATGGATGGTGCATACAGGGTCGTTGAATAAAAACGAAGTAGCACCATAATCAGGAACTGCGTCAACACTTCATGGAAAAGTCAACTTTTAATTCAAAGAGAATACTTTTACCTGCACTTGCAAATGTGATACCTTTAGCTCCACGTGGTATTAGAATTTACCACACAATTTTAATGTAAATGGTGGTAAATAACTTTTGGGTTGAATATTTTCGTCAAGGCAGCAAAAAATAGACGAAATCAAATCTGAGACCAAGGAGGCTTGTCCGTGATATGTATTTAAACAACTAGAATTTACCTTTACTTATTAAAATTAACTACAAAAGTACAAAACTTCATGAAACCAAAATTGTTTAACAAATCTGTTGTTTTTAGTAGAAACCACGAAAAGAGACATCCACGTCATAGGTGTCCGACTAAACATAGATGTCACAACATACCTTTAATGCTCTTGAAACGTTTAACCATGCATATGATAAAAACAGCACTAAGTTTGTACGTATTTTAAGTAAATAACTACGTTGTGAATTTAGTCGGACAATGTCTTCCTTCGCGGTTTCTGTTACGTTTTATATTAACGTTTTATAACAGTTACGTTATCTATTTGACAGACATTAATAACAGCCGTACTATTGTAACATAGGCCAAATACTTTATCAAGTGCACTTTTTACAACTTCTTCATAACGAATTATATTATAACTAAAACTATGTCAAATTGACATCTTTCAATACATTAAAACATTAAGTCCTTTATGTATAAGTAATGACTACACTACGGTTCATGTATACAATACATGACAGTTTCTACTATGATTCTAAATAGTAAATAGTTCATCATCATTAGGTCTTTAGTCCTGGAACTGGTTAGACGCGTACCCTCATTGTTTCCTATTCTGAGCAAACCTACTCATTTCCCTGAAATTTCCATAGTCTGCATCTTTCACTATCTGCGTGCATTACTCTGATCTAGACCTACATCTATCTCTATTTTTCATATCTCTGCTTGTAATATCTCGCACTATTCCCTAAAAACGTTTTGAACGTATTCTGACTTCTATTTCTTCTTTTTTGTGTTCCACAGATGCTTTCAACAATTTTCGCCTTGTTTCTATGTTTGTTGTTTTCGAACATAGCCGCTGCTATTTCTTGTTTAATGCAGTTCGGTTCTCCTTAAATTGTTTTAAAATATATACCCTATTTCCCAGATATTCAGTGGTATGTGAACGGGGTTAAGCAGCCTGCGGCTACCAAAATTCCTCAACACTCGAACATTTGTCGAATTATTAGTTTTCCAATATATCGTTTCGAACAATCAACATTAGTTGAAAATATTTTAAAACCAACACCAATAGTTGTTTATAATAATTATCAGATTTAAGTGCAATTATTCTTTTCGTCAATAGGTTTTTCGTATTGAAACTGTTTGGACGCGTATTTCTATTCTGAGCTAGCCTACACAGTTCCCTGAAATTCACACAGCCTATAGATACAGCTCGGTTGCCCTTCTATTATTCTCTAATTATGTATTCTATTTTACCGAGATTCAGTGGTATGTGAAGGGGGTTAAGAAGTCTGTGGCTGCCAAGATTCCACAACACTTAGACATTTGCCGAATTAATAGTTTTCCAGTAAATACTTTCACCCAATTTATATTAGGTGAGAATATTGTGAAACCAATACCTGTAGTTGCTTATAATAATCGTCAGGTTTAAGTACAATTATTTTTCTCGTCATTAGGTTTTTTACCTTGGAACTGGTTGGACGCGTACGTCCATTGATTTCTACTCTGAGCTAGACTACATATTTCCCTGAAGTTTCCACAGCCTACATCTTTCACTATCTGTGTGCAATAGTCCAACCTAGGTCTACCTCTACCTTTCTTTTTCCTATCTCTGCTTCTAATATATTCCGCACTATTCCCTTATGTCTTAGTATGTGACCTAATCCTATCTCTCTTATTTTTTACTGTTTTCCATAAATTTCTTTCTTCCCCTACCATTTCTAGTACCTCTTTGTTCTTAACTTTGTCTGTTCATGATGTCCTTTTCCTGTCCGGTTCTACTGTCCAGGTTGCACAGCCGTACAATGCCGTGTTCCACACACATGTTTTTAGCATTCTTTTCCTTGTTTCTATGTTTGCTGTCTTTGAACACAGTAATTGCTTTTTTTTTGTTAAATGTAGCACGACCTTGTGCTAATTTTTGTCTCATATCTTTTACGCTCTTTCCATCTTGCGTTATTTGACTTCCTAGGTAGCAGGAATCCTTAACCTCTTGTAAGTTCCCGTTACCTATTTGTATTTTTCTTTTTGATTTATTTTCCCCTAGTAGGTGTTCTAGTGACGTTCTGGAACCACATTTCCACCCGAATCCCACATTTCCACACACATCTGGACCAAATTTACATATAAATTTGCACTATAAAGCCTTATTTTAAAAGAATCTCTGCCTTGCTCCGCCTAATTGTTTTTTTAATGAGTTTTCTCATTAAAAACCATTAGCACTAATTGCTTTTTAATGAGTTTTCTCATTAAAAAGCAATTAGTGCTAATGGGATTTTAATGAGGAAACTCATTAAAAAGCAATTAGTGCTAATGGGGTTTTAATGAAAAAACTCATTAAAAAATAATTAGTGCTAATGGGATTTTAATGAGAAAACTCATTAAAAAACGGCGCTGACCTAACCTATCAATTTTTTCTTTTATCTAACCTAAGTCCACACAAGTTCAACTAACCTAACCTAACTCGGGACAACACCAGCTAACCTAACTTCTGACAAGCCCACATCCATCCAACCTAGGTCGGAGGCATTTTCACCCTATGGAACAATTTCACCCTAACCTAACATCCTACATATATTCGATATATATCCGGATATGTGTCAATGCGCATCCCTGCCCAGTCCGACCTAGGTCGGATTTGATCCGACCTAGATCGGATTTTAATCCGACCTAGGTCGGATAGCCAAACTGTTCCTAATGAAGAGAATGTAGGCGATATGGTGGTGTCCGACATATTCGGCTATCTTCGGCAATATGCGCCCCCACTCTGTAGGATACATAAGGGGCAATTTTTCGTATTCAATTTAGTATTCGGCAGTAGCTAGAACAGTAAACATGAGCGTCTCCAAGGTAATTAACGTTCCTCAACTTCTTGGGAATAAAGTGAAACCAACAAAATGAGCGATTTGGATTGTGGCTTTTAGCAGAAAATATGTGCAACAATAATCTGGTGACAGATATTGGTAATATTTGTTATGTCGAAGGCGAACAGATGCTGACTGGTGGACTAGAAACACCAATTACAGAACCATTTTGTGACAATATAATGTTGGTTAAAATTTGCGATCATTCTGAAGCCGAGCAAACATCTGCAAACAAAAGGATGTTTATCCTAAAAAAAGAAATTTGTGGTGCATTTAACAGCTATCTATGAAGAAAGTTCAACCGACTTGTTTCCGCTAGGCATGGTGTTAAAGCTAAGTTTCCGTTTTCTCTG
Organism: Platerodrilus igneus; assembly: GCA_036346225.1. NCBI lineage: Eukaryota > Metazoa > Arthropoda > Insecta > Coleoptera > Lycidae > Platerodrilus > Platerodrilus igneus. The sequence goes on along the minus strand of JARFIW010000318.1, from coordinate 6,319,315 downwards.
GAAAGCACTAACAAGATGGGGCAGAGGGTAAAAGAAATTATCGGAAAAGAAAACTTCGAATGCATTAATAAAGAATTCCAAAGTCCTATATGTGTTCCTTACAAAGTGGATCTAGCAGATGTTAAGTTGGAAACTTTATTGGAGGAACTACCAGATATATTAGACGAACTCGAAAAAGATTATTTGTATCTTTTTGACATGGATGTAACCCAAGATTTTGCGGGCATATTTAGCAAGATGGAGATTTAATTATTTAACTACAAACCATAACTTTTGCTATACGGGCGAATACGAAGAAAAGTGTAATATTATAGTTGACAACGATAAAACTGCGGGAACTGATTGTTTAACATGGCTAACAACCAATGCAAGAATTAAGTCATACAATAAATTTGTATGTCAGATAACAAGTCCTGGTGTTAATAAACAACTTGGCAATCATATACTAGATTTTTTACGTTGTCCAGATGTACGTTTAAGGGAAACATTTGCGTCTATTTTGGCCAAAGAACATGGTATTACGCGATTGGAAGCGACAATATACAACTGTACAATTGGAAGCTATGTCAGTGCGGAAAGGGTGTATAATCCCTTAAAAGACTGTTTAACCTTATTGGAAGATAGTAAGTTATACTTCCTAAAGGCGCCAATGTACTCGGTACCACTTGCCAAAATGTGGAGTAAGCTATCGTACAAGCTACAAAATAGCTGCTGTTTAGTGTATAATAACCTACTACAGTACGTGTATTGGGGTAATGGCAATACAAAGAAATTGACGGGCTTGCAAATTAAGTTCACCTCCCCGGTGTAACAAATTCCAAATTCCATTTAAAATTATTTCTTCATTAATTAGATGCTTTAAACCACGCTACTTAATGTCCCGACACGAGTTGATTATAATTATAGATGATATCTCTATTAAAATGTAATTTCGGCACACTTAACCGCGTATTTAATTAAGAGCTTATCACCTTGTAATATAATTCAACTGATTTAGTAATACTTACAACTCGTGATACACAGATACGTTGTTTGGAGCGATCGAAAACCTAAGGGCCTTCACCACGTACTCTAAAAGCATTTATACACTCCAATGTAACCTCTCCATATCTGCTTAACGCGAAAACCCCTGTTAACTCCACACATTCTCGCAATTTTGCACTCAACTCCATTTTCAAATCCGCGAATTTCAATACCTCGTTTATAAAATTTCTAGAATATCACGCTCCACTATTCTCGTGCTTGTTTCAAATCAAACTAACATATCGACCAATCGTAGACTTAGTGACGCTTCACAAATCCCTCCTATCCTATTAGTGTCTCTTACTTATGCGTTTTCTCTGTCCCTTTCTACCCTGGTCTGAGTGGAACAAAATCGATATTCTTGACCATCTGCTGTCTAAACGCACGTGGACTAGCGACGTGACTTTAAATAACCCCTGTTTAGTATTTCATGCTAAAACATTCAACCGTTTCCAATATACGTAAAAGCTGCATGTTTATCTACTCAAATTTATTAGAACTTGACATTTAAAAGTCTGCAAGTGTTCGATCGTAATGAACGTTTTAAATACAATTCTCCGAGCTTCGCTTCATGGTATTTTAACCCTCTTGATATATTCGTTTGTTAGCAACGCGTTTCCTTGAGTTTTTACAGGCTTTTATGCTTATTATATATCAATAATTATTCAATTAACTCCAATTAAATTAATAAATGCATGGCATTGACTTCTGCCATTTAATTCTTTGCAAAGCTATTAAATTTTTAATTATTATTTGTACAATTTGATTAATATCCGTTACTTAAATAAAAACTAATTAATATAAATTTCGCACGTAATTTTTGTTTGTTCCTTTATACAGGGTGTTTTGAAATTATTTCTTTTGTATTTATTTTTAACCCTTTAAAACCACTATAATATATATATATATATATATATATATATATATATATATATATATATATATGTTAGTATGTTGTATGTCTGCAAGTAGAGCAAGTATAGTATAGCATTAGTAAACATGTATTTTTTACTATTTTATTCACTCAATAAGGCGAATAAAATTATGTAAAATATTGATAATTTCTTATTAAATGTTTAAACTCCTCCGGTTTAAAAAAAATTATGTGCATATGGATCATACAGCAGACTAATTCACTTGCTTAGTTACTCCCACAAAATATTTAAATATTTTTCGTCGGTTGTAATAATTTTTCAAAAGATGGTAAATGCCACTGTTATAGATGATGGCTATTGCGGTACAATATGTGATAAGTTAGTTATTAATCTTTGTTATGTTACCTGCAATATAAGCGTATCAGTAAGAAAAGAATGATAACAGAAGGAGATGCCTGCCCGAATTTCGGGGTAAGAAAGGAAGGGAAGTGCAAAGAGAAAGAAAAAACGAATGCTGCACTAAACACACTCGTAGAGTGGGACTGTGAAGGGTTCGGGTAGCTAGACAAAATATACTGTACCGATAAGGTAAATTTTCGTGGTACAACGAAGCAAATCTTAATTCTAGGAAATGAAGAATATTGAATACAAAATTCGGGCTGAAAATATTAACATGTCTGTTAAAGGAATTTCACCCATCAATTACCTAAGGGTCACGTAAAAAGAAAATGCACTTTTTTATCATAAAAATTTGTAACGGTTCAATTTAGCAGAGAAAAACCAATGCGATCAGCGCTAAATGTCTAGTCAACTTGTTTAACCAATGTGGTTATAGAGTTGCTTCTTGAAGAAATAATCACGGAAATTCCATATATAATAGCAATAAAATTGAGCAGGTGTTTATCTTGATAAGATAACACGACTACTTTACCTGAAAACCACTAAACGAACAACATTCAGAAAAGTCTTAATTAATAAAGATTACATGTCTAGATAAGGAACGGTAAAAAATATAGACAAGCGACTTTGTGAATTTAATAAAAGACGAGCAAAGTTGACTTTACATGTGATTTTCCAATGCTCCACCCGAAGGTACTACATTGGCTAGGAAGCGAGTCTTTTTTACCTGGAAAATTTGGAATTTTGCCGAACCCTTGCTGTTCCAAGCAAGGTAGGGATCTTTAACGTGCGTGACAACACTCACACACGGGACCTCCATTTTACCTCTCATCCGAACGAGGGTGTATTTTTGTGAAAAATGCTCGCCTAACATTTTTCAAGCGGACCGTGTCGGGATTCGAGAGCAAAGTTGACTGCCTAACTAAGCAGGATTAAAATCATAGAAGTGTAGAACTCCATAAATTCAAATGAGCAGAAACAGAAATAGTTTTTAAAATAAAGAGGCAGTAAATTTCAAATATGAAATAGAATGTAGCAATTGATAAAGATAAAAATCCCAAAATCTTGAATTTCTCAAGTTTCTGACAAGTTATTACTGATGTAATTTTGGAATAGTCTTATAACTAGAACATCTAGTTCACAATATTTAAATTCATCATCATCATCATCATTAGGTTTTCAGTCCTGGAAATAGGTAAACGCGTACCTCCATTGTTTCCTACTCTGCGCTAACCTACACATTTCCCTGAAATTTCCACAGCCTACACCTTTCACTATCTGCGTGCAATAGCCTGATCTAGGTTTATCTCTACCATTTTTTTTCTATCTCTGCATTGTAATGGTAGAACGCACGTCCCCAAGTGCCCTTAGAATGGGCTCTCTTTTTATTTTTCCTACTTTTTTCCTTTTTCCACAGATATTTTTCTTCCCCTACTATATCTAAAACTTTTTTGTTATTAACTTTGGCTGTCCATCTTCATACATCATTCGAAACACCACACACCAAAAGGCTTTTACTCTTTTCCTGTCTGCTTTCCTACTGTCCCTATTTCATAGGCGTACAGTGCTGTGCTTCTGCTTCACACATGCGTCTAACAATATTTCTTTGTTTCTATGTTTGTTGTCTCCGAACGTAACGTTTTATAAATATTATTGCAGCCTCAAACGAGATGTTAGAGTTCATTTGTAATTGGGAATTGAAATCGGACGAGGTAACGTTCTCTGATCATAAATTAATTACATGGGATATTGAAACCAAAGCAAGCGCAAACGAGCAGCTAACAATATTTCCGCGGTTTTGTAATAAAAGGGCTAATTGGGAGCGGTTTAAAGAAAAATTTGGCGAAAGCATCCCGCGCTCGAGAACGAGCTATTAAACTGCCGAGAGGCCGTTGAAATAGAAACACTCGCAAAAAAATTAAACGACGCGGTAGTAGACGCGTCGTCCTACTCCATGCTGCGAAAAAAAACATTTAAAGACAGCGTACCCTGGTGGACCCGGGAACTAACCGCCAAGCGGGCAGAAACGCGTAACCTAAGGCGCCGTTATCAACGCGCCTTGGGAGAAATAAGAGAACAACAAAGAATGGAATATAATCAAAGCTACTGCGAATATAAAATATTAATAGAAGGAACGCGAAAGAATAAATTTAAAGAATTTTGCTCGCAAAACTCCGAGAAAGAAACATGGGGAACCGCATACCGCGTATTAAAGGGTAAACAACAAAAATCGCGTTCGGTAACATAAGAAAAACAAATGGCGAATACACGAAAGGTTTTAAAACCACGGCAGAATATCCGCTACAGAAATTCTTCCCATCGGATAATCCTGAAGAGAATTTAGTACGTCGGAAAGTTACAGAGGCGTAAGGGACAGGTGCCGATAAGGCAATCCTAGTTCACGAGGTCGTAAGGGCTCTTAGGAGGATGAACCCTAAGAAGGCACCGGGGCATGACGGAATCACTTCAGATGCAGCTCTGGAGGCGTGTCTATTAGCCCCGTGAGTCTTTGCCGAGTTATTTAATCTTTGTTTAGAAAGGGGCGTATTTCCCCGTTGCTGGAAAGTCCAGAGCGTGAACTTTATACCTAAATCCAAAAGGCGGATGTGTCAGACCCGGACAGCTATCGTCCAATTAGCTTGCTACCGGTGCTGGGGAAAGCTTTGGGTCGCGGTATGACTACTCGAGTTGAGCACTTGGTGCGAGACAACGGCGGTTTTAATAACCGACAGTTCGGTTTATGGAGGGAAAGTCAACTATCGACGTACTAGAGTTCGTTGTCGGAGAAATTAAGAAGGCGCGAGATGCAAAGGAGTATTGTGTTGTTGTTTCTTTGGACATTTCAGGAGCATTTGATGTTGCCTGGTGGCCATTGATCGTTTGCGAATTGGAAAGTAGGGGTTGTTCGCTAAACTTGATGTCTTTGGTCAAGTGTTATTTCTCGGGGCGATTGGCACAGGTTGAAATTCCGGATGAAGTTTTGTCGCGCGAGGTGGAAAGGGGATGCCCGCAGGGGTCATACTCTGGTCCCACATTTTGGAAGTTGTTGTATGAGAGCATTTTTAGGGCCAGGTTGCCCACGGGATGCTCAATCGTTGGGTTTGCAGATGATACACTTTTAATTGTCAGATCGTGATTACTAATGAATATGCGCACAAAGCCGATCGAGGCGCTTAATAAGTTACACGAATGGTCGCAGCAGGCAAAGTTAAAATTTAACACGCTGAAATCAGAGGCGCTTTATTTCGGGACGAAACCTGGACAGCGACCCCCTAGACTAGAGTTAGGAGGGGAGAAAATTCAGTTTAAGGATGATATCACATACCTCGGTGTCAAGATCGACAATAAATTAAATTGGAAAGCGCACGTATAATACGTAAAAAATAAGGGCAGCGAAATATCAAATAAAATGATGGCGGTGGCAAAAATAAATTGGAGTTTCAGGGGCGAATCGCTTAGGACAGTTTACGCCGGAGCAATAGAGCCGGCGATGCTGTACGCAGCATTCGTTTGGGCGGAGGGTTGTAAAGTAAAGGAAACTCGACAGCTGACGAGCGTGCAACGCATAACCGCGGTCAAGGCGGCGAGGGAGTGCAGGACCACCTCCACGGAGGCGGTCCTGGTGATCAGTAGGGCTCTCCCTATCGAAAATGTTGTCAGGGAGATCAGAGATAGGAGGTTAGTTAATACAGGAAAGGACATGAAATTATAGAGAGTATTACTTTTGCAAATAGGGAAACTGAGAGGAAAATAGTCGTGTCAGTGTTAGGGCACCCGGCCGATGTTAGAGGTATCGAATTTGTCGAAGGTGATGAGGACGCGGTAGGGATCAGGATTTACACGGACGGTTTGCGTATGGATGATGGTCAAGCAGGCGCGGCATTTGTCGTATATAGTGGGCAAAGGGAAATGTTTCGGTTTCAGACCAAATTTGCGAACTGGAGCACTATCTTCCACTGCGAATTGGTAGCCATACGAGAGGCTATCGATTACGTAATAAATCATACGGGCAGAGACGAGTATTATATAATCAGTGATAGTAACTCGGCGCTGACGGCTTTAACAAATATGAACACCTCGACAAACCTCCAAGCGGACGTCTGGAATATAGCGCATACGGCGCTCGAGTTTCGACGTTTAAAGTTCTGTTGGGATAGGTCGCACGATGGTAACATAGAAAACGATAGGGCTGATGAATTAGCTAAGAAGGCCGCGACGGGCGACTTTCGGATATTACATTCGTCGATACCGAGGTCTTTAATTAAAAGAAAGCTGCGCGAAAAGTCAATCCGACAATGCGAAGAGAGGTGGAACAACGCTACTACGGGCAGGTTGATCCACAAATTCATACCGAGCATAGAAGCTAGAGGTAAGATCGAGGTGAAACTCGATCATAAAATGGTGCAACTGTTAACAGGGCACGGCGCCCCTAAAGCATATTTACAATGGTTCGGTTTAACCGATAACGACCGCTGCGAATGCTCTTCAACTGCCCACTCGAGACGGCAAATCGAGGGTTAGCTGATATGAAATTAGCTGTCGCAGGGCTAGCAAATTACAAAAAAACCAACAAATTAAAAATAAAATTAATTAATTATGATTATTACCAAAATCTAATATGCACGACAAACCCACACACCACTAAAACAATTACTGTCAAACCTTAAACGCGCGGAATATCGGGAATAAATCAACACAAGTAAATAATAACAAACTAAATCAAAAACCCACATTAATTTAAATCAGTAGATAAATAAAGAAAATAAAATAGAGTGAAACCGCGCATCCCCCGGACTTTAAAGTGATTGTGATTCCACTAGAACATTTTGTGCATACCCACCAGAACTTTAGCAGTGCATACCCATCTCCCGTTAGGTGTAAGATATTAATAGACGTAAGAAGACGAACAGATCTTCGGATACTGGAGAAATTATTATCGAGGTAAGAAGAAAAACTGTCGGCTGCACTCGCATAAGCATTGATTTGTATTAATAAGTAGATTTAAAATAATTTAATGAGCAGGTTTTTGTGAGTAATGGCTCTAGCCGACATAATGCTTATGTGAGTACACCTGATAAATTGGGCAATGCTTTTTGCTTTTTTTTGTGCACTGCTATATGCTTAATGCTTATTAGATATCTATTTACATAAATATATTTATTTATATTTATTTTGCATTTATTTTTGGAGCTTGATTTGTTTTGTCTGACGTTCTGCCGCCATTTTTGGTGGCAGCATTTTTATAGGAACGAAGATTGTAATTGTGAAAAATGTAATTATAATATAAATCAGCTAGGGAATGGCAGGGAAAGCTAGGGATGGATTTAGGCTAAAGATAGAATAAATTACTTAGATCAGGGAGGATAAATTTACAAATTTATAGAGCAGGCAAAATAGCTGGATTTACTATTAAAATATTTGGCGAATGCTTAGAAATTTGAATCCATTTTTAATATTCGTTAGCTAGATTTGGATAATTTTAAGACGACCCTTCAGGTTGCACCGGTAACCAGAGCTGGCGACTGCTATCCGGTATTACGGATCCTTCCCCTTTTACTTTCGCGCGTGTCTTGTTGAGTGGACACAATCCAAATTAACGCTAGGGATACCATTATTCAAATCAAATTTTTAGTTTTTGTTTTAGTTTGTTAGATTTTTATGTAGGATCAATTAATTTTGAAGTTAGATTAAATCTGAAGCACGTTTATATTTTCGCGTTTAAACTCAATGTAGTACCTTCGGGTGGGAGCATTTGGGACGTGGCCGCAGGTATAGCGGCCCTTATTCAAAATATAATGTCTTCGAACGTAGCCGCTGCTCATTCTTGTTAGACACAGTTCGGTTCCACTTCTATTGTTTTCTAAATATATACCATAATTCACCGATATTCAGTGGAATGTGAAAGGGGTTAAGCAAACCCGTGGCTATTAAGATCCCAAACACTTATTACAAATTAATTATTAGTTACTACTAGTAAGACATTTAAAAAATTGAAAATTGCAGACACACCTGAAACAGGTTCAGTCAAAAACTAAAAATTTCTTAAAGTGTTTGTTCACACAATTTAAATACACAGCAAAAAATTAATCTCGTTAGCATAAAATCTTGGTTAAAACGTGTTTAATGGTAATGGTAATGAACCTCTATTAAGGGACCGGTTTTAAGGTGTGATATTTGAAGTTCATGACCATTATCTTAACGAATTAAAGATCAATTAAAAATTTAAATAAATTACCTAGATACTATTTACAATTAGTGTCAAAAATACATACCATCTTGTAAAATCACAATCCAAACTTGAATACTAATATAAAAACATTTACAAATATATGACTTATAAAATTGAATTTATATGGGTTAAGAAGCAACAAATTAATAAACAGATTTCCTAGAAGACACAATTCCAATAACCCTTATTGCAGCACTGAAGCAGTCTTGGAAGTTGTTAAACGTCTGTCGATTCCGATAGTTGTTTTGAAGAAATCTCACTTCTTCACTGCGTGCTTTGGTTTAATTATAATGGGAAGTATGTATACTTTATATTTGAGTTTTTCAAGTAATAGCATGTCAAAGGTTAATGCTATTAAAAATATCTATTACAAATATTTTAATTTTAAAACTATCTGGGTTTTCAGCGGATAATATTATTTATATAATAACAAATACCCCTAACTACATCCAATTATAGATTAGGAAATACTTATACTTTAAATAGCATTCATTTTAAATTAATTTAATTACAATACGTATGCAAGTTTGTAATATAGGAGATTCCCATAAAATAAGATATAATATTTACAGCTGATTATATGATATTCCGTCTAAGATACGCTCTGTAATTAGGCAATAGCTATTTGTGTAATTAGTACATGAAGAATGCTCTTCATGAGTGAGTTCTGAGCAATTTGCTGAACAAGCGAAGCTAGCCACGTCAGCTTATAAAACCTGTACGAATTGCATACATAACTTCATATTTCATTGTGTTCACATATTTTAATTTTTTGGCGATAATTTTTGACGTTTAAAATGGGTATTACTATTTAGGGCTGCGCTGCAAGTTAAGGTCACCTGAGTTCAAAATGTATTGTGTCGCATCTACCAAGCATATAATAATAATGACTTCTTTATTGAGAACTTTTACGTTTATACATGTGTGCATAAAATAGAAAAAAAATAATAAACTAATTACAAAGTTCACAAATGGTGAATTTATCGCCAGCTGGCGATTTCTTCCGATTTACCATTGGCGAAACCTCAAGTTAATAAACAATAGAAAATATTAACTTCGTAATCGGACTTGTATACCTATTATTACATAAAAAATGCATAGTTATTTGTACGTTCAACGAAAAACATAGAGGAATGGGAAAGGACGGAAATGGACGTGGGAACGGGGAACAATAGGAAGCATATCACATGAAAGTTAGGTCTTGTTGAAGAAATACAGTTTGATTTTATTTTTGAAAATATTAATTGAATTAGATATTTTAATATCTATCGGAAGCAAATTCCATTGTCGAATAGCTTTAACAGTAAATGAGTGATTGTAGAAATTAGTTCTATGAATTGGAATTGTAAAACGAACATTATCAGTCGATCTTGTTAGGTACTGTCCTGACAAAAGGTGAAAATTAGTTTGTAGGTACTGAGGAGTATGTGTTTTTACCACTTTCTAAAGTAATACAGCGCAATGCATACTACGTCTGTCGTTCATGGTCAACCAACCTAGTTCATTCCTGTATGGAGTAATGTGTTCAAATTTCGGTAAGTTATAAATAAATGATACCAACATTCTGTAAACGTTGAAGTTTGTTACGCAGATAACCAGCCATATCTGTAAATACTACATCAGCGTATTCTATTTTTGGAACTAAAAGTGCATTGACTAAACGCAAGCGAGCTTGGAACGGAAGAAAATTTTTTAATAATGCTAGCTGATGGAAGGTAAAAAAGAAATTTTGACTAATTTTATTTACATGTGTAATCCAGGATAAAGTATCATCTATATGGATACCTAGGTTTCTAACTACACTACTAAAAGGTATTAGGGTGTCAATAAATTTTATATCGGTAAGGGTGTTCTTCTGTATAAGTACTTTATTATAAGGTGAGCTAATAATAATACAGTGGTTTTTTTTTAAGATTAATTGCTAGACCATGCCTATTAATCCAATCAGCTATTTTGCTCAAATCTTCATTTATTAGACCAATTGTAGTATTAATATGCTGTACCTCTGAATGCCTGTATATTTGAAAATCATCAGCAAATAAATGATAACGACAGGTTAAACCTTTACTAATAGAGGCAATGAACAAACTAAAAAGCAACGGCCCAAGTACATTACCTTGGGGAACACCCTTGGTGACTACTACCCAATTAGAAGATCCACTTCTGGCTTGTATACGTTGTTCACGTTCGGTTAGGTAGGATTCAAACCATGTAATGACAGCCACAGATAAATTATGCATTTTTAAATAAGCTAGTAGGATGTCATGATCAACTAAATTAAATGCATTAGTGAAATCAAGTAGGGTCAAGATTGTAACCTCTTTATTGTCTAGTGCATAATGAATATCATCAATGATCTTAATAAGCGCCGTTGATGTACTTTGGTTTTTACGAAAAGCTGACTGCAAAGGATTATATAAGTTATTGATTTCAAGATAATCAGACAACTGCTTGTGAACTATTTTTTCGCAACAACGTGAGAGAAAAGACAACACTGATATCGGTCTAAAGTCAGACATTAAGCCCGGATTTGAAATTTTTCGAATTGGAATGACATGCGCTTTCTTCCATATTATAGGAAAGCAGCTAGGGGACAAAGAGAAATTAACAAGGTGGGTTATAATGGGAAGAATAATGTCGACAACAACTAAAATACTTTCACGATTTATGCCATCATAACCCGTACATTCATTATTAAGTTCATGCATAACACGTAGTACTTCAATCATTATCTACTTCTGTAAACGAAAAAGCAGAAGTTGGCATTTCTACATAGTTGGTTACAGCGGTTACGTAGAATTCTATATTCTTCCCATCGTATTTCAGTTTTTGCTGAAGATATATACGTTTCTTGAGAGGCGCGTTTCTGTCAAAAGTTGTGTATATTACATTTGTAAACCAGTCCACCTTTAAATCACTTGTGTCTAGTAGTAGCATATGATCCCAACAAATTAAAGCTACATCGGATCTGTAGTGGTTGATATTAATGTTTTTGATATCTCGAAATGTAATGAATTTAGATCGGTGGGGGATGGATTTTACTTTATAAGCTACACAGAGAAGATCATGTTTAGAGAAATTGTGGTTACCAGTTTGACTGTATGCCATAATTTTACTAAGATCCGAACAAATGGTTAGATATAAAAGAGAGCTTGAGAGTTCGCTGTAGTGATATGTGGGATCAGAAGATTGAATGGATAAATTAAGAGAAGAAACAATATTCTTAAGTTTGACAGCGCGGTTGTCATTTTTTAGAAGGCAAGTATTAAAATCGTCCATGATAATACAGTTTAAATATTCAGCACTCAACTGCTCGATGGTATCCTCAAGAACATCAAAGTAGTTTGCTTCGGGCGGACAGTAAATGACGCCCACAAGTAATTTGAACTTTGGAAGCTCAATAAATAAAAACTCAAACGAATGTTCGTTATTTGGATTTGACTGAGCAATAATTTTAAACTCGTATGTATTGCGAAGATAGATAGCAATCCCTCCACCTCTACTAGATAGTCTATCAAACCTAATTATATTGAAGTTATGCACGGATATCAGCGTATCTGGAATAGATGGTTTTAGCCAGGTTTCAGTAACAAGTATTGCATCAATAGTAGAGTTCTCAAATAAGAGTTGAAAGTCTACTATATGGACAGGTAAGCTCTGAACATTTATTTGGCATAATTGTAGATAGTTAATAGAAAAATAACTTAATATTAGTAAATAAAATAGCAAAACAATTCTAGAGATTAAAAGTTGATTAACAATTAAATAAACATTAACCGAAAAAAGACTGTTGAGTACATAAAAAGGATACTCAGGAGAGAAAACGGTGTATAACCAAACAGATATTAAACAAATGCGGCCTTGAATATTCTTACTTGATGTCTAGTTAGAGCGGTGAAGATTCTTGGATCCAAAACACTTATTACTACATTTGAAAAATAATATAAAGAGGTAAGGTAGTCCTATACGGGGACTGACTTCCGAAAGAGAAACTTATTGTTCAAGCGGTAACAATGGACTGTGTTAGGCCGTGCAATCACCATACATATGGCAAACAAGATAGAACATTGTAGGTGAAACGTGATCGGGTTATTAAATTAAAATAAAACAGCAGATATTACCATTATCAAATAAACTTAAACTTTATAGTAATAATATAAAGAAACTAAATGAATATATACAGGGTTGGACGGAACATACCGCCCACCAAAATGGAAACATTTAAATTTTCGTCTAAAGGGATGGGGTAGTGTTTAATCACAGGACACCTAAAATCACCACACGCTGTTCTAACGGTGGCCACGCGGACAATCCCGTCGGCGTCAGGATGCACGGAGATAATACGCCCAAGTGACCACACTGAGAAAAGGATTTTGTTGCTTCAACTGAAAATTAGTTGATTCAATTAGAATTTTGGTTTGTATATAAACAATGATCTATATGCATTAAATAGAACATAATAAAATGTTGGAAAGCCGATTTTGAAGCAAACAAACCTAAATTTGCACCACAATAATTATGGCATTTACTCAAATCGCTATTAATGTAACTTGAATGTTAGGTATCGTTACTTCGATTGCTTGTAGGTTTGATTTGAATTATTTAATACTTTTATCAAATAAACTGTTATGTTAAATCAACACGTTGAATATCCCACTTACATATAAAAATCATTGAAGCAAATACTTGAAAGGGTTTGTAGCATTAAAACAAACTATTCAAATTTTTCAATTAACCAAAAAGCGTAATTGGTTTAACTAACCCATATGTTGAGCAGATAATAAATATTAAGCTAAGTGGCTAATAAGGTTCAAGTAATAACATTTTTGGTTTAATCAAACTTTTATTGTGTTGAATTGAAACATTTAGCTGTCAAATCAATCATTTCGTTGCGTTGTACATTGTTTAGAAATAGAATTAGTTTAAACATCCAAGGTAGTTTGATTTAATATCCAGCTTGATCGATTCCGGCTTAATGAAGTTATTTTAACCATTTTTTTTTACAACTTGGCGATCAACAAATAAGTTTGTTCATCCCTAACAGATTTTAAAAATATTGATTTAAAATAACTTCATTCAGTCACATTATCAAGTTGTATATTGAATCAAATCTCACCTTGAATGTTACATTAACCCTAGTTCATCCTGCATAATTTTCAGTATAGCTTCCACTTCAATTTTATAAAACTGACACTGATTATTGAAAGTTTGTTTATTCCTTGAGGTTGCCATTGATCTTTGAAGTTATACGTTCGCTTATATAGTTGAATGCTAAAAACAACGGCATTTAGTTATGGGCAATCAGACCAATTTATAAGTAGGTACTTACGTGTTTTTAGACGAAGAGATTTTGCTTAAACATAGTACAGCATACTAAATTTATCTTCCATGTATTTTTACAGTTAGTTGAAATACTTTTATGGAAACTAACACAATAAACAATGCGAAGTAACGCTTGACGCCATGTTGACGTGTCGCAGTCGAAGGGTAGCAGTATATTAAAGATATAATGTGCGCGCGCAGTACAACCAATACGCAGTATCGGACACTTACTGAAAACGATTGGAGTTCAACAAATAACCCGACGTTTGATTTGGCAATCGTAGTTTATTTAAATCAACAAGCTAGAGTACGTTTGTTTCAATGTTAAATTTGTTACAAAACGTGTTTATTTGACACTTTTTTTAGCATTCATTTAACTAAAATGGATTTTTGTCAACATTAATGTAGTATTGAACTAAGATATGAAATTTGTTGACAATATTAGTTTGTATTAAATACGACTGATGTTGAATGAAATTCACTTTTGCATTCTTTTATTAACCAACTGTTATTATGCATTCAAACAAACAAATTTAAGTCAACTAATTTTTGATGTTAGTTTAACCATCTACAAGCGGTTCAGTGAATATAGTTTCGTTTAGAACGACTAAAAATACTTGATCAAATGCTTTACTCTTCAAAACAACAGAATTGGTTGTAACAACCAAATCACTTTTCTCAGTGCACTGAAAAAGAGGAAGAAAATCGGCTTTAATTAGAACTAAGTCTCCCGGTTGAATATTATTTTTGGCTACATGCCATTTGGATTTTACTTGAAGGGTATGCAAGTATTCCCGGAACCAGCGCGCCCAGAAGTCCTGGTAGATACGCTGCAGTAAGAGCCAACGAGACAAACGATTTAAAGGCAGTGTCGTCAGTGCGTGACCAGGCAGGACGGAAAGAACGGAAAGGGTCAAAAAATGACCCGGCGTTAAACAACTAAGATCGTTAGGATCATTACTAACTGAAGTCAGAGGGCGCGAATTGCGAACAGCTTCAATTTGCATGAAAACGGTTGACAACTCTTCAAAGGTTAGAACCTGCTCTCCTACAACACAAACTAGCAGGATCTTGACGGATTTGACGCCAGCTTCCCAAAGACCCCCAAAATGGGGCGCGGAAGGTGGGTTAAAATGCCAAGTAATTAGTTCTTGGAAAGCTGCGGCTTTAGCAAAGGAAACCAGTTGGCGATGGGCACTGACAAAGTTTGTACCATAGTCGCCATACAAATGTTCACACGACGAGCAAGAAACCGACGAAACGTGGCCAAAAAAGCGTCAGCGGTTAAATCGGAAACTAGCTCTAGGTGAATAGCCTTGGTACATATACATATAAAAAGTCAGCGGTAGGCCTTTAAAGTTTTGGCGCCGCGGATTCGGTTCATGGTTATTGTAAACGGGCCGCAAAAGTCCACGCCAGGTGGAAGATTGCCCATGGGGGCTGAAAAGACTTGGCATGTGTTTTCCAACAAGAAATGCAAGAGCGAACTACTCGGCGAATAGATATTCTCGCAGAAACTATCCAAAATATTTGGCTTATAAGGAATTATGTTTTTTGCATACTTGCGTGATAATATTTGTGATGAATGTACTGAATGTACAGATCCGTGAAATGGCTCTTACTGGGCAATAGAGCGGGGAATCGTTTATCGTAAGGAATAGGGGCGTAACTTAACCGACCACTTGCACGAAGCACGTAATTAAAAAGAAAGGGAGATAATTTTTGGAACCTTCTAGCAAGTGGGGTCTCGGATGGAAGGGTCCTGATCTCAACGGTATAAGCTGTTTATTGGGCATGTTTAACAAGGCATTCAAAAGCGAGCTCGAACTCATAGCGGATATAGATCCAGTACGTTTAGTTAAAAGATGCCTGACATTATTAGTAGAGCGGAAGGTATAAGCGGTTATGCGAACGACCGAAGGAAAATAATACTGATTTTTAAGTAGGGCATCCAATACATTACAGGACCAAGTAGTAGTGAGTGTAGCGAACCGTTCTTCACTTAATACCTGTTGCGGTTTTAGAGAACAAGAACGTGGAACATGATTTATTTCTTGAAAATGTACTAAAATGCGTGAAGCCGCCCGGGTAACAAACCACGTGATTCAACGTCAGCGGTATTATCGTTAGAAGGCACGTGAATCCACATGGCGTTAGAAGTTTTATCTTGGATATAAGATACTCTGTTGGCCACGAGAGTCCTCCATCGTTGGAACGGAGCGGAAATCCATGAATGTACGACCATCGAATCGAACCAACAGTATATTCTATTAAAAGTGAGATGGAAAGAAAACACATTCAGAACAAAATCTAGTAATTTAGTAGATAATGTAGCGGCTAACAATTCTAACCTTGGCAGGGAAAGAGGTCGCAATGGAGCTACTTTAGATTTCGCACATACCAAACGAACTATAGGTTCTTTAGAACCGTTAAGAAAACGAAAATAAACGACGGCGCAGTAGCCGCGTTCCGAAGCGTCCCCAAAACAATGTACCTCACACGAATCGTAGTGAGAAGGGACTAGAAGGCGCGGTAAGAAAAAATCTGCAAGCAGAGGAAGGCTCTCAACATATCTTTCCCATAAACGACAAAACTCCGGTGGTGGACGGGCATCCCAATCTAGTTTGAGAGTCCAAAGATGTTGGAGGAAATGTTTTATTAAAAAGTAAAGAGGGGAGAGAATTTCTAACGGGTCAAAAATGCGGGCTAGATTAGAAGCAATATTACGTTTTTGTACAAGGGGTATGTATAGCGTTGACCACGAAAAGGAAATTATCTGAAGAGGGGCTCTACTGGAGACCCAAAACTTTCACGGTAGGATCAGAAGGATCCTCAAAGCAATGCGGTTGCAAACACCGATGAGGGAGGAGAATGCCGTTAAGCAAATTGGGATCATTACTAGACCACTTGTGCAGATCGAATCCACCTCGTTTTAAAAGAGCTACAAGCTGCTCTGTTAAATCCGAGGCGGATTGAACAGTATCTCGACCTGTCACTAGGTCATCAATATAGGTATGATGACGAAGAGCGAAAGCGGCTAGAGAAAAGGGAATTTCTAGAACTTGACCGAAATCAATTCATGGCGTTATGTCCCTTCAGATTTGAATCCTGTAGATATCTCTAGAAGCACAATTCAATAATTATTGTTAGCCCATTCTCTGGTGGCATCGCCCAGATTTCTTAATGCACCTACAATCTATTCGGTCAGAAAACAAGTTCCATAAGGAAATTCTTTCTGAAGTGCGAGCTTCACAAATATATTTTCACATTCACCTCAAGCACTTTGAGTTTTCCCTCTGAACGATTTTTATCAGTACTCATATTAAAACGCGTTACTGCTTACAAGATATGTTTTTGTTATAATTCCAAGCAGTATGGGGCTAGTTCACGTAGCGCAGGCTCATTGTCAGCTCTTGAATTAAAAAATGCATTCAGCATTCTAATTAGAATCATGCAAATGCAATGCTTTCCTAAAGACTATTATAGGCTAACTCATCAAATCATAGCAAATAATACCAATATCATTAGTCTGACTTCTTTCATCGACTCCCCAAACCTTATAAGAACTGGAGATCGATTAGGCAATTCAGAATATTCATACGATAGGAGACATCCTACTCGACCTCATCCTCACTTTACAAAGTTAATAATTTATGTAGAACACGCAAGACTTATGCATGTAGGTTCACAAAGTTTATTAGTCTTCATTTGTGAATGTTATTGGCCATTAAAGGGTCGAAATTTAGTGAAACACATTGTGCGAAAATGCACCTTGGTATAGATTCAATGGTAAAGTTATTCAGCCAACAATAGCTGATTTACCTGCATCTCGTTTGCAAGCAGGCTTAGCAATTCAATTCGTAGGAGTGGAATATGCAGGTCTCCTTTTAATAAAAATCACGAGGGTGGGGAATATAAGCTATCAAAGGCTTATGTTCTTATGATTGTGACGACTTTGCTCTCCTTCGGACAAGATTTTTGGACATTACGATTTTGGTTTACTTCCCGGTTTTGCTGGGTTTTCTTTCATTTGCTTTCTTTTTCTTTCACCCGGTGTGGGTCCGTGAATAGAATAGTCCCACGGTACGACCTGCTTGTCGTAAGAGGCGACCACAGCGGTCCAACACATACACATACACACTTCATACACACACTCCATAAACGCACACACTTCATACATCCACACATTTCTGTTTGGTTCTCCTTTCTTTTGTTTTTTCTTTCACCCGTGTGGGTCCGGGAATAGAATAACCCTATGGTACGACCTGCCTATCGTAAGAGTCGACTTCAGCGACCCAACAAATTCACACACGCACACTGTATACACGCACAACACATACACACATACTTCTTACACACCCACACAGACACACATACACACACGCACGCACACGCACACACCTTCTCATACATAACTACACTGGGATTCTGTTTTATTTTCTTTTCTACAATATTTTGTTTTTTTAGGTTTTGTATTTGGTGATGATGTTATTCTTTTGGGTTTTTCCTTTTTCCTTTTCTCCGTTCTTTCCATTCTACATTCCTCTCCTTTTTCCTTACGCTGGTCTTCCTTGCTGTCGGTCCCTATACCGATTGTGTTTTGTCCATCTGCTCCTGTGGTAGGTGCTTTCTAGTTCGTCTTTCTTCCTTCAGAAACTACGACTTAGTCGACTTAAGAACTAGTTAGCCTTTCTTTCTTTCGGTTCTTCGGTTTCGACTACCACAGTTGAGAGTACATCGTTCCCTTTCCCAGAGTTCCTCCTCTCTTCCTCTCGTTCTCCCTTGTTGTTCCTTTGTTTGCTTGAGGCTTGACTTTTGGGTCCTCTTCTGGCTGGCGCTGTTGGGTTTTCTTGCTCGTTCCTTTACTTCTGTTGAGGTTGAAGGTTGTACTGTTTCTTCACAAGAAATATCCGTCCTTCAACGACTTTCTCAGTGCCCACGCCGTTCCATCCTAGTCCTCCTAGATTGTGTATTACTCGTCTTTTTTCCTTCCTTCGTTTTTTTCCTTTCTTTCTTTCTTCGAGCCAATAAAAGTTTTTTTGTGTGTTTTGTTGGGTGGTTCTTTTTTTTGGTTTCTTTATTCTGGTAACGAATTTTCTTTTAGTTCGCAAGCGAATTTCTTTTTCCTTTCTTTTTCTCTTTGGGTTTTTGTTGATCCTGCCCACTCCCATTATTTTGCTTCTCTACCCCGACCTTTTAATTTTGCTGGGGGGGATTTGTTACGTTTATTTTCGGTAATAATTGGTTATTTTACTTGCACTAATTTTGAATTCAAATCATTTGCTAATTAATTATCTGGATATCTAAATTCCATGTCCACAGTTAAATAAAATCGTTGATTCATAATTAAAAAAAAATACGCTGGCTAATAATTTTCAACTAAAATCCACTTTGCTTCTAAAACGAAACTTTATTCGATAAATTAAATATCCTGTATATTTTACTTGGTAAGTAGTTCCGCTAATTAAGAATAAATTCTACTTCCCAGAATTCCCTAACGTAAAGTTTACGCTATACTCAGATAGTCGATAACGTTTTCCAAGTATCCGATAAGTGCTTCTTAGGTGTTTTCCGTCGAAAGAATTCGTCGAATTAAAGCTGCGTATTATTCCAATATAAACAGTGTTTTTCTAGGTTAATTCTGAATAGAAATATTACTTTGAACTCTGGTCACTGGCTGAACGAAATTGATTTTATTTGCTTTCCAATCTAAACAACTGAGATACGTGTAGAAATGTTTGGTTGTTTCCGTTTTTCGTTATGAAAATTTTGTGCACGCAATACGGCGTGCTTCTTCCGGTGGCCTTAAAGCCGCGATGAATAGTCGTCCCTTGCTGTAATGGAAGACCAAATGCGTTCTTTCTGGGGGTAGGCCCACCTACTCGTTGCCGTGGACCAGTTAGTGACCCAACCCCGAGGGCGGCAACTTTGAGGGTGAGTGTTTTCTTTCTCCATCATTTACGATTGCGACCATATCGGTTGGGATTTTCAGTTTAAGCTCATGCATTCCTAAATTTAATCCGTTTAGACGACAATTAGTGAATTAATTTGAGATTTATTGACACTATATGAATGCATTACTATTTGCTTTAAATAACTAACTTTAAATAACTAAAAGTGAAAATGATTTGAAGGCTTGCTGGCAGGTTTGAAAATGTTGGTGCCATTAGATGTATATACTTAGTTTAATTTAAGATTTACCATGCTGATTTAGAGGCGTTGGTTTTAGAGGGGTAATTTCGCTTAATTTCTTTTTTTTTGTTAAAACTCAATCTAGGGAGTAACCTATAACCGGCAGCTCACCATTTAAAAAAAATTATTTGTTCCTTTGGTTGATATTTTTTTTAGATTTAGTGTGTAATTATTTATTGCGTGTACACATTGTGTTTAATTATAGGTTTCTTTTGTTGATATGTTGTGTTTTGAGTATGAATGAGTGTGTGTAATTTTTCTTTCTTTATTTCAGACTTTTCTTTACTTTGGTATATGTGTAGGTATTCTACCCTGCCCTCTGGCCGATTGATCCCGGTCATACTTTTTTTGTTTTGTTTTTGTAGGCTGCGTCAATGCACGTAGTAATATCTTATGTGGTAGAGTTTAAGACAATTTTAAAATTATGAGAATGTAGCTGTAAATTAATTACGGTGAATGTAAGCTGATAACTTAACAAATAACGAATAAATCTTTAGTAGAGAGATGTGGACTGTATAAAATTTAAGTGATAGTTAAACAAACAACAAATAATTAATGTTTTAAACCAAATCAAACTTTTACTAAAACACTCACCTGGTGATTTATGCAGCCGTGCCAACGAAAAAAAAACGATGTAACAAATACTACTCTTCTCTTTTGGTGGGTGTAGCGAAGCACATTTATAACGATAGCGGTGTTCTAAAAACAAGCGGTTCATGTAATTAATTTGTTCTATGTAGAACGTGTAGAATAGCGATGCGGCCCGTTCGAACGACAAAACGATTCTCTCTTGACTTTGTGGATTTTCCAGTCACAACACTGTTTGCACATGCGGAATAACAACGTTCACCACTCGCGGCACTTGTTGGCGCGTGCCTCAGTAAACCAAGGAAATTCCACTCTAATAAATTTAAATATTCCGCGGCGAATTTAAATAATCAACAAACTCGATGTATTAATGAAATTGGCAGTAAAATTTACAATATAAACGAAACAGTAGCTATATAATTCTACACTTAGTGATTTTGTCGCATGAAAATTTGGTTGTAAGAAAATTAGGGTATATATTTAGTTTTTTTTAATGTTATTAACTAAACGTCAATATATAAGTTATAATAAAGTATTTTCATTTGTCATGTTCTAAATTACATCCCTATAACTTGTCTGGGAAAAGTTTAACTTTGTTCTCAAAATATCTAAGAGTAAAAACCCCCTGAGATATAGTTTTTTGCAATCTACCGCAGCCACAAAAGGTCGAAGCTAGTCCCGCCAGAGTTTTGTTTAGACTCTGTAGTATACCCATTCCTACCTGTTAAAAGGTAGGGTGCAGTTGAATAAACAAATTTTATTAGGTTATGTTGAAAGCAATTTCTTTGAAGTACATTTTTCGATTCGTTCTGAATAAATTTGATCAATTTCGATTAAATAAATTCGTCATATAACGCGGACGTTCTCTTTAGCAAGTAATGTGATTGATGTTTATAACAGCTCCACATTTTATTTTAAGTTCATTCTAGAAGTAAACTGTTAATACACTACTGGGAATGACACATCAATTTTTAGGACAGCAGCTTTAAATAATTGTAAAAACTATATAAAAAATAGTTTCAATTTTTTTTGTCAATTTTAAATATCAAGGAAATAAGCAGCATTTCACTTACCATTGTTTTGCTTCCCACTAGCTCAACTAACAACAATCTAAGCTTTGATGCTAAGGAACACAGTTTCTATTGAACAATTTAAAATAAATAGTAAAAACTTGTTTGAAAAACATCCCAATTATCCTAATTACATATAAGCGTACTTGAATTTTTTTGCTGTCTATAAATAAATTTCAATAATTATTGCACTGTTGTAAAATAAAATTCCCCGTAAAAGAACAAACTGTACATACGCGTGTACCTTCATAAAATGTAAATTATACTTGTAAGTCAAAGGTTAAGACGCAAATAAAACAAATCCTTCATGCCGCATCTTAGTTCTATCAGGAGCCATAAATATAGTCATTGTCATGGACAATAATAATGTTAAATTACATCAACTAAGTCATTGTAATGCAAATTGTTGGGTTTCCTTTGCATTCTAAGAAGATGAATAACGGTAATAAAAGCGTTGATTTTGTTTGGATAGAGAGCTCCTCTTATACAGAGTTTTAAAAAAGTGTAGTGATACAGGAGGTCCTAATTCCAAGATCGTAATCTTCTCCCTTAAATGATTGTTACTTATTTTCTGAAGTATCTCTATGACAAAGAGCTTAATTAAGGGCGTATTGGTTTCAATGCGTGAGTGATATTATTAAAATCCAGGTTAAAGTAATCTATAATAACACCATTAAACATAATTGTATTTTCCAGATTATTTACCTGTTATTTTTCTATTATTTTTAATCATAACCATATATGTTAAAGGTTCATTCCCTTTTAAGAAATAATATAAAACCGAGGACCGATAAAAATAAATTATTGCTGGTTACCAGATGTTATAACTTTATAATATTTGACTTTGTACTAATTATAGTTAGTAGGGTAAGAACAGGCATCTTAAACCCACCCCTCAACATTTTTACACTCATAGCACCGGCACTTTCCTCTGACGTTGCATAGCCTCGTCCACCCAAACCACTGACGTCACACAGCCACGCCCTCCCATTAACACTAATCACTTTTGAGTGGGAAAACTTATTAACACTAATCGCATTGTAATGGAAAAAACCCATTAACACTAATAGTTTTATAATGGGAAAACTTATTAACACTAACAGCTTTTTAATAGGAAAACTTATTAACACCAATAGCTTTTTAATGGAAAACTCATTAACACTAATCGTTTTGTAACGATAATACAATTTTTCTTGCCTCACAACTGTCATCCGCCATTTTGTCTTACGTTGCATCTAACATCCTCGATTTTTTCTTATGCCACTCCGCCATTTCTTGTTATGTTAATCCGCCTTTTTTTCTTGACCATCCTGTATATATTGATATGATTAAGACCGCACGTTGAAGCGCTACATAATTATTGATGTGATAACGGCTCGCTTTAGGCGTCGCTAGAAAGTGCTGTGATTCAGGTGCAGCAAATTGCAAATTTGAAATTACTGCCATACCTTCCTTTCTAACTTATCTTTGTCTGGCTATCTCAACGGAAGTAATGAAATTTACAACACGAAGTCAAATACAGCAATATCAAAAAGTATCTATACAGTCTAAAATATTTTCCCTCATACAAAATAATATATAACATTTACTGCAAAGTTTCTTTCAAACATAAAGTTATTCCTCAAGTACTTATTTACTTAATTATCAAAAGGTTACTCACCTAATGTTGCTTACAATTTACAGAACTAAAATCTCTCTTTGTGGATAGTTTACCTGGCTTTTATTCCCACGCTTATAAGATTTCTTTTGACCAAACTTCCCTGGTAAATACTCTTACAAGAAAATATTATATGATTAAAACTTATTCTACCTTAAATTAAAATAATTTTGTTTCATAACTTATTCACAATACTTACCATCTGGTATCATTCGGGTGGGCGGCGTCCGAAAATATGTAAGCTTGGCTTGATTATTTGTTTAATAAGTATAAGCAAAAATAATTATAAGTTTTATAAATACATAAAAATAAAAGTGAAATAGTTAAAATTGAATAATTTTAACAGTTTGAAGCAGTTTGGAAGTTCGGAATCCTTTGGAAGGCTTCCTGGTTGCTTGTGGAACCAAAATAAACTTAAACACTTATTGAATAAATGTATATACAGTTTAAAGAGGTGTAAAAGTCTTCTGCGATCTTCGGAACTCTTCGGAAGGCGTCATGTTTTACTTGTGGGACAACGTTAAGTTACAAAGAATTATGATATGAAATTAAAAACTACTAACTGAACATATATACGAGCATAGAGAGGTTCAGAAGTCTTTGGTTATCTTCAGAACTCTTTAGAAGGCTTTGGAATTTATTTGTGAGGTCCAGTGAGAACTTGAACAACGACAGTTAGAAAATATTTACAGTTTTATGAGGCCCAGACGTCTTCGGTGGTCTTCGGAACTCTTCGGAAGACTTCGTGTTTTTTTTGTGGGACAACGTGAGGGTATGAAGAATTATGGTGTGGACGTATGAACAGCTTGGAGGAGTTAGGAGGTCTTTGGTGATCTTTGGAACCCTTCGGAAAGCGTCGTGGTAGTGGTGCCTTAGGCCTCGTCGAGTGCGTCACAGTTGAACTCTGCGGGAGTGTTGTCCCGGCGATAGAGTTCACATACGCAATCACAATAACGACTTGTCGGTGATGTATGGAACGGAGCTTAACGCCCATACGTAGTTTGTTAACTATTGATTGATTGATGAATTATAGTGACGTGCCCTAGGGACGGCGGCGGACAACGTCACCGTCGGAGAATACACAGGCTATGGAGAGCGCTGCACGCTAAAGTGTTAGCAGGCTATGGTGAGCACTGCCAGTTGAATCTTTAGTTTATGGGGAGTACTAAAGAATGTCTTTCGGAGAATTTGTAATTATATTTATACACTTCCATTTCCTATGCTTCCTGTGTTGAAAAACGTTAATGATGTCTTTAACCAATAAAATTGTGTGTTTCAATTTTCGAGTGTAAAAGAATCTCCAAATTTTGTTTGAACAATGAGCGGGCTGATTTTTGGGTACCACAAAAAATGAGTTGGAAATTTTTGCGATTCTTAGTTTGTTCTGTGTTCAGCTCGGACATGGTCATATAGCCAACACATCACCTTATCATCAGAAAGAAAGGTTGTAACATACTGTTTTAATACGCTCTAATAGTTCTAGTATTCCTAAAAATAGTTATTTTCTAGTTTAATTTTAGCATTCTAATTATTAGAATGAAGGTCTGCAATTGTAGCGGCTGCGGGATCACCCAAGTAGGTTCCCAGCGAAGTTCCCAGAAAGTTCTAATCCAAGAGTTAATCATTTTTCTAAAGGCACTTTACTTCAAAGGCACTAAACATGTCAGATTAGTTGCTATTTATGATTAGATGTCAATCATGCTTTAGGATCCTATTTATGTCAGGGTGGTCTGAAGCAATTTTTCAATTAGCGGAGCACTCAACTAAAATTAGTTCCGAGATCTACTTGTGTGGCAATCTTAGGCAATGGGCAGTTTAATTAATATTAAAGATTTACGACCGGCGTATCCTAAGCCGAGTATGAGAGCCAAGAAAGGGGTTATTTTTCAATTAACTTAAATGTATATAAGGATGCCAGCCGGTGGCAATCGGGGTTGTTTATTTCCAGACACGTTAGAGTCTGAAGCTCGCGTTCTTGCAAGATTGAGTAAGTGTTTTATTTCTCTGAATTCAAGTGCGTGCCGTTATGTTCAAAGTTAGTTTATTTTTCTGAGTAAGTAATTATTATATATGGTATCACTATGAACTCAAAGCTGTGTTATGCATCATAAGTCATTTATTTGTTTAAATACAATATCTGTCGACTTTCATAACATACAACTTCGGGTTAAATCTCCGTTCCAGTATTTAATCCCTTTAGGTTATTGTTAAAGACCGCATCTTTTGAAGGGTTTCTTATTTTATTGTGTTTCGACGTAGTCCGAGGCTTGTAATAACTAAGTCACGAATTCCGTTATTGTACTATTTGACCCGTGTGAAGGTCATGTTTTTCCTGTTATTGATGACCCCGTGATTAAAGGAAGGTCGTTTCAGTATGTAAGTTAGTTAGACTACGGTAGCGTTAATTAATTATATGTATTGGGGTGTTTGCACCCAGAACTGTTGTTAATGTTCATAAAATAAGGACTTTAGAATTGTTTAGTTAAGTTGTGTTTGTGCTAGCCGGAAACTTAATAACATTTGTCCCTGTGAAGTGACGTATTTTCTGTCCTGCATCTTAGTTCATCGCCACGAACAAAGTGCGACGAAAGCTATTATTGTAAATATTGTTAACCACTGTATAATTTTGTATGCATATGTAATTAGGTTAAGTTAGTTAGTAGGCCGTTTAATAAAACAATTGGAATTTTGTCTTAGTGTGTTGTTGTTTAATGAACCTCCCCTTCTCACCGACTGCAGCAGCTTGCGAGGCATTGTCCCGAAACGTGAGGGTACTCTAGTGTTAGAGGTCCTTCCCATTTATTATTTATTGTTAATTGGATACCCTCACGCGGTAGGTAAATATTAAATTACAAGGTTGTATTGTGTCCTTGATTATTTCAGTGATTTCCATTCTTTGATCACGTGTAAAAGACATTATTTGTTTTATCTTTATCAATTAGAAAAAGCAACATGTTTTAACCGAAGTCCTAGCATAGCAAGACATCCGCCCTGTAAACCCTCCAGAGAGAAAAAATAAAGATATTTGAATTGGCGTTAGTTAAAACTAGTTTGTAAAAAAATATTAATTCTGTTACATTTTTTGTTTTAAAAATTTTACTGTGTTCCAGTGTCAGTAATTCTTTGCTCTTCAAATGCTAAAGCGTTTAAAAATCATGCTTATTTTACTACCGCTTTTTTCCGGTATGGTCATAAGCTATAAATTTGTCTGTTTCATAATTCTACTTTTCCTGAAATAAGACCACCCCTTACAAAGTTACATCTCTATAAAACCCCGAACCTTTCAATTTTTTGTTTGTGTATTTAATTTATATATCTTGTTTGGTATCAACTAATATTACATTTTTCTAGGGAGTGCAAATCTGTAAATAGATTTTAAATAAGACCATCCCTTGCCGAGTTACATCTTTTAAAGGTCCCAAACCTCTAATTTTTGCTCATCTATATTTAACTCCATCTTTAAAACCTTCTTAATCTTCTTTGGGTATTAAACCACTCATAGTTTTTAAAATTATCTTTATTAACGTTTCGATCCATAACCTAGGATCGTTTTCAAAATAATAAAAACTTCAAGTTTGACATTTATGACACAAATTGAAGGTGACTTTGATTTATTGATGTTTGAAATATTTGGTTTGAGTACACTAAACAAAAATTTTTAAAATTTAAATGAATAATTGCCTTCAATTTGTGTTACGGCCTGGGACCGACTTTTTTAGGTAGCCAATACGCTTAACGTGAAATCAGCTAATTAATTTTTATTGTAAAAATTCAATAACTTGGGAATTGGAAAACATTTTTTAACATGTTTCTATTTATACAATTTAGAGGATGGTTATTAAAGAAGTGTGCAATTGCATTATTAAAATGCTTAAGTAGTCGTTTTTTTATATTTATTTTGAAGGGGAAATCATTATGATTTAGGCTACCTCTTTGGTAGATTTTAACATTGTTCTGAGGTAACCTTATGGTGGGTTTACATTTGTCAGATACCAATGTTGTTCTATGAAGGTTGTATATGGCGGGTTTACACTTGTCAGATACCAATGCTGTTTTACAGGGGTTGTTAATATGCTTCATCATCATCTTCATTGGATCTTCATCTCAAAACTGTTTGGACACGTACCTGCACTTATTTATATTCTGAGCTAGCTTCCCTTCTATTGTTTTCTAATTTTATGTTTTATTTCACCGAGATTCAGTGAAGGGGGTTAAGCAACCTGTGGCTACCAAGATCCCCCAACACTTAGATATTTGCCGAAATAATGGTTTTCTAGTTAATATGCTTATTGTTATATAATTAGTTATTGTATGTATAAATAGAAATCATGTATGTAGGCTGTATTTCATGTTAATATCGCAAGGAAAACCCAGGAAAAACTTGCAATGCTAGGTTGGATAACAAAACAGTTCCTAAACAAGAGAATCTAAGCGATATGACGGTGTCCGACATATTCGGGTATCTTCGGCAATATATGCTCCTACTTTGTAGGGTACATAAGGGCAATTTTTTGTATTCAATTTAGTATCCGGCAGTAGCTAGAACAGTAAGCATAAGCGTCTCCAAGGTGATTAACGTTCCTCGACTTCTTGGGAATAAAGTGAAACCAACAAATGAGCGATTTGGATTGTGGGTGCTGGTAGAAAATATGTGCAACAATAATCTAGTGACAGATATTGGTAATATTTGTTATGTTGAAGGAGAACAGACTGGTGGATTACACACACCAATTACACAACCATTTTGTGACAATATAATGTTGGTTAAAATTTGCGACCTTTCTGACGCCAAACAAACATCTGCAAACAAAAGGATGTTTATCCTAAAAAAAGAAATTTGTGGTGCATTTAACAGCTATCTACGAAGAAAGTTCGACAGATTTGTTTCTGCTAGGCATGGTGTTAAAGCTAAACTTCCGTTTTCTCTGGAAAGCACTAACAAGATGGGTCAGGGAGTAAAAGAAATTATCGGAAAAGGAGACCTCGAAAGCATTAATAAAAAATTTCGAAATCCTATGTGTGTTCTGTACAAAGTTGAACTAGCAGATGTTAAGTTGGAAACTTTATTGAAGAAACTACCAGATATATTAGACGGACTCAAAGAAGATTATTACTATCTTTTTGACATAGATGTAACCCAAGATTTTCTGGCATATTTAGCAAGATGGAGATGTGTAATTATTTAACTACAAACCATAACTTTTGCTACAAGGGCGAATACGAAGAAAACTGCAATATTATAATTGACAACGATAAAACTGTGGGAATCGATTGTTTAACATGGCTAACAACCAATGCAAGAATTAATATATACAACAAATTTGTGTGTCAGATAACAAGTCCTGGTGTTAATAAACAACTTGGCAATCATATACTAAATTTTTTACGTTGTCCACATGTACGTTTAAGGGAAACATTCGCGTCTACTTTGTGCAAAGAACATGGTATTACGCGACTGGAAGCGACAATATACAACTGTACAATTGGAAACTATGTCACTGCGGAACAGGTGTAAAATCCCTTAAAAGACTGTTTAACCTTATTGTAAGAAAGTAAGGTATACTTCCTAAAGGCACCAATGTTCTTGGTACCATTTGCCAAAATGGAGTAAGCTATCGGACAAGCTACGACATAGCTGCTGTTTAGTGTACAATAACCTACTACAGTACGTGTATTGGGGAATAGCAATACAAGGAAATTGAGTGGTTTGCAAATTAAGTTGTCCAAAAAACCAGAGGAAAGGGAAACATTGATAAAGTATGTGCTTTCGGCTTTTAGTTTTAACTATTTACCTGTAAATTATTTAGAGATAGTAGAGGAGGAAGACAGCTAAGATAAAATAAAAATCTTATACAAGTGCTACATTAAAACAGGTAGTACATATTTTACACAATCTGCGACACCATATTCTACAATTCCAAAAGAAATAATCATTTCGGAATTGGGGTTGATAAATATGCCTAACATTCGCCCACAGGTTGTGCGACAACGCGTAAATCTTCGTAGTAGACTCTATCCGTTTACGCTAAAGGAAACTGCTCCATTATGCACACCATACTCTGTAAGTGGAAGAAAAAGACAGCTGGAGTTAGAGGAAATGGATGTAAAAAGGCGAAAGTTGGACTACATGGAAAACATTGTGACAATACGCTAACAATACAATTATGTGTTATTTTATTTTATGTGCCGATGGACTGACTTAGATACATCCGGGTTCTCAAAGCTGTATGCATTTGTGGTTAGTAAGAAAGACTTTTTAGTTATTTAGGCGTCTTTGCGGAAAAGGATGGTACTAAATCCATATACTTTTTAAAAGGTTATTCTGAAAACGTATTTATCGAAGTGGCAGATAACATAGACGAACTAAGAAATGCGGGTTTCGTAACCTTGGCGTATACCAGACGCAAAGGAATTCCGCTAAACATTATATATTTGCCTAGTAAAGAACCTTTTGGATCATTTAAAACCGAGGGTCCTACAATCTATAACCATCATATATTCCCAAAAGTGGTGGACGTGTAACTACTCAACAGTGAGCGGGAGAGATTCCCACCAATACCGACAAGAAGAAGTCGATCAAGCTAACACGATACGTATGCAGGATATAGTGGGACAGCCGCGATTAAAAGATTGTCGCAAGCTGCAAGAATTACACGAACGAATGGATGTGGTTGTCGGTGGAGTCATAGATTTTATATATAGAAACAAACTTCGGTACATTTTGCAATTCGAAAACCCAGACGGTCTCTATGTATCAAACTAATGACTAGAAAAGGAGATAGAGGACTTGGGTGTCAATTTAAACTTTAAGCTGCGAATAAAATTAGATAAAATTAAAACCGCTCCAAACATACAAAAAGTAAGGACTGTCTTCTGTGCGCATGGACAGGGGTGTTCATGCTAGGGGTGCGCATGGGTAGGGATGTGTCGGGCGTACACGAGGGAAGCGGAAGTTAACAGTCACCAAGCATCTAATGCTTATCTGGGTGGTATCGAGTACTTGATGGCGTATGTATCTGGAGTAAAAAACACGATTTGTACATGCAGCTTATTAATAATATTAGTTTATCGAGCGAAGATGACAAGCGTTATATCATCCCTCGATGTGTATTAACTTAAGCATGGGGACATAAAGATATACGTGTAAGATAGTTGTTATATATTTGTAAATCTATTGTATATATTAGTTTTAAGATTCAATAATTTTTAAGTTCTTCTCTTATCTTCCCTTTTTCCAAATCCTTCCTGCTTCTATCCTGGTGGACAGAGTGTACGTGTTACCTCCCCATGGTACTCGCTGGACGGCTAATATTTGTTGTCTTTATTATCTGCAAAATTTTGTGTAAAGGTTTACCCTGTGTAAAATTTTAAAAGTCGTGTTGTTGAATATCCTAATTAAAAAGTGTGGTTGTTGTTGTTAAATTCAACCATCCCATTTATATATTAAAGACACATTACATTGGAATGTTTTACATTATTCTAAAAACAGGACATTACTGTTTGAAAATGGTTTTAAATATCAAACACTTATGTCTTATAAAGGGATCATTTCTAAAATTCCAGACGGTTTTAGATTTCTCAGGAAATGGTCGGTTAAAGCATATGTCTTGAGTTGCGAGAAAGGTTTTAACGATGGAGTTAAATATAGATGAACAAAAATTAGAGGTTTGGGACCTTTAAAAGGTGTAACTCGGCAAGGATTCGTCCTATTTAAAATCTATTTACAAATTTGCACTCCCTAGAAAAATCTAATATTAGTTGATACCAAACAAGATATATTTATCTTAAAAGAAACAAAAATAATTTTTTATATGTTCGCTAGAGAGTACGTGTGTAAAACGGTAAGGGGTGGTCCTATTTAAAATCTATTTACAGATTTGCACTCCCTAGAAAAATCTAATATTAGTTGTACCAAACAAGATATATTTATCTTAAAAGAAACAAAAATAATTTTTTATATGTTTGCTAGAGGGTATGTGTGTAGAACGGTAAGAGGTGGTCCTATTTAAAATCTATTGACAGATTTGGGCTCCCTAGAAAAATTTCTTATTAGTTGATAGCATACAAGATATATAAATTAAATAAACAAAGCATAAATTGAAAGGTTTGGTGTTTTATAGGGGTGTATCTTTGTAAGGGGTGGTCCTATTTGAAAAATTCAAACTGATTCGAATTCCTCAGAAAATTCTAGATCAAACTTATGTATCATACACTAAGAAAAAATGCTCCGAGTGGTGTATCTGGTGAATCAGGTGGATCGGAGTGGATCCATATGCGCCAGTTTCTCCACAAAGGGCCTACTAGGTATTATTCCAAGTTCATTTGTATCTATCTCGATTTGAAATTATGGAAAGACAAACTACTTTCTAACAGTACGAATAAGATATGTGAGTTGTGCCTCTGCAAAACCCGATTCTGATTAAAATATAAATACTTTTCTTAGGAATTGAATTTGTAGATTGAAAACATTCATTTCATTTAAAGAGCTTGGAAATAACATACGAGCTTACGTTTTTAAATACGCGAGTATAAAAATCATTTTCAAATTTGAATTTGACATGAACAGATAAAATATTACTGAAACATAGTATTAATATAAAATTGTTTTTTTTAATCTCTTAATTTATAGATTTATGACCTCCTCATGCGAAAAGTAGAATGGTGTCAAGCATCGATTCCAAAAGTACTTTAGTGTTTGTATCAAAGGGTTTAAAGCAAGATTTCGAAGAAAACGGATCTTAAAATTGTAAAAACTTTAGAGTTATAGATATCTTGGGCAACTTCAGAGATGAAATGGAACTACTGCAGACGTTTCTATCTGCAAGGATTTAATTATACAAATTAATATCACAAATATATTGGACAGACAAAACACGATATAACAAGTATTTGTAGAACCTACTCTTCACTTTCAAAATTGTAACTACAAAAATGGCAAAGACCAAAGCATTTTTAAAATGGGTTTTCAGAATATGGCAGACGATGTTAAATTGGCTTTACATATAGAGCTGAATGCAAATGAAAAATTAACTTACAGAAATCAAGGTCATTTATGAATACCAATAAAGGGGCAAAGGCAAATTCAAAATTAGTTTATCTGGTAAATCTTTCAAAATTTCGGAGTTTCTCTACTTGCGTGATGTGCAAATGTACGTGTTTCGAGAATAGTTTGACTTTGAAGCTCTTCTGATTTGGAGCTTTTGCGATAAACGAGCTCTGCAAATAATTTTTAAAAGTGCAAGTCTTTATTCAGAATTTTTTTGCGTTTTAATTTTAGAATATTTTTTTTTTGAGTTTTGCTTCTTGTTTTCTTTTACGCTGCACAGGATTGACACGTTTCATCGTTACCACTTTTATAAATTGGGATATCAATATGGAATTACTTATATAATCATTATTTTTAGTAGAATTATTGATGATTAACACATGCTCTTAGATTTGTTAATGTAGTGTCCTATTAGCATAAAATACCTCGGGGTTCTAATAAATTCGCTGCTATCTATAAAAGCTGCTGAGGTTTTTATAACTAAGTGACATTTTTTTTGCTTCATTTAAATTATCGATTGATTATAATGATGTTATTTGAAATTCTTGCACCTTCATTTTAATTTTTAAGTGACTATAATGACATTTGAAAATTCTTGTACCCTTTTTTTATAGCCTTATAGATTTACGTTTAAACTAACATTTAAAAACGTGTTTTATTTTCACAATTAACACAATCTTGCAATTTAAATGACGGGTTAGGAATAATCAACTTATGCTTCTAATACAGGATAAATGCTTGATTAATTTAAAATTATAAGTTCAGTTGTCAGAAAATGTCACAGCAGGTAAGACTAATTATGTCAAAAGATGTGTATACAGATAATACTTCAACGTACGCAGACTATTTTGCAAACGTTGGTATAACTGGAACGCGATGGTTATCGTTTAGGGATGTACCGGAACTAGTACAAAAATTCGTACGTGGCACCACAGCGTTAGATTATGGGTGCGGACCTGGATTTTCGACATTATTTTTAAAATCTCTTGGATTTGAAGCTGATGGAGTTGATATTAATAAATATATGATAAACTATGCTAAGGAAAAAGACCCTAATGGAAATTATATGGAAATTGAAAGCGGATGTATTCCTAAAATGGACCATTACTACGATTTTGTTTTTTCAAGCTGGGTATTGCCCTACATTAGTAACAGAGAAGAGCTTCAAAAGATCATCAAAGAAATTGCGCGCGTATTGAAGAAAAAAGGTACATTAATAGCGCTGGTTAACAGTGACCATGCTTTTAGTTATGATTGGTATTCCTTTAGACCAGATTTTGAAAAAAACAAAAAGTTATTTAGTGGCTGTGTTGCAACAGGAGAAATGAAAGGCACAGGTTTGACTCTACGGCTTTACTATTGGATGGAAGAGGATTATAGAAGTCTTCTGGAGAATGTTGGATTAAATACTATACACATTCATCGCCCTTTAGGAAAAGAGTCTGACGGTTATGCTTGGATTTCTGAAAGCCATATAAATATTTGTAATACTTTTATAGCCAGGAAGGATGTATAAATAGCTATAGAACATTTGAAAGTAAAATTTAAGCTTCTTCTTAACAACAATAAGGTATTTTAACTTTGAAGGAAGATGAGTTAATAACGAAATTTTAAGTAGTTTAACAAAGGGAAGAATTCTGTAATAGTTCTGTTTTGAAGTGTTATCTTACAAGAACCGTTTAAAGAAACTTACAAGACTACGTAAAGTTTTAGTTGCGATACTTATGCCAACGACAGAACCAGAACGATGATTTTAAACGTTAAAACAAATTAAAATTTTTTAAAGAAATTATATGCTAGAAGAAAGACTAAAGGCACTAACAAGGTTATTGCGATGTGAAAAAGTTTTCATAAATTTTATTAACAATTTTAACAATAGAGTAGATAATTGATATATTTGCCAATGAGAAAAATTGCAGAATATTACATAATTCCAATTATTGTACTATTTTATTTTTTATGAATATATGGTTTTAAACTGCGTTTTACTTTGTATATGAGGTAGGAGTTGTCACTGAGTATGGTGTACAGTTTCGGTAAATAAATCATATTTATAAACACTGAATTTGAGTTTTCCTTCGGTAATGATCTTGGTGACGATTCAACCTTTTATGCAAACTGCAATTTTTATATATTTTACCCACCCATTCAATATTTTCCTTATTTTGCCTATTGAAATAAAATTGAATGTTGCTTGTGGTCATGACTTGATTCATGGGTGGCTATGGTTTGCAATACGTGTATTTTTTTAAAGAAGGTAAAAGAATGTCAGTCGGCATATAAACAACTTAATAAATAGTATCTACGAGTCAGGAAACTGGGCATACATGTAATACATTCGTATGTATGAGCACATATGTACCGACTTTTTGCCGCTCCCTGTGGTAGCAGTACCGAAAACCTAATCCACACTTGCTGATCGCTGAGGATAGTGGGGCGTTGTGGATTACTGCAGGTGGTGTTGTCCTTTGTCGCGGTTTCAAAGCCGACGTTAGTCTTGACAGGCGCGGGCATGAAAGGTCATCCTATTGATCAACATGTTCTTCAGGGGTTGTCTCTGTTGTAGATAACCGCCTCACTCATTGTAAGACGCACCAAAGCTTCTGTGCCACCGAGCTGGTGAACATCGAGAGGCTAAAACCTACGGTGTCGCTTTTGGTTATGGGCCGCTCTTTGTCTTCGTTGTCTCGGTTGTCATTTAGAAAGATGCCATTTGTAGCGACTAGAAGCCGGGCTGGCATTGCGTCAAAACATAGTGTGTAGAACGCTGCCACATGCAGGTTGAAGTACTTATGTCTGAAGGGCATGTAAATACCGCCGCAAAACATACACTTCGAACTATAATTTATTTTAAGGCAACGCCAACATACAATTCTGGTCATTAAATGAGATCGAGTTCAAGGATGAGGTACCGCAAGCAGTAGCAATTACCCGCTTATATCCTGGGTTGCGTTACGGGAGCACCGCTGCCCGATTACATTCGTTTGGAGACTTATCCAATTCTAGTATGCTGCTTTGTATTATGTGCTTCGCAACGTGATCATATTTATGTGAAATTCGCGTTTATGAAATATTTGAAAACATTTGTTTATCAAATATTTAAGTGCTGTGGGGCTGAATTTTTCAGTTCCAATTTATCTAAGAACAGGGCAACAGTAGGTCAGAATAACAGGTATTTGTCTTGGAATGATACTTTAGCAGGTCAACGCTGTTGCGTAACTATATCCTCGTCAGACTCAGCATTGTGGCTAAACAATAAGAAATTATCGTAATGAATAGCAGTAGGAATGGGGGATACGAGCACAGCACCACCGCCTACGCGCCACTATCGTTATTTAATGGGGTTTCTCATTAAAAACCCATTAACACTAATCGCTTTTTTAATGGAAAAACTCATTAACACTAATCGCATTTTGGAGGGTAACGATGTTATCATTTTTCCTTACGTCAGATTCATCTTATGGGATCCACCACTCGGAGTGTTTTTTCTTAGGGTATGAACATAAGTTTGATCGAGAATTTTCTGGGGAATTTGAATCTGCTGGAATTGTTTAAATCAAATCACCCTTATAAAGCTTTCTGTGGGATAATTTTAGAAAACCTAATAAAACGCATTGACTAAGTTTAGAAATTTATTAACTGTAATATTTACAACTGATGTGTGTTGTTAGTCAACTAGTATTCTCCATATTACAAAGACGGCAAAATATTAGCAGTCCAGTAAACACCACGGGGAGGCGCACGCACACTTCGTTCACTAGGATAGAAGGGAGGAGGGATTCGGAATACGGGTAGGTAAAGGAAAAAGCTTAAAAATTATAAAATCTTAAAACTACTATATACAAAAAACTTAACTTATAACAACTTAAAACTAGGCGAAATAAAAATCGTCTATTTTACGGTACCCCAAGCGTACATAATTATTTAGGCACAGTTTTCTGTTTTCCTGAGTAATCTGTTAATTAGGCCTGAATCCTAATTTCCCGAGCAATCTAACCCCGTTTGAATTTTTAAAATCGGTCTACCCTTTACAAAGTTACACCCTGTTAAAGCCTCGTAGCTTTAAATTTTTTGGTTACCCGAGATATACGCTTTAATCCAGAATTTCCCGACTACCCAGTATTGCGCGGATTATAATTCTAGTACTTTTTCAAAATAAGACCAACTCTTATAGGTGCTTTAGACAACCAAATATACATAGATTTCTTTCAATACCTTAAAAATCAATGTAGGTTTTTGTAAATCATTTTAAACCTTTGAAAGAAAACTTGATAAAACAGTTTGTTACCTTCAAAACCCTCCAAGTAATTTTTCCTGCATTTATTTTTAAAAACGCCCTTAAATTTCTCAGTAGGCTCGATTTTCCGCCATTTGAGTTAGTGTTTCTTTATAAAATTTCTCAAATAATTACTCTATATTGTGCTGATACTTTTATTTTGTGGTGAATCTTTACCCGTATACCTTGTATCAACCAAAATATTAGAATGTCGATCTCTATTCCTTTCAAAACCCTTAATCTACCTCGGCTAGCTATCTTCCCTTTTTTTCTATCTACTCTTATCTCCGGTTGGGTTCACAATTTTATGTTTATTATGCAAATTTAGTATGGTAAAATGTTCTAACTAAAGGCGATCAGGATAAAATTTCTATCTATAAATTCTAATGTCAAAATGACACTTGTCAAATTTAAGTTATTTATTAAAATTTTGATTTTAAATATCACTAGTGATATAGCAGCTAATGCTATCTTACTAACGTACTCACTACTTGTGGTCCTGTATCCTCTGAGTCTTAATTAAAATTTCTATACGTTTGTTCCAATTTCTTTAGGTCTTAAATTTCAGATACTGTCGTAACACCCGATGTCAGCAGTTCTCTCTGAAATATTCAAAAGGCATTAAATTCTAATATAGGGATGTAAAGCCTTGTGTTGAAATACTCGGCGAACCACTAATTTTGAAGATTAAGTTCCCTGATATTTCAACTATTACTTTACTTAATTTTGTCGAGAAACCTGTGAATAGATACTCGATCGTAAAATATAATATAAGTGTCAAAATTGATAATTCTAATACTAGTCTAATATCTACAAGCGCTCTAATAAAAGATAATTTACTTTCCTTAATGACAGTCTAGTAATTTGTTCTTGAATCTCCTTTAGTCCTCGATCGTTTTTGTATTATGGGTTTGATAGTGGTGTTTCTTCACGCCTTGGTATTTTCGTCTAGTGTTCCTTTTGAATTTATTTGGTTCCTTTCTTAGGCAAACCTATATTCTTTAATATCCAAACTTATTTTATGAATAAAAATAGCTTTCTTTATGTAACTCCTCTATTTCTTCTTAAATACAGAAAACGGCACACTGGTAATACAAGTCGGTGGTATTATAAATTGGTTTCACAATTCACTATCTCGTTTGACAATTCTCTTATAAAATGGTCCTGGTTTATAAATCTTATTATCCCTAGTTATGGATAACACATATTCTTCTATAATTACACTCCTAATTTTTTTCGTAAACTTCTCTTTTATAAAATTAATTGACCGGACTTGTTCTTATATGTACTTCACCATTCAAATTCTATTTATTGACTGTTCTCGTTTCTTTGGTTACATACTGATCTCCTATTTTTTATTTTAAATGACAGAATATGTAACCTACCTACTCTATTTACAATTAAAATTTCTTAATCCTAATGTCCATGTTTATTCCAAAGAAATTTTGATTTTAAACCAACTATCCATTCACCGGCTCCTTGATTCTACTAAATTAATAAAATACATCACAATATATAAAGTTTGCCTCATAAAATCAAACAGCTGCTTAGGAAACGTTACAAGTTTAAACGTTTTATATCATGCTATTGCCTACAAGATACGAATAAAATAATTAAATAACTTCTACGTAATATTGTTGGAATTTATGATTTGTTTAGTTCCTAAATGAATCACCCAGTGAAAGTACATGCTATTACATTTAACCATTAGGTTTTCATTTTACTAGCGCGGTTAATTTGTAGAAAGTCCAATTTGTTGTAAATACATGTAAACTCGAAATTTAAATCAAATTATAAAATGCGTATATCCATATAACTAGAATTGTGAAAGGTACTTTCACAATTAATAGTCAGACGTCATTGACAAAACAATGCAAGGAATCATACATTTAATTATTATTAAATTAACGATATACCATGAAAACCACTTATAGGCTAATTTTAACGTTCCCTAATAACCTAGAAATAATTATTTATACGAAGTCAGTTTTGTAAATTATTTGGAAGTGAAACTCGAATATTCCTACGAAGCGATTAATTGTATGTACCGGAATTAAAAATTGCCGTCAGCCTTACTGTTCATTTTAAAAAAAAGTTCCCATTTAAAATGCGTAAATGCTTCAGGCAGCAATTATCGTTTACGTTTCCAGTATATATTCAAAAGGAACCCGAGTTATGTATCCCCATATATATATATATATATATATATATATATATATATTGAATATATTGAATCTAATAGGAATTATTAGAAATTGTTAAATAAAGTATAAGTTCATTGCAACAATGTAATACAAGGCTAACCCAGAGAGGTTATTAACAGTTCATGAGAACGGATATGCAACTTTGCATCCGAGAGGGCAGTGATTCTGCAGGTGGCAGGTCGCAAGCCGTTAATATACCGCAATTACTTAGAAATAAGATTGTTACAATGTAATAAAGTGTAGAACTAAGAGAAAAGCAGACATGAGATCTGCAGGTTCCCACAGCCGTGTGAGGGGCAGGTTATTATAAAAAGCCCGAAGGCCCGGCAGTCAGTCTTCGAACTCCATACTTCGTTGTTCA
Source organism: Platerodrilus igneus (assembly GCA_036346225.1). Taxonomy (NCBI): domain Eukaryota; kingdom Metazoa; phylum Arthropoda; class Insecta; order Coleoptera; family Lycidae; genus Platerodrilus; species Platerodrilus igneus. The sequence goes on along the minus strand of JARFIW010000318.1, from coordinate 6,280,073 downwards.
AGCTACTCACCCTAATTTTAGTAAATAAATTTGTTAAAGTTTGGAAACGTTTTTTTAAAAACACCGCTTCAAAGGTCCGAACCTTAACTCGCGTTGTATGCCTATAGTGTTTTTCGTTGTTTGTGCGATAAGTTCTTACGTTTGTGAGCCGTTTTTATTCTAATTTGAAAGAGTGAGTTTTTCAATTACTTCTATATTTTTAACTGCATTTTCTACCTGCTTATTTATTAACAATATTTATGTTTTGTAGAAGTTTATACAATAAAACCAAGTAGGCAAAAAATTCATTAAACTTAAAATATATTACAATGCATTCTGAATAAGTAAAACATTTTGTTTGGCGCATGCTAAATGATTATCCATATCCACAAGACAATGATCACATCCTCCATGATCCATTCTTAACGTTGTCAAATTGAGAACGTTAAGTTCCTCAATATTTTCAATATGGTTGTGCTGTAAATATCTGGATACGATATTTCGTTTTTGTAAAACCTTCACGTACACTGTGGCACTTGGTGGTACTATCTTTTCTAAATATAAAGTTAAGTGCAATGACGACAGCCTACTGGTCGACTGGTTTACCCAACTAAGACCATGCAGATTTTTCAGGAGCCTTGAGCTATGTTTCTTGAAATTTTCGTTTAAGAGGGTGGATTCCAAAGGCAGAACCAATATTTCGTGCCACAATTTATTATTTTTCACATCCAAAATAGCTATTTCCTTTATAAAGAACTGACTGTTTTTAAATTGGAAACCTTGAATATCCAGGATGTAAGTCATAATGCTGCGTTCTTGACGATGGCTTATTCTCAAATAACCAAACTTGCGGTGACGCGTACGGGTTCTTAAACTCGACTTCTTTTGCTAAAGCAAAAACAAAACTAACAATTACGCGTAGGGGACCGATTTTACGCACAAGGTCCCGGGTTCGAATCCAGACACGGTTCGCTTGAAAAATGTTAGGCGAGCATTTTTCACAAAAATTCACCCTCGTTCGGATGAGAGGTAAAATGGAAGTCCCGTGTGTGTGTTGTCACGCACGTTAAAAATCCCTACCTTGCGTGGAACAGCAAAGGTTCGGCAAAATTCAAAATTTTCCAAGTAAAAAGAAACTCGCTTCCTGGCCACTGTAATACCTTCGGGTGCAGTATTGGAAAATCACATGTAAGGATACCGATTTATACACCTACGGACGAGTCCGATGAATTAGAGGGGAGTCCGTATTTACTTTAAATAAAAATATTCTAGTCCATACGTTTCACTAACATAAAATCCCAAGAATGTAAGTGACGCACGTATTTAAATGCGATCTTGGACCAGGTAATTAGATTGCTATAACTTTAGGACAAATGTTTTCCATTGAGAGAATTAGTCAAATATTCTAAAACTTTCCAATACTTTGGTTAATTATTGTAATTCAAAAAGGTATAACCAATAGCCTTGACGTATTAATTTTTCCACCTTTAAAAATTTCAGGGTAAGACAAAATTTTCAAACTTGCATGTTTAAACTGCGATTTTATAGTGTTATTCAGCAACTTTACCTGCAAGACACCTTTTATATTATCCGCTTGTAAACGTTGAAGAAATTAATATCTACATGTATAATTCAAAAAATGTTAATCATTATTTTTTCTAGAATGAACATCTTAAGTATCTCATACAGTGTGTATGAAAGCGTTTTTACTGGAGGTGACGCCGTAAACAAACACAACGACACGCACATCGAGATGGTTTATTTCCAGGAGGAACTAAAAATTACAGACGATGAGTGAAAGCAAATTAAGGATATAGAAAAGCAGTCGACCGCAGCGCATGTAGAATGTATAAACGCGGCAATTCAGTTAGAGCGAGCCAAGTTGCTATTTGAAAAACCATGCGCCGTAACAAAATCTTCTTCCAAAATCATAATTGTAGGCCTGAAACCGTTCGCCGATTATAAAATAACTTTCAGATTTGTTGACATCATTTCGCAGACCGTACTTGATGTATCCCTCAATATATTTAGGAAGTTTATATCAAATCTTCCATATATTATACGCACTAGGAAAGTTGGCGTGCAAAATCAGATATGCAAATTTGACAACTTGCGTTTTTATTTAAATAAGAATTGTTTAGTGAAGATGGTGACATTTGATGAGAATTATATATAATTTACCAAAGGAACTTTAGAACATTTTTTAGAGATATCTCAACTACGCTAATACTTTAAGAGAACTAACGGAAAACGATACTCCTAATATAGATCTGTTTCTGTTAGATGTAGCAATGGAAAGATATAATAGATATGATGTTTTACAGAATCTCCCAAATGATATAATTAAAAGCAAATACAGTAATAGCGGTATTGGGGCTATGTTATACGAATTTATAAGAACCTATCCAAGATTGTTTGAAAACAATTCTTATTTAAATAAAAACGCAAGTTGTCAAATTTGCATATCTGATTTTGCACGCCAACTTCCATAGTGCGTATAATATATGGAAGATTTGATATAAACTTCCTAAATACGTTGAGGGATATATCAAGCACGGTCTGCAAAATGATGTCAACAAATCTGAAAGTTATTTTATAATCGTCGAACGGTTTCAGACCTACAATTATGAAAGAAGATTTTGTTCTGGCGTATGGTTTTTCAAATAGCAACTTGGATCGCTCTAACTGAATTGCTGCGTGTATAAATTCTACATGCGCTGCGGTCGACTGCTTTTCTAAATTCTTAATTTGCTTCCACTTATCGTCTGTAATTTTTAGCTCCTCCTGGAATTAAACCATCTTGATGTGCTTCTCGTTGTGTTTGTTTACGGCGTTACCTCCAGTAAAAAGGCTTTTACACACACTGCATGAGATACTTAAGATGGTCATTCTTTAACAGTTTTTGAATTATACATGTAAATATTATTTTTTTCAACTTTTACAAGCGGATAATATAAAAGATGTCTTGCCGGTAAAATTGCTGAATAACACTAAAAAATCGCAGTTTAAACATGCAAGTTTGAAAATGTTGTCTTATCCCAAATTTTCAAAGGTGGTAAAATTAATATGTCAAGGCTATTTATTAGTCATGCCGTTTTGAATTACAATAATTAACCAAAGTATTGGAAAGTTTTAGAATATTTGACTAATTCTTTCAATGGAAAACATTTGTCCTAGAGTTATAGCAATCTAATTACCTGGTTTAAGATCGCATTTAATTACGCGCGTCACTTACATTCTTAAGATTTTATGTTAGTGAAACGTATGGACTTGAATATTTTTATTTAAAGTGAATGTGGACTCCCCTCTAATTAAATGGACTCGTCCGCAGGTGTATAAATCGGTACTCTTACATGTGATTTTCCAATGCTGCACCCGAAGGTATTACATTGGCCAGGAAGCGAGTTTCTTTTTACCTGGTAAATTTTGAATTTTGCGGAACCCTCGCTGTTCCAAGCAAGGTAGGGATCTTTAATGTGCGTGACAACACACACATGGGACCTCCATTTTACCTCTCATCCGAACGAGGGTGAATTTTTGTGAAAAATGCTCGCCTAACATTTTTCAAGCGGGCCGTGTATGGATTCAAACTGGGGAACTTGTGCGTAAAATCGGTCCCTTACGCGTAACTGTTAGTTTTGTTTTTGCTTTAGCAAAAAAAGTCGAGTTTAAGAACCCCTACGCGTTACCGCAAGTTTGGTTGTTTGAGAATCAGCCATCGTCAAGAACGCAGCATTATGGCTTACATCCTGGATATTTAAGGTTTCCAATTTAAAAGCAGTCGGCTCTTTATAAAGGAAATAGCTATTTTGGATGTGACAAATAATAAATTGTCGCACGAAATATTGGTTCTGCTTTTGGAATCCACCCACTTGAACGAAAATTTCAAGAAACATAACTCAAGGCTCCTGAAAAATCTGCATGGACTTAGTTGGGAAAACCAGTCGACCAGTGGGCTGTCGTCATTGCACTTAACTTTATATTTAGAAAAGATAGTACCACCAAGTGCCACAGTGTACTTGAAGGCTTTACAAAAACGAAATTGCGTATCCAGATATTTACAGCACAACCATATTGAAAATATTGAAGAACTTAACGTTCCGAATTTGAAAACGTTAAGGATGGATTATGGAGAATTTGGTTATTATCTTATGCATATGGATAATCATTTAGCGTGCACCAAACAAAATGTTTTATTTATTCAGAATGCATTGTAATATATTTTAAGTTTAATATATTTTTTTACTACTTGGTTTTATTGTATAAACTTCTACAAAACATAAATATTAGTAATAAATACGTTGGTAGAAAATGCAGTTAAAAATATAGAAGTAATTGAAAACTCACCATTTCAAATTAGAATAAAAGTGGCTGGAAATCACAAGTCACAAACGTAAGCACTTATGGCACAAACAACGAAAAACACTATAGACATACAACGCGTTTCTTTTGAATATATACTGGAAACATAAACGATAATTGCAGCCTGAAGCAATTACGCGGTTAATACATCTTAGAAAGTTGTATGGGATTTTTTTCTTCAAAATGAGCAGTAAGGCTGACGGCAATTTTTAATTCCGGTACGTACAATTAATCGTTTCGTAGGAATATTCGAGTTTTATTTCCAAATAATTTACAAAACTGACTTCGTATGAATAATTATTTCTAGGTTATTAAGGAACGTTAAAATCAGCTTATAAGTGGTTTTCATAGTAAATCGTTAATTTAATAATAATGAAATGTATGATTACTAGCAGTGTTTTGTCAATGACGTCTGACTACTAATTGTGAAAGTACCTTTCACAATTCTAGTTATATGGGAATCCGCATTCTATAATTTGATTTAAATTTCGAGTTTACCGGTATTTACAACAAATTAGACTTTACGCTAATTAACCACGCTAGTAAAATGAAAACCTAATGGTTAAATTTAATAGAATGTACTTTCACTGGGTAATTCATTTGGGAACTAAACAAATCCTAAATTCCAAAAATATTATGTAGAAGTTATTTAATTATTTTATTCGTATCCTGTAGACAATAGCATGATATAAAACGTTTAAAATTGTAACGTTTCCTAAGCAGCTGTTTGATTTTATGAGGCAAACTTTTATATAGAGTAATTATTTGAGAAATTTTATAAAGAAACACTAATTCAAATGACGGGAAATCGAGCCTGTTGAGAAATTTAACGGCGTTTCTAAAATAAATGCAGGAAAAATTACTTAGAGGGTTTTGAAGGTAACAAACTGTTTTATCGAGTTTTCTTTCAATGGTTTAAATTGATTTACAAAAACCTACATTGATTTTTAAGGTATTGAGAGAAATCTATGTATATTTGATTGTCTAAAGCACCTATAATAGTTGATCTTATATTGAAAAAGTACTGGAATTATAATCCGCGCTATACTGGGTAGTCGGGAAATTTCGGATTAAAGCGTATATCTCGGGTAACCAAAAAATTTAAAGGTACGAGGCTTTAACAGGGTGTAACTTTGTAAGGGATAGACCGATTTTAAAAATTCAAACTGGATTAGATTGATCGGGAATAGGGTTCAGGCCCAATTAACAGATTACTCACTAAAACAGAAAACTGTGCCTAAATAATTATGTACGCCTGGGGTACCGTAAAATAGACGATTTTTATTTCACCTAGTTTTAAGTTGTAATAGGTTAAGGTTTTTTGTATATAGTAGTTTTAAGATTTTATAATTTTTAAGCTTTTTCCTCTAGCTACTCGTTTTCCAAGTCCCTCCTCCCTTTTATCCTGGAGAACGAAGTGTTCGTGCGACTTTCCCGTGGTGTTCGCTGGACTGCTAATATTTTGCCGTCTTTGTAATCTGCCAAATACTAGTTGACTAACAACACGCATCAGTTGTAAATATTACAGCTAATAAATTTCTAAACTTAGTCTATTCGTTTTATTAGGTTTCTTAAAATTATCCCGGAGAAAACTTTATAAGGGTGGTTTGATTTAAACAATTCTAGCAGATTCGAATTCCCTAGAAAATTCTAGATCAAACTTATTTTTCATACCCTAAGGAAAAACACTCCAGTGGCGGATCCCATAAGATGGATCTGACGTAAGGAAAAATGATAACATCGTTGATGAGTTTTCCCACTAAAAAACGATTAGTGTTAATGAGTTTTCCCATTAAAAAGCGATTAGTGTTAATGAGTTTTTCCATTAAAAAGCTATTAGTGTTAATGGATTTTTAATGAAAAAACCCATTAAAAAACGATTAGTGCTAATGGGTTTTTAATAGGAAAAATCCATTAAAAAGCGATTAGTGCTAATGGTTTTTAATGAGAATACCATTAAAAAACGATTAGTGGCGCGTTGGCGGTGGCTCTATGGTAGTATACCCCTTTCCTACTAATATTAACCATATACAAATTTGGGAAGTATGTAATTATATTGAACAATAAAGCACTCGATTAGTAACCAATATATTTAATTCTTCTCTATAGATACTATAATTAGAAAATACGGAAAAACATAGGTCAATAATAAACCTTAAAGGGGGCCCATACAAAAACTTTTGCGGGATAGTCAAGAATCGTAGTTTCACTTCACTTGCATATATGTTATGTTGATTAGCAACATATTTGTGCATTAACTCTTTTTCCATCCTCCAAAGAGGATAATTTTCTAGTCGCAGTTAAAGTTTCTGTACCATTGTATTGTACCATGGATCACATTGGCGCTCATTTACTTTAATAGCATTGACTATTAACGGCGCTCTAGAAAGTGCATCCGGCACAATATTGTGTTTACGTTTCTTGTGTAATGCCTTTTATGTAAATTGAAATAGACGAAAGCTCCAACGTTGCAATCTGCATGATGCATTTTCAGTGTAACGAATAGTGGTCCGTAATAATTTTAAAGCATTGCTACCTTGATGTAAGGTCGGTATTTCTCTACTCCAAAAAGTACAACTATAATTCCTTTTCTGTTGCACTATTAAGTTTTTCATGTTGGGTTAGAAACAACATAGGCTATTACCCTCTCATCACTTCTTTCGCCCTGCAGCAAAACTGCACCTAGACCAACTTCAGAAGCTGTCAGAAAAATTAGAACTAGCTAAAATTGGTATCCTACTTAATAAAGATTTTAATTTGTGAAAGGTTTTTTGGCTTCAAAATTTCATTTGATAGACAGTCTTATCCATCGACCTTTAATTAACATTAAAATTGGCCCAAGAAATGTGGAGAAATGTTCTAGAAATCTTCTGTACCACCCTGCCGTGCCCAAAAATCTTTTAATTGTTTTAACTGTTGCATGTGTTCGATAGCTTATCCTTGACTGCTTTTTTTCTGGATCTGTATGGTAACCTCTCTGTGTCAATAACGTAACCCAAGTATTTTAATCATGGTATACAAATTCGCTTTATAGAAGTTGATACTTTAGTTCGCTTCAAAAACTTCTTGTAGCGTGTTAATGTGGTCTTCAAAATCTGCCAACGCTATAATGATAGCATCAAAGCGTAGGTTCAGACTACTGTTCATTAGCCTTTGACAAGTTCGTAGACTATTGTAAAAGTCAAAGGGAAGAAACGAATTCAAGCAGTTCCCTTCTGCGTACAGTAAATGCTGTCTTCTTCCTTGATTCCGGTATTAGCCCGATTTGGTACAAACCTTTTTTCAAGTCAATGGAAGTAAGGAACATCGCATCTCTGTACTTATTCAATATACCGTTTATACAAGGCAGTCTATAAGCATCCGTTGATGTGACAGAGTTTAGTTCCCTACCATAGAAACATGCTCGTGTTTCCTCATTCTTCTTTTTGAGCAATGGCAGGAGTGAATTCTACGGTGATGTCGATGGCTGTATTATCCCTAACTTTAACATCTTGTCAATCTCTTTACTCAATATAGCATATGTGGTGACATTTAGTAATACCCCTGTTTGATTGGCTTGGCATCTCCTGCATCTATTTGGCGTACTGCTTTAAACGTTCTGCCTAATAGTGGATCACTTATGGACTTATATTTTTCTTTTATACTCTCCAGCTTGCTTAACTGTTCTTCTGTTAAATCATTAGCCGAGTTTATCACCTTTCTTTCCAACGCTGCAACTATCGGACTATTCTCTTTTAGAAATATGTATTACTATCAAAGTTAGCTTTAATCTTGAATGTGACACACGTCTTACCTTAATATCAAATTAGCGTTAGTGGATATAGATATCGTGGCAGTGATATTGTGGGTTTCTAGAAACATCGATACATCTGTGATCATTGGTTTTAACCCTAACCTCTCTACCATAGGTAATCCTGTGTTTTTTATTACTGTATGGGTCGTGTCTGTATCCAGTAACTCAAACATCGGTTGATGCTTAATGGGGCATAGATAAATGGCCGAGGATCATGCTATTTTACATATAACAATGAATTCAACTTCTTGGGGCTAGGCGTTTAAAACTGTTTGACTATTTGTAACCATTCCTTCGATCCTTTAATATTCGCCTTAATGCCATATCCTTGTTTCCGTTGGCGAATTTCGTCCAAAAGTGCTTCATCATAACACATTGACAGATCATGTAGCTTCAACTTCTGTTTTGATTCCTCACACGAATCTATCTTTCCTTTTATCGATCTATACCAGATCAATGCTGGTCTTTCAAAAATGTCGACTGCACTTCGAAAAAGCTGCTGATGACTAAGCCCTATGCGTTCTAGAAAAGCATCGACTTTCAGTTGATGAGCGTCTCCTGCGAAACGTTCCATTTAATAATGGGTTTGATGCTCCTTCTTGATTTTGTTGATTTACTTCGTCACGTTGATTGGTTGCTGTGGTTCTGCTTTCAAAGTTGATGCTTCTATACTAGTCAGACGAGATTGTAAAATCGAAATAAATTTGTAACGTGCATTTTTGTAAATTTAACATTTTACGCTATCCTCAATTCATAAATACATTTCTACAAATTACTATTTTTTATATTGGATATTTATTAACTCCTTAGGCGAGTGCATCGTATTTTAATAAATAAATTGCAAGGAACAAATTGTAAATAGGATTATTCATGAATTACTTTCCAAAGTGTGAGATTCACGATGTCCTGCACTAAAGAAGCACTTCCCCCTTGACTGTGAGGGTGTTGATGGAACTTATCACACGTCACACTAATCACACCTACGCATTTTACTGGGGTTACCAGCAGACACCATCACGCGACGGAACTATGTAGCATTGATAAATTTCTTGTTAATTCTATGTCCTGAGACAACAATTTCGAAATATTCTGAAGCACAATTCGTAGAAATTGTAATAAAAATTTAGAATCACGGCCTTTCAAAGCACGATGTAATGCATTAAATTAACAGTAACGTGAGGTGTTTTATTTGCTACATATGGTAACAAAGAAAAATCTAATGCTTTTAAATAACGAAATTTACGCAAGCAATGATCTATTTTAGGTTCTTTGGTGTTAGAAAATGCAGAAACTACAGTATCCACTGTATTTAAATAATCCAAAGTATGCACTAATCTGATAAAACAAAGGGACACTAGACTAGATCGCACACACATTAATCCTAAAGAAAGAATCGGTCAGTTTAGCAAATTCTACGACTATTATTTCACAAGACAAACAACTAAAACCACAAATTAGTAAAGTACGCGTATCACTAAAGTAAGTCCGTAAAACGCAAGACAAGTTCTATCACTTTTATTTACAACAGAAAAGCAACAAAAAAACCAATTAGTAATGCAACGCGTATCACTAAAACCGTCCGTTAATGACCTTACCACAACAATTGTGGTCAACCAAACACGTTACATATATAGCATCCTTCCTTCAAAAAAAGGAATTAGAACTCCACTGCTACAGTTAACATTTCACAAGCAAAACAATTAAAATCGCGCCGCGCTTGTTCATAACAATTCGAAAATTGAAACCGCATCAATTCTCACTATTCTCAAAGCAAAAAGGAAAAGCAGTATTTTTAACGTACTTAATATATCGGAACAAAAAACGAACTCGACTGCCAATCTGTTTATTCAACTCGTTCCATTACAACTTCTTATCGTCTATTATCTAGACTTGTATATCCATAAAGTAAATGCAGCACTCCTACCTAATAATTAATTACAGCTGTTTATCAGTATCGAAATGATAAACAGCTGTAAGAAGTTGTAATGGAACGAGTTGAATAAACAGATTGGCAGTCGAGTTCGTTCTTTGTTCCGATATATTAAGTACGTTAAAAATACTGCTTTTCCTTTTTGCTTTGAGAATAGTGAGAATTGATGCGGTTTCAATTTTCGAATTGTTATGAACAAGTGCGGCGCGATTTTAATTGTTGTGCTTGTGAAATGTTAACTGTAGCAGTGGAGTTCTAATTCCTTTTTTTGAAGGAAGGATGCTATATATGTAACGTGTTTGGTTGACCACAAGTGTTGTGGTAAGGTCATTGACGGACGGTCTTAGTGATACGCGTTGCATTACTAATTGGTTTATTTGTTGCTTTTCTGTTGTAAATAAAAGTGATAGAACTTGTTGTGCGTTTTACGGACTTACTTTAGTGATACGCGTACTTTACTAATTTGTGGTTTTAGTTGTTCGTCTTGTGAAATAATAGTCGTAGAACTTGCTAAACTGACCGATTCTTTCTTTAGGATTAATGTGTGTGCGATCTAGTCTAGTGTCCCTTAGTTTTATCAGATTAGTGCATACTTTGGATTCTTTAAATACAGTGGATACTGTAGTTTCTGCATTTTCTAACACCAAAGAACCTAAAATAGATCATTGCTTGCGTAAATTTCGTTATTTAAAAGCATTAGATTTTTCTTTGTTACCATATGTAGCAAATAAAACACCTCACGTTACTGTTAATTTAATGCATTACATCGTGCTTTGAAAGGCCGTGATTCTAAATTTTTATTACAATTTCTACGATTTGTGCTTCAGAATATTTCGAAATTGTTGTCTCAGGAAATAGAATTAACAAGAAATTTATCAATGCTACATAGTTCCGTCGCGTGATGGTGTCTGCTGCTAACCCCAGTGAAATGCGTAGGTGTGATTAGTGTGACGTGTGATAAGTTCCATCAACACCCTCACAGTCAAGGGGGAAGTGCTTCTTTAGTGCAGGACATCGTGAATCTCACACTTCCGTTGCTAGGAAGCGTTGCTGAAGGACTTTTGTAAGTTGAACTATTTCCTACTTGTTATTACTTTAAATATCTATCGGTTGCTTTACTATATCTTTGTCGTTCTGATACATTTTACAAAAGACGCATGATATTTTAAAACATAAAAAAAAAGAAAGAAAGAAAGAAGATTAATACTACTGAATTACTCATATCAATTGTGTCTTACCTATTTATCTTTTGTTAACATTTTATCTGATTTATGTTTAATTGGTGTGTGAAGAAACGTTTCTGCTACTCCCCAATATTACCTCACTTTGTAATAAAAATTTTTATAATGCTTTTATCGTGATTATATTATATAGTTTGTCTAAACCGTTTTATTTACATTCTACAAAGTACTGAATAACTGAGACTTTTCATTGCTGCTATGCTCTTTCTTTATTTCAGGTTGGCAGGACTAATTTTTTTTATTGCAGGTTTGCTATTCAAACTTTTCTTTATTGCAGGTATTGTTACTAATTCCTTACAGCCCCGTACGTTATATGTTGGTCTGCTTTCTACAACACCCCCCTAATCTCCGATTGAGCCCGGTCATTTCTATGATTTTCTTTGTGTTACGCTCGGCTACAAGTCAACGTAACATAAATTTGGCGCCCAACGTGGGGCCTGGATTAACATGGGGCCCGATTTTTTTTTCCTGCTTGATTAACGTAACAAAATTTGGCTCGATAAACGTGGAGCTCGATTTTTTTTTCTTTTTCTCCCTGCTCAATTTTTTTTCTCTCTTTCTCCTGCCCGATTTTTTTCTCCTGTCCGATTTTTTTGTGGTTTGCCCTTGATTTTTTTTTTAAATTTCTTTATAACCTCGATTTCTTTTTGGCATTGATTTTTTTTTGTGAACTGCTCCAGTGATGAGTTGTCCTGATTTTTCTTTGCCCTTTACTATACAGACTGATGCCTCTGATTTTGGTCTGGGGGCTGTGCTGACTCAACAACAGGGTGATGACGAAAAAGTCATTAGCTACATTAGCTGTTCTCTTAAAAAGTCGGAACGCAACTATAGCGCCACCGAAAAAGAATGTCTTGGTGTTATATGGGCAATTGAAAAATTTCGTCCCTATATCGAGGGTTCTCACTTTACTGTGATCACGGATCACCACTCGCTTATCTGGCTGAATAATCTACAAAGCCCCAACGGTCGTTTAGCTCGTTGGTTTGTACGACTTCAACAATATAACTTCACCATCGTACATCGTAAAGGTAAAGAAAACATCGTCCCCGATGCCTTATCTCGCTCAGTACCAAAAATTGACTTAATTGATGACTTTCCTAAATCTTCTATTACTCTGCCAATTTTGGATCCTTGGTATCTTAAGCTACGGACTCGTGTTAATTCCAATCCTAAACTATACAGTAACTGGCATGTGGAAAACAAATTACTATACAAACATGTAAAATCTAAACAGTCTTTGCTCCAACTTCCTCAAGACGATTGGAAGTTAGTAGTTCCCAGCGAACAACGGAATAGGGTTCTATACGAAAATCATGATCTACCTACTTCAGGTCACCCTGGTGTCCACAAAACTGTTTCTAAAATTTCCATGCGTTACTATTGGCCTAAACTTAGAGCTGCTGTTGCTCGATACGTCCGTCGTTGTAAAATTTGCTCTGCACACAAAGTCGAACAAAAGAAACCTCCTGGCTTTATGTCTCCCCGTGCTACTGCCACTTGTCCTTGGCAAGTCCTATGTACTGATATTGTCGGACCTCTTCCTAGATCCTCTAAAGGTAATTCTTTCATTTTAGTTGTTGCGGATTGTTTTACAAAATATGCTTGTTTCTTTCCTCTACGTCTACGGCCGCTGCCGTTGCTCGAACCATTGAGGAAAATATTTTCCTGGTGTATGGTACTCCTCAGTATCTAATTGCGGACAATGGTGTACAATTTCGTAGTAATATTTTCACTAAACTCTGTGATTCTTATCGAACAAAAATTCTGTTTAATGCTCGCTATCATCCCCAGACGAATCCAGCCGAACGTATTAATAGAGTCCTGAAAACTATAATTTCTTCTTACGTTTCTGATAATCAACGTCGGTGGGACGTTAATTTAGCAAAAATTGGTTGTACTATTCGAACGCTTAAACATGAGGTTATTGGTTACTCCCCGTATTTTGCTCTATATGGTCGTGAACATGTTCTCTACGGCGATCATTTTGGAAAACCTCTTGATCCTGATGATGTTCTTATGGATCCCGAACGTCCTATTCCTCCTACTGACTTAGTCAAATTTGAGTCACTTCGTGAAGAAATTTCAAAACGTCTTTCCTTAGCATACAAGAAAAATGCTAAACACTACGATCTTCGTCGTCGTCCCTTAACTTTATCTCCTGGCGATCGCGTGTGGAAACGCAATTATGTTCTTTCGAATGCTACTCGCTACTTCAATGCTAAACTTGCTCCCAAATATGTGGGTCCCTTTACTATTAGAACTAAACTTTCTCCGTGGACCTATATCTTAGCGGATGATTCTGGTAACGATCTGGGTACTTGGCATATTAAGGACCTCAAACCCGATAAAACTTTAGACCCTCCAGACATTGATCCTGAACCTCCGGATCCTAGAGGGCTCCCTACGGCCGATTCTATTTTGACCCCTGCGTGTCGCTATCCCTAATGTCTTGTAATTTTTTTTTTTTTGCTTATTGGTCTTGTGTTTTCTCTGATAAGCTTGTGTCCGAAAACACTGGCGCCCATTTCGTATTTCTATTCATCTTTTTGTAGCTAGCCCATCCCGTGACTTTTTCTTCTGGCTAGTTCCACCATTTGTTCACTATTTGACTATTATAGTCGTTTTCTACATCCATTCCTTGAGGTAGGCTTCAGATCTATTTTCTTTTCCTTTAGGAATTTCGACTTGGTCGCTTTTGTAGGTGTGTTAGCCATACTCTGCTTGAGTAAACGTTTCATACGAATCTGTGTTACCTCAGTTGGAAGTATTCTAGATGGTGTACTAGTTTGCCTTTGCCCTTTTCTTTGTCTTGGTTCTTTCTTTGCTGTACACTTGAGGTTGACAGTTGTGTTGTTTAGTTGGTTTGCTACGAGTTTTCTTCCTCGTTTTTTTTCTTTTCTTTTGGTTTCTCCGCGGGAAGCCAAAACTTTTCTTTGAGGTGGAAAACAGAAATGTCCCTTTCGGGGACATCCGTCTTTTGACGATTTTGAAAGTAGCTATAACCTTTAATCCTCATTGGGTGTTTACTTGATGCTTTCTGTACCTGTTCTGTCGTTGTTGGTTACGATAGATGACTTTGTCTTCTTTTGGAAAAATGGTCTTTCTCTTATACGGGTGTTGGTCCTTCGAACCGGATAAAAATTTTTTTGTTTGGTTCCTTGTCTGTCGTTTTTTTCTTTCACCCCGACGTCTTTATTTTGCTAGGGGGGAATTTGTAACGTGCATTTTTGTAAATTTAACATTTTACGCTATCCTCAATTCATAAATACATTTCTACAAATTACTATTTTTTATATTGGATATTTATTAACTCCTTAGGCGAGTGCATCGTATTTTAATAAATAAATTGCAAGGAACGAATTGTAAATAGGATTATTCATGAATTACTTTCCAATTTATCGAAATGATAAACAGCTGTAATTAATTATTAGATAGGAGTGCTACATTTACTTTATGGATATACAAGTCTAGATAATAGACGATAAGAAGTTGTAATAGAACGAGTTGAATAAACAGATTGGCAGTCGAGTTCGTTCTTTGTTCCGATATATTAAGTACGTTAAAAATACTGCTTTTCCTTTTTGCTTTGAGAATAGTGAGAATTGATGCGGTTTCAATTTTTGAATTGTTATGAACAAGCGCGGCGCGATTTTAATTGTTTTGCTTGTGAAATGTTAACTGTAGCAGTGGAGTTTTAATTCCTTTTTTTGAAGGAAGGATGCTATATATGTAACGTGTTTGGTTGACCACAAGTGTTGTGGTAAGGTCATTGACGGACGGTTTTAGTGATACGCGTTGCATTACTAATTGGTTTTTTTGTTGCTTTTCTGTTGTAAATAAAAGTGATAGAACTTGTCGTGCGTTTTACGGACTTACTTTAGTGATACGCGTACTTTACTAATTTGTGGTTTTAGTTGTTTGTCTTGTGAAATAATAGTCGTAGAACTTGCTAAACTGACCGATTCTTGCTTTAGGATTAATGTGTGTGCGATCTAGTCTAGCGTCCCTTTGTTTTATCAGATTAGTGCATACTTTGGATTATTTAAATACAGTGGATACTGTAGTTTCTGCATTTTCGAATATTTCGAAATTGTTGTCTCAGGAAATAGAATTAACAAGAAATTTATTAATGCTACATAGTTCCGTCGCGTGATGGTGTCTGCTGCTAACCCCAGTGAAATGCGTAGGTGTGATTAGTGTGACGTGTGATAAGTTCTATCAACACCCTCACAGTCAAGGGGGAAGTGCTTCTTTAGTGCAGGACATTGTGAATCTCACACTTCCGTTGCAAGGAGCGTTGCTGAAGGACTTTTGTAAGTTGAACTATTTCCTACTTGTTATTACTTTAAATATCTATCGGTTGCTTTACTATATCTTTGTCGTTCTGATACCTTTTACAAAAGACTTGCATGATATTTTAAAACATAAGAAAAAAAAAAGAAAGAAAGATTAATACTACTGAATTACTCATATCAATTGTGTCTTACCTATTTATCTTTTGTTAACATTTTATCTGATTTATGTTTAATTGGTGTGTGAGGAAACGTTTCTGCTACTCCCCAATATTACCTCACTTTGTAATAAAAATTTTTATAATGCTTTTATCGTGATTATATTATATAGTTTATCTAAACCGTTTTATTTACATTCTACAAAGTACTGAATAACTGAGACTTTTCATTGCTGCTATGCTCTTTCTTTATTTCAGGTTGGCAGGACTAATTTTTTTTTATTGCAGGTTTGCTATTCTAACTTTTCTTTATTGCAGGTATTGTTACTAATTCCTTACAGCCCCGTACGTTATATGTTGGTCTGCTTTCTACAAACCCCCCCCCCCCTAATCTCCGATTGAGCCCGGTCATTTTTATGATTTTCTTTGTGTTACGCTCGGCTACGAGTCAACGTAACAGGTTCTACCTCTGTATTTTCTATAATTGAGATTTTTTGATCAATTAGTTTTGAAGTCATACCTATCGGACTAGACTCGCATTCTACTTTACCACAATTGCCGAATCTTTGTCTACGCCATCTTGCGTCTGTGGCCTAGGGCGAGAATCTGTAAAAGCGTCTATACCATTTTGAATTATGTCTTCAGAATAAATTTCATCTACCATATCTAAAGATTCGAGACATTTGTTGTGTTTAATTTCTTTCATTACTTTTAGGTATTTTACCTTGGCTTCTAATCCCTTGTTTACCAACTTTGACGGTTTATTCGAAAACTCAATAATTGGTTGCTGGAAAGCTTCCAAGGTTTTTCACAGGATTCCAATTGCTCGTTTTGATCAAATTGCACGGTTGAATATTTATAGACACGATCGAAGTCAATTTTCTCCTCAGAAATAAGAGTAAAGTTTACCGTTTTGTTTCTGCTTCCAACTCGTCCACCTGCTTACCCCGGATTGCTATCTGTCAAGATAATTATTGTGTAGAGAGACAATTAACCAATTCCAATTACAAAATTACTTAAATATCAAAAGGGCGTATAACAGCAAATTTGCTACTTACAAAATTTTTAACTCAGTTAAATCCAGCTATTTTAATTTAACCATTTCAAGATTAACGTGACTTCCAATTTGTTTTCAAAAGTAGGTTCCAAACTGCACAAAGTAATTTTTAATTATTAAACTTTTCAACAAAATAATACATAAACTGTGCCTGTGCGATTAAACTAATTGTTTTGAAATATTTGTTGGTCTTACAATTATTAATTATACAATCCAATTGGGGTTGGTTGATGAACAGTGTGGGTCCTGTTAAAATTATTAAATCATTCCTATTGAACACGAGGACAATCTTCATCATCTTTTAGATTATGATAACGCTCCCCAAATCTCCTTTTAAGTGGTTATAGGTGTTATCGTAATACGCTAAATGAAATTACACCACCTACGCAACCTTAAAATGAAAAAAAAATTATTTATTAGTAACAATACGGTGTATGTACAACACCAAAAAAATTATTTCAATATCATCAATCAAAATTAAATATGTTAAAAATTTCAGTCGAACAACTGTATTTATTTAAATAACTAACTGGTAACTTAATATATCAATTAATCACAACTGCAGCAAATAACCTTTAATCAAGTTGACGCCACGTGCAACGGTCGCTAACTGTTTAATATTTGCTGGAACATTAATTAGTAATTCTTTTTTTAAAAGCAAAAGCTACTATTTAAAATGATTAAACAACGACACCGTAATGAAACCTCACATCTAGATCATTTAGTGGATTTTTTGTTTGTCTTTGCAGGAACTATCAACAGGTAAGTACTTTAATAACACAGTCAAATTAATACAGTATTTCGTTAAGTCAAGGTTGTTAAATAAAACAGCTGAGTGACCACCAACAAATTCGTTTATCACAAATAAAAAATTAAATCAAATTAAAGTTTTAACCGATCCACATCAGGTATCGAATAACAAATGATCACAGGCAGTAATAAGTTACTTTCTTAAAAAATAAAATAAAAAAAATTTAAGACCCATGTACGCCTTACAACCAAACTTACGGAAATTTTATAAAAGGAAATTATATATTTTAAATAAATTAAAATATCTATTAAAGTTTATATTAGTTTGTATTGTTAACATTTCTCAAATAAATTCGATTATCTCGAAAACTAAATGAGATATCGAAAAGTTTATAGCATATTTATAATCAGCGTAAAAAACTAAACAAGGTACATATATATCATTTATTGTATCATTATGGGAATATGGCAACGGACGACGGCGGCGACGACGACGACGTAACGATTATATTAACCTAACTTACTTCGTAAGTTTGGTTGATGATATGACAATTAAAAGTTAAGAATCTCTTACGAACACCTTGAACTTAAAATATGGCTAACAGTGTTACAGTCAATAACAATGCGATGAATTAAAAAAAATTGCTGAACAGAATTGGTTGATGAATATCTCAGGCAAATGCATAATTAATACAAGAAACCAATTTAAATACACTGTAGTAATTTTTTATTCTTGTGAGGAATATAAAAGATAATTAATACGTCAAGACGAATCGGTTATATTAAAGTAATGGCGATTGCTAAAAACGTTGCTGACTTCAGTAGTTTTGACACTTGTTGAACCCAGATGTCGAGCGTTCCGGTACTCAAATATTTCTAGAGTAAACCTAAAATACCAGACTAGAAAAAGAATTTTTGTAAACAGCTGCTTATAATACAACATACCGATCTAAATGCATCATTTCAGTTCAAAGGATAATTAACCCTTAACCCGACACATGTGGCTGTAAGACCGCACGTAAATTTTATCAACTCTCCCCTCTAAAAGTAGATGCACGCCAACAGTAAGCTTTTCAGTACCTTTCAATTGGACCGTTATTGGTAGAGTTACGATAGTGTTGTTTCAGACGCCCCAGAAAGTGTGCGTAAATACATAAGTTTATAATAATTTACCGATCTCAAATACCTCGTGTGTCAAGTTACATAATTTTTAGTAGGTCTGTAGTAGAGTAGAATTTATTTAAGAAGAGCCTGTACCTGATCATACGCACACGGCTAAAACGGTGTCAGATTAGTCCATTGATTATAGATAGGTGTGTTCGTTCAGCGTTTCAGCGGCGTAGATAATTTGCTATTAAATGTCAATTGTCTTTTGTGACTTTGACATTCCATATATATTTTGAGAAACGCTTACTTGCTGCTACAAAGCATAATGTAACAGGTAATATAATCCACAAAAACTAATTTCAATTTACACGCATATTCCCTATGTGAATTAAAACCACCAACAAAATAAAACTTGATTTTAGAATATTTACTCTATGGGAGTGTTTTCATAAACCTAAAAAATCATGCGTTACGCCACTGACTTTCAAGATTTGCGTATATGTCAAATGACGTACAGGCTGTTCTTAAATAAGTTCTACTCTACCTTCGGTATCGAATTGTGTACCATTTAAATCCAGAAAGGTATGTTTTTTATAATCGTTTATGCTTATAACACTGCTGTTTTGTATTATATTACAGTTTTAAACTATTAAATTCACTTTTAAATACTTTACGTATATTTGGTTTCAATAATTTTTATTTTTTCTTCCAGGATGTCTCGCCAGGGCCTAGTAAAAGTGTAAATATTGCAGATCCTGATTTTGAGCTAAAACTACGCAAAAATGCTCCTTGCAGAAGGAAAGGATATCTATGTATCTGACGGAGAATCGAGATATGACGATGAATCAAATGTAGACGATTCAGAAGATGACCCTGATTATGTCGTAGAAGAAGACACCTAAGCTTTAGGGAGTAACAGTCAGACGAAGAGGAAAATCCAGAACTAGACGATCAATCCAATGTCCAATTGTTTTTGAAAACAAAGAAGGTCCAGATGTAGATGCGAATAATGATCAACCTTTATATTATTACCGTACAAACAATTTTAAATGGGAAAGTTCTAAACCACCAAAATATACAAGAACACCTGCACGTAATATTATTCGTGGTCTTCCGTAATTGACCGCTCGTACAGAAACGTTAAGTAATGAACCTTCAAAAGCAGCTATTTGAAATTTATTAATAGATGAAGATATGATAAAAAAAAACATATTCAGAACAAACGAAAAATTTGAACTTGTTAAAAATAATATAAAAACTGTAAATAAGTCAAATTATAAACCAACAGATGATACCGAAATTAGATCTTTACTAGGTCTGTTTATGTTGTAACGAATACGATTACCTGCTTCTTAAATATACGCTTCTGTTCCATATACCTATTCAATAAATATTAAATTCCAATAGAAACAATATATTACAAATTCATACATAGCGCCCCATCTATATTTAAACATTCAAAGTAACATTTAAGAATTCTTCTATTTGTATGTATCTTGATACAATATCCCCTTTCCTGCGCGTGACTGGATAAGCAACGTAGCATCGTGGTCAAGCCTCATTTGATATTGGTATGTAATCAGCATAGCAAGTGTTAACGTGGGCCAGCAGTTTTTTGATAAAACATGCCGTCCCAGAAAAAGTAAAGTGGTGCCAACGAATATCATGTCTTCATTTTTAGTTGTAGTATCGACCTAAGTATAGTCAAGAAAATATCTACGCGCAAGTAATAAAGTATTAAAGTATTTAAGTACTAAAGTATTAAAGTAGGAATTTATATCGAAGTAAAGTAACGCAACGAAGTACTCAAGTGTGAATTTATATTGAAATAAAGTAAAAACATATGGAGACGCAAACACGTAATAAATTCTTTTGGATATTGGTTATGCTGTAAATGCAGCTTTAAGTGTTGCTATGCGAGAGGGTGGAAATTTCCACCTATGCTTGGTTAGTATAGAGGTCAAGCTCGGACACATGTATCAACTGCGCGCACCTGCCATTGTAAGTACGTAGATGTTTAAGGAATTTGGTTGCCTAGCAGAGATTTAGCCGTGAGTCATCTTCAATTTTATAGCTATATCCATTTCAAGGAACAATCATTTACAATGTACGCATAATTTTTGAAAATTCTATATATGTTTACTTAAATTTGATATACGTAATTTTTGTGAAATTTTTATGGTCATTTAAATTGATACACTTATAATTTTATTCAAAATTCAATAATCGAATAGTGCATAAATGTCCTTATTATTTCCTAGGCATTTCTATAAGATAATTATGAAGTTACAAGGTTATACTAAAATGTTCGCATAACTAAACATGTGATAGGTTGATATTTGTTTGCCACATTATAACGTATAATATATTTTGACAGTACACCTAAAGTACAGCTTAATACAGACAATAAGTGTTTTTTGACCTTTGATTCTTTTAAATACATCAGTTAAAAACATAGTTCTGTAATCTATAAAAAAAACAGCTGAGCATTTAATTTGATTCTTGTAAACTCGAACAGGATCCTATTCAAGTATCATGATTAAACTGTAATATAAAAATGAAAACCATATATTCCTCATAGAGAATTAACGTAAATTATTCAATTATGAATGTCCTATAAGTATTCAGAGATTAATAATAGATCTTAATAAAGTAATTGTTTCAAAAGTCTCCGTGCAGATAATTTTGTACAAGCGATGTATATATATATATATATATATATATATATATATATATATATTGCTGTAATATTCGAAGAATTATCATGCCCCGACTTTGAACTGCATTATTTATTTGCTATACTCTAAATTATTGGACCACCATTTTAATATTCACGGTTAAGTGTAATTATTTCCTACTCCAGCTGTTTTCTTAATATCGCCATCAACTGGACTTTATCTGTAAACAACTCTACCAATGGCAAAATTCGATACGTTACCGCCTTGTAAGTTATCACTTTCCTGTTGAACTGTGGCTCCGCCTTGTGTACTATTTAAATCTTATGACCTCGGCTAGCATTTATTTGCAATTATAAAATTCAGTAAATTTAGATTTTGTATAATAGAACCAATATGTTATGTACAGCTTTTGAAATTATTCGAAATACACTTTTCAATCCGTTAATTTTATAAATCTCATTTATTAACAATCATTTACTCAAAACCCAAAGTCACCAAAGAAAATGTATGATCCTGACCAACAAATGTAGAATATTCTAAACCTGTTTTCTTTTTTTTTTTTAGTATTCATTCAATACGTATGCAACCTCTTTTGTTGACTTTTTACAAGCTTAACTTATTTAGCAAATTCAATATAAAAAAAATAAAATAAAAATTCATATAGAAAAACAAATGTCTTATAACTGAAAATCTGACCTGGTTTTATATTTTTCACATCGACGCTTCCAATAAAAATGATCTTCCCCAATTCTGGATTCCATTCAAATTATTACACTATGGATCACCACCATTATTAAATTATATACCCCAATTGATTCAATTCTTCAAACTTATCATTCTTGCCCCAGATTTAAAATAGTAGTTTGTTTCACCCCTGTACTTCAAGATTGTATTATTCTTCCTCTTCCCTTGACATTTAAATTGTATTACTGTATTTTTTTCTTAACATCTGAATTCTAGTCTATTTCCCTCAGACCTCGAAACCCTATTATTTTTATGTCATAGTTTACAATAAATTCATTAAAAACGTACTTACGTTTAAACGGTAATTATAATCTTCATATTTGCACTTTTATTTCTCACTTTTATACTTGTTGCGTATTACTTTATTTAATGGCAATGCACTTCGGCCTTCATTGAGTTCAAAACTGACTTTCCCATCAAGGTCCTTGCTAATATAATCTCGAATCCCCGCTCCATGCGTGGGTTTGGTCTAGAACTCGTCGCTTGTCTCTGACCAATCAAATAATTACATATTGAACAGTTTCTGATGCAATGCTCTACATTTCCTAATAATCACCACCTGTCCACAGCTGTCTTTCATATCACCATGCTGTATTTTGATAGATTACCTGCTTTTATATAAACAACTGATGCAACCCGATTTTAAATTTCCATGTTTACATGTGATTCACGCACTTTTTAATCCTTTCTCTTATCAAATGGTTATATCTTTGTACGCATTTATATTAACTACCTGAAACTGTTTCTATATCCGTATTACTTTAATTGTCTGGAACTCTTTTCTTAATGCGTGTCTAATTACACTTTATCATTTATTACGCGCGCTTACACTGAAAAATATCCTTATTTGTTTTACCTAAATTAACTAAACTTTATCTACAGGGTATTTAATATTTACTATCTACTTTAATACATGCATTTCTCATTCCTACGCCAATTATGCGACTTCCTATGTTTACCTGCGTCGCCCAAAATCTATCTCTACTCTATATACAGGGTGTTGACTACTTACTATGTACAAACTACGTCTATTTCTTAATTGTTTCCTAAAATAAGTACAGTTTTCTGCTGCCTATCCTAATTATTCATTCCCGAACGACCTTTACTATAACGTGCACCCTTAATCAACCCCTTATCACAGCAATATATATATATATATATATATATATATATATATATATATATTATATATATATTTTAAATTAATAGAAAGAATAATACGTTTTCGTAAAGCTTTCTTTCATAGAAGTCAGCAGTAATTATTCCATAGAAGCAACCAACCACAATTATAAATTTTTTATAGTGGAGAGGGATATATTATTGGTGTTGGTTTAAATTTTTTTGAAGCATAATTTTCGCTATTTGATCTTTTTTTACTTTAATTTTTTTGTGATAAAGTGACTAGGCTCTAACGTAGCCCTAGTCTAAAATTAATTAGAAGTGATTCAATTTTCAGGTTGTACGAGGAAGTCGTTCCCATTCCAGATTGCAGAGTCAAAAGTAAGTATTACTTTTTTATATGTTGCTCGTCTTAAGGATTTTTTTTCTTTCGAAGATTTTCGTATCTGATCTTCGGATAGTTTTTCTTTATAACATTCATTAAGATACGGTGGCGTCCAATAAAATTTCTTTTTTTTGTATACCATCCTACGACCCTAGCTCATAGCTCTGCCCTAAGTTGAAGAAGCTTAGCTTGCTGAAAGATCTCATTAGAGGGACCTTTTTCTCTCAAAGCCATTTAACATCTTTTTTACCCTAGGCTTAAACGTTAAACAGGAACCCCTCATAATCTCTCGAGGCTCTGCCGCCTATAAGGTAGAGTAGACACACTATTTACCTTTTGAGGAATTTATTATGTAACAATGTTATCATCGATTATGAAATCATCTCATGAAGATATGCTATCTTTGTTTGTAACCTTTTTAATTATTTACCTGTCTAAAAGATTAATGAGGTTAAAATTTTCTTGCTAAAGAATAAATGAACTGCACTCTTATCTCAGGGACTGCAGTGGGGTTCTTTGAATTGTTATTACTACTAGTAAAACCATACACTTTATTTAATCCTAGTTAAATAAACAATAACACAATGCTACTATTTTAGTGAGTAGAAAAAAATATATTATTAATAATTTTGTTAACCAATGATATGCACACCCAAATTTTTTTAATAACTGTTTTTACAATATTTACAAAATTGAAATGTTGCCACTTGAACAATAAAAATAAAGTAAAAAAATTGCTGCAATGCAAACTGTATAAACAAATTGTTATATACTTTAATATTGAATGACGTCGTCAAGTATTTTAAATCGAGCTCGTTTTAAGTATTTCAGACTTGCACAAAATTGAAGTCCCTAGATTAGTAATTAATTCAAGCAAAAAATTTATGTTAATGAAATTTTATGTGCTGCTCTAAAAAATTTTACCGTACAGCTTTAACTACTCATAGAAATAAAATTTTGCTATTATAAGAGGAATAAACTTTGTAATACCCGTATGCGTGTTTGGTATGTAGATATTTGTTGTCACCTGATTTAAAAAGTTGATAGCGATGTTACCTAGGGGCCTCAACCAGAATTTCCTATTATGGATCGACCAAAAACAACACATGTGAAGATAACAGGTTCAAAAAGACAATTGGACAGCGTGCTCGATTAACGGCTTTCTATAATTTACGATTCCATCACTAAAACGTATTTTGTGGATACCAAGCGAAAATTTTTTTTGCTAACAATACTCTTCAGAAATGATGGCTGCATTGTAGGGTGCGTTCAGAGTGGCAACGAATGATGTTTGTGATGTCCCAAATTTAGTGGTTAGAATTCACCATGTGCGAATTCTATTAATATAATACGTATTTTGGATACTATAGTAAATACGCCAAGATCGAAATTATTTTCATGTGCTCCACGGGAATAATTTAGTATTGCGTACTTCTCGCAATAATTTAGTATTGCGTGCTTCTCGCAATAATTTATGTCACGCGAATCCGTAACTAAATGTGGAGGTGAAAAACCCTCATTAGATTTAACAATTTCAAATTAATAAAAGCGAATTAGACTTACCCACTTTCGACTTTGCACATTATAACAAAGTGAACAAACTAAGTAATGAGCACCTAAATTCTTGATGCTTTTTAGGCTAAGCTCAAGTTCACAATTATGAAAACCTATTTTCGTGCAGTGCCTAAATCAAAAAGGAAGACAAAATTCGCGTATCTAACAAAGTAGATAATATCCCTCCTAAGCACAGATGGTTTCTAAAATGTTGCTTTCAACCAAACACGTTCCTACCAGGTCTGTATGTATGGTTGTCTATCTATCAGAATAAGTAGAATACATTGCTTAACCAACAAAATTGGTAACAGAAAAATTTAAATTGTTACATGTTTTCAAAAGCAACTCAGGTCGACCCATCTTCAAAATGACTAAGAATGCCAAAAAGATTTGAAATTCTATTGGTATGTTAACGATTTGATTATAGTAGAAATAGGAAAGAAAGAAAAGAGACCGATCCAGTGGCAGCTATTTCGGAAATCTTTAATCAATTTATTTTGAATTCACAAAAATCATTTTCGTTGGGAGACTAAGTAATAATTGATGAGATGCTTCTGCCATTTAGAGGACACTGTCGCTTCCGCAAACAAACCGGCAAAATACAGCATCAAGGTTATGTTGTGTCCAATCGTAATATCACAGTAGATAACTACATTTCTTCCCTAATAACGTTAAGACGGTTGGCACAACACTTTATGGATTTACTAAAAGAGAAACCTTAATTTCATGTTATAACATGTTTTTCTTACTGGTTGGGTTAAATAGTTAGGGGTTATTTTTATATCCCCAAATGTGACCAGTAACCTTTAAGGAAGGATTCCCTTAAAATGATGGAACGCAATTATCTTCCGACTATGCTAGGGGTCTATTCCTTGGGCAGAGCTTATGAGGATTGGTCGTGGTTCTTTTTACAAAGCTTTATTTTATTACTAGGGCTAGATTCTCGATAAAACAAGGCGCCACCAAGTCTGTAATTTTAAACACAGGGTTTCCTTAAGGGGAACTTGGGCGTCCTTAAGGAGGAATACCGTATTAACTGCTGACGCAGGAACTGTAAAGAAAATTTAATTAAATATACTAAAATTAGGACACAAGAAGTTTTCTCTTGCTACCTCATCTAAAAACACAACAAAGATTAATCAGGCAACAATAATATGAACACAGGTTTTGTTCTTTAAATACTGAAAAGGCTATTAAAGATCCTTATTAAATTGGGTTTACCACTTTACTCTATTTGGTCTTATTCTTTGTCACCTTACTTCTGAACGTACTTGTTCAGAATAAAACAATTAATTAAGAAAATTAAATGTTGTTTCTTTAATTAAAAATGGTACTTTTATAAAAATTGTAGATATAAAATTTATGTTTAAGAAAAGATAATACAATTTCATCTACTCATACGGTAGAATTATATATACAAAGAAAAATATCAAGACTTCAAATGTTACTTTAGTTACAAAAATCTAACTTGAATTTATACCAGAAATGTCAGATCTGCTTTTTCTGTTTACACTTTATAAAACTTTAACTACTTCTCTATTAATTCCTTATTTAAAAATTGTAAGTGAAATCATGCGTAAATGAAACATTAATAAGAACTCTTTAAGTTCACATTATTTTATAAAATTTAATAACTGTAATTGTATTGAACTAAATATTTTTATCAAAAATTTACTAAGGTCCTTTTTAATATGCGAAATGGATTTGTCAAAATAGATAGTTACAAAAATATTTTCTGAAGCAACCTGGTATTAAAGATCGCCAAATGTAAACATGATGCAAGAATAATTTAATCTTTTACCTTAGCTCTGCAGGTGTTCTTTACATGTTGTTTTTATAACATGTTAGGGCAGGTGTTTATACATACATTTTCAGAAAACAAGTGACGTCAAATCCACATGTTCCACCGAACACGAACAGCTGCGTGACCCTTGGACTGTACCATGCTAACTTTCATGCGTTTTTCTTATACGCACAAACTGGACCAACAAAATTCTAATACTTTCAAAAGCATCTTCGGACTTAATTTATAAACCATAAAAGTTTCTACCTACTTTGTAGAACGTTTCTTTTACATTCCAACTTGTTGCTTTTCCATAACATAACACAAAATCCAACTATCCATCGTACGGTTGAAGGACGTTCATATTTTACATTCACAGATGTAAAAGTAGAATTTTATCTTCTATTAAACACAGCCTACTCGTGCTTCAGTTTTGTAAAACCAGATAATACAAAACGACTTCTTAAAGTTATTAATTATAATATAAAAATCTAGTTGACGAATTCTATGAAGCGTTGAAAACATATCTTATCGTACTTTTACGAAATCATAAAAGAATTGTTTTGTGTGTTATTTACACAAATGTCCAAAGAATTATTAAATGAGTTTATCTCAGTAATTATCAAAACGAAGTTATTTATTAGAAGTCATTTAAACTCGACTTTTAAACGGAACGTTATAACAAGAACATTGAAGATTATTAAAAATGAAATTACGAAGAGTGTAATTATGAGAAGGGAAATTTATCAAACAAACATCTTCTATAAGTTAAATTATCAAAAGAGCAATTACCAAAAGATAAGATAAGAGCGCTAAAACAAATTATTTAGTTGACTTAATTAATTATTATTTTAATTCTTACCATTGTTAACATCACAAAGCCTAGTGTTTTAGCGTACTAGGGCTGTACTCCACACAAAAAGCTAGGCGCAAGTTACACGCCAGAACCTTTAGTGGTTTCATTATTTTCAATACGAGAGCTCTGGCAAAAGTGGGCGCAAATGTGCTATGCACTAAACAGGAAAGGTGTTTGGCCTTGATAATAGTTGTATTAACTTTCTGCGCCTGATGTTAGCAACCAAACTAACATTTCTGTATGGCGGTTAGCACATACAATATCGATACTTGTTTGTTTTTAAAAATGGTTCGCATAATTTAATGACTTTACTTGAGTTATTAGAACTAAAATTTGTTGATATAGTGTAGCGGTCAAAAAAACTGTTACAATGTCTCCAAAAAAAAAAACTGTCATATTTGTCTCTTCTATTTATCACAATAAATCGGAAGATCCAGTTTCTAAAAAACAAGAAATGATATGCTTCAAAATCTAGAGTCGATATTTTGAATATGAAATGCGCTAATTACAATGCCAATCTGAGAACAAAACGCTGGTCTTTAGCTGTTTTTATATACTCATCAATATTAGTACAGTAAATAGTTTTATACTTTATCTTTGTTTTAAAGGCAATGCTATTACGTCTCGTTTTTCAATTTGTGAAACCTTCAGCAATGGAATTAATTAAACCTCATCTTAGAAGACTACTTAACTCGAATTTTCTAGAGAAATAAGAAAACTTATTGAGCACCATTTAGGAGAAAACGTACACTCTCAAGTCCAACAGTATGAAAATAGCATCCCATCAGTAGCTGCAGAAAAGAAAAACGTGTGCTCTGTCTTTTGTAACCAACCAATTTGCTTGGAATGCAGCAGTGAGATTACATAAATCTAAGTAAGACTAAGAAAGACAGGGTAAATCTAGGCAAACTAAGAAAATCCACAGCACGCAATAGCAGATCCAGAAAAACGTACGAAGAAAACTACAGGTCAGAACTATCTGGCGTGCGGCATTATTTTCTCTTTATTTTGAACATTGACTATATTTATTATACCTGAATATTTTATGTAAAGAGTCAACAAATTTTTTTTTACGTGAAAATTTACGTAAAAATGGGAAAGGTCTTGAACGTTCAAAGATTTTCCAGTAGAGTACAGATTCATTTTTGCTAGTTTTAAAATAAGGAAAGGGAGCTATAATTTTGGGGATAAAACAATTTAAATTGTTATTATTATTTGATTTAGGGGTTTATTTTGTCATACAGTAAAACACACTAAGCTGTGAAGTGTATATGATTTTTTTCTTCACATTATACAAATATTAGTCGATTTTGTTTTTCTCATTCAAAGTAGGAAAAGTATTAGATAAAAGGGGGTAAATTATTTGATTATCGTAACGTTGAGCACTCTGTGTGAATTGGACTGAGCTAGCCGAGACATATTTAAATTTTAGGATATTAAAAGACAGAGCGGTGGCGTGCAAAAGGAGACTGAACGTATAATTACATCGGCGTACAACGTTATCATATAGTTTAGTTTTAATAACGTAATAATAATCGTTTTAATACCATTGTATTTTAATTAGTTTGAAAGTAAAAAATAACACATAGTAGTTCATTCGTCTCTCAGCCATCATGTGTCGAATTATGTACAAAAAACCATGTGTCGAGTTGAGGGTTAAAAAAGGCAACCCAAATTAAACATGAGGCTCCAACCATTTCGTGTTGAGAATTCCGTTTCTACAACAACATGGCGATTTCAATAAAATGGAAAACTTTGAAAGCATATTCCTTCCTACTTCTCAAAAAATTTACATTCTTATGAGTAAAATTCAATTAATAGCATAAGAAAAATCTTACCCAGTATAGGACTTGGATTACTTCAATTGCCAGTTGAATACACTGGTTAAAACCTTATTGGAATACCGAAAAGAACCAGGCATGGTGATGGTAATCCATCGTTCACCAGAACACTAAGGAAGGAAAGTAGAGCCATGCTCAAAACTGCGCGTTGCATTAACAAGCTGAACTGCACATCCCTTCCGTATCTCACATAATAGGAGGACAAGTGCAGTTACTTCTCGCTCTTACTACACACATAATAATGCAGGCACATAAAGCTGACTAACTTCCCAAACTAGTAACACGTAACAGGGAATCATACTGTTACATAACGCAGAAGTAGTATTTGAAATAAATAAAAACTGACACATAATACATTTTTCATTAAGCTTAGATTTTATATGGCGAGTGTACAAATAAATACAATAGGACTGTTAAATTAAATATCATATACTGTAACGATTTTATTTTCTATCATTATGTCTACAGATATTTAATCTATTTATTTAATAAGAACCAACTTAATGCATAATAATGCTACACAATCTAAAAAATACATATTAAATATTGTCGAATACAATAATAACTTTTAATTCGGAAGTGTATAATTTTAAATTATGCGGTAACAAAAAATACTTTTCTATTAGTGTCATTCTTAGAGCTCCCTCTGTTAAACGATTGTAGCGTTGGGCTTGTTGTCAGGCGGTAACCCGCGTGATATGATCACTTCCAATACAGCTGTCGTTAGAAGAGGTCAATTGTTCTTTGAACGCAAGGACGATGACGTTTATTCAATCCACGTGTTAGAAGCACATGAAATTTAAATTGTTTTCTTGAAGGGCCTTTGGTTAACAGTAAGTACTACTGCTTTTGTAATCTTACTAAATAAATATTTTCAGTGCAACTTTTGGTTAATATGCAACTTTTGGTTAATATGCAACTTTTGGTTAATATGCAACTTTTGGTTAATAGGAACTTTTAGTTAAAACGTAATTTTATTTAACATGCAACGTAATTTTAATTAACATGCAACGTAGGAAATTTAGAAAAATTTAAGAAGTATAACTAATTTATTTGGACAAGAAATGAAATTTATCAGTATTTAGTAAAGTTTAACCTTTGTACGAATGTGGATTTGGCGTGCATCAATTAGTTAATATGGACGCTGTGATATGGTTTGGAACTTCAATAAGCAGCAAATCTGGTTGTATGGAATTGGATATTTTCTGTATTTAAGTTTTGAAGCAGGCGAATTGTAAATCATCAATTATAATTCCGGGTATAGCCCATATGCCCAGCAGGTATTTTTCCATCGGATGCACATCGGGTATGTAAATTTACTTTCATATGTCAGCTGTAGTATGGATATAGCAGACAAATAATTTGTTGTTTAATCACGTGATCTGAACTTCAAGTTCGTATTAGTTGAATGACAGACTATTCATTTTTCAAATTAAACAACAGAAACCTGTAAATTTTCACTTTAAATCTTTTTGTTAAATTAAGCAACAGGAACCTATAAGTTTTCACTTTGTCTTTTTATTAATATAGTTATTATACGGAAGATGTCATTATGAGATAAGAAAAGTTAAATTCTATATTCCATGAAATTTAATTTAATTATTCGAAAAATGATTTACTTAAATCTTAAAGATTAAATTTTTATATTTCATATTTCACTAATTGCTGAGTGGAGTATTTTTGTGAGGTTAAGTGGTACTACTCAACCAACCGAAATTGTTACATATAGTTAAATATTCAAGAAAGAAACTCTTGCTTACTCATTTTTAAATAAATTTTGCTAGACATTTCTAACAGAAATTACCATGTTTCAATTGTGAGAAGCATTTATACTATTAAGTACTTATGTACATATTTTGCAATAATTTAAATTAATCAAGCTTATATTAAAGGAAAAAGATGTTTTGTAAATAACATGCTAAATACTGAAGGAATAGATTTTTATTTTGGTCAAGGCTATTCTTTTTAATTAAAAATGAATGAAGGTTGATTAGAATTAAATTTTAAATTTTGGGTATACATGCACAAACTGTGCTATCTTTGTTTAATCTGTTCACAGGTGTAGCAGTGATTTATAAAAGTCAAAGTCGAGCCATAAGGTAAGAAACTTTAGGGATTGTGTAGATGTAATAAATTGTATAGCGGTAATTGAATAAAGGTTTCCGCATTCGCCTTGTACAAGGGACTTAAGTAAGGTCTTCTTCGTATAGAAAAATTCGGTGGCGCCATATTCTCTACAGAGCAAATAGTTCGACTAGCCGCTTAGCCTTTTGAGGTTTCCTCATCTACGAGCCATTTTCCATCGAAACTTGCCGTGGGCTCTATCCGCTTACTGGAAATCCTCGTAAAATTTTCTTGTGCCTTTCAGCTGGTCACATAGAAAAAACCTAATAGGAAAAATCCCTTAATATATAAATTAACAAGATATAAAAAGGCTATAATACATGAAGGACAAAATTTAGAGGAATTGTTTGAAATTTGGGCATATTTATTCTACTAGAACTTAAATATGCTACAACAAT
Source organism: Platerodrilus igneus (assembly GCA_036346225.1). Lineage (NCBI taxonomy): Eukaryota > Metazoa > Arthropoda > Insecta > Coleoptera > Lycidae > Platerodrilus > Platerodrilus igneus. The sequence goes on along the minus strand of JARFIW010000318.1, from coordinate 6,247,919 downwards.
TTAATTATTTTCAAGAAAATTAAAAAAATAAACAGTTTAAAAAATTACGGGTCAAACTAGAATAGTTCCGTATAGCCCATCTGATTTCTTTTGACAAGTTCTATAGTTCCGGATATAAGAAAAATTAAAACCATATAATAGTTTAAAAATAATTCCTGTGAGTTATATTGTAACGTACATTTGACGTTAAATAAGTTTTTAATTAGAGGACAGATTGCTTTCGATCCTCATAATTTCTTTTAGAACTCATACAATGTCATTCAAAACTGCCCTCACAACTCCTGACAGTTCTTTAATAAATTTCGCTCAGGACGTAAGTCAAATTTCGCTCACATATCGTCAAGGAATAAAAAAAACTCAAAACGTTTTATCACGTTGAGACTCGCAGAGCAGAGCACCGCGGCGTGAGCTTTAATCAAAAGATAAATATTAGTGCTCGTTTTTTACCTGTTGCAATGCGCCACGCTGGGGTTGCAATGCTACTTTAATCAACCCGCTATCAAAATTTCTTCCTCCATAATACGAAGTTTTAGAATTATAACGAATTTTGACACGTATCTGGAAGGTACAACATACAAAATTCATCTAAGTAGAAAATTAAATATTTATTAAAAGTTTCAGTCGGCGCTTTCAGATAGAATTCGAAGTTTCAAAAGAAAATATAAGGTTGAAATAATCTTATCAACCTAATCAAAATTTGTCTAAATTTTTTCTAATTTTATTATTCAACAGAAAGAAAACGGTAAATAATTTAGAAATTATTGAACTTTAACCATCAACTGATCAACATTTTTCTAAGAATTCTCAAGAATTCGGAGAGCAATGCTGAGTTGCAAAGAAAGTATAAGGATTGAGAGCGATCCAACCAACAATCAAGAACTTATTTGACTTTGAATATTCGATGAGCGAAGTTTGGCGAAGCCGTGAACGAAATTTTTTTAAAGAGTTCTCAAGAATTTTGAAGTCAGTTTTAGATGCTATTGCAAGTATTCTAAAAGGAATGTCGAAGGTGCTTCCATCAATCGTTTTGGACATGTGCCGGGATTATGATTAACTTCACGTATCAGGACGCGAAAGGACGAAAAGTGACGTGAACTGAATTTGACGTTTGAGGTTTTTTCAAAATTACGATCGTCGGCGTAAAATATATTGCACGGTGAGGCATTACCCGCGTATAAATTTAAGTTTGAGCGAATATTTATATTTGTAACTATGGAAGCGAAAATGTATACGAACTATTGGTGTGAGAAATATTATTCGACGGAAAATACAGTTTGATGACAGGTATAACTTATTGGCCGAACTCTTCTTTTATGATCAGCACTTCTTTTTTATCTACACAAGGATAAATGTCGAAATGTAACAGTTAGTAACCGCCTGACAAAAATATAATCATTTTTGCAAATTAATATGTGTTTTCTTGTAACATATTTTTTGCCAAGATTTAGAAATACGTAAATTTCTTGCTTTACTACACTTAGTGTACCAATTATTTAATTCAGTAATTAATTTATTAATATTGCAGTATTTGGCCAATTAGGAGTCGGGCATTATTCAAAATAAATAATAAAGGCTCTTGCTTTATCGTGTGGTTGTTTGAACTTTACTCTATATGACAACATGAGGTCGTTTGGTCATTTCATCAAACCGGACGGCCTCCGCTCACAGTTTTTGAAGGAAGTATGGTGGGTTTTGGAAGGAATTTAGTATGCGATTCTATATACGGATGGTTTTAAGAAGATCACTGTGCCACGAGATTAGATGCTCCTAGATGTATATGTCATTATGATTTACATCGTTTCAGTTTATTGATTTGTGGAAGACGAAGAATATATTCAATTATCAAGTTACCTTCAAGAATGAAGGGGGACAGATAAGTATTCAATTCCTTAGTAATTTGTAGTTCCGAAAATTTCTTTTAAGAAGTTTGCGTGTTTCAATTCGAAATATATGGCTCCCTTGTGTTATCTTGTAAACTTTTAACATTTGTTTAACAATTTAAGGTAAGCAATTACTTATATACTAGTTGTCTTGCCACCTATTCGTTTTGAGTTTGAAAAAGGAAGTCAGTGTCACATTTACACGGGAAGCTTAACTTAATAAGTATTTGTCCATATTAAGATTACAACGATATTATACGTCCAGCTGTTACTGTACGTTTATCATTTCTAAACCTGCATGAAACGACGTACAAATTGCAAATATTTTAATACCCTAGTCTTGGTTAGGATCGCCAGTTACCTTTGTCTTGACAAGAGTTTTAACTTCAGATAACAAATTCATATTTGTTTGGTAACAATCTACTGAGAAAGTTAGCACTACAAAATAGAAAGTCTTATGCAATCTGACCTGGTCCTCGTTATATTTAATTTCAAAAATTACTTACTCGGGACGGGAGAGGAGACTGATAATTATTTGCTAACAGCTTAAACAAGAAATTACACAAAATCACAGCAGCCGTCGAATTTATATCAGCGCTATATTGATTTTAAATTGTAAGCACATAACAATATTTTTTAAACAAATCTATATACATAAAAATTTACTTTCGCACCTTTACTTACATAGAAACTAATACATATCATTTATTTACTACGCGAGATAGGTTTTGGGTCTTTGGGAGCTTCTTTTTAAAAACATTGATTTTCCAAAAACACTTCTATCAATTTTATTTTTCAACAGTAATTACAAAAATGGTTTAACAACTTGTACGTTATGTTCATTAACGTGACTTTTAATTTAACAAATTAAACAAAGTTAATATTTTAATAATTACCAATGAGTAGCTTGAACTACCAACGATGTTAAAGTTATGAAGTTCGACACTGACTGGCCATCAGGGGCTCCTCGGGGTATTTATGTAATCCTTGCTCTCACATCAACTTGTGGGAAAGTGCAGATCTCATGTCTGCTACTTCCTGATTAACATACATTGTCTTATTCTACGTAATTTTAATTAAGACTGTTTTATTGCAGTTCATCGTGTCTGCATCTGTGTGATCAAAATTCCCTCGTGTATATATGATAGCAATTTGGACCTCCATATAACGTAAATGCCTACCTTACCTGATATTACAAGGTCGAGAATTTCCTGTTAAAGAGAGAAGCCCAAAGTAAAGTTGGATGGAGAGCGGCTTGAGGAAAAGGAAAACTCATTAAAGATAAACGGCTAGTAGAGTGTTAGCCCTGGGTGGATCATGAGCTTGGGTCATGGGTTGACAAACGACCGAAAATATAGATATAGAACGCCAGCGTATTTTTCAATACAATGACATATGAAAACACGTGTAATTGTATTAGGGGAATGCGGAAATCTGAAGTCTATACCGCTTAAGCAATCACAAAACCTAAAAATCGACCTTACAAAACACTTACCAAAATACCATTTACCAGATGTATTACAGATGTCTCGGTCTATCATGTAAACAAATAAATGCACAACAAAGGCAACGTTTGTATCCTTAAAAATATTTACCAATAAATATCATATTTGCTTTTAAGCTCCACAAATAATATGTACCCAGTGTACTTGTTGACATTAGACAGAATTAATCATTTACTTAATAAGAACCAAGAAATTTCCTCCTTTAAATTTTTAGTAATCAAAGTATCAAGCAAAAAATGAAATTATATTCACATAAATTTGTTTATCTTGTTTCAATAGAAATATTTGGAATCATAATAAAATTTACGTGAAAGGAAACTAATAGTGTTCCTTCTTCAATAACATAAACTTCATTAGACTTTCAGTATCCCAACATGTCATAACTCTAAGATATTCGTTATCTTTATAATTTTACACTTTGAAATTAAAAATAGTCTTGACTAGTACTACGATAAACTTTACAATTAAAAATCAAAAATACTTCTTTCAAGTGTTACTAAATTGTACCATTCAGACAAAGAATAAACTTTAACATTTTGTTCTTCAACGAATTATCATGTCTGGCAAAAATACTTTTAATGTAATTTAAAAATACTGTGTGGTAGTAGTACCTAAAAATTGTAGATATTTCGACATGAAGTCTCGATAACAATTTTTAGTGAAGCTAAAAATTGCTTCCTTAAGGAATAAATTTTAAGGCAACAATACTGCTATCTTTAAAATTTTTTTGTAAAGTTACTACAACAAAAATGGGATGTTTTTACAAAACCCACTTCAAGATAACAACATTAAAATAAAGTATCAACCTTTCATCTAACTTGAGATTTCTAAGTAAATCCAATATACTTTAAGCTTAAAATCACTCACGTGCATGAAGTACAGTTGAATAAAAAACTTGAATGTTCTTACCAGAAAAAGGCAACACCATATGTCGACCAATCTACACACATCTGCGATGCACACAAAAAATCATATTATAACGTTGAATTTATGTTGGAGCCCACAAAACCTTTTTAATAAAATACTGTCAAATTAAATAAAATCTTCACTTGAGGTGTCCAACAATTTTCATTACTCCAAAATTTATCCAAAGTTTTACCTCTCTAGTATTGCACTACGGAAAACGAATGAATAAATTTTATAAAATTAATTCATACTAATTGTATTAATGATCATTAAAATTTCATCGTATTGGCAGGAATCAAACTGAACTTCACAAATAGTGGAATACAAATCAGTCAACACTAAGAGCCATCAGGAACCAGACTATGACACGATGATTTTAATCGCTTAAAAATCTTTTTTTTAACACAGCACCAACCGTATTCGTTCGGGGCCGTCTTGACTCTCTCCTTAACCAGTCGAGTTGACTTCTCTTTCAACTTCTAATCGAAAAGTGTTGGATACATGACAGATAAATAACTAGCATAACAACTTAGTTATCTGAGGAGAATGAGCCCATTATACATTTTAACCATAACAAGCTATCATTTGTCACCAAACAATTACAAATTATGTTTTTATTTTATTAAAGCCTAATATTAAATTTATGGGAAATATGTAAATAAATTACAAAAAAATACGTTACATCTGCAGTATCAGGTTGCGTCTGGAATACAAAGTAGTTGCTTCCGTTCTTATGTCTAATATAAACTTTGATTAACCTTTAATATTATAACCTTCAATTAATACATTGTAACATGCTATTACTAAGACATAATAATGGGTTTAATTTTATATACATATTAATATGGGAAATATGCAACTCGCGCATCTAAACAAGCTATGAACTATAAGAGATGCCCAAGTTACCCCAAAACCAACATAATTATTATTTTATAAAAACAAACACCCAATCAGGGTACTCACGTATTGCGTAATCGCCGTCGTAGCTGGCTACTCTCTTCACAACAATACTGAATAAAAATATTAAATTTGTTTGAGCTTGCAAACTTGCCACGTTAATCAAAAACTAAAACCTTCTTCTATTCGGACACATCATACTTCTCTCCCGGTCATTGCCACACTACCGTGCACCCACACGTACGATAAATCCTTCGATATACTCCACCCTATCGACCTGTTTTACGTTTTGTCAAGCTCAACCGTGTACTGTACCGTTACTGCAGCCTCGCCTTTAAAAAGGAACAAAAATTTCACTCGCGGGTGCAAAAATACGTTTTCCTTCATTTTCTACAACTCTGCCGCCACGACAACGCACTCTCCTCTCTTCTTCGTCTGTTTTTCTACACCTCTTAGCTAACTAGTTGATGTCCGAACTATATTCATTTTCCACCAGTAATAAGCAATAAAAACGGCGAACCTACTACACTACATAAATTGGTTCTATCCCTAGACACTACTATTACAACCTTCTCAACATTATTGTACATCAACATTACATAAACATGTGATGCAAATCGTAAATATTTGATTTTGTATCACTATAAACAATTCTGATAACCAAAACTTAAGTACTAATTTCGTATTACTATAACAACTCGATTGAAAATAATGAATCCCTTATCTATAAGGCCTTCCCTATATTACTGACAATTACTAATCTAAACCTATATTTTTTCTTAACTTAAATCCATAAACAACGTCATTAAAATGTTCAGACAGTTTTGTTCAACTTGATCTTTTCATCAGACACTCCTGCATCGGTATTACTCAAAAATCCCTCCACCGCATTTTAAAGTTTTAACTTAACTACATTGGACGTTTCCATTATTTTACCAGAATTTGAGTAAAGCAACAGATATGCATTAGGGCCCACTATTTTGTCTGCCTTATAAAGACCTTCGTACAAGAAGAAAAATTTACGAATTTCCTTTTGCAAAGAGGACGGTTGAAAATGCGTCCTAACCAAAACTAACTTGCCAAGCGTATATTTCACGGGGTTTGATTTATCATGCCACCGTTTGCGCTTATCAGCTCTACTTTTTAACCTTTCTTTGGCCAATTTAACTATTACTTCGTGAAGTAGATCAGCCTAGACGGAAAAATTCAACACACTACTTATTATATTATATGGTGGTTTCCCAAACACAATTTCATATGGCGTAAATCCCGTTGAATCGCTCACTGTGCAATTTAACAACTCCTCTATTTAAGCTAGATGGTTCACCCACATGCTATGTTTGTTATGACAATACTTTCTCAAGATTCGTCCAATTTTCCGATTCATCCTTTCTACAACATTAGATTGTGGGTGAAACATAGCCGGGTATTAAACCCTTATTCCTCTTTCTACCAACGGTTTAACCCACACAATTGCGAATCACGATCCGACAGAATGATTTCTGGTATTAAATTTACTTGAGGAATGTACTCAGATAAAATCTTGTTTTGCTAATATCTTTGTTGTAGCTCTCTAAACGACATATAGCTTTACGTATTTGCTAAACACGTCCACAACGACAAACAACATAGTGAAGCGTGCTCTACCTACCGGCAAAGGCCCCATCAAACCCACACTAACTAACTCTCCCGGGTTAGTTACTTAACTTGACTTTCTAATTCACATCGCAAGTCTTCAACCGTTTTCTTACTCTGTGTTTCATGTTATTGAAACGACAGGTCTTCATCAGTGCCTTGTAATACTTCTTAGCCTCAAAATGCCCTTACCTCTCATGAAAATCATCTATCAACTCATCAGCCAACGAATCCAGAATAGACAACCTCCAAGCGTCCGACCTCTCATCATTTCTTTGAAATAAAATGCCTTTATAAATCAAATAGTACTGACTAATCTTCTCTTGGATCCCCGCAACTGGACTCTCCAAACCGTTAAAAACATGTTTCAAACGTGAATCTGACCTTTACAACTTTCTTATTTTACTCAACTTTGATTTCCACTCAATATCAGATTTTTCTACGCCAAACGCATTTATGCTGTACACATCCTTCATTCGGCATGCCCCGATCGGTTCATCTACTGGTGGCGTCGCCGTGGATCAATGTAGTAAGCGTAAGACTACGGATCCCAAGGTCCTGGGTTCAAATCCCGACACGGCCGACTGCTTGAAAAATAGCAGGTGAGCATTTTTCACAAAAATTACGCCCTCGTTCGGATGAGAGGTTAAATGGAGGTCCCGTGTGTGAGTGTTGTCACGCACGTTAAAGATCCCTACCTTGCCTGGAACGGCAAGGGTTCGGCAAAATTCTAAATTTCCAGGCAACAAAAAACTCGCCTCCTGGCCAATGTAGTACCTTCTGGTGGAGCATTGGAAATATAAATGCACGGTTCATCTACTGTTGGAAATTTCAATAGTGCGTCCGAAACTACATTTTATTTTCCCGTTACGTACTCAATTTTAAGGTTATACTCCTGTAGTAACTATACCCACCGCTGCAGTCTCCCATTCAAGTGCCTACCACTATTCAAAAAACTCGGTGCTGTATGGTCGGTCCTTACCACTACTTCACGCCCACTATGAAATTTCTAAATTTTTGACAACTAAACACAATTCCTAACAATTCAATTTCAGTGATCGTATACTTCTCTTCTGCCCTTATAGGCAAAAGCTATTGGCAACGGACACTGATTTTCGTCCTTTTGATATAGTACCCTATCTACCGGTAAAGTATAACCGTCGGTGCCTATAAAGAACGGTTTTCTTAAGTCCGGATGGCAAGGCATCGTCGTATCTATAAAAACCGCCTTTAGTTTAGTAAAAAGTTCTTTTTCTTTGTTTCCCCATCTCCACATTGCCCCTTTTTTTTAATAACTCCGACCCGCTTTTGTAAATTCCGAAAGCTTCCCTACGAATTTTCGATAAAAATTAATTAATCCCAAAAGCGACTGCAATTGTTTTCTATTTTGAGAATCGGGAAAATCTACAATGCATTTAACTTTATCCGGCTCCGTCCTAATCCTATCCACCGATTTCATATGGCCCAAGAATCTAATTTCCTTTTCCAAAGAAACAGATTTTTTCAAATTCACCGTAACTCCCACGTTCAAGAATTTCTCAAATATTATAGATAAATGCTTCAAATGATCTTCAAAAGTTTTCGAGATAATTAGGACATCATTAATATACATCACATCAGGCCCCAAAATCTTATTCATACACTTTACGAAACATCCAACACTTATATTCAGACCAAAAGGCGGGACATTAAACTCATAACTTCTCCCGTTAAATGAAAACGCAGTGTATCTTTTACTATCTGGATGTAAATCAATTTGGGAGCACTCCGCTGTTAAGCTGACCGTCAAAAAATGGTCCTGAAAGAAATTGTAAAGAATTTTCGGGAGTTTTGAGGACAATTTTGGATGTCATTCTAAAAGTAATTACAAGCGTCAAAATCGATACGACGAGTCGTTTAGAACTTATTTCGATTTGAAGACCAGATGGGCGAGATTTGGCGAACTCAAGGAATTTTTCAGTAAGAGTTCTCAGAAGCTCAGAGAGCAGTGTTGGTTAGCATTGTTGCGGTTGGCTAATCCGCAAATTGGCAATCGAGATGCAAAGAAATAGAACCTCTACAAGATTAGGCGGGAGGTGTAGACAGGCAAGGTACACACAATAAAAACTATAAATCTTGTAGTTTAGGGCAAGGTTTATTTCTGATATGATCTCTCTTTACAAAAAACTAATGACAACTATCTGACAAATTTAATTTATATAAAACCATGGCATCAACATATGCCTTCTTAAACTTTCATAATTCAACACAAACCAAAGTCCACTATTATTTATGTTGCACTGCAACATTTCCACCCACCGTAAAGCTATCAAGCTTTACTTATCACGTCGAGTTTGGCTAATTTTGACACAGGACGTTTTAAAACACCGCTGCTCGTCCTAACTTCAACTATACGTATGTGCCCATCTTTAGCAGGAAAAGTATTTACTATCACGCCTTTCCGCCACTGACTTCTGGGAGAGGCCTCATCACAAATTATTACCAGGTCCCCTTCTTTAAACGGTTTTTGGGGCAAAAACCATTTAGTCCGCTTTGTAAGAGTTGGCAAATATTCGCGTATCCAGCGACGCCAAAAGCAGTTCTTTAGTTGCTGGCTTATCTGGTATTGCTTTCGGCTACTAGATGCTGTCTCTGATCCTGGAGTTTGAGTAGAATTTGTTGTACCCAACAAAAAATGGTTAGGCGTAAGCGGCTCAGGGTCATCTGCATTTATCGGTATGTGAGTAAGTGGACGGCTATTAATAATGTTTTCAGCTTCTATCAAAAGACTACGTAAAGTCTCCACCTGTAGAGCTACTTCCTTCAGCACTATCGCAAGTACCCTTTTGATCGACTGGACAAGCCTTTCCCAACATCCACCACTGCTGGGGTTGACTGGGCAGTTAAATTCCCATTTTATATTACGAACTGAAAGTTCGTTCTGAATGTAGGCCATGTCGAATATATCTTCAACCTTATGTAGCTCGCCATCAGAACCTACAAAATTAGTGCCCATATCTGAGCGTATCTTGATAGGGACCCCGCGACGATTAACAAAATTTCTTATGCATAATATGCAGGCATCTGTTGATAGATTAGTGGCTAGCTCTATATGTACCGCGCAAATTGTCATGCATGTAAATAATGCGGCCCACCTCTTTTCTCTTCTCCTTCCTATAGTAACTTGCAACGGACCAAAATAATCTAGACCAGTGTAAGTAAATGGTCTTACAAATGGTGTCAAACGATCTGCTGGTAACTGCCCCATCATAGGAGGTTTTGGTGTAACCTTTCTAATTTTGCACTGAATGCAGTTTGCTTTAATTTAATTTAAACTACTCTGACATGCAATATCCAGTACTTTCTTCTTATTTCATTAATCACTAATTCTTCGTTCTGATGGTGAAATCTATTGTGATACCATGAGGCGACTAACTCGGTGAAAGCGTGGTTCTTAGGGAGTATGGCTGGTCGACGTGCAGACTCTGGTAATGCTGAAGCATAATCAGTTCTCCCATATGCACAAAGTACACCTTCTTCGTTTAGCATAGGGTTAAGTGTAAATATGCTGCTGCTACTTGAAACTGACCGATTAGCTTTTAGATCATCAATTTCGCTACTGAAAACTTGACGCTGGGCTAACTTACATAATATTTTTTCAGCGAGTTGAACCTCTTGCACGGATAGAGCGGCTATTGTGTTTTTTAGGCTCCCATTTCCACTAGCTTCTCGAATAACACGAAGAGGTCTCATCACCCAAGCAACTGTTCGTACTAAACGAAGAAAATTGGAATATTTAGTAAAATCTATAATAACCGTATCTAAACTAATCACATGACATTGACGTTTCTCTTCAAAACATTCAATAGGTATTTGTTTGTCAACAAATCTGGGCCAGAACTCTTCAGTTTGTTTTAAGAACTCGGGTCCCATTAACCATGTGTTATTCCCTTCATAATTTCATTAGGAATCATTTCATCCCATTTGACACCTACGCGCCACAATTCTTGCAACAGTACCTTTCCATAAATTGTAAGGTTGGCAAGCATTCCAAACGGGTCATATATTGACATCACCAAGCTCAAAAATTCACGTTTGGTCGGGCACTGCTCGGCTTTGATAATATTCGGGTTAACTCGATGTAAATACAATTTAAAGCAGAACTGATCGTTGCTACTGTCCCAGTACATTCCTAGCACTTTATCTATAGTATCAACTGGATTAATTTTAATTACGGCACTCATAGGGCTTTGATTGCCATTTAAAACAGATTCTACTGTGCTAGAATTGGACACGAAACCTCGAAGTTCAAATCCAGCTTTTGCGTGCGTATCCCTAACGCGGCCGCCTATGCGTAGCGCTGTCTCCTCACTGTCAAAACTTGAGACCAAGTCGTCCATATAGTGATTGACTTTTATTGCTGTCATCACTTCCGACTCGCTGCTTGCCGATTCCTCTGCATTCTTATTCCTAACATACAAGGCACTGCATGGGGAACAAGAGGCTCCAAACACCATTGACGTCATTACATATGTTTCGACTGGTTTTTCCATATTTCCGCTCCTCCAAAGAAATTGTTGCGAATGCAGGTCTTCTTCTTTTATTTTAATTTGAAGGAACATTTCTCTTATATCTGCACACAAGGCGATTGCATTTTCACGAAATCTAAACAATATGCCATTCAAGGGTTGATTTAAATCTGGACCTTTTAATAAAACTGAGTTCGAGATTCCGTTTACAGCTGCAGCGGCGTCAAATACGATGCATACTGTTAGCAGCAGAGCGTTATTTTCTGATTCCACAATATTGGCACCAACACAAATTCTTGTTTGTACTAAGTGTACACTATTTATTTAATGTTCTCCAAAAATATAAAATTCATTTAGTATTCCTGCTTTTCTAGCAAATTCATAAATCAATTCCGACATTTATCAAATTAAAGTTCTTAATGTCACCAACCTGCTTCGATTCCTGCATTCACTCTCAATATTTCATCTAGTGTCCGTTTTAGCGTAGTGTCGCTACACCGTTCGTAACACTCCCCCCTGGTATGGCAAAATTCTCAGTCGACTTACCATCATCCATCTTACAGACGACGTCTAAAACCGCTAGATTTACTGCTGGTTTTTCGTAGATCCCTGTAGCTGTTTGAACAATAGCTTTTCTAATTTGCCCGTCTTTTCCACTAATCGTTCTCAATACACGTCCTTTTGGCCAACAACTACGCGGATTGCTGTTGCTAACAATTACAACGATATCGCCTACTTCAATGGGCTTAACGGGGTGAAACCATTTATTTCGTCGGGTTATGTTAGGCAAATATTCCACTATCCAGCGCTTCCAAAATATGTTGGCCAGTTGCTGAGAGGTACACCAGTTTTTTTTCATCACTACACTGTCATCACTCAGGCGGCTTAACGGCTTGGATCCATTCGACGTACCCAAAAGAAAATGGTTTGGGGTTAACGCTTCTTGAGAAACGTCATCCAGTGGTAGATATGTCAGCGGGCGTGAATTTACTATTGATTCTACCTCCATGAGCAGGCCGCGTAGGAGCTCATCGGATGGAGTTCGGGCAGGCAGGATTTTATAAAGCGTTTTCTTTACGGACCGCACCAACCTCTCCCAACTTCCACCCATGTGTGGACACTCTGGAGGATTAAAATTCCACTTCATTGTTAGGCTATTAAATTCTTTTGCCAGATCTTGGCAATTCACCTGTAATAAAGCGGAGCGCATTTCTTTATCAGCTCCTCTTAAGTTGGTCCCATTATCGGAGTAGAATTCCAAAGGTTCTCCTCGTCTAGCTATAAAATTTCGTATATTTAGTATGCAAGAGTCCGTGGATAAGCTATGGGCAATTTCGATATGAATCGCACGTGTTGTTAGGCATGACAGCAAAACACCCCACCGTTTTTCTACTCTTCTTCCTAAGGTTACTGGCATTGGACCAAAATAATCGATGCCTGTATATGAAAATGGTCGACAAAAGGCTGCTAGCCTAGCTTTAGGAAGATTTGCCATTTGCGGTGGATTTGGCTTTGCGTAGTCATTTTTGCAAACCTGACAGCTTTTAATTTCACGTTTCACAACTGCTCTGAGACGCGGTATACAATATTTCTGTCTTAGTTCATTTATAACCGTTTCGTGGTTATGGTGATGGTACTTTATATGATAGGATGAAACTATGAGATGTGTGATGTAGTGGTCTTTTAGTAGCAAAACGGGATGTTTTGTAGCGTATGATACACCAACCATCGCGTCAATTCGACCATAAGCCCGCATTATACCGTCACTATCTAAATACGGCCCTTGCGTATAAATTGGACTGGACTTGGGTAACTGTTTACTCGAACCATAATTGCCCTTTTGAAGACACGCAATTTCTTCGGGATATGATTCTTGTTGAGCCAACCGATACAAGAAATTCGTTGCTCGACGTAACTCATCTTGCTTTAGCACACCCGTTTGTCTAGTTACATGTCGCATAGCTGCCGTTAAATTATTTACGTAACGGAATACGTAGGCCATTGTACGCATTAAAAATCTCCATGATGATATTCGTTCTATCAGTATTATTCTTTCATATATCTTCGCTTTATGATAGAAATGAGGACGTATTTCTTCGGTGGTCGTTACTGTGTTCATTTTATCACCTGGCCACTGCTCTTCATTTTCCAACAAGAATTTGGGACCAACGAACCAATGGCAAGACATATCTAACCCCGGACAATTTTTCCATTTCGTTGCCTCGTCAGCAACGTTCAAATTAGTTGGAATCCATTCCCATTGATCTTCTTGAGTAGTTTCAAGTATTTCACCAACACGAAACGCCACAAACTGTTTATATCTGCGGTGATCTGATTTTAGCCAAGACATAACGGTTTTTGAATCAGTCCAAAAATGGCAGCTATCGATTTTTACAGTTTGGCTTTGAACTATATTATTGGCAAAGCGAGCTCCCAGTACCGCCGCCTCTAACTCAAGCCGCGGAATTGATATAATTTTAAGTGGAGCCACTCTCGTTTTCGCGCCGATCAATGATGTCTTTATAACATCTCCATGTTTGATTCTAAAGTACGCTACAGTAGCATACGCCACAGCACTCGCATCTACAAAAACGTGGAGTTGCAAGGTTTGATTTTTACGCAATGTGGTACCGTGCCACCGGGAAGTCTTATCTTCTCAACAAGTTGCAACAATTTTAGCCACGACTGCCACTTTTCATTTTGCTCATCAGTGAGTTCATCATCCCAGCCGATTTTGGATAGCCAAATTTCTTGCAAAAGTAGCTTTATGTTGATAGTATAGTGAGCGATAAAACCCAAAGGATCAAATATGGTCATAAGAATCCGTAGTACTTCTCTTTTTGTTGGCCGAAGGTTTTCATTCAGAAATTTTTTGCTTGGTTTGTTGTTCGCCAAAGAGAACGTAAAGGCGTCTGACGATATGCACCACCACATTCCAAGAACCTTTTCGATTGGTGATTCACAGCCCAAGTTGAGATCCTTTTGTTTTGTTCGCCGCTTTTACTAAGTGCCCTTAAAACTCTTTGTGAATTACTCATCCATCCCACAATTTCAAAACCTGCTTTTGCATGGATCGACGTTACATCATTTGCTAATTTGAGTGCTTGTTCCTCGGTGTCTGCACAATCCAATAAATCGTCAACGTAATGATTATCTGTAATTGACTTCACAGCTCGTGGATGGTCATTTACAAATTCAAGGGCATGTTTTTCATTACGAATTGCGCAGTACTCGGCGAACAAGTAGCACCAAAGCTCATAACGTTTAGTACGTATGCTTGCGGCTCTTGTGTTGGGATATCGCGCCATAAGAAGCGTTGTGAATGTATGTCATCGGGTTGTATCCGAACTTGGTGAAACATTTCACGAATGTCACCACATATTGCAAATTCACCTTCACGAAATCGCAGCAGTATAGAGAACAATGAAGAAAGCTGATCGGGTCCTTTCAGTAAGCAGGAATTTAATGAGATGTTATCGGCTTTAGCTGCGGCATCCCACACTATTCTTACTTTACCGGGTTTATTCTGATTGTACACCGGGAATATTGGCAAATACCAAACTCGTGGATGCCTAACCATCAATTCAACTTTTGCCAATTTCCTAGCGTACTTTTTTTCTACGTATTCAGCTATTTTATTACTCATTGCTTTTGCTAGTTCGGGCTCACGCGAAAACCTTTTTTCTAGACACTCAAGGCGCCTTTTGCCATGGGATAGCTGTTTGGCATTTCAATGCCATCGTATTTCCACAACAAACCTGATTGATAATGACCATCTTTAAATACCGTGGTCGACTCCAATATCGTAAGTGCTCGCAGATCGTCTTTTGACACCGGCGTTGATTGATTCTTAAGGCCACAAACTCCTTCTAATGAGAAGAACTGCTTCATTAGCGTTAGTAACGTAGGGTCAGCATTTTTGCAGTTACATATGTGATAGTTATAATACGTTGGTGATTGTATAGAATCACCATTATTGTAATAGCCAGACACTACCCAACCTAAACGAGTTTTAGTTGCAACAGGCTCTGTTTCTTTCCCTTCTCTGCACTTCAATGGCATACTGAGTTTCCAGTTATCCAATCCAATTAGGATGGTTGGCTTTGCTTGTTTATAGGCTTGGACTGGGGTGCCTTTAAGATACGTATGCTTTTCAATCAATACCGGTGCGTTTAGCGACTGAGTCGGTAAGTCTAGTGATTTTACCGTGTGTGCTTGAATTTTGAACGTGGACTTTTGATTGTTAATACCGGAAATTTCAAAGAACACCCGTTGCGACTCATTTTCAATTCGATTCGTGTTTCTCGTCCATTTGAGACACAGAGGTTGAACTTTGCCATGGACTCCTAGCCGACCTATTATTTGCTCCTCGATTAACGTTACAGAAGAACCGTCGTCTAAGAATGCATGCGTATTAATAGCCAAATTTTTCCCATAAATTGTGACAGGCACTATACGAAACATGACGCTTTTATCAATTAAGTGATGCGTAAGGCAGTTCGATGTGTTGACATTTTCCGTTGTGTGGTTCGGTTCACGTACAATAGGTACTTCTTCGGTGTTAGTTTTATGGAGAAGACCGTGATGCTTAAAGGAACAACCGTTTAGTCCACACACTACATTTTTCCTACATGCTCTCATTCCGTGTCCCTTCAAGCACTTTCGGCACAAGAAGTATTTCTTTACCGCTTTCCATTTCTCATTATGGCTCGATTCTTGAAACGTTTTACAACTTTCAACATCTTGACAAGTAGAAGCGCAAATTTTGCAAACATGTTTCATGGCGACCTTGCTGCCATTATTTACACACGTCGTTGAGGCCTCTGCGGCGTGGACGTTGACCATGTTTCTACTGAAAGAATTTTGTTTTGATGCACGCTTGTCCGATTTGTTTGACTTTGAATGTGTGTTGAAAGCCGACGTGATTGTAACATCACTAGCGGCATCTCCAATAGAAGTTAACCAGGTTCTAAAACTCGGCAAGTTAGCACCAGGGATAGTCTGCTTATGTAACGCCCAATTCAACTTTAATGACGCTGGCAGTTTGTCCGTTAATTCTTGTAATACGGTTGGGTTTGATAAATGCGTTTCAAGATGCGATGCTTCCATTACAGCGACAAGATTTTCTACTGACAACGCAAATTCAATTAATGTTTCAAGCTCACCATCCTTCGGGTTTGGCTCGTTCCGAATATTTTGAAGGATAGAATTTATGATTAGCTCAGGTCGACCATACATTGTTCTTAGGGAAGATATAACACTTGGGACTTGTGACGGCAACATAAGACGGCATCTGACGGCGTCTAAAGCTTTACCTTTGAGGCACCTTTGTAAGCGGATAAGGTTTTCGTCATTTGTAAAACCGCAAGTCTTGGTTGAACCTTCAAAGCTGCTGATGAACAATGGCCATTCCTCTGGTTTTCCCGAAAAGCAAGGGAGATCTTTAGATAGCACGTGTCTGGCAGCAACTTGGTTGTGGCTCAATACTGTAGTAATAACTGGTTCGGTCCAAGCATGCTGATTATTTGGATAAAGTTGCTCTTCGCGAGGCGGTTGCGGATTTGATCGCGATGGATATTTAAATTGCGGTGATTGTACTCTAGAAATAGGTTGAGTTGCCTTTAAAGCTGAGTGCCCCTCACGGTAACCAGAAGCTGTAAAGGGATTCGTTTTGTTTAACCAGTTTTCTGTGGATTCCTTTCGGGTGGCCGTGAGTCCTACTGGCGAATCTTTGTCATCGTCGACATCATCATCTGTAGTGGCCGTTTCGAGTAGAATCTCAAACTTTTGCTTCAAATATTCCTCATCGCTTTTTGTTTTCAATGCCCGCGCTTCAGCATACTTCTTTTCGAGATAATCTAGATCACTCTTTTCTCTCATAAGACGCTGTTCTTCAATTCGTTGTAGTTCAAGTGCGCGGCGGTGTTTAGATGAAGCCTTTGAACTTGTAGAGCGACTACTCGAATTGATAGATTTGCTACGGTTTTCACCGCACCTTGCTTCTTCGATTATGTCTGTCGGCGGGTTTAATGCCGGCATCTTCACTGCTCGAATTAATGAGAGTGGTTTATGTGCCTCATTAGTTGTAGTAGTACTAATGTTACATGCATCGCATTTCCAGTCGCGATTGGCAATAGTATTATCTACATGCACACATTGGTAATGATACCACAAATCACATAAATCACATTGAACCATTTCGTTTGTATCAACATCCATGCACAATGGGCACGACGAAGTACCTCCTTTGTTGTTCAATGTAATTTTAATGGGGTTTGTACTCATGTTGGACTTTTGGCGTTGTAACATAAATCTGGGTTTACTTAATATTACCAGTATCTCGCCAATAAATGAATTTTATAAACTTTGTTAGCAGCAGAGCGTTATTTTCTGATTCCACAATATTGGCACCAACACAAATTCTTGTTTGTACTAAGTGTACACTATTTATTTAATGTTCTCCAAAAATATAAAATTCATTTAGTATTCCTGCTTTTCTAGCAAATTCATAAATCAATTCCGACATTTATCAAATTAAAGTTCTTAATGTCACCAACCTGCTTCAATTCCTGCATTCACTCTCAATATTTCATCTAGTGTCCGTTTTAGCGTAGTGTCGCTACACCGTTCGTAACACATACCTTCCCTGGCTTATTTGGATTGACCACGGCAAAATGAGGGAGGTACCAAGTTCTAGGCGTTTTGACAGCTATCTCGTTTGGGCTTAGTTTTCTAGCATATTCTTTGGATATGTAGCTAGTCATCACGGTGTTGTATGCTTCGTAAAATGACTGATCTTTTTTCATTTTTAGCTCTATATAACCCAAACGATTAAATGCCATTGTATAGTTATTTGGTAACGTCACATCGTCTGCTTTCCATAATAAACCAGTTTCAAATCTGTCACCGATTCTTTTAGTTGTTAACTTCAATATTTTCCTCGCTCTGAGTATTTCTTTAGATTCAAGAGGTTCAGTTGACGGCACGGCAACACCAAAATTTTCAGTAGTAAAATACTCTTTTATCATACGGTCAATTTCAAATTGTTTTGCCTCTTGAATGTGCATAACAGTTGACAAGTGGCAACTATGATATGATTTTCCGCTAGGCTGCACACCATAAACAACCCAACCTAACGGAGTTTTCGCAGCAATAACTTCACGATCACAACGTACTGTTTTCAAGCAGCGCGTTGTATGACAATTATTAATACCAATTAAAATTCTTGGATTGGCTTTGGCGTATTCACAAACTGGAAAAATCCTTTATCACGTGGTATCGACTGTGTAAGTCATTCAAATTTACTGTTTGAGTTGGCAACTCTAACGTAGGCACGGTGCATGTCTTTAAATTATACCAATCTTTTCCTGATTCAACACCCTTAATTTTTAAATTCACGGACATAGATGGTACTTCCACTACCTTTCCTCCAAACCACTGCAAAGCGAGTGGCCGCTTTTCTGAGGTTAAACCCAAATCTAACGCCAGTGCTTCATCCATTAGTGAAATAGCCGATCCTTCGTCTATAAACGCATAGGTTTTTATGCTGCGATTACTGGGGCCAATGAGGTGAACTGGTAATATTTTAAACAACAACTGCGTGGTTTTGGATCGAATGTTGCACGCGTTGTTGTTACTGGATGGGCACTTGTAGTTTCTTCCCGGCATGTTTGTGAGGTATTGTCATGTAAGGTCGGATGGTGAATTCTTTTACAGTCTTGCATTTGGCAGGGTTTTTTGCGTCGGCATCTTTGAATGCTATGGCCTTCAGACAAACAGGAAAAGCACAACCTGTGTTTTTTCACCAACTGCCATCGAATGTCTGAAGAACCATTTAAGTATTCGTCTTGATTTGACTTCCAGTGGTTTTATTCTTGTTCATGGTGAACACCTGTTTGGAATTATACTTTGGCTGTAGTTGTTGCGATCTCGTCACTGCCGTTTGTGTGTTCAGTGTTACCTTTGCTATAATTCTAGCCAGTTGTTTCAACCATTCACTAAGATGCTCTAATGATGGGAACGGATTTATATTAGCGGCATACGTGGCCCATTCTATTCTTTTGGACATGGGCATTTTGGAAACAAGCTCATCTAGCAAAGTGGGATTACACAAGTGTTGAGTTGCCTTTGCGTTCTTCAAAAATATAGTTAGGTTTTAAACCTTAGAAGCAAAACTAACCAGACGTTCCAAATGGTTTTCGGAAATAGGTTGAATATCCCGAGCCTTTTCAAGCTGCGATTTGATAAGAATTTCAGGTCGACCATATTTGAATTCAAGTTGTTCAAGAACGTCAGTTACTCCTTGTGGACTTATTAACAAACTTTCCACTTCTTCACGAGCCGCACCTTTTAAACTCTTTTGAAGACGAAACGTATTTTCTAAAGAGGTATACTGATATGCAGCCGTGGATTCTTGAAACGCATTTATGAAAATTGGCCAGTCTTCGAGGCGTCCGCTAAACTCTGGAAGATCATATAATTTACGAAATTTTGCAATGTCTTGGCTCGACTTTACTGCTACTTGTGGTGACATAAACATATTTTCCACAGCAGTTACGGGATATGCAGCGTTAGATTGGCAGTAGGAATGTGTCGCGGGTTCATTGGCTAAACTTGTTGGAAGATCATTGATTCTACTGAATGGCATTGATCTCTGACAAACTGGTGGTTGGAAGCAATGCGACGGTGTATGCAAGATAGCAAGGCTTTCCGGTTCGTTGACGTTTAATGGCATTTCGTTATAGCTCGTAGATGACATTCTAGACACTGACTGCTGCCCTGAAGATACGACGTAGGGTGCTTGTATGCATGTCGCGGCAGTAGTGTAACTGTTTACAGGCATTACAACCGCTTGACTAGGTAAGCAATGAGGCCTAATAAGCGGATCTTTTGGAACTGATGGCAAAGTTGCATCATATTGCCGACTTTCAAACTGTTTTCTAATGGTGTTTTCTAAGTCTTGATTCCTAGCTTCTAAAATACCCAGGCGGTCAACGAGTTGTTTAAGCAAGTTGTTAACCCCAGCGTCGGAATCGTTTTTGGCGGTGTTCTTTGGGCAATCAGCGCCACCACTGTTAAGGCTCTCTTCATCGCTTGTTGGAATATTTGGCATTTGACTAATATCCATATGGAAATCTTCTAAATATTTTGGCTTTCTTTTTAAACGCCGGCCTTGTCTTGGCATGTAGACACAACTTAGTTGCAAACAGAAATAAAGTTGTAGCAGAAATAAAGATGTAACAGAAATAAAGATGTTGCGGTTGGCTAATCCGCAAATTGGCAATCGAGATGCAAAGAAATAGAACCTCTACAAGATTAGGCGGGACGTGTAGACAGGCAAGGTACACACAATAAAACTATAAATCTTGTAGTTTAGGGCAAGGTTTATTTCTGATATGATCTCTCTTTACAAAAAACTAATGACAACTATCTGACAAATTTAATTTATATAAAACCATGGCATCAACATATGCCTTCTTAAACTTTCATAATTCAACACAAACCAAAGTCCACTATTATTTATGTTGCACTGCAACATTTATTCTATGAGATTTAAAACAAATTATCGGTTCTGCAATTAAAAAATTATTTAACGACAAAAACTCTTATAGTATAACTTTTAGTAATTGTTTTTAAACAATTGTGTTGTTTTAATTTTCTACTTGCATTAGGATACCTACTCATCGAAACAAATCAGATGGGTTATTGGGAACTACTCGTGCTCAAAACAGCTTTTTATATGTATTACAAACTCTACTATTCGTCAAAAAGCATCGAATGAACTGCTCAAAACCATTCTATCTTGATATTGAATGTATATGGTTAGGACATCATTTTTTATTTAATATTTTCGAAGTTAATCACTGCAACCTTTTTTGTAAGTATGAAAGAACCCATATACTCTTCACAGGAAGCTGGAACTCGGATCAGAAATCGAGAACCAAATTTGTGGTGCTGTACTTTACGTGCGTGAAGAATCGCTTCACGCATGCTGACATTTGTAAGAAATGTTGCTTTCCTCCCTGTTTACAGCGCATTGTGCTGAACGTCAATTACCCTGCCCTAGAATACAGAATACAGCAAATCTAAGACAAAAGTCTATTATTCATAATTTTGTCTATAATTTTTATATTGAAAATTGAGGAACAAACTCTAACGCTCTGCTCCCAATGGTGCAATAAATGGCAAAAATTAGATGCAAGAAAAATGTTTATTTTTAAAAATCAGAGTACGTGAAGTTGTCAAATAATGAAGTCTTTATGCAACATCAGGACAGCATACACCAGCATACCTAAAAAGAAATTTAGAAATTATGTATATTGTTGTAGAACATACTCATTCTTTAGGACGCAAAAATGCTTTTCATAGATATCTTGGGAAACTAGAAGCGAATGTACTTTTTTACATGCGCCTAACAAAGTGCAGTGTGCTGTAACATTTTGGGGCGCATTGGAACACTCTACTTTATCTGTTATAACTTCAGTTAAGCCCAATTTGTAGTGACCTATTAAAATATTCTTAAATAACCAAATTTATCAAAATGTATTAAAAACATACCTTTAGATAAAGATATGACTCCGTTTGTCAATAACTGATTTAACCAATGAAGTGCTAAAAATATATCAGTGGGCGTTGTTTCTGTAGAGGTCGCTTCTGTTACCGTTGTTGTAAACAATGGCACATATGTGGGAATATAAGGTGTTGTTGAATATTGGGGTGGTGGAGGTCCAGGAATTCCAGGCATGGCTGCGACTAGAAAAACAATAAAATTGGTTAAGCAGCACATATTGAGGTATAACATACCTGAATCAAAAGCAGAGAAACCTGCACCACCTGAAAATTATTGTTGGTTTTAACTAAAAGTATTTTCAATAACATTCTTACCTAGGCTTTGCAGTGCTATACCAGGTCTAGAATGCAATGGCCGATGTTGAAACTCGTCTAAAATTGAAAAAAATTATTCTGCCGTAAATAGATTCAATCAATAAATGTATTCTTATTTGTGTCATGAGATCCAGGTTGTATACACAAAAACTATATTTCCATTGTTATAATCTTATTATTACTAATTTTGTTAATCACAAGATTATAGGAGAAATGCCCGAAAGGAACGATCACTTTAACTTTTACACAGATAAATTTGTATAAAAGCAGCTATTCAATAATAATAATAATAATATAATATATCGGGTTACTATTAACACGTTATACTAATTTAGAACAAGTAATAACAAAAGTTTCACTGTTCACAAGTCCAATTAACAGTATATGCCTTATTTATAGATGTTTTCAGTCCAATTAACAATTAAGCACTATCACACTAATGAATTTACAAGCACTAATATCTTCTTAAACTAAATCCGTAACCATAAGTCTTCTTAACAACGCTAACACTACTATAATTTATTTATTACCCTTTTGTCTATTTATGTACAAGCTGGCGGTACAATATGCATGTTCATATAACACACATTTATATTTACTATAGGACCTTCAAAACGTATTGACCAACTAACTAATTGTACACGAGATGATCTATATACGACATTTTAATATAAACTAACTTCTACATTCATCACCGATCCTATATATATATATATATATATATATATATATATATATATATATATATATGTGCATCCATATATATATATATATATATATATCCGATAATTAAATAGATGACTCATATTCTGGTGTTTGCTGGAAGGTTCCAGACTTCTGTAGAATATACCTCGGTTATGCGGCTTGCGTGTTTGACGAGTTGCCTAACCGTAGTTCGTAACACTGCCCCCTCTTTAAAACTGTTACGTTTTGTAATTGTAAAAACGTTTTGACGCCAATTTGATGACTGATGACAATATCGGCAGCTATCGCCTCTGGTGCATCCACCACGTCGTTGTAAATAACACTCAACACTCTTTTCTTGTTCTTGGTTAGCAACCGGTTGATAGCAACAAACAAGGACCTGGATGTTGGTTCCCTGGAAAATTACTTCTAGCATATTTCGAACTATTCTCCAATCTAAGCGATGCAGTCTACAACCTAGCTTGGGCACCGCTAGTCTCGTTACTCCATTTTCCATCATCTGAACCTTAAGGTCCAGCAAAGCCTCCCATAGATATCCATAACTGCCATGAACAATTTTGGTGACCAGATAGTAAATATAACGATTTCTATCCTAAAGAACCAAAACTTCTGCTACAGTTGGCTAATTTATCCACACATCCAAACCTTTTCTTGAAAACAATAGCTATCTCTCTTGACATTTGCAGATCTTGGGCTACGCAATGTGCAAAGGAATACTCTTCTGGTGCTCTAAACAGATCTTGCTGTTTTACAACAACACCAAATCTCGCCTTAGCGGAACCACGATACGCCGCCACGAAACTCTCAAAATCCACATTTGGTTCACAATTATTAATTCTTCGAACACCATTTTCATTACTCGAGTCTTCCTCGTTGTTGAGAGCATAAGATGTTAAACGGTCAAAGTGTACCACTTTCGGTTTACCACGGGGAGATCTTCTAATCCGGTACACTACATCATTAGTTCTTTTTAACACTTTGTACGAGCCTTCCCATTGTCTTTGTAATTTTGGCGACAATCCACGCTTTCTTTGTGGATTGTACAACCACACTAAATTTTCAGGTTGGTAACCACCTTTTTGTGCTCTGGTGTCATATTGTGCTTACATTTCGGACGTTTTTGTGAATGCTATTTGATCTTTCACAAAGCTTACTAACGTAATCTTCACCTGCGATCTCTTCTTTAGGTTTAAATTCAAACTAAAGATCATATGGTAGCCGCAATTCACATCCTAACATCACGCAAGCGGGAGAGTGTCCTGTGCTGTCATGTACCGAAGATCGGATCGTCAGTAGAAACAAATGTAAATATTGGTCCCAGTCTCGTTGACGTTCAGAGACAACTTTGGCTAGATACTTTCCTAACGTCCTGTTCATTCTTTCAACCATTCCATCCGATTGGGGATGAAGTGATGTGGTTTTAGTCTTCCTGATTCCAAGATGTTTGCAGATGTTCTAAAACAACGCTGATCGAAGCTCCGACCTTGATCGGAGTGTAATTCTAACGGAACTCCAAAGCGACAAAACAACTCCCTCACTAGTACATCTGCAACCGTCTCGGTTACTTGGTTCGGTATAGCATATGCCTCCGGCCATTTGATAAAATAATCCATTGCAACCAAGATGTATTTATTTCCTGTCTGTGATTTAGGAAACGGACCAGCTGTATTAATAATGGCCACCCTCTCAAAAGGATCCCTCACGTTATATTGTTTCATTGGGGCTTTTCGTTTTGTAACCGGGCCAATTTCCAGAAGCACACAACTTACATTTCAGGCACCACTCCTTCACATCTTCTTTGCTGTTCACCCAATAGAATCTTACTCTCACTCTCTTGAGAGTTCTTTTTATGCCAAAGTGCCCTCCGGAAATACCATCGTGCAAGTGCTGCAACACTTCCGGCACTTTTCTTCTCGGCACTATCACTTGAAGTCATCTCTCAGTGCCATTTTCACACTCCAGGCGTCGTTTCAAGATTCTATTTTCAATCACCAAGAAGTCCCACTGTGCTCAGTGTACCGTCAGGCTCCTACTTGAAATGGCATCGATATCCAACATAAATTTCCCCTTCATTCGTGGATAACTCAGAATTGGTGCTGTAACTAGTAGTCGATTCAGTTGTTCAAATGCGCTGTGGCAGTTGTCATTCCAATTATATTCTTGTCCATCTTCGGTTAATTTTGTCAACGGTTTGGTAATGTTCGCAAACCCTGGTATAAAACGTCGGTTATATGTACACAATTCCAGAAAACTGCGTAGTTGGTGTATATCTGCTGGTGTAGGCTTCCCTTGTACTGTTTCTATCTTGTCAAGGTCGGCTCTTTTTCCGGTCTCCAAAACGACATGTCCTAGGTATTTCACTTCTTCTCCAAATAGGTGACATTTCTCAGGGCTCAAGGTAAGGCTTGCCCAGCGTAATCATTGGAATATCCTTTCTAGGTTCTTAAGATGTTCTTCAAAAGATCCTCCTAACACTATCACATTGTCTAGGTAAACCAGACATGTTTTCCAGGACAGTCCACGCAACAT
This sequence comes from Platerodrilus igneus, assembly GCA_036346225.1. Taxonomy (NCBI): domain Eukaryota; kingdom Metazoa; phylum Arthropoda; class Insecta; order Coleoptera; family Lycidae; genus Platerodrilus; species Platerodrilus igneus. The sequence continues at coordinate 6,222,470 of JARFIW010000318.1, read as the reverse complement.
CGACTCCATCAAACGTTCAAAAGTAGCAGGAGCATTGCATAATCCAAAGGGCATGACATTGAACTGCCATAATACAGTTCCAATTGTAAATGCAGTTTTTTCTTTATCGTTTGGCTTCAAGCCTACCTGTCTGTATCCGTTTTTCAAGTCCACGATTGAAAACCATTTAGATACGGATAGAGTATCCAAGGTGTCATAAATTCTGGGTAAAGGATAGCTGTCTTTCTTTGTGACATTGTTTAGCCGCCGAAAGTCTACACAAAACCTTGTAGATCCATCCCTTTTCGAGGGCATATATATGAACGTACTGGAGTAGTATCAGTCCTTCGCAAAGTATGTTTTATTTACAAAAAGGTTTATGAATATTGCTGTATTTCTGATAAATTATGGAAAAATTGTATTAGCATTCGTTTCTTTGTAAATATCTTTTATTATTTATTATTATTATTATTATTTCTTTTGCTCAAAAACGTTTATTTCGTTTTGGTAACTAAAATTAGCGAAGGAGCTATTTAGCTCTACCCGCTAATTTAAAAACTTCCTCACAATATGACATGATTGGAGTATGGTTGCTTTTTGACATATTGAGTGTAGTTTTACAGGTAATTGTAGTTTTTCCAAATTCTTTTGAAAATGAACTGAAGTTATACCATCAACTGAAATAATAAGTGGTATGATGTATAGATTTTTTAGTTTCCGCAATTGTATAACTTCAATTCGTAAATCAGTGTATTTTTGAATTTTATGAGATTCTGTCTTTTCCAAATTATGTGTAATGGGTACTGCTATGTCAATGAGAAATCCTGTTTTATTTATTTTATCGATAAAAAGAATATCTGGTTTGTTATATGCTATTGTATGATCAGTTAAAATAGGTCTATCCCAATAAATGAGAGCATCTGTTGATTCTAAAACTGGACTGGGTTTGTATTTGTAGTAAGGCTCCGGATTCACTAGTAGTTTGGATTTCACACCTAATTGTATATGAATAATTTTAGCAATCTGATTATGTCTTCCTAAATATGCTGTTTCGGCTAATTGGGAACAGCCTGCTAAAATGTGTTCAATGGTTTCCCCTACTTTTGAACACTTGCGGCATTTGTCAACTACGTTGGCTTCTTTTAAAACATGTTTTGCGTAATTTTTTGTTCTTATTACGCCATCTTGAATTGCTATTAAGAAGCCTTCTGTTTAAGGATATAAATAACCTAAATTTGCCCAATTTACAGACATTCTTTTATCAATTTGATTGTTTTCTAGAGCACTTGGGTATTTTCCATGGAGATACTTTTCTTTCCAATTTTGTATATTTTCACTTGAACTTGATATTTGATGATAGTTGACAGAGTTTAGATTATTATTATTATTATCTCTTTATTCACAGATTTAAATATCTGGGATTAATACATTAGTGGACAAAGTCAAACTAAAGTAACAATTTCTGCTTATGCTATGAATGTTGTAAAAATCTTCTGGTGACGGCGGTTGTACTAATTATTACACTTTTTTGTATTTGCAGGTGAATATCTTTGTCAATGCGTAGTAACTTTAAACTATCAAAAAAACTTTTAGGTGTAATTCCTGTTGCTGAGATGATCACTGGTACAATTTTAACGATGTTTTCTTTCCACATGTTCTCTATTTCATGTGCCAAAGCTTGATATTTTTCGCATTTTTCTTTGTATTTCTTCTTTAAATTTTGTGTCAGTGGGATTGCTACATCAATAATATATGTTTCTTGTGAATCATGGATTTTAAGTACGATGTCTGGTTTGTTATGTAGTAAACGTTTATCAGTTGTAATTTGTCTGTTCCAATAAAGAGTCTGTCGGCTGTTCGTTAAAACCTGTTGTGGATTGTATTTGAAGTAGGGTGTGTATTGGGATATCAATTTATATTTCAAGGCTAGTTCTTGATGTATTATCTTGCATATTGCATCGTGTCTATAGATATAGTCAAGAGGTGCTAATGTACTGCATCCTGCAATTATATGATCCGTTGTTTCTCTTTCTGCTTGACATAATCTGCAATTATCATTTTCTATTGTAGGATCTTTTATGATGTATTTCAAATAATTTTTTGTTTTAATTACTTGATCTTGGATTGCAATCATAAAGCCTTCAGTTTCCGCATAAATATTTCCCTTTTTAAGCCATTCATTTGATTTCAATTTATCTACGTTGGTTTCTTGTAACTGGTTAAAGAATCGTCCGTGTAGTTCTTTGCTTGACCATTTTGTTTGTTTAGCAACACTATCTTCAACTTTGTCCAATGGATGAAAATTTTTTGTACTTAAATGAAGTGGTGTTATGTTCTTATCTGTTATTACGATAGAGTAATATAGTAAACTCGTTTCTTTCTTTAGTAAAAAGTATTCTCTGATTTTATGTATTTGGTTGTAGTGGAGAGAATAGATATCCGTGAATCCTCTACCGCCTTCTGAACGCGGAATATTAAAACGTTCCACAGAAGATTTTGGATGATGCATTCGGTATTTAGTGGCTGTAGTCCTTGTTAGTCGGTTTAGTTGTTCCAGCTCGGTGTTACTCCAGTTTACTATGCCAAATGAATAGGTTAAGATAGGTATTGCATAGGTGTTAATTGCTTTGGATACGTTTCTGGCATTTAGATGAGTTTTCATGATTTCTTCTAAGCGTTCCTTATATTTCAACTTTAATATTTCTTTGGTTTTTGTATGGTCAGTTTTGGTTCTCTGTATAATTCCCAGATATTTGTACTCTTCGTTTAATTTTAGTGCATTTATGTGTTCATTTGCAGTAACTAGATTGTATCCTTCATGTAGGCTATGCTTTCCTTTTTCAATTTTTTGAGTTTTGCACTTATTTACTGCAAATTTCATTCCAATATCTAGGCTGAATTTTTCTGTAATTTCTAGGAGGTTTTGTAATTGGTGAGCTGTTGAGGCATATATTTTTAAATCGTCTAAATATAGTATGTGGTTTATGCGACATTTTTTAGTGGGGTTGTTGATTGTGTAGCCATATTTTGTATCAAGTAATAACCTAGATAAGGGGTTAAGTGCCAAACAGAACCACAAAGGGCTTAAAGAATCTCCTTGAAATATACCATTATTTACTTTAATAGTATTGGAAGTAATAATTTTGTCTTTGGTTCGTAGCTGAAGTATTGTGCTCTTTAGTTGTGTTGAGCAAGACAAAAAATTTATAACATTTTCGTTAATTTTATATATTTTTAGTATTTCTATCAACCAGGAGTGAGGTATACTATCATACGCCTTTTGATAATCAATAAACGCTGAGTATAGATTTCTATTTTTCTTTTGAGCATCTGCTGTTATAACAGAATCTATTATTATTTGTTCTTTACAACCAAATCCATTTATTTGGCATCCCTTTTGTTCCTCAGCTAAGATTTTGTTTTCTACCACATGTTTGGTAACGTATTTAGTGATAATGGATGTCAATAATTTATAGGTAGTGGATAAACATGTAATTGGTCTGTAATTACTTGGATTTAGTGTATCGTTATTTTTTGGTAATAAATATGTGATACCCTCCAATAAGTATGAAGGGGTATCTTTGGGATGTGTTAAAATATGGTTGAATGCTTCAACTATAGGTTTATGAGTACTTGTAAAGACCTTTAGCCAGTAATTTTGAATTTTGTCTTTACCTGGCGATTTCCAGTTGTTGGTTTTTTGACAAAGCTTCTGTAATATCTTTCTCGGTGATTACTATTTGTTTCATATTTGTTATTTTCAAGTTTTCTTGTTTTTCTGCCATGATCCATTGTGCGTTCTGATTATGTTCTTTAGTGTTATTTAATAACTGTGACCAGTAAGTTTCTATGTCGTTTACCGGAGGTGCATTTTCCACAATTAAAGGATCTTTATTTATAAGTTGGAAAAATAGTTTTGGGTTCCTATTAAATAAGTGGTTGTCTTTTTTTCTGGAATGGTTTTTCTTGTATCTTCTTAATCTGGTAGCAATTGCTGTTAGTTGTTGTTTTAATCTGTCCAATATATCCAATATTATGGAGGTGGTTGAAATATTATTATCTGCAAAATTGTTTAATAATTCGTGTATGGTGTTCATGATCTTTTTTGAGGTATTTCCATTTTTGTATTCAGTTACATGTGCGATCTTTTTTCTAATTTTATTTATTTGTTTTTCCATTCTACGTTGCCATATAGGTTTTGTTTTACACTTGTTTGTAGTTTCTTTATCCGACATTTGTTGTCCCTGAAGGGTAATAACTGTTGCTGCTGCACTGTATATGACATGACTTATTTCTTCTACGTTTGTTGTGTGTTTTACGTGATTCTTGATTATTGTATTTAGTATGCATATTAAATGCTTTGTGTTTTTAGATTCAAAATTTAATTTTGGGAGTTTTGGTTTGCAGTTTGGATTTAGTCCAAAATATTTTGTATAAATTTCTGAAAATGTTTCAGTTACTTTATTTTCTTCAGCATTAAGATTTACAGGGTTTTGTTCTTTAGGAATCAATTCATTGGAGGTTGCATTTTCTACATTTACTTTGCGTTTTGTTAACTTATTCGCAGATGAGTTCTCGCATTTTGGTTGTGTAGGGTTTTCTTCGGTCACACTTTTTGTGTAAGGAGTTTTATATATACATATTGTGTCCTTTAAAGTTTTATTAGTCTTCTTACTAATGTCTGAAATCGTAGTTGTATCGTTATTGATATCTTTCCCTTTTAAGTTAATCTCTATCAAAGCGTCTTGTCTGATGTCGTTTATTATTTGTAAAGGAATTCTATTAGATTTTGTAATTACTCGTCTTTGGTCTGATAATCGTTGTTGGCTAATATTTAAAAGTTCGGGATGTAATTCAGTAAATTTTGTATGTAAAGTATTCCTATAGCTTGCAAAGTTGGTTTCATTTTCTGTGGCAATGAAGTAACAACGCATAAGGTCTCTGTTTAGAGGGTCGGTCCATTTCATGCGTTGTCTGGGTTTGCCTGCCTTGGTGGTTGCTATGTAAGTAATAGTCAAAGCACTTTTGGCATCTTTTGGCAAATTTTTTATACCTCTCTTTGCATTAATAGCATTGCAATCTGCATTTCTACTGTTTATTATTTTGCCATTAATACTTGATTGAGGTATTTGCTTTGGTGTTTGTATTTTCCTATTTTGATTATTATTTGAATATGAAGAAGAACCTGCCTCTTGTAAATCCTGTGTGCATATGCTCCATTTAGTTTGGTTAATAAAATTTGCACAGTGGTTGTCCTTTGGGTACCCTCTTAGTGCATATCTCCTAACATTAGGATTCCGTGTAATTTTTGAATTGCTATTTGATGTTCCTGAATCGCTGTCATATGAAATGTCATCCAAATTTTTATTTGAATTTTGAGCCATTTGTGTGGAAGGTCTCTCAGGATCTTTGATGTGTATGCAAGTCAGACTTATATTTGTTCAATAGATATCAGAAATCAAATGCCTTGTATTATATTAATATATAATTAATGATTATTATCAAGAGCATTTAATCGTGCGTACTTCAAGAGCAGGGCTTACTTATTATTATTATTATTATTATTATTATTATTATTATTATTATTATTATTATTATTATTATTATTATTGTACATTATTGTACATTATTGTACAATAGCATTATAAACAAATTTAACGAAGCATATGAAGCTTGTCAAGTTACACAAAATTAAAATCCTGAAAGTTTCTACTAAAAATTATAAAAAAAAGGCAATTGTAAATTTGTATGCCAAATGGATAATAAATAACAAAGAAATGCAGAAGAACTGAATGTGGAAAATTGTAATAGAGAGAGAGTTGAGTCAGAACAAGGACTATACGCAGAAAGTTCTAAAATTATACTATATAATAAAAGAAGACCATTCGTTTACTAGGTGATATTTAGTTCATATAACAAATATATTATGTATTACTAATTAATTATTTTATATACTTTTTGAAATATTCTAGATTATAACGAATGTATATACATAGTTTTAACACCATGTCAAGCAACTCATGGAGTTAGCTTATGGTGAAAAGAGAACAAACTTGTTAATAAATTGAAATTCAATTGAAATTGAATTGAATTGAATTGAATTATTATTATTATTATTATTATTCTTTATTTCTCTCAAAACTACATAAACATAATAATTTACATAACTTTGGTAAGTAATTAATGAGTTTCCATTTCAGATACGCTTATTAACTTAGGAACATACGTACTAAATGACATGTTTGTAATATCACTGCTTTTGCACAAATACAGTATAACTTTTCAGATAATCCAAGTATTTTTATGTTTTTTTTATATTTTTGGTGAGGACTCCATTAGTTGATATCACCAAAGGTATTGTTTTTACTGATTGTAAATGCCAAATACGTTTAATTTCTATAGCCAAATCGTTATACTTTTCAATTTTGTGTTTTTCAGTTTTTATCAGGTTATGACTTAAAGGAACAGCAATATCGATAAGAAATCTTTACTATTAATTTTGTCAATTAAAAATATGTCCGGTTTATTGTACGGTATAGATCGGTCTGTTAGTATTTGTCGATCCCAATATAATAATACATTTTCATTTTCTAAGACGGATTTAGGTTGATATTTATAATAAGGAGGGGGGTTTGTTATTAATTTATATTTAACAGCGAGTCGTTGATGTATGATTTTGGCAAATTGGTTATGTCGACTTAAATACGCAGTAGGAGCGAGTTCAGAACAATTAGCAACAATATGTTCTATTGTTTCACCAATTTTGTCACATTTGCGGCATTTGTCGGCTACATTTCTTTGTAATATGTGCTTTTCATAATTTCTTGTTCTGATAACACCGTCTTGTATAGCAGAGAAAAACCCCTCTGTTTCTGGATACAAGTATCCAAAATTGATCCAATTTAAGGAATCCACTTTATTTATATTTTCAACTTCTAGTGATTGTTGGTATTTTCCGTGAAGAATTTTGTTTTTCCAATTTTCACATCGGTTATTTATGGTGGTAATAGGGGTTTCAAAGAATGTTTCAAGTTTCAGCGGTGTATAATTTTGATCATATTTTAAAATTGTGAATATTTCATTATTATTTAAACCATGAAAATATTGTTGAAGAATGTTTCCTTGTTTTCTGCATAAATCGCGAATATTAAGCAATCCTCTACCTCCGAATTTTCTTGGAATGTATAGTCTGTCTACTGATGAATTTGGATGTAAACATCGAAATTTTGTTAGTAAGTGTCTTGTTAGTCTATCTAAATTATTTAAGTCTGTTTCGCTCCATTTCAAAATGCCAAAAGAATACGTCAAGTAGTTAACAGCCCAGGAATTTATTGCTAAAAACATATTTTTTGCAGAAAGTTTTGTATTAAGTAATTTTGTAAGCCTTTTTTTATAATTTAAAGTGTAAATGTCTTTCATTTCCTTATGATTTATAGTTCTATTTTGTTTAAAACCAAGGTATGTGTAAAACTGTTTGCCTGATAATGATGGGATTCCCTCAAAATTTTGGTCTTCTTCTGTAATTTTACCTTTTATAATGCTAAATGAAGCACATTTATTTATCCCAAAAGTCATTTTTACAGTATCACTAAATAATTTTGTGGTTTTTATCATTGAATGTAGCATCTTTTTAGTTTCTGCATAAAGTTTTATATCGTCTATAAAAAGTAAATGTGTTAACCTGAATTCATTTTGTTTATAATTCATTCTAAATCCTCCACCAGTATATTTTAGAAAATCTGATAGAGGGTTTATAGCTAGACAAAACCATAAAGGGCTAAATGAGTCTCCTTGAAATATTCCACGTTTAATTTGTACGTCTGCTATGCATTCATTATTTAAAGTTAATTTAGTATTCCACGTGTTCATAAGGTTATGTAGAAGTCCGATTATTTTTGGCGAGACCTTATATATTTCTAGAATTTTCAGTAACCAGTTATGAGGTACAGAATCGTATGCCTTTCTGAAGTCAATAAAACCAACGTGTAAAGTTCGTTTTTTTGATTTTGCGTGATTCATAATAATTGAATCAATTGTTAACTGTTCTTTACACCCCATTGCTTGTTTAATACAGCCTTTTTGTTCCTTTGCAATGATCTTGTTTTCAACGTAATGAGTATAGATTTTATCACTTATAATTGATGTTAATAATTTATAGATTACATTTAAACATGCAATGGGTCTGTAATTTTCAGCAGATTTTATATCGCCCTTTTTGTGGATTAATATAGTTTTTCCTGTGGCTATAAATTTTGGTACTGTTTCACTGCCTTTTAGAATGTTGTTGAAACAAATTGTTAAATATTTATGAATTTTATCGAATTTCTTTAGCCAAAAGTTATGAATTCCGTCAGGACCTGTAGCTTTCCAATTAGAAACGTTTTTTAGAGTATCAAAAAGATCTTGTTCCGTAATGTTTATATTATCGTCCATTGGTTCTATTTTTTTGTAAGAGTGTTTAATTGCCGTTACTGTAGGGGATGTTAGGTCTGATTTAGCATCATTTTGCCATAAGTTTTTCCAAAAATCTATAAATACGTTTTTATCTATTTGTCCTTTGGTACTGCTCACGTTATTTGGATTTTTTTTTAGTAGTCAATAAATATTATTATTATTATTATTATTATTATTATTACTATTATTATTTATTAACTTTACGAAAAAACTTCAAGCAACCGAAATTAAAGCTGATAAAATTTCCTATAAAAAAGAGTCTGTGGCATGTAATTTTGAATGCATCGTGATGGGAAACTAAAGTTTTAAAAGACAGGTAACTTTACGTATGTAGCAGATTATCACTATGAGTCGCTTAAAATGATGAAAAAACGTATCCTTAACCATTTTTCTGTACTTATTGAAGTGTCAGAAGTTATTCTTGGGGTCTTTCTGAATCGTTTGGTAGTACTATGCCGATATATGTACGACCAATACTTTAAGAATTAATACTGATTTTAACATGTAAAACATCAACATAAAAAAACTTGTCTTTTAATTAATAACTGGGCGAATTTGGTCCGTACAGAAATGAACAAAAAACAAAATTGTTCGTAATTAGATTTCTCTACAACTTTTATTTAAAACATTTCTCGATTCGAGAGTCCATTTTCCAGATATTAGCGAAAAATGCGCGACGCGCGTACGCGATTTCGTTGCGCCGCAAAACTACCGGTGTTTAAAAAAATTATATCTCTGCTCCATTTGGTCATACAGATTTTAATAACAAACTAAATTGTGCGGGATTTTGTAAGTTACAATTTTGATATCAACATAAATTTCCGTAAAGTTGATATTTTCCGAGTTATTTGCGAAAAACTAATTTTTTGGACATTTCAGACCCTCCCCTGCCCGCAACGTAGCATCTACACGTGGGGAGTTTTAATATATTGAATAATACCCTAAAAGAAGCCTGTTTACAAAGTTTCAGCACAGTCAGTATTATTTCCTCCAAATTGACCAATTTCGAGTAATTTTACTGGGCTAATTTTACAGAAGCGGTTTGCAATTTTCTAATATACAAAATATTGACGAATAGACAAATGGTTAAACAAAACAGATAAGAAAAGGTATTAAAGTTGCAAGATTTAATGATGACTATTCGGCCTTATTACCCAAATGAGTGACCTGACCGAAAAGTAGTTTAGCAGTCAGAAATCATAAGTTACCTATCAATGTGTAGTTACCTTGTTTGTCAGCAGCTTCGGTGTCAACGGCATTTGTAGCATTAGGTTTAACAACTACCAAAGAACTTAAAGGAGTTACAAACTGATATTTCAGGGCTAAGTCCAAAGCTTTCTTTTTCAAATCATCTGCATCCTTATCAGAAATTTCCTTCTTATCCAAAAGTTGTTTCACTGTCAAATAGGCCCAAAGGCGTTCCACACTTGAAACGGAGCGGTACACCGTGGGTTTTAGAATGACCCAACCATGTTTTCCTCGTCCTTCAATAATAGGTGGGATAAATTCTGGTTTTGAATAGCATCCGGCTACAACAATCTCTGACCCTCCAAAGTGTATTGGAAATTCAGTTATAGTAAGGCTGGTTGTGGATGGCTCGTACTTGAAGGTTACGTCGGCTAAAAGTGGTGACGATATTTGTTTATAAAAGTTTTGCAGCTGCAATGAAGCATCCGCAGCTTCATATATTTGCCGTGAAAAGCCATAGTTTCGGGATGCTAATTTTTGTAGGAAATCCTTGTTGGCGAAGTTTCCAAAAGCTAAGGTGTATATGGCGGATTTCCTTTTTCCAGAATTGTATTCGCTTATCTTTAAAAAGTGTAATAAGGATTAAAATAGCAACAGATAATTCATACCTTAGATGTGATTTCATCCGTAGCATGTACACGCACATTTGGTTGTCCATCTGTCAAGAATATGACTAAGGGCTGATGCGTTGCGTTGTTGCGTTTAGCAAGCTCTACTAAATGTAAACCAACCTCTAAACCAGTGTAGATATCTGTGGAACCATCGGGATTCAAATTTTTTACGGCTGATTTTGCTTTATTAATATTTTCTGCATTAGCTGGGTAAGGTGGCCTAAATTCAATACTCTAAAAATTAAATATAATTATAATATTTAAATAAGTTCAGGAAGATTAATATATGATTCACAAAAACTTTGAGATCTTACAAATTTACTACATGATTCACAAGAACTTTGAGATAAAGTCAGTCATGACTGATGAGATTACCTGCACTATTGAGGAACAGATCGAAATAAGTGTTATTAAATGCTACCCTTTACAGGTTTTAATTTTATAAACCTTACATAATATGAGAACTGACAAGATATTAAATAACAGTAACCCAGGCGACTACTAGCTACTAATATGGTAAATTGTTTCGAACAATTTCGTCAAAATCACCCCCAATGAAATAACACGATATAAGAATTCTGGATTTTTCTTGAAACGTATTGACCATCGGATTTGCTCTGTTGGCGGCGATTGGATTTTATCAACCACCAACTGAGACGAGTCATCCTTGTTTATTTTCCCGTTGGAGTAAGCGTAATCGTTTTCTAATTATATTCTCTTGCTTAAACCTTCGTCAGAGCAAGAAGTGTTTTTGAGCTCTCCGCGATTATATTTAATTTAAATTACATTAAATTAAATATCAGTTTGTATCTTTTTAATTATTCAGTATATTACCAACGCAATAAGAATTACTAAAAGTTACAGTGTAAATAATTGGTTAATCCCTTAAAATGAGGGTAACAATCACTTAAATATTATATACAAATTGAACTTTTGGAGTGTTTTTGGTGATCAAGTACCTGGATTGTAACAGTTCAAACCAGATCATCAGGCTCTGAAGAAATTTACAAGTGGGTAAGAGAATTAAAGCCCTAATAATTATCAACACGTGGCCAGGTCTTGGTTACGTAATTATTTAATACAACTTTGGAAATTTATCAGACAGCTGCACACGAACTTTCTAACAAACAAGCACCATTATCAGATCGTACTGATAAATGCGCAGAATTTCCAAATCAACAAGTGCCATGGCCGATAAAAGCAAACACGATACACCAAGGACAACACCAAGACTAGCAGCTTTACTGCTTTCACATATCCACCGCCTCCAGCATCTGCAGACTCGCCTATGCCTTCTCGGAAGTCAACCAGGATGTTCCACTCACCACCGTCATCACGATCCAGGGCCTCATCAATCAGTTCTGTTCTTTCCGACACCCAAAAGTCCAAACGAGCTAGAGATGATGATGTCACGATTTCAACTATCAACTTAGAAAATATAACAGTCATTAAAAAAGATCTAACCGCTCAATATATCCTGCAGAAAATGGAAGATATTGCCTTAATAGCCTCTGCCGCCTCTCAGGACTGCGAGATATACAAAGCCAGACCCCCACCAGCTAGAAAAGAACATTAAGACAATTTCAGCACAACAGGTAACAGTACAACAACCACACACACATACCACCTACATACGCTCACGTTTCAGTCACTACTTCCCAACACGCACCACCTACTAAAACACCTCCCAAAGTCATCCTTCGAAACAACCCCATCCCAACTCCTTAATATTGTGAAACGAAAGCTGCAACCATCCTTATCAGACCTGTCAATCCGTAGTTTCCGCCCTCCCAGAACCGCCGTAACCATCCGCACTGATAAACCTTCTGACGTCAATATAATTTCCAACCTAAACCAACAAATCTGTTCCGTCCACGTTCCAAAACCCAGACAACCCCAACTGATAATATTTGACATAGACCGAGACATACCCACGCCAGACACCCTTTCACTCCTCTACCAGCAAAACTCCCTTCAACACCTCATCCCCGAAAATGAATTCCGTTCTGAAGCATCCGTAGCCATACGCCGCCCCAGATCCAACTCTAACGATAACCTCATCCTCAACGTCTCTCCCAGGTTCCGAACGATCTTAACTTCAAGATCCCACTTGTACATAGATCATTAGTCCTGCAAAGTTCGAGGCCTAGTTTCAATCACAAGATGTTACAACTGCCAACGCTTTGGACACTCAGCCAAGGTCTGTCGGTCAACAACCACCTGAGGATACTGTGCTGAAGAACACACCTTAAGATCGTGTCCTAACCAATCCTCACAACCCATCTGTTCCAATTGCCAACGCATTAATCACCCCCATAACCACTCTGTAACCAGCCCTGATTGTCCCGTGTACAAACAATCCCTAGAAATATCTAAATTACGTACTGACTATGGCTGCTAATCCCACCACTCAATTTCCTACGCCCACTTATAATCCCTACCTAACACCCTCCTACTGTATTCAAGGCAACCTCCAACACTCCCGCTCTGCAATACTTGAACTTGCCCATGTGCTTGCCGAACGAAAAATATCCTTAGCTGCCCTTCAAGAACCTTATCTTAAAAACAACAAAATTCCCAACCTACCACCGTATACTAGATCCCTTATCCACACCCACATCCACTACACCCTAATCTAATAGCAGCCATTATCATCAACAACCCCCAAATAGATGCATCCCTTATCCTCTCCCACTCTCCTCCACAAGTACTGACTGCTGAACTACACTGGAAGACTGGCACTATCTATATTATCTCAGCTTACTTTCAATATACAAAAACATTCAGACATACTTACAATAAGTGGACAGGACTTTACAAACCCATACACACAAACCGACACTTATATGTGCAGACGCTAACGCACATTCTACGTTATGGTACAATGACACCACTGACAACAAAGCCGCCCTTTTTGAAAATTTTATCCTACAACACGACCTATCCATCCTAAATACTCCATCAAACACTCCAACCTGGAAATCCTTAAACCACAGTTCCAATATTGACGTTACCCTCGCCATCCCATCAGCCCGTAATTTAATTGACTCCTGGAATATATCCCACCTAATAACCTCCAGCGACCCAATCCAATAACATTCAACATCCTCCCCAGCACGCCAATTCAACAAATCGTCATCCTATAACACAAATAAAGCAGACTGGTCCTTCTTCCTGAAATCCCTGAGAAACCACATCTCTAACCCTCAACCTGCCTTACCTCAAAGTTCCCATCCAACCCTACTCGCAAACTCCATTGTCCAAAATATCCATCGTGCCGCATCCACTACCATTCCGACAAGATACCACACTACTCGCAGGACATCCTGGTGGAGTCTTACATTACAAGACACAAGACGACGCCTAAACGCCCTACGACACAAAATACAACGACTACGCAGACTCTCAGTTCCAAATAACCACACAGCATTATTGAGCACACAATATCGACAATTACGATCAAGTTTCAAAAGTTTCATCTATGAGGCTAAGAAGAACCATCTAAGAAACATTGTTGACCATCCCAATGCCGATCCCTGGAAAACTTATCGCATGTTAGTAAAATTCCCCCCAAATCAAATCCTAACTACGCCCACATCACTCCAAAACCCCACCATCCAAAATACTTTATCCCTCCTATTAAACGCTGGAATCCTTCCTACTTCTATGGATACCCCTTCCTTCCAATAAGACCAAATCATCTCTAATTGCGAAACCCCTCCTAACACACCTCTAGATGATATCCTTGACACCAACTTTCTTGACTCCATTGTTTCCAAATTAAACCCACACAAATCCTGCCAACATTACAAACACCATCATCCAAAAATCATGGCCAGTAATCCGTCAACCTATCATCCAACTATCCCAAAAATGCTTAACCACCGGTATCTTTCCTGACACCTTTAAACATGCTAACATCACCTTACTACTGAAACCTGCGGAACCCCCTGAAGACCCACGTTTCTACCGTTCAATTGCACTTCTTTCATCCATCGTTAAACTACTTGAAAAAGTGATACTGCAAAAACTCCAATCGCACATCGAAAATTACTCCCTGATTTCCCACAATCAACACGGGTTCCGCCAAGGTCACAGCGCAGAAGAAACAATCTTTTCCTTAATCTCCAAAGGCTGATCATCACAATCTAAATACGTCATAGCAATTTTCCTTGATTTCCACTCCGCCTTTGATCTCCTTTGGTGGCCCAATGTCCTGAACCAACTCAAAATATTAAATTTCCCTTCCAATATATATAATCGTCCAATCATACCTTTCTTCCCGAACAGCAAACCTCCGTACAAACTACTTTTCCACTACCATGTCCCTAATACAAGGCTGTCCTCAAGGATATATTCTATCACCTACCCTTTGGAACCTATCCATTAACCCTCTCCTTGACCTTAATATTCCAAATACAGATACCTTCGCCTATGCAGACGACCTTACGTTCCTCATTCACGGATACTCCCGCCTCCAACTACAATCCACTGCAAATATCCTAATCCAACATATCGAACAATGGTCAATCCTAAATAAGCAACTCGTCTTCCCTACTAAATCCAGAATGTTACTTCAAAAAGGCTTCCTAGACCCCCGCCGCAGTTTTAATATCCATATCCTAGGAACACCCTTAACCTTCTCTGAATCTGTCTCCTACCTCCCTATCCATTTAGAAACCCGTCTGAAGATGCACACCCACCTCCAAAAAATCCATTCAAAAACCAAGTTAATCCTGCGCAACATTCAGCAATCCTTACCAAAATCAATCCAACTAGCTCCACCTACAAGAAGACTAATCCTGAACAATATCATCACCCCCTTGTCCCCTACGCTGTTGACTCTTGGTATCCCCTCACAACCCTACATTCTCGCAGAATTCTAAACCCAATCAAACGCCCTTACTTGTTATTCGTCTCTCGAGCCTTTCGAACTACCTCCACTGCTTCTCTATACACAATATTAAAAATTCCCCCCTTAGAAATCCAACTACATCATTTCGTGCAAACCCGTAATCTAAAATTCCCTCGTGCGATCCACCTCCATAATGAAACACTATCCCCAGACACAATCCCTATTTCCGACTTAAGTCCCGTATCCACAACTCCCTCCTTCACTCCTGGCAAGAATCATGGTCCTACTCAGATACCGGCAGATACACCCACCAAATATTTCCTACCATTACCGACATTCCTACTCAGATACAAAATTCCAGCCGTACAAGTATCTAATTCCTAACTGGTCATGGAAAATTCCGATCCAAATTACACTCCTTCCTCCTAATACTCTCTCCTCTATGTCCATGCAATCTTAATTCCCCCGAAACCCCAGAACATCTACTATACCATTGCCTCGCCCTCACTCCCATCCAAAATACCTTCAATCAAATCATTCAACGCGACCTATTTTCCCCACTACCCGATTTTAAATTCTTAATCACTAAATTTCCCTTTCCTTTACATTCCTTCCTACAGGAAATTTTAGACCCTAAGCCTCCAATACCCCTACCTTAACCCCTCCAACCTGCAATCAAACACAAAAAGAACAAGTTGATACTGCATCGGACCACAAGAAGCTCCACCCTCCCCCCTGCCCTGGATCAAGGTAAAAGCGAGTATGAGAAGAAGACCACCTAAAACAGCATAAACTTTAATTTATTTTGTTTTTCATAAATGTTTATTTCCTTTATATTTAACTTAGACTGTTCAAGCTAGGATGAGCGAATGGCCTAGATATAGTTTAATATAAAGAATATTCATTCATTCATTCATTTATATTCTCGTATATCGGCGTTGATGTCAAGCTTAAAACATACGGTTTAAATTCATATCCTCAGTGTTTTCGGCGCCCTTAGGAGAAAAATGCCTTGTGAATACGACAGTTTCTCGTCCATCGGAGGGTGTGATAGTAGCGTATTCGGAACATGCGCCTGTAAACCTCCTCTACAAGAGGTTTGCACTTGCTATTCATTCCTGTTGAATCTTTAGAGAACAAGACCAAGACCAGGAAACGAAAGTTAAGACGGTAGGATTATTTCACTAGAATGATTAAAACTTCTTTCATGCAGACTTGTATTTGTTTCAAAACCGTACAGTGATAAATAAACCTACAAATGCGTGCGTTGAGTTTTCCAGGATCAAATCAGACCTACATCCATACAAGTTAAAACAAACTTCAAGTACTACAAGAGTTAACCTCTAAAATCCTAATCCTATTGTAAGGGGGATGTTCAACGCTTAGAATTAAAAACATCTACTTAATTAAAAACTTAAAACAAATCAAACTAACATGTGTTAGTCGTTTACAGAACTAGAATTAATATTATCCACAAGAAACTTACCAACTGAATGGATAAACAAACGCCCAGTAGCCAACTACCAGCATCTCTCGACGCTTTAACATTCTTTTCGTGACCAGCAAGAAATGATAGAAACCCACCTTCAAAGAAGTACGAAAACTCTAAATCGTAGAATCACATCAGCCCTCATTACAAGAAATTAGACAATTAAAAAGAGATGCCATTGACTTTGTATTTAACGAGTTGGATAGAATCAACAGAAGCTATGCTAATTATATACTACAAAAAATGAAACAAATTTTGCTACTGTCAAATGAAGCAGTGCAGAAGTACGCCTTAGAAAGAAAACTTAATATATTGCAAGAGTACCTAGACATGGCTTTAAAAGCTTCTACACAAAAGGTAAATCTTTCAACTACAGCATCCACACAACAGAGAAAGAAAGCCCATTCATAGCCGCTTTAAGTTTCATACACACACCAAATTTCTTTGATTTCCTGATATCTGAAGAATCATGTAGATGCGAAATCTTTATCGCCACCCGCCGTAAAACCTGACTACTCTGACAACTTAATCCTCAACGTTTCTCCTAAGCTTCGATCCATCCTCACAACCAACTTCTACCTGTTTATAGGCTATATATCCTAGAGAATAAGAGACATCGTTGCCGTGTCCAGATGCTACAACTGCCAGTAAATTTCTGCTGCTCCTCAACTTGCTGTAGTAGATGCGTCGGACAACATTTAACCAAAGATTTTTCAAACCTTACCACCTCCCTTCGTCCTGTATAACTGCCACGGAATAAACGGACCATCTGCCCTGTATATAAACAGGCACTGCACTTGACCAACATAAGGACAGGCTATGCCTTCTAGAGGAAACACGCAAGGACATACACAAGCCCTTATCTCTTTACCCTTCCACATCCGATCTATCCAAATCAACCTGAAACCTTAGAACAACCCACATCCTCTAAAATCACGTGATTTCTGTAGCCCTAGTATAGAAACTTTACCTCGCATATAATAAAATCCCCAATCTTCCCCTCCCCACTCACAAATGTTCATATACCCTCACCCCAAGATCCCAAATACCTATCAGCTATCATCATCACAGATCCTCAAATAGACACTATCTACCTTGCTTTCCTTGCCAACCACAAATCACTGTATTCAAACAACATAGAAAAACTGGTACTTTATTCTTAATCCCCTATTCAGTACAAACATAGATACATTCCTCTACCACCTAAATCACATATTCACAGTGACTGGAAACAAACCAACCATCATATCAGTTGACGTTAACTCGAAATTCACACCGTGGTGCTATAAAGATACAGACTACAAAAGACAAATATTAGAAAACTTTATCAATCAAAACTACTTAAATATCCAGAACACCCCGCCTGCAAATTCCAATACCATCATGTAACATTGACGTTACCCTCTCCACCCCATATTCCTCGAAATCAGTCTCTTCTTAAACAATATAAAATATCCACCTATTCATCAAGCACAATCACTTCACATTTGACCCCCTCCCCCTCCAACTAATTATAGAATATCTACATTTAACACACAAAAAGCGGATTGAACAACGCCATAAACAACAGATCCAGACGCCGTGCTAATCGCCGTTTTAGACCCCTTAGTCTCCAAATTAAACCTGCATAAAGTCCCTGAGCATGACTTGATTACAAACCAAATTCTACAAAAGTCGTTACTCAAAATAAGTGAATTAACATATCTAGTATTCCAGAAATGTCTGACCACAGGAATTTTCCCAGATCCATTAATCCGAAAATCCTAAAATCAAACAAACCTACTAATGATACAGACCCCTATAATCCCACAGACTTTCTCCTAACCATAGGTAAACCCCTCGAACAGATTATACTTCTCAAACTCATCTCCCAACTCAACTCTATCCTATCTCCGAATCAACATGGCTTTCGTCCAGGTTACAGCTTAGAACAACTATCCGATCCTTAATCACAACAGCCCAATATCTCCTTCAAAATACGTAATAGCATTCTTTATAGACATACGTTCCACCGTTGACCTTCTATGGTGGCCAAACCTCCTTAATAAACTACAACAAGTCAATTTTCCATGCAATCTATTGCGCATAATACAATCCTGTCTTACCCCCCACACAGCTACACATTTTTTAAATTTCCACACAATCACCAAACCAATAGCCCAAGGATGCCCTTAAGGTTTTCACCTTTCTCCAACTCTTTGGAACCTAGCCTTGAACCCATTTCTTGACCTTAACATGCCTAATACTTCAGCCTATGCCTACGCAGACGACCTGACTTTCGTAATTCATGGCAACTCCAGAGCATCTTTAGAATCCACCGCTGCCCTTTTGATAAACAAAATCGAGCCTTGGCCCTTTCTAAATAAACAGCCTATATCACCATCCAAATCCGAAATGCTTTTCGCTAAAGGCTTCCCAGACCTCCAAAGAAGTCCCCCATTAGATTTCTAGACAGCCCATTACTTCCTGATCAACGGCTTCATATCTTAAACCAACGCGGACACAACACTCAAAATCAACATCCACCTCTCCAAACTAAAACAAACCCTATCCTTAATAATATCCAACGTATCTTGCCAAAATCGATATACTTAAATAAATCTACACGCAGACTTATTCTCCACCGTATCATAGTTCCTATCGTTGGTTATGCGTCGACTCCTGGCTTCCCTATACACCATTATCCTCTAGACGCTCCTTACATACCATCTTTCCTTTTATACTCCTCAAGAGCATACGAACCACCACTACACCGTATTACACATTTTGCTACAAAAACCCCCAATTAAAATCCTCCTAAACCCAGCCATTCAAACCTAGAATCTAAAACAACAACGTACTATAACAATTCACGACAGAACAATAAATCCTTAATCAAACCTGAAGTCTATTACAGAAATAAGTGTGTATTGACCACGTGCACGTAATAACAATTAAATAGTTAAGTAATTTATGGCGTTGAACTTGCAAAAAGGTTTTATATTAACTAAACAAAATACTTGATCAATAAAAAACCTTTTTGCACATTTAACGTCATAAATTACTTAACTATTTACTCAATTACAGAATGCTAAATTCCCTGATCCATTTCTAGGAACAACACTGGTGCTCATCCTCTACAGGTAGATTCACATATGACATCTTGTCTAATATTACTAACATCCCACCACACATTCCTATCTCGAGCAGAACCACAATTCAATCCTGACCGGACACAGAAAATTCCGTAATAACCTACATCGATTCAACCTAATCCCTTTTTCGTTCGCTCCCTGCTCTAACCAATTACATCTAGAAACCTCAACCCTTCTTTTACGTTTCTGTCTTCTAAATGCGC
Organism: Platerodrilus igneus; assembly: GCA_036346225.1. NCBI lineage: Eukaryota > Metazoa > Arthropoda > Insecta > Coleoptera > Lycidae > Platerodrilus > Platerodrilus igneus. The sequence continues at coordinate 6,202,497 of JARFIW010000318.1, read as the reverse complement.
TTACAAATAAACCTCAAAACCGTAATTCATCTTGACACCCTATTCCACACTCCCCAGCTTTAATTTCTTAGTTTCTCTCCACACACAAGAGTTAAACCTACTTCTTAACGAAATCCCACTCACCAAACAACCACTTCTTTAAACAAACGGCCCCGATCCACATACCGAAACCATTTTGAATATGGCAAACGAACAAGTGCAGAAAACATAAACAAAATGAGAAGTACAACTAAGATAGAATGCAATCATGGCTATGTAGAATTTTAAAATAAAATTAAGTATCTAGACCTCGCCATAACCCCATAACAAGCAAGCCATAGTAATTCGTGTAATAATACGAAAACCATAATTATTACTACCAAATACGATAAATAAATTTTTTTATTGACTTGTGCCGTGATGTCACCAATTTCATACGGATAAAGACTTCGCCTACCACTCAATAATTTAAGGAATTAATTTATTAACAAAGTGATAAACAAGGAAGATTAACATAAAGTTAAAAATAAAAGTTTTAAATAATTTTAAAGTAGTAATATGTAAATTAAAAAATTAACCAAACAAATTATTCATCGTAATAAATGTTCAAATGGTCCTCCTTCCGCAACTAAACAATATTCCACTCTTTTATAAAAACTTTTCCGCGCATTATTTAACATTGCAGGAGTAACAGTTGTAAAGGCATCCACTATCTTTTGGGGTAACTCATTTACATCAGAAAGCTACAAAAATCGGTTCTGTCACAATTTGATTTTCAATCTTGAATAGTTCAAAGTGCAATTCACGCATTTAAAATAGACACCATTCGTGTTTGTAAGGAATATATTTGTATGTACTTAAAGAATACGCGTAAAACATTTTCAAGTTACTTCGGTAAGCCAGACAGGCAGGTAAATGACAATAACCTATTATTCAAATTTAATCAAACTTAAGGCACTTGAAGCTCTATTTTTAACAGAAGCATTCAAACACCCAAAATCTGTTTGCGTAATTTATTTAATTGAATAATAAAAATAACTTATCATTTTGTAACATTATTTTGTAATGTTAACTAATAAACAGATTAATTGATTAATTAAATTTCAATAACTTGCATAACTTATAGGAAAAATTCCATAATAAATTACTTTTATATTTTAGTTACCATCCCTTATAATAAAAACCAGGTTTAGAAATAACTTGATACTAAAATATTAAAAATTCCAGCGGCTGTCATCATAATTTAATGGTCCTATCTTGCAAATCCAAATACAATAACCCTTTAAAGCTTATGCCGGTTATAGATTGATGAGTATGATACATTTAAATGGCATAGTACCTTTTAAGGTAAACAAAGAAAAGCATTTTTCAGATGTAAAACTTAATCCTCTCAATATTTTCGTTGATTGACAGCGGGTTATAGAAAAGAAAACATTATAAATAGCCAACTATTTCCCAGTTTGATTTGTTCAAAAATTGCAAGTAATTTTAAGTAGTCTGGAGACATCCATTGTATTTAAAATCCATTTCGGCTCAAGTGGGTTAACCGGTCTTTTGTTAATGGCAGACCACTGTCGCCAACAGGTATGGTCCACAATTCAGTAATTAAAAATTCCAAGAAGATACAACATAGTTATGCCATTAGAAAAATAATTGCTTCCGTGACCATCATCTCCAAAGGGGTTGGATTTGGGTTTCTGAAATCTTGTTTTGTGGGAGGTTCTGTTAAGTCATTGAATAACAGAAATATGACGTAAATAATGGTTAAAGTAGGGATTAATATATAACTTAAAGCTTTAGCCAAAAGACGAGAGATTCCAATGGGGTTGTTTGTTGTAAAAAGGTAGTAAGTCAGAGAAGTTCGCGGGTAGCGTTCTCCGGCAACACAGATATGATATATCACTTAGTATCACGATAGTGAAATTGGAAAGGAGTAATTAACTCTTCCAGTTCGCGAGGGTTACGTCCGTGTGTTCGCGGATTTATCAGTGATATAAAGTAAATAATAAAAAGCTTGTATGCGTGTGACGCACAAGTTAAGTTAAATTATCAACAAGATCCTGCCGGGTTCGTGTGCCATTTAATTATTTAATAATTGCAAGTAACTAGAGCAACAAGCGAGATTCTCTCCCCCAATTTAAGAGCTGTTCTGCGTTGGAAAGTAAGCCATCAACCAAGTGAAGATTTTTAGAAATAAGTTTTTATAGTTAAGTTAGCATGACCAATTTTTAGTTAATTTATTTGTTAGGACGTTTTACCCATAAACCGTAGGATTAATTTAGTGTAAAATTTATAAGATAAGTTTCTTCCATATAAAGTGTTTGGGAATTACTTATGTACGCAAAATTATCATAATTCTATATTCACCCATTCAATTAAATGTCTAAATTAAAATCAATGAATGTAAGAGGTTCACGTTTATTGCTCTGTTAATTAAATAGTTTTGTTTGCCGTTGATTAAGTCAATAGTTTTTTATTTTTTTGATCATAAAAGTTGCATAAGTAGTCAAAAAAATAAGAGTTGATTAAAAGAAACAATTGTCCTCTTTGGGATGACAAGTCTCTCAAGGTTTTACACGAACATTTGGACAATCTCGACTTGTCTGGCGCCCTTGGTAATGGTCATTAAGCTACAATATTTGTGAAAGGTAAGTGTCAATTTTTTTGTAGTATATTATATATTAATTTAGCCCTTTCTGTAAAATTTTAACCCTCTATATGATCCACGACCTTCCGCTAGGTAGTGCCGGTAACCTCCTTTAATTTTTGTTTTACAGGCCGCCCCCATTTTATAATTTTAATGAAAAATATATACTTAGTAGCTTTTCCGTCTGTAACAATTTATTAACAGTATTTGCATCAACTAATTCGTTTCTATGGTTTTAAATCTTGCATTTTAATTCATAAAAAATTACGGAGAGCGAAAGCAATACTTTGAGAATAATAACCCAACGAGGAGGTCAAATCAAATCAACTCTGACACGATTTTCAACCTTTTTAAGTGAACGCGACAGTAGCGATAAACTATTTGAATTAGAATGCAGATTAATAAAGATAGAGCCGTTGTATGTGGAATTTGATAACGCACAATTTAAAATAGAATCATGAAGTGCGTCCGATTTTCATGCTTTAATTCATTCTGATAATTCTATAAATAACGTGACTAAATTTCATTATTTACAATCATGTTTACGTGGTAGTACGGAAGAACACATCAAATCCTTAGAGGTTACTGACAGCAATTATGAAAGCGCGTGGCAGTTGTTACAAAAAGGTTTGAAAATAAACGGACTATTAAAAGCACCCACCCACCTTACAGCACTTTTTGATTGACCAATAATTCAAAAGGAATCCCATCTTCATTTACGTACAACGCTAGATGGCATCACATTACACTTAAAGGCTTGGAAGGTTTGGGTGAAAACACAGATCATCGGGCATTCTTATAATATTTTTATTCACTGAAAATTTGGATCACGAATCGAAAAGCAGTGGCAAGAAAACTCATCTCAACTTGATAATTCAACATTAGAACAATTTACCACGTGCTTAACAAAAAGATATCAACATTTGGAATCAATAGATACCACGGTAACCAATAAGCGCCTCGCTAAGTCGTTAAATCTTCGTACAGTCGCACACATTTCAAATTACATGCTTCGCTGTCCTTGTTGTAATATATATTACTCAAATTTAGACCAGGGTAGAAAATTAATTTACGACATCAAATAATTTTAATCATCGTGTATAAGGACGCTTTGGGTAATAATACGCTTCATTTAAAGGTGTATTGGATAAATTCGTCATTTACTTCTAAAACATAGGGTTTATATTGTTTAGATAATGTTAAACACCGTGTACATTAAAGCAGTGGAAAACAGAACGCTTAATTAAAGGCCTACTGTGTAGATTTAAATCATTCAATTAGAATGTAGGGTCTGTATATAATCATAATCAACGTGTAGAAGGAAGTAATGTAGAATTTCATTAGATAATACGCATTATTAAAACCATGGAGCATAAAAATTTATTCGTTTCATTAAAAATAAGGGATTTAAATTATTCACTGGACGCTTTCTATAAAAAGAAGCCGAATTAAAATATTCAACTTGAATATAATTTAATCTTTCCAAGTACTAAAACTATCGAGAAATTATAAAAGACGTGGGGAAGTCACGCAAAAGCCTTCAGCGTATTAGAACTCAGAACACCTGCAAAGATAACGATGTATATGATAGTCGATAAGCTCCAAGCTATATGAGTGCAAGTAAGAAAGCGAGTTTGTGGTATAGAGACAAGCGAGATGGAATGCATTGGTAGTTAAATGAGGGGAAATGTGTAAAACAAGAGCACAGGTTGTAGATAGAATGAACAGAATAGATTGGCGGTTAAGGTTGAAATAAGATGCAAACAGGAGAGGTGGAAACATAACAATTTCTATGTAAAATTAATTGGTTGTTCTCGGACGTGTTGCAAGACGAGTGCAAATTTCAGTAGAATCATTGTGCCCGAGCCATCGGAGGGGAAAATAGAATGCGAATTTCTTAAAATCGTCCGTCGCGGGACAAATTCGACTTGCAAGCGAGCCATTATACAAACCCGTGCTGATAGGAATTTAGCTCTCTTTTATTTTTGATTTTATGCGATACTTCAAACAGTTTTGCTCTTTATTTTTTTGATTTTATTCGATACGTCCAGCAGAATAGATGGTGATTACGTGCTACTATAACAGTTATTATGCATTAGTGCACTTAGAGAAGATAAATGAAGGTAATGAAGTCTAGTTATATTTGCGGGTATTACTGTACCAATTATCCAAATTAATAACGATAAATAAATAAATAGAAGTATGCAGTTTTGGGTATAGCGTGAAAGAATTATGAATTTCAGTGCTATTTTTCGGGAGTGTTAGTAATCAAATGTTATTCGTAAACGTGATTGGATCCACAAAACAAGATTTAGATATACATAGATGAATTCCTGAGAAACCCTGAAACCTTTTTAGACGAATGGTGGTGTAGAAAAATTTTAAAGGCGGTCAGAAATCCGAAGACGTAAACATAAACCAGCTGGAATGGTGGGATTAGCAAGGACGATGTACATTGGAGCCACGAGTGCAGTAACCTTCAGGTAACTTATGCATTGTTGTTCGATCTTTGATGTTTTGGTGTGTGTTGAATATCTTTATAATTTGTTTGATAAAGATGGACAGTAGTAAATTTGTATAAACAACAAATTTTGAATTTTAAGGTAAAATTTTCCTGTATAAGTAGAAAGGAGTATTTATCAGGTTTATGTTTTTGATTATGATGAAAATTTGGGTCTGTTTTTGAGCTCAATTAGACTAACCTGTTAAATTAACGTAAAGGGGTGGGAGATGCTCCCTTTTATTCAGACTCAGGTCTGCAAATATTGTTAACTTAATTAGTATGCATCCTACAAGGACTCTAATTCTGGATGCAAATTAAAATGATGATAAATTTGAACTTGAAAATTTTTTGATGCTGAAATTTATGCTGAAATCTAATTTTGAAATTTTAATGTATTGTGAATATTAATGTAAATAGTGTTAACGTTGATGTTTGTGGTAGGAATGTGTTTGTTTTTTTTATGAATGAGGATGAAAGTTTTAACTAGGTGAGCAGCCGAGGCGGAAGGATTCAAGAGGCGATATTCAGGTAAGAAATCGAATATCAGAGGAGATTTCACCGTAGTAACGAGAATCACAGCAAATCTTGTCGCCCAATTCGTTGAGGCTCGATAAATTTAAGAGAATCACAGCAATATATATATATATATATATATATATATATATATATATATATATATATAGTGCTGTGATATTCGCCGCCCCTACGATTGGGTGCAATAATTTATGTTGTGATAACCCCTGTTACTCTCTCACAGGCCATTATATCACTCAAACACTTTGAAAATGTAAATTTATAATTAACTTTTGCCTCGACTAGCTGATTTAATTAAATAAAGCACTTCTATAATACACAGTACAATGATTAAATATTTACAACACTTTTAACTATATTCTCCCCTTTTATATCATATACATCTGTCAAATTATTAGTAATCAAGCCAGCAAAACGAGATTTTTATTACCTTTAAAGGCTTATTGAAACGTTTCAAGCTGTCTGTAACTTTTCATAAAACTTTTGCAAGAAACCCCCAATTTGTCGGCTTTTACACTTTAAATTATCATTGAGATAAAATAAATCCAAATCTCTAACCTGAACTATTTTCATGGATGCTCCCAAGAATTGAAGTCGATATCCAAATCGTTATTGGTGCGTTTATTTATCATCAATTTGCTTGATCAGGCAGAATTCTCCAAAATTGTATTTTGATCGTAGCGTCTCGTAATTTGAAGTTCTACAGGAATCGTAACATTATTTTACTTGTAATTTATGATTGTAACTTATATCGTAATTGAGATGGTCATTCCGATGGTAGTTGAGATGGTAAATTCAGATTTACATTCCGAGAGGAATTTAGATCAACCTTCAGAGAGTAATATAGATCGACATTCAGATCGGCATCCAGAGCCCTGTTTTATTTATTATTAGAAATGTTATAATTTCCTAAATCTTATTTACTTACGTCTCAGAAATACGGCATAATTTTCACAATTCTACACTTTATAATTTCACTGTTAACAAATATCTTTATTCACGTAAATATTTTGCACTTTCAATTATAGTCACTCCCCAGTTTCAAAGTATACTCTTGGATATGTGTTTTAATTGTTTGTACTGCTATATACAGTGTGCTCGCAACTAATAATTTTATAATAATCTATTTACTCTCCTAATATCTATAATTTCGTGCTTCTGTTGCTTGGAAGTTTCCCTTGCTTATTCTACGACCCCAATGACTTAACCTACCCCTAAATTAACCCTATAATTACAGCATTAATCCCCCAAATTAAAATAAAATTTTTTGAAAAATGTTAGTTTTGGCGCCCAACGTGACACAAAATTTACCTTAATTAAAAATATTTTATTTTTATTTTGCTTTACTATGTACACAAATCCTGCATTATTTTTACATCCCTATTCTTCTTTTAATATCATCTATTCTATAACTACATATGTATTCATTCCTAATATTCTATGCTATTTTAAAATGATCATTATTTACACATACCTCTTTCTATCTTTATAGGTCTATATAAAGCATTTCATCTCCCTAATTCCTATCCATCTATGCTTTCCCCATTTTCACTAATTCATACAACGTATCATCTCTTCATATTTCTCCTGTTTATCTATTCCCATACATCTATGCTCTATTGTTTTCTTCAAATATTACAATATGTACAATACCTATTCCCTAATTTATCCTAATTTATGATGATACCCTAATTTAATTCTCCTATCCTAATTTATGATTGTTCTATCCTGTTTTCCCTATTCTAATTTATTGTTAAACTATCCTACTTTATAATTATATCCCAATTTCCGCTAATTTATTTTACATTATGTACATTTTTCTCCATTATCAATAGTTTTCTCTCGGCAATAATCCTATCTTTCTTATTTCCCCTATTCACTATTTTTTCGAAATTATTTTCTAAAATTAATTTATTATCTGCATTACTTTTCACCTTAATTACGCGCAAAATTTATTTCATGTATTTAATTTGAACGAACAAGTATTGACGTATTTTATAATTAGGGAGTGAAATGTAATAGGCGCTATTCACAGTAAATAAAAGAAAGTAACACCCCATCGTGGAAGTATATCACAGTAATATATATTGCTGTGATACCTCCACTATCCGGGTACTCCGCTTTTCGAATCGAGCCCCACAGATTGGGCGTCATAAACTGCTGTGATATACTCCTTTGAATGCGGGAACTGGGTCCTTTCAACAAAAAAATTCTAGTCCCACCGATTGGGCGTCATAAACTGCTGTGATCCTGTTTTCGCCTCGGCTGCTCACCTAATTTTATAAACCTCCTCATTCATAAAATTAAACAACACATTCCTACCACAAACATCAACGTTAACTCTATTTACATCAATATTCAGAATACATTAAATTTTCAAATTAAATTTCAGCATAAAATTCAGTTTTAAAAGAATTTCAAGATTAATTTTATTATCACTTTAACGTGCATCCAGAATTAAAGTCCTTGTTGGATGCCTACTAATTAATATAACAATATAAGCAAACCGGAGTCTGAGTATAAAGGGAGCATCTACCACCCCTTTACGTTAATTAACCAGGTTCGTCTAATTGAGCTCAAAGACATACCCAAAGTTTCATCATATTCCCGAACATCAATACTAAATACCCCTTTCTACTTAAACAAGCAAATTTCATCTTAAAATTAAAATTTTATGGTTAGTACAATTTCACTAATGTCCATTTAAAGTAAATCAATTATAAAGTTATTCAACACACACAAAAATGTCAAACAAAATAGTATAATTTACCTGAAGGTTACTGTCCTCGAAGCTTCAATGTACATCGTCCCTTTAGTTAATCACACCATTCCAACAGGATTATATTTACGGCTTCTAATTCTCAACGCTTTTAAAATTTTCTCCATCACCATTTATTTAAAGTTGTTTCTGGGCTTTTCCGGAACTCATCTGTGTATATCTGACCCTTGTTTCGTGGATCCAGACACGTATTTGAACCATTTAATTATTAACACCCCCGAAAAATAGCAAAGAAATTCATGCGTCTTTCACCAATATACGCCAAAACTGCCTACTTTTGTGTATACATTTGTCGTTGTAAATTTTGCTAATTGGTACAGTGATACTAAATTTTATTACCTTGTATCTAAGTGCACTGAAGTACATTCATGTTAGCACGTAAATAACAAACTATTTTGAATCACTAAAATATACGAGCAAAATTTTAAATTATTTTATCAAACTAAAATGCACTGTTTAACATCTTGAATCAAGTCGCGGATGTAAGAGCTTTTAACGCATCGAATAGTCAAAAGTCTAAGAGAGCGAAATTCATATTACCCCCTCTATATATAGCAAAAAGCCTGTCTGTCGGTCTGTTCCCCAAAACGGGTAATTCTAAAGAATTTCTCATTCTATGTTCCCAGTCTGTCGCTCGCGCGTCGGTTTTTACGAATTTTTCACTTGCCCCATTTAAATCTCAGAAAATTTCCACACGGCACGCAACGTCTGAGAATACTAATTAATTTTGTACAGAAATTGTTGTTTCTACCTCTGATATTTGCATCCTATTTTCAACCAATTGTGACCCTCGTGACGTTGCTTAAATCACGCCTTTTTACTATATGTGTCTTTGCTTGACGCATTTTCTCTTTCCTTTTCTAACCTGTTCGTATTGGTGCAAATTGATACTCTTTATTATCGATTATATTTTAGTCCATGTGGACTATCTGGGTTTAATAACCCCGTATCGCACCTTCTCGTGAATATTAAGCCACGGTTTCTCCAAGATTCTTTGAAAACATTAATTATCTGCCAAATTTTCGCCGTACGTGATATTTAAACTACGCAGGTGTTCAAAATAATATTAATTCTCAGAGCTTTATTTTCTGGTATTACAAACTTTTATGCTTATTATTAATAATGGTTTAATTAACTCCAATTAAAATTGACTTCTATCCTTTCATATTTAGCGAATACAAGTTAAATATTAATTATTATGTGTACACTTTGTTTTACTACCGGTTACTTCAAATAGGTTAATTAATATAAATTTTGCACGTAATTTCCATTTGTTTAGGAATAATTACATTACACGCAGAGCTTTTTAATACTGCTTCTTTTGATATAAAGCGTCTTGTACATGATTTAAATCTCTTATGTTTAATGAAACGACTGACCTTTTATGCTTCACGGTTTTAATAAAGCGTATTATTTAATAAAATTCCTTATACACGGTGATTAAAATTATTTGATGTGATTATTTAATTTTCTACCCTGGTCTAAATATGAGTAATATATATATATATATATAATATATATATATATATATATATATATATATATATATTATTATACTCTGGAGTATGGTGAGCTCATGATAACCCAGTTAATTATGAATAATGTATGCTTTTGTACTTCGCATACTCTTACAAGCAACAAAAAAACAAACCCATGTACTCTTCACAATAAAAATTTTAAATTCCTGATGGAACGTTAATAAGCTTTATATACACCTTTCGATTTCTATTTAAATACCTTAATAAAGTTAGTCATACGTATTATTTTCAATACGCAAAATAATGCACAATCCTTTCAAAATTTACTATCACACGTTACACAATTTTCGTAGTTTCATAGTTTATAACAACAACAATTTTAAAGCGTTACCTGGAATTTCTTAAAGACCTCCACTCCGTTAACGATGCGGTAAAGTTATTTCGCTCTGCTCTGCTGTCCGCCTCTAGCTATTTGTAGAAGAACCCTATTTAAGTTGTGCTGCTTGCGCTGCCTTCACGGTGTATCGAATTCCAAATCCACATTAATTACACTTCTTTCATACTTGCGTACTTTCGTTTAATTTACTTTAAATTTACGGTAATTCACGTCACTTCCCGAGCTTGTTTAAAATAAATGTTGTACCTCAAATTAGAATTTAGACTCGCCACTTATTCGCATATCAAATTATGAGGCCAACACTGTACTATTTAAAATAAAATAATTTTATATACTTACAAGCTCGTTCGTAGTCTGAAGCGATCAAAGTACTAAGAGAACGATGAAATAAGAGAGCGAGCCATACTAATTCGTCAAGTATTTATATGCTTCCACTGTAACCTCTCCAGACCCTCTTACCGTGAAAAATCTAATTTAAAATAACACGTTCTTAAAATTTTGTTTCAACCGTTTTCGAAATCCCCGAAATTTTGCGCGTCGTTACGATATTTTCCAATAAACCCGACTTCAAATATCCCCGTGTTTGCCTGTTTTAAAACTAACAATATCGACCAATAGTACATCCATTGACGTCTTCAAAATCCCGCCTATCTTAACGCTGTCCCTTTCTTATGCATATCATATGTTTTCTTCTAACCTTGTTTGAGTGGTAGAGAATCGATATTCCTGTCCTCGTTCTATTTACCCCATGTGGACTGAATACCTGCTTTTTGAAATGTACTATTATTATGCCTGTCTCAGTCCGAAGCATTTCATTGATCCTCTATCCTTTCTGCACTTTAAGGAAACTTTTAGTTAACATTTACGCGAACCTTCCAACCGTTTACCCGATATTCTTTAAAACTAGTTTGTTATCTATAAAAATAAGGAAACCTGACATTTAGAAATCATGCAGGTGTTTAATTAACCGACGTTTTAACACAACATTTCTAGGAGCTTCTTTTCATGGTATTTCAACCCAACCGATTTATTTGTTTGTTATAACGAACGCTATTCGCCTTGGATTTATTGATTTTTCATGCGTTTATGCGTATTAGACGTAATTAAACTCCATTAAATTAATAAATAAATTGCATCGGCTTCTAAAATTTATTTTTTTTACGAACCTACTAAATTTTAATCATTATTTGTAAAATTTTTGTTAATACTTGTTACATTAAACTGAACTAAATGAAATAAATTTCGCACGTAAATTCTGGTTGTTTCCTCTATACAGGGTGTTTCAAATTGCTTTGTTTATAGTTAAATTTAACCTTTTAAAACCACTACAATATATATATATATATATATATATATATATATATACTACTGTGATATACGATTGGGTGTTACTTTGTTTTATTTACTGTGAATAGCCCCTTATTTAAAACCCCAACGTTGGGCGTCATTTTCATTAGTATGAATAAGCCTTAACGATTGGTGCGCAATTTTTATTGCTGTGAATGAGCCCCTACGTTGGTGTGCCCTTTTTCTTATTGATGTGATGTGGTCCTTTGGATATCCTATAAATCCTTGAATTTGTTTCCTCGGCTAGCTCAATCTATCAAACACAGAATGCCATACTGCACAACAATAAAGATTGTTTAATCCCTTTCCTTTTTATCACCTATCTGTTAAAATAATTTAAATAAAGCAATCCAAAAATTACACAATATAATGATCGATAATATGTATAGTTTTATATCAATGAGTTGTTCAACATTCAAAAATTAGCCCCTGAATAAATTTAATTTCCTCTAAAGTGGATAGACTTTTGGCTTTGTTAATGGTTAGTCCGTATACTTGGATAACTTCCATGACTCTTTTAAGTTTGTAATCGTGATCCTCTTGGTCCACCCCGCACACAAACAGATCATCGAGATAAGTATAAACCTCTTCGAGACTTACTTGTTGTATAATCGAATTCAGAGCGCGCTGGAACCAGGCTACACCATTAGTTACCCCAAAGGGTATACGGCAAAAATGATAAAGACGTCCACAGGCCACGAAAGCTGTATAGAGTTTGTCTTCTTCAGCGATAGGTATTTGATGATAAGTGCTTTGTAGATCAATTTTGCTGAAAACCCTGTACTGAGATATTTTAGAAATAATGTCTTCAAGGAGCGGTAGCGGATAAGCATCTAATTGAGTAAAACGATTAATCGTCTGGGAGCAATCAATTACCAATCTTTTTTATAAAGCGCATTTTTAGTGACAAGGACTTGGGCTCGCCATGGCGAATGGCTTTCTTCTATTATTTTGTCGTCCAACAGCTTTTTGATTTCAGTTCGGATAAATTCCATGTCTTTTTCGGAGTATTTTCTCGATTTGATGACTATTGGTTTGCATTCCGCAGTAAGATTGCTAAACAGACGTTGCGGTTTAACGTTCGCAGTCGAAAGAGCACATAAATTGAGGGGTTCTTTGAGACCCCCAAAGTTAATTTTTCTGTCCGAATGGGATTCGAGCAGGTCGTGACCTAAAATAACGTCGGCACAGGGATTTTTTAAAACGAGTAGCTTAGCACGGCTACTGCATCCTTGTATAACTAGGTCAACTTCACAACAGCCATTTACTTCCGAGATGTACTCGCTGCTGGCCATCGCAACATGTTGTGAGCAGGCTTCCACCCTCAGATCGTATGGTTTCGCGATTTTCTCATCTATGAACGTCGCGGCACTTCCCGTGTCGACCAATGCACGAGTTTTGTAACCATTTACGAATATAGGCACGGTGCATTTATTTAAATTAGTAGAAGACATGACGCAAGATAGGGTTTGTGCTTCTGGTTCTTTCACAAGAGCTGAAGTCGCCGCAGATGTTTCACTTGCCGATTTGCTTTGACAGACCTTAAAGAAATGTCCCTTTTTTCAACGCTGGACAGAACTTGCGCCGGTGACGTTTATTTCCACAAAAATAGCAGTCTTCTTTCTGGTAAAATTTTGTCGGTTTGGAGTGAACCGCTGCGTTAACTAATTGGTTCGCGGCGAATGATGCAGAATTTTGATAGGATTCACTGTTCAGTTGGGCCAATTCCAACGAGCGAGCTTGCTTATGAGCTTCGTCCAACTACAGTTCGTGATTTTCCAAAAACCTTTGGCGTATATGCATAGACGAAATACCAGTAATAAAAGCGTCACGTATGTGGTCGTTTTCGTTTTGTTGTGTCGTTATGGCTTGAAAATAGCAATTCTTAGCTAGAATTTTCAGAGCTTGAAGGTTTTGATCAATTGTCTCACCGGGTTGTTGTGGACGCTTAGACAATTTATGTCTCGCATAAATAATGTTTCGAGGCTTTATGAAGATGGCGTCTAACCTGGTTATCGCTTCAGCATAATCACGGCAATCTTTAATATTACTGTATACGCTCGAAGATAGGTGGTTTACTAGTAATCTGTATTGAATTTCATCGGGTAGGGGTTGTTCAGTTGTAGTGGTAGCTTTCAGAAGGCTCTCGAAAGTACATTTCCAGTGTAACCATTCCAACGAAGAATCTACCGTAGATTTGGGATTTCCGTCAAATCGTTCGGGCCTTCGATATTTGTCCATTCGTTCTCTTTTAGTTTAATAAATTGTAGTAAATATAAACCCGCAAATATAGGCTTCATTAAACTAAAAGATGAGCTTATATAATATGACAGTGACAATCAGTAACATAATAATTGAAAGAAAACAGTCGCAGACTTCTTCTTTTATTTCAGCACAACTCGGTTTGTGCAAGCATTCATAACGTTTCACTAGAAATTATACAACAGTTCGTTGTTAGAAATGACAGATATGATTTTGTTCTTATTGAGCACATAAATATAATACTGTATATAACTAAAATTCTTTTATCAAAACTTTGTAGTTTAAGGAAGTCATACAAATAATCATGTTGTGAAGCAACTTTGGCTTGCTTAGAGCAACAAATGTATAATTATTAATAAAAATTATCTTTGGTTGATTGATTAGTTGACTACTATTACTACTGCTATATACTTACATGTAAAGGAGGATATGTCGCCGCTTCACCTCCAAATCCATACACTTCGCCGATTGGATATCTTACATTTTTGCTAGGATCATTTATATTTAACACCTGTACGGCGCTATTGAATTCCACCAACTGGAATATGTCTTGTTCGTTCAGATCTCCTAGAATCTTCTCCATGGACTCTCTTAGCTGTTGTATCTTCTCTCCATACATGCTTCCACTTGTATCAAGAACAAATACTACATATTTAGGAAGTGGCTGTAATTCACTTGGTGCAAAATAGTGTACAAAGTATCCACCCTGTATAATAACTTCACCACCTTGAGGATCCCTTTCAACATCATACTGGACAACAAATTGTCCCGCAAGACCATTTTCTTCTTTAGTACCAAGAACTCCAGCTAGTTGCTTTTGCTTTTCTATATTAGGACTAAAGGTAATGACTACATTTTTTTCATCAATTATGTGTATATCAGCTCTGGGATCTAATTCTGTTTTTTCGTTACCAATTTCGTTTCCACTACGCAAAGGCGGTACTTTCAAATCAGTTATTTTGCGGCTTTCGCTGATTTCTACCTGTAAAAAGTGATTGAATTAGTTAAGTATCTCATCGTAGAAGATAAGCAAACCTTTACGGATAAGTCCTTTACTGGCTCTCCTGGATGTAAATTAATAATCAACTCGTAGTGATTTTCTTGTCGTTTTAGAAGCTCTTCATAATTCAGGTAAAAGGCAGCTTTACTTTCCGGTTCAACATTTACCGAAACTGTAAAGCGATTTGAATCACGTGCACTAACAGCTACGTGAGCGGCACTTTGACCACTGGCAACAGCCTAAATTTACAAATATAAAATTGATTGTTTTTATTTAGATCTAGTAGGATAAATACATTCTTTGCAAATAGTTTTATTGACCAATGAAATACTTATAAATTTCCAAGGATAATTTAACAACGTCTTCTTTCTAGGAGGATTCATGGAAATAAACTGGAAATAAATCTTAAGTTGTACTGATCCATACTATTTCTTTAAGTCAATCCTCATTGGTTGATAATTATTGGAAATATTATAGTGTATATTTCAATATTCGAGAGTATTTTTGAACAGAACGGTAATCACTTCCAGGTTTCCGAACTCACTCCGAGACGTCAGAATTTGCCGGTTGTAGGGGGCGATACAAATCGTTTTACAAGTTTTAACATGTGTCTTGAGATTTGTTTCAGATTTTAAAATGGAAGGTTGGAAAAGCTTCACTGGCGGTTTTATTCAAGATAATGTTTTTAATTATATATTATTTTGAAGTTATCTGATTGCATCGAAGCTTGATTAATTATTTAATGTTAGTTGGTTGTATTTTAACCACAAAGTTCCTATGTATATTTTTTGTTTGTAAATTTAATGCCACGATTTGTTTAATTTTTAAAAGCACATTGTAGCCGATGCAATCATAATAAATAATTCTTAAATTATGCTTATTTGATCGAATATATTTAATTACCATGCATTTATACAAAGGTTTAGAGCCTGAATCTGGGCTTGTATTGTTTCTGTAAAATTTGTTACAAGCGTATTTTATAATATGTTTTCAATGTTCTAATCATAAGTTAGTTTGAAGGATCTGAATTGTATTATAACCTACAATTCTATCGTTAACTAATATTGAGATTTATTATCCTTGTTATGATGTGAATATAGCGAACTTCTGCTATGACCCCGTATTAACGCGTTTGCTTTATGACTATGTAGGAGATGGTTGATTCAATTTGCACCCTTTGTTTAGTACTATCCTAGCATATGTTCAAGTTTATCTTCATGTTTGTTTATAAATATTTGTTTTTGTCAATGTATTTGTAGTAATGTTTATGCAACGATAGAATGTAGGTTAGTCATTGTGAACCATATTGCCAAACGGGTTGGAAACTGTTAATGGTATGTACGATAAATTTGTATGTTTGAGCCTTTGTTGAATTTATTAACATTTTATGGCCGTGCGGAGGGGAACATTGGTAGTCCAAGTCCTTATCTTCCCAGTGTTCTTCTTCAACTTTAGCCGAGTAGTAATGGCTAAGCCGTCCTCGGTACCTTCTAGAAAAGATTAGCTAGACTACACTAACCTTTCTTCAGTCTCATATATAGAATGTTTGAGTAACAGTTGACATCCCGTAATATTAAAAGTGCACAGGGTGCTTGTTTGCCGCCTCATCCTTGGAGAGGTATATTTATGCAGTTAGAAGCGCAGGGTTGTTGAGGTTTTATCTGCCGATACTCTTTCCTCGGCATTAACCCAGGGAGACCGGCACTGCTCTTGTAATTCATGTTTAATTGCTGGTAACCTAATTTTGAGGTTATCAGTTAATAATTAAAGTAGGATCGTTAACTATTGTATTTTTATTTCTAGCCTTCCCGCCTTAACGCCATCTCAGTGTGTATATTTGGGTTAAGTTACGGTCACACAACGTAGATGTCACTAGCCACAGCCAATAGACAACTAGATCACGAAACCAGGTATTGCCAAGAGAGGGCGTTTGTTCGTCCGCAAGTAGGTTAGAGTGTAGATTTGTAGCAGCGACCAGGTCGGTTAGATTACAGTGTTTGGTAGCCGTGATCAGAATATACAAAGTAACCGTTATTTTTTTTTATTTTATTTTCTGACAATTACATGTCATACCATCTAAGCGTTAAGGCATGCTGGCCTTTCGCCTTTTCGGTTTAATGTGCTATGATATTGTTTGGTTGTTTTGTTTTGTTGTGTTGTGTGTTTTGTGTTTATAGTTTGTTGTGTCTTGTAAGATACTTCGTACGATGGTTGTATGTCGTGTTGCAATTGTTTGTGGTTTGTGGGTGTCGTTTTAGTTGTATGGGTGTGTTTTCTTGGGTTGCGTTCTGCCCAGTTTGTTACAGTATACCATGCATGTAATTAGTGTGTACCGCTTACCACAACAATAAAAGATCGGAAAAATGCCGTGCTAACTAGCTAGTCGTAAATATTGAGGGGAGGATGGGAAAACATCAAAACCGATTCGCCTCGTAGGATTTTACACAGTAGTTCAGGTTGAAGTTTGTCATATTTGTCTCCCGTTAAAAGAATTTATACAAAAAATTCACAACACCTTCATTCGTTGTTATACAATAAATGTCATGCATATAAACAATCACTTTTTTACGATATTAACAATCCAACGTTTTAAACGTTGTCCTTCACTTCATGTTCAGTTTGTTACTGTAGGATTAAAACTGCTTGGTAACACTGGCCATCATGTCATATCTCACTTGAAGTTGTTTTTATGTTTTCAACGCCAAATGTACACTTGTCTATAGAAAGATAACTAAAATTGTCGATGTCGTATAAGATATATAAACGGTTGAGAAAAATACAACTCTTGTTTTTAAAAGTAAACGACAACTTTTACGAATTCTGTTTTAAAATCCAAGACTTTATAAGAATGCCAGGAAATCCCATTTCGGACCGCGCACATTCGTCAAGTTTGCGTCTCTGATAGGAAACTAGCAACTGAAACATAAACTGTATAGGTACGAGATAGTAAATGTAAACAACCGAACCTGTGAATTAAAGGAAGGACGCGTATAGTTTGTTGCCTATCTAAGCCTATTAAATTTATAGAAGCATAGCAAAGGTTAATTGAATGATTAGAACTAAATGGTGTTTTTAAAATACTGAGGCATTAAACCTTTTACCGCGAAATAGAACGTAACAAGTTCTCACCATCAGCATGCAAATTGGAACTGAACGGTCTGCATTTGCTGCACACGTTCCCAGTGGCACTACATTTGATTTTTGAATGCTCCACCCGATGGTACTGCATTGGCCAGGAGGCGAGTCCTTTTACCTGGAAATTTTGGCAAACCCTTGCTGTTCCAAGCAAGGTAGGGATCTTTCACGTGCGTGATAACACTCACACGCAAGGCCCACATTTTATCTCTCATCCGAACAAGGGCGTTGTGAAAAATACTCGCCTAACATTTTTCAAGCGGACTGTGTCGGGATTCGAACCCGGGCTTAGTAGTCACACGCATATCAACTAAGCCATGGAGCCTCTTCCGGTCATCGACAACCGGAAACCCAGGAGATATGTGTACAGGTCCTGCTGTCTATAATGTTCTTTGCTGTTGTGTTTTGGGTTGATGAGCATGCTTGGTCCGTTTGCTTCACCCGATTGTTGTTGGATTGCAATTTTATTTGTACGATATTTATTTTACGTATGATTTTCCTACGTACATTGTTTTAGAGGAATGTTGGATTGCCTTTGCAGTTTTACAGTTTTCTTTTACAAATTCTTTTTTAAAATCCAACACTTTATAAGAATGCCAGGAAATCCCATATCGGACCGCGCACATTCGTCAGTTTGCGTGTCAAATAAGGAACTAGTAAGTAAAACATAAACTGTATAGGTATGAGATAATAAATGTAAACAACCGAACTTGTGAATTAAATGAAGGACGCGTATAGTTTGTTGCCTTTCTAGGCCTCTTAAATTTATAGAAGCATAGCAAAGGTGAATTAAATGATTGGGATTGAATGGTATTTTTAAAATATTGAGGCATTAAACCTTTTTAACATAAAATAGAACGTAACAACTTCCTACCATCAGCATGCAAATTGGATCTGAACGGTCTGCATTTGCTGCACACGTTTCCAGCCGTCGGCACTACATTTGATTTGTGAATGCTCCACTCGATGGTATTGCATTAGCCAGGAGGCGAATCCTTTTACCTGAAAATTTTGCCGAACCCTTGCTGTTCCAAGCAAGATAGGGATCTTTAACGTGCGTGACAACACTCACACACGGGACCTCCATTTTACCTCCATCCGAACAAGGGCGTAGTTTTGTGAAAAATGCTCGCCTAACATTCTTCAAGCGGACCGTGTCGGGATTCGAAACCGGGTTTAGTAGTCACACACATACAAACAAAGCCATGGAGTCTCTCCCGGCAATCAGCAACCGGAAACCCGGGAGATACGTGTACAGGTTCTGCTGTGTATAACGTTCTTTGCTGTTGTGTTTTGGGTTGAGGAGAATGCTGGGTCCGTTGGCTTCACCCGATTGTTGTTGGATTGCAATTTTATTTGTACGATATTTATTTTACGTATGATTTTCCTATGTACATTGTTTTAGAGGAATGTTGGATTGCCTTTGTAGTTTTACAGTTTTCTGTACTTAATGGTGTTACAATAATCTTATACTTAAGTTATTGTCTATAAAAGTTCTTATTCTACTATTGTTAATTTGCCTACAATCTAACTTGTAGTATGTAGCCATGTGCGGTGCTACATATGTGACGTCTGCACTACTTGTGTTTGTTACTTGTGGACGTCAGAGCTTCACAGTCAATTAAAGCGTTTGTTGGCAAATTGAACATTTTCCATCCGTAAAATCACTTACGAGTGAAGAAAGGGGATGCGAGGTACATTTCGTTGAAAATAAAAAAAGAAAATTTACCGCACCTGCTCCGTTTAAAAAGGCACCAGAGTTGCAAGGTGGTTCTTCGTGACCACTTCAGGTTAATCATTAAATTTGCTACTTATGATAGGCCTAACCATTCGGCAGGACATATATTCTATTCTACTGTGTTTTCGTAAGCATGCTTAGCAATTTCTTCGGGCATCGAAAAGATGTACCGGCAAGTGTTAATTGATCCTAATCAGCGGTCACTGTAAAGAATTTTGTGACGATCTAATTCTGGTGACCCTCACATTCTTAAATTTCGAGAGCTGTTAAACAAGAAACTATTACGTTGTTGATCTGCTTACTACAGTTAATTCTTTGGAAGAGGCTTATCGCATTGTGAAAACATTGCCTAAGATTATGTCTACTGGTGGCTTCACATTGAGGAAATGGGTGTCCTATGATGCTCAATTACTCGATGGAATTTCTTCTCAGGATATTCATCCTAGCGTGCTTATTTAGACTCGCATTTTTAGTGTACTATCAATAGAGTACATCTGCTAATCTAGATACCATTATTAAGTTCTATGTGACTGTCTCTAATTTCATTGAGTGTAGAAATAAAGTAGCTTATTAAGTTGTTCAATTATTAAGTTGTCATTATTTACAAATTGCGGTATTTCAAAATTTAGATTATTTTACTGTGAAGAGAGCTTTGGTTTGATCGAAACTACCGTTTCACGTAGTATTTTGCATTAAGATTAATTGATTAGTTAATTTGTGGGCAAATTCTATTTGGAAGTTAAATTCTTTCATTTGAAACATAATTGAACGCGGATGATTAATATTTTTGGGGATTAAATTCAGTGAAGATATATCAGTAATTGGTTATAAGTGTGAATATTTTGATTTGAGGCAAAAAGTGAGATTTGAAATATTTTAATAGTATTTGAAAAAGTGTCGTATATTAAAAATTAGTATTGAGGTGACTGTCGTTTGATAAAAGTCCCTGATCGACGTTCTGGCGCCCTATGAGAGAAGACCGGAAAGTGCAGAATTACAGGTAAGATATTTAAATCAGATTTGGTACATTAATTTAGCCGTAGTATTAATGTTTGCTCTTATAGTTTTTGGGCATTATTTCATTAACCCTCATTTTAAGATAACCCACGACCTATGCAAGCTAGTCGAGATTAAACCCTTAATTTTTGTTACAAGCATTTCCCTTTCGTTTTCAAAATGAATTCGTAATAGCCAATCAGCGCGTACCATAATTATTGTGATGGATGTAAACGCTATGTCACCACTACGGCACAGCACCGAAGCAGATGAAACAGGAGAACAGCTAGAGACACTAATAAACCAATACCGGTTAGAAATAAGAACCAAGTCGAGAAACCGAAGCATATGTAGACGGAGAAGAAGAGCATCTTCACACATGGTTGTTACTCTAGCCAACCAACAAGCGCAAAGAAAAATTACAAAATGGCAAGTTCGTGCCAACCTTACTAAAAGTATTCAAAATATTAAAAAAAAAAGTTACCAAAATATAACAACAGATCACAACGATGATACAATCCCTCTTATGCACATGCAAAAAGTAGAAGAGGTTAACGAATATGTAGATCGCCTAATCAGAGGTATCACGGAATCTATGAAACAAAACATTTCGTTGCTACAACCTAAACAACGCCAAAACAATGACACGTGAAATACAGAAATGACCCAATTAAGGGCTAAGGTCAGAAGAGTCGAAAGAGAATGCCTACGCTTGATAACACCCCTCGAAAGAATACATAACTTAAAAAGATACCTAACCATTAAGGTAGTTTATAATAGCAAATTACAACAATATAGATAGAGAACTGGGAAGCTTTCGTTAAAAAGCACCTACAACTGGATGTATGGGGCATGCCCTAAAAGCTGATATGAGAAAAGATAAATCTACCATCCGCTTATTCAACACTACAAAACACCAACATACCTACCATCAAATGACGGGAAGTCTACGGCAGAGATGCTACTATAAACGCTTCTGCCAGACAACAATATAGAACACAAAAATGAACACCATCAAGAAAATGGGGAAAACAATGACAACCAGATATGTAACCAATGCAACCACTACCCCTCTAAAAAGCAGATTGCAGAAGCTATCCAATCATTAAAAAATTATAAAGCATTGAACCTGACGAAATTATAACAAAAGTGTTCAAACTGTTACAAGTAAAATTGGTAGCACCGCTAACCAAACTATATCGAGAATGCTTACACTAAAAGCTATTACCGCGGGCTTGAAAACAAGCAAAAGTGGTAGTAATTAGCAATGGTAAATACAAAAATTCGACACATTCCGACTCGTATAGTTCAATTGGCATATTAAACGATCTAGACAGATTAGAGGAAAACTACTGTGCAAAAAACTCTAAGAACACAGAAAGAAAATAGATGTAAACGAGAAACAATACGGATTTGGAAAAGTCAAGTCTTACGGTAACGCGATTAATAAAGTAATCAAATCAGTTCCACAAATCAACACTAAAATCCTTGCAGCAATATTGGTGGATATATCGGTCGTTTTTAACAGCTCCCAAACAATATTCAAGAAGATAAAAAAGGATGCTCTCGGGGATAGGTCTGCAGACCGGGCTTCTGGGGACAGAGCTGCAGAACAGTTACTATAGACACTGGAAGGAGCGGTGTATACCTTGTCCGTAACTGCCTATGCGGGCAATATCTCCATTGTCCCAGGAGCAAACAAGAAACATGACATAGTAGACATCCTAAAAGCGACGATCAAAATTGTGACAAATGGAGCGAACGAAAAAAATTACAAATTTCAAGATATAAGACAGAGCCATAACCGGAAAGAGAATATATCAGCTCTTTCCTAGTTATGACGAAAGACTAAGACTGAATCAGTTTAATCCAACAGAAGAGCTAATTCACTTTCTGACAGGACACCGCCCCTATCCATCATATAGACACAAAATGGGATTTACAGGAAATGACACCTGTCAATGTGGAATGGAGGGAACGCCAGAACACACTGCTGAAATTCACTTGTTTGTTGTTGAGAACACCAGCCTGCGGGCGAGGAGAATATCCTCAATAGTGTTTAAAGCAACAATATAGTAAATTATAGGTTGGGAAGGTTCACTTCAGCCTAAGTGGTGAGGAGAATATCCTCTGAAGTGTTCCAGAACAACAGTTTTTTTTTTCCTACTGATGATGGCCACATAGTGGTCGAAATACGTATTTAGTAATTTAAATATTTTTTGTGGTTAAGGGTTTTCATTTAATTTTATTTACACTGCTATATGGCAATAAACACAATAAACAGCACAAAGCAATTTCAGCTACTAATAAATACAGTATACAACATACTCAGAGATGAAGAACAGTACACTATACTAAACACATTTAGAAAGAACGAGTTACATATTCAAACACTTAAAACAAAAAGACGTCCAGAACAAGAGTAAATGTATTGTATATAGTAAATGTTAACTAGGTTAAAAATATAGTAGGATCTGTGCGCAGGAACGTGAGATTTTAGATTGCCGGTGGTCAGTCGGTGGTCCGGCTGCCGATTTATAAAATTTATAAGATAAAATTAGAAAAACGTTTTCTGTTGTAATGCGAAGTATAGAGGAGAGTTCTCCTACAAACTACTTAAAAAGTAAGTATACTGGCTGACAAATACCTGATAAGTATTCTAAACAAAAACGGCAATTGTATTTTAAAGAAAAAAGACAGTGTTAAAATAATTGCATTATTAAACGCATAAATTTTTGAATACTGAGACTAAACACGTCAATATCGCTTCTGTGCACGTATTCAATCTTGAAATTGGAAAGTTTACATTGCGAAAAGTGTACGAGTGTGTAACGCAAATAAATAACATCGTAGGCAAGCATATAAGAACACAGTGTCACTACTAAGAATCCACTATTATACCTGGTCCTGCAACAGTACGGGTTTTTTTTATAGCTCTAATAGCAAACGTGTTAAGAATTTCAGTCTTAGGCAGAACTTTAGTGTTCTCCAGACTGCTTGTCAGGAGAATATTTTACTTACACAGTATGACCTAAAAGGTGTGTCACTTTCGATTTTTGTTTTTAAATAAAATACCCTTTATATATATATATATATATATATATATATATATATATATATATATATATTTGTTTTGAGTTCTCCTGAGCTTCTATAAATATTCCTAGAATATTTTCAAAATCGGTTCAATATTCTCCGATACAAAAATTATATTTAAAATGGGATTTTCTACTACCGTGTTTGAAAATCTTTAAAAGATATAAGAAATATTTTAAAATCGAAACTGAGTGGGAAATTTATTTGAGAAGGTGTCTAGTTCTCGATGATCTAAATATCTTAGACTTAAGTTTCACAGGGTGTCCAGAATTAAGTGCTATTTTTTTTTGCAATTCAAAGAAAATTTTCTCCGCTTTTTCAAATGGAACACCTGATATATTTTTTACACATCAATCAGGTATTAAAAATTAACGTTTTTTGTTCTTAACACTCCAAGGAGTTTTGTTGCTTGTCCTGTTGGTTATAGCACTACACTTTTTCACTGTTGTTTGTGGAGTTGTGAGTAATCTTATTTGTCAGCGTATTTAGAGTTTGGAGCAGGTGTTGGTTCCATAGCACATCACGTAAGTATGCGTCTTTCAACATGGCCCTTTCTATGTTGATGTTGTCTACGAAATCTCTGCATTCAAATGCTAGGTGCTCTGGTGTTTCTCTTTCTTTGCATGTGCTCGTTTCGTTTTCTGCAATATGTACACGTTTTTGTATGATGGGTATAGTCCGCGTCTCATGTTAGTCCTTGGCTTGGTGTCATACATTTGGCGTCTAGTCTTTTCCATATATTTGGAGTCAACTGATAGGTCTTTCGTCCAGTTGCGCTGTCGTTCCAACGTGTCTGCCATTGAACATGCATTACCTCTTTAATCTCTGTTTTGTGGTAGCGTGAGATTCTAGATTTTCTTTACCTTCTCCGGTCGGTTGTTTCTGAGGTTGTACATTGCAGCTCTTTCTTTCATTATAAGGTCGAGTGTCATGACTCAAGTGAATACGAACAATGCGTGTTACAATTTCATTCTGTACGTGGCCGTTACTCGAATCAGTACTCAGCGCTGTGAGTTGTTCAGTTGGTTCGTTGTGCCCATCGTATGAGTTTTAAGTACCAGCGCACTATTCAGTGGTCTTTTGTAATGTTGTTGTGCTAGGTTAGCAATGTTTTACATGATTTTCGTTGCGTTGTTGCGTACTGTGATGTAATGTGCTTCGTAGTTGAGTTCTTCATTTAGATAAATTGGTTGTTTCTCTTGACAGTGGGGTTTCATTGTATGAGGCTTTCTACGACTGTATAGGTTGTTTTGGATGTCGTCACTTTCATTTGTTGTCGCGGCACCAGTAATTTGTCTAAGGCTGACCTGGCTTTGTCTTCGATGTTGTTCTTGGAGTTCCCTTCTACTCCGATCAAGATGTCGTCCGCGTATTTGACGACGGACAGCACTTCTTTTGCAGTATTAAAGGTCTCCACAATGTCTTCCACTGCTATGTCCCAAAACACCGGGTCTATACGAAGCTCTTCGGACAACCTTTCGTTGTTCATTTTATTACTTATCCCGTGGTTCGTCTTAAAGCACCGAGGCATATACAATGCCCTGTTTGAAGCCATTTGTTGTTCGTTTGCTATTTGTCTCGTTGTTTGTAGTGTGACGTATCTGTCTTGGCAGTAGCTACAAAATATGTGATGAGAGTTGTTGGGGGCATATTATTCGCTGCATACGATCAAATAAAATTAGGCACATAGATTATTGAAAGTAAAACTAAATCGTTTGAAATATTTATGATTGAGAGTTAATTGTTTCTGACCTAGATTAGGAAGTTGAGTCAGGCATTTTGTTGTAAGATACAGCGGGTGCTTTGAACAACGCACGGGTCCTTTAGGTAGATTAACTGGGACTTTAGAAAAGATATTTATATTTATCCTACTAGTATGTAAATATAAATGTAAAATATTTAAGCCTAATAATGTATAGATCAAGCACGTACATTTTTCACCAATAGTGCATATGCAAGATATCTGTTATACCAAATCGGATGTTTTAGGCACACAAAACTCTAGAAGAAGATATAAGGCTTCTTTGCAATGTCACCGATTGTCATTAATAGATGCTCCCATATTATGTTAAGAATATATAACCTTGTATAGCCCTTTATGTGCTAATGCTAAATCTAAGTTAATTTTAATGTTCAGTTTTTGCACGCACTCCCACTAATTTTTTGTTTCTTAAATATTAGCATGTATTTATTTTATTTGCGTTGGCGCTGCCGAATTAGTTAGACGCGCCAAAATGTTCTCATAATTTTTTTTATTCAAATGTTGTTCAGATTAAAAAGATTGTTTGACTGCATCAGTTCTGATCATACATGAAAATTCTTCACATCAAGCTGCATTTTAATTTACAATAGATCTACGCCTCCTACATGGCTCTTCGAGCCGTATTATTTACCACATCACTATAGAATATTCTACTACCTTCAATACTTAAAATGAAAATGGATATACAAAATTATGGTCGTCATCTATAAAAATAAATACCTTTGTAAATGTAATTCAAAAAATTTTCTTTCAATTGCAGCTAGTAAAACATGGAGTTAATAAGAGCTTAAGATCAGAGAGTTGAACAGGATTGGAGAAGGATTTTCATTGAACTTTTAAACACTTTCTTAAGAAAACGTTTTAAAGTTCAATTAAAATCCTTTTCTAATCCTGTTCAACTATCTGAATTAAGTATGAATAACAAGTTTTGTGAACTATACAACAGACCAGTTTAAAAGGCGAGTCACACCACCTATTTCTTTCTAATCCTATCCTCTATTTTCATGACTCATTGTTCTGTTTGTTTTTGTGGGCACACGTTAGGGTCAAATTACGTGGTTAATGGAATTTGCTTACTTTCTTTTTCCTGCATTATGTGGAATTTTCGCCAAACATCATTCAATTGTCCCATGAAAATTATTATTTCGGCCGCATTAGTATAACCTCTAGGCGTTACATCATTGATTTATGGAAATTCTCTTCATCTCATTCTCGTATTTGTTTATGGTGTTGTATTGAACACTTTAATATTAATAGATACTGACATTATATGCATTGTTCTTCTGTTCTTAAAATCTTTGTACAATGAATACTTTAAAATACAAAATGCATCCGTTCAACGTAATTAAACTAATTTTTCAGAGTTCATTGAAAAAGTCGATGCCGAATTTAGCCTTATAAATTTGCAAAATGTTGTAATTGAGCATCGAAAATGGTTCAATGTGCAATCCTTTTGCTAACTCAATTTAATGACATTTAAATACAAATTGAAGCTGAAGCATAGGATCGAAATGTTCAATTTGTCAATCGAGAAGAGTTTACAGATCTATATTATGCCATAATTTCTTCCGTAGAATACTTGTGATAAAATCAATCCAAATCCACAATGTACAAGCAGGAATGTTATAAAGCTTCTGGATAATCAATCTTCCCAAGCTTATCGGGAAATCGATTGTTGGCTTGAATACAGACCTACACAAAGATTTAATTCATGACAATGATTCTATAACGAATATTCAAAAATTTTATTATATCTGTGCCTGGTTGACATTTGATGCCTTGCTCACCATTAAATCTCTAGAGTTTACCGCTGAAAATCATGCACGATCAACGATGTAACCCAGAGAGCGAAGTTCGGCGAGGCAATAAAATGGCATTTATCTTGAGAAAAGGTACGGCCGGCGGAAAACAGACGTGAAAGGACGAGGTCAAGGACTCAGCATCAAAGGAGGGAGTAACTATAATGATATCATCAAGATATGCAATACAGAAAGATTCAAGTTCCAAACCGAGGACCTGATCGAGAAGTCGTTGGAAAGTAGCAGGATTGTTATAAAGACCAAAGGGCATACGGCGGAATTGATACAAACCGTGATAGGTTTCGATTCGGTAGATAAAGGAATTTTCCAGTAGGCGGAGCGAATATCTAGAGAGGAACGGAAGCGTGCGTCACTAAGACAATCCAGAATAGTAGAAATATAACGAAGTGGGCAATCGTCCTTCTGGGTGACTTGGTTGACTTTTCAAAAATTTATACAGAAACAGTAAGACTCATCTTTCTTCCTCACTAAGACATAAAGACCCGACCAAGAACTGGTGGAAGGTTCGACAATCCCAAGACGGATCATCTCGTCGACTTCGGCATGAGCAATCTTAAGTAGAGGAGAAGAAAGAAGGTAGTAACGGTGTTTAGTGGGTTCGGCGGACTTACGAATGTGATGTTGAACTAGGATCGTACAACCAAGACCAATAGGTTGGTTGGTAAAAGTAATAGAGATTAATGAATTTAAACAGAGCTGTTGGTGGCCAAAGAGGTGGAGGAAGCAAATGTCCATAAACCGTCACGAAAATTGGGGACAATGTACTGCTTACCAGAAATCGACATTAAGAATGAGTGGATGCGAAACTTCCGGAATCACAAGAACGTCCAGCGTAGTTCTGGAATTTTGGATTGTTATGGGAAGAGAAACGGAACCTAGAATGGTAAATTTGGAATCATTAGCCAGACTGCAGGAAAAACAAGAGAAAGGGTAGGGAAATAGACTAAGAGAACGCAAACGGTGCTAACCTGGACCACCAGGAATAGTGCGTGTAGCACCAAGGGTGAGCTTTTAGGTATGGCCGTTCATCGCCACGAATATTCGTACGTATGAAATCGAGCAAGAATTTAGAGTGTTCGTTGGGACCAGGAAAAGAAGATGCCGAACTGAAAGAAGGAATATGATCTTACACTCGGACCGAAGACTCTATCGTCGGTTTAAAGAAGATTTACAACTAGGGCATTGCCTTCGCGTAACTCCCTTACGGCCACAACCGTAGCAATGTGGGAGTTGAGGACGGACACAAGAAGGAGAAATATGGCCGGCCTGGTCGCAGTTAAAAGAGATTACCTGCTTAGGAGAAGTAGATACCGGAGTAGCAATAGAGTTTAAAGTAGGCCTACGAGTAGTGGTTGGACGCATAGTACCAGATTGACTTTGGGTACTAACCACTTGTTTAGCGGTGGTGGTGGATACAAAAGCAAAATCCGGTTCGACATATGAATGTCTATCTTGACTAGGAGGCACATATCTCTCAACCCTAAATTTCCTCCGTCAAGTTTCAAACATTCTTCTTCTAACTCTTGTGTAGAATTCACCATAGGAAGTTGAGTAAGATAGAAGGGTGATAGGTTAACGAAAACAATATCAAGGTGTACCTCAGCGGATGCACCACCATACCGTCGCACTATAGCATTCATACAAGTTAATTAATCTCCAATACCTTTTAAAGGGTCTTGCCAACAGACTAGAATGTCACTAAAAATCCGACGTTAATAATCGGGTGGCTCGAAATGTAAATTAATAAGACAGATAAAGATTTTCAGTCCAAGAACCTGTGGCGGTTACTCCGATGCAAGAGCAGTGCTTTAGACTCGAATAAATCCACCTCCGACTCAAACAATTTAACCTCGGAAATATTTCGGGCTCGACGAGGTTCTTCAACTCGTTTCAAAAAATTGCGCACGTTAGCGTGTTAGGATTCCCCGAAAATATTAGGTTCCAATTCAGGAGTGGTATTGATTTGAAGTGTGAAACACGAGAAGAGGTAATTACAGGAGCATGAAGGTGGGTGGCAGCTTCCGATACGTCATCGCCCGCATTACCATGTACAGGAGCGGGATTGGTAAGAAGAATACTAAAGTTTTTGCTTTCCTTAGACGATCGAAAATCTAAACTATCTAATAGAGTAAGAATTTAAGTTCGAAGTGTTAACTGTTTAGGTCATAAACTACCTATTTCAAGAACGTTAATCTTTTTCCACAGATGTACCGTGCTAGAACGAATAATAGAATAGAAGGATTAGACTTTTGCAAATCGGCCTCTAGTTCTCTCATTTTTTCGGCAATAATAGCAAATTTGTCATCGAGCTTCAGGTCAGAAATGGTGAAGGAGGTCTCGTCAGATGATTCTATTTTTAGTAATGCCCGTAAGCATGCTCATTTCCACGGTTTCCGTAGAAGACAGAGAAATACCACAAATCTGCAGTTCAAACGCCAATTCGTCTTTATGGAGCCGATAAATGTCTACTTTATAATGGGCCATTTCAAACGACCTATAAAGAAATCCTCCGAACCAAAGCAAATATAAGAAAACCCGTACCAGAAAAATTAGCGGTACAAATAAGTTACGCAGAATATGAAAGAAAGATAAGACGCTAGCGTTTTCAACGGACTAGAATTATTAGCGAAAACACAGTCCAATAATTCGCAGAGAAACAAAAAGTAAAGGAAATTGATATGTAATGCAAAAAGAAACAAGGAAAATTAATAATATTTCAGAACAAAATAACCGAAAATCAAAAACTGGTTTCACGAAGGATATTGTCGTAACGAAACGTTGATTATAGAAAATCGAGGCCCCACGTCAGGGCATCAAAATTTTATGTATCGGTAGACTCGAACTACATATACCACGGATGCCGCGCTAGCAATAGTTGTAGATTAGGGTCGGGGAAAAGTAACAAATTTAAAGAAACGATCAGCACTTCAATCCACTGGAAGAACACGGTATAATAAACATACAAATACAGTTAACTACGACAGTATAGCAATCTGTCAGATAAATGCCTAAAGGTAATATATGAAACCAACATAAAGCAGTGTAATAACTCTGCCTATGTTGGTTGGATCTAACAGGTGACTTTCAAATGCCTACTAGTAATACAATAAGTGAACATAAATAATAAAGTCAATTGTTTTGTTTAAACAAAAGGTCTACGGTGTATTTCTCTGTGTTAAGTTATCAGAGGTTACAAATATTGACAAAGTAAGTTCACAAGAAACACCGTCATGGTGGCGTACATATTTACATAGTTTCAACATTGATAGCTAAAGATTAACGAGCTCGTGAATCCGCTGTACAATTAGTTTATGCACCACTTAGGGTATATATACAATAGGGGTTTAATAGGAAGTTCTATTACAACGGTCATGACCTCGCTAGCAGCACCCAGGTACGTAGGAAGTAGCTATTACAGTTTAAGAACTCTATATTTCTTACATCTACTCGTGCGATAGGTATGGATACCGATGATCAAGAGGTTAATACGTTAAAAAAATACGGAGCTCATACAATCTTTATCGACCTCTAACTTGTTAAATAATTAGTACAAAGTAAACAGAAAATAAAAAAAACTTATCTAGGTAATGGGCGAATCCTCCAGTACGTGTACAGCTTAGGACGGTCATCACAGCGTGGATCAAAATTCAAAAGCAATAGTAGCTATATCAGCGGGATGGGAGGTTCACGACTCATCACTAACGTAATTTATCTAGACTCAACGAGAACTAAGCAATCGCACACAAATAGGTAGCATATAAAAAACGTGTATGCGTTTGGTTACTCGTTTAAATCTTCGGTAATGTTATGAAGAACATTATATTTGCTTTTAATAGTCAAGTACAACAGGAAGTAAACAGCAAGATTCGGAATGATTGATACAATATCTATGTTTTTTAGACAATCTTTTTCTTTTTTTTCCAAAAACTCAAACTATGACAAGTAGTTGCCTAGATCAAAGCAATCACGAGTTTTCCGTATATTTGGAGTAATGTGGTTTACCTAGGTACTACGTATTACGAATGTAGAAAATGTGTAAACAGTGTGAACGTGCTAGTGAACTATAATTGAGCGGATTTTGTAAAAGATGAGAGCTGAACGTAACAAATTTTCCCCAAGTAAAATCAAAAGGTCACAGTAGCAAAATAAAAGCAGTGAGATAATCCAATAAAAAATTGAACTAAAAGGAAATATCTGTCAGCCAACAAACTGGACAAAACGAGCACAACATACAAAGAGGAAAAGAGATAAAGAGAAAAAATTTATCCGGTTCGAAGGACGAAAACTAGTAACATAATTCTAGAACTGTTAAAAAAAATTGAACCGGATACACACTAGCGTGATAACAAAGAAAATTGAAAGAAATAGACAAAGGATGGAATGAATTAGAGGTAGAGTGGCAAGCAACGAGGACAAAGTGGAGCGACGTTTACAGTACCAAAATCGTTAACAAACGGATGCCTCTCATAAAGAAGCATTACAGTTTGCAAACCTCCTGGAGATACTCGGGTTCGCGTACGAAGAAACCAAAAAAAAAGATAGGAGTGAAGAAGAAACTAGCACTGACTGCCAAGCATCAAGTATGCCAAGTAAGGACAAGAGAATTGAAAAAGAAACGATGTGCCATTTACTAGGATAACAGGAGTCGTTTCAAACAAGCATTTGAGAAAATATTGTCATTAGACTTACAAATTCGACAAAGTAGCAGTTTCCAAAGAAAAGAAGAGAGGTCTACAAAACATACTCTAGGAAGCGGATGGGAAAGCAAAACAAGCCGGTTCGAAAACCGACAGTAAGGTAACCAGCCAATTGAAGAAGTAAGTGAGATGGTATAGTTCAGAAAAGAAAACAAGGTAAGTAAAAGAAGAGAATCAACACAAAAAAGGAAACCAAAGTTCAGAAGAAAAATATCAGTATAAAGCAGAGTCATTATGACAAATGGGCGTGGGGACTAACAACGGGCTTTATGACGCTTGCGGCGCCAAAGGGAAAGCAAGGCGATATCGGGAACATTTGACTCGTCAGGATGAGCAAGTTTGAGATCTCTAACGTGCCAAATGCTTTTGGCCCCTGCAGGACCTGTTATTTTGTAAGTTCCGGGCGAGACTATCTTACTAATAGGGAAAGGACCGATAAATTTAGGGGCAAGTTTTGTATTGAATTGGCGCGAAGCGTCGGAAAGGACGAAATTTCTGCACCACACAGATTCTCCTACTTGGTACTTAATAGGACTACGTCAAAGATTATGACGGTGAGTGTTGAGGTACGCCACTGAATGTTTTCTTAGCACATGAGAACGAATAATTTTGAAGTGTTCGGAATCGGGAGTCGAATGTTTAGGGTCAGGAATATATATCGTTGAACTCGGACTATTGTATGAGTAATTGCCTGGGAGAACGTGCTCCCTACCGAACTATGCATAGAAAGGCATACAACCAATGACCTCATGTTTAGACGTGCGGATGGCACCAGAAATTTTAGGCAGCTTGATATCCCAACGACGTTGTTTGTCGCGGACATACGACGCAATCATAGTTTTGAGCACCCGGTTGACTCGTTCAGCCGAATTGCCTTGCGGGTGATTGCGGGTGATAGCGGGCGGTGAAAAGGATTCGAGTAAGATAACGGGCACACAAGGCAGTGAATTGCCGACTACGGAACTGAACCCCGTGATCTGTGATAATGTATTGAGGAACACGAAACGGTAGAAACACTTGGTCCTCAAGGATCTTAGTAACGGAATCTGCAGTAGCGATACGTAAGGGAAAGAAAAGAGGGATTTTGGTAAAATAATCGGCAACTACAAAAATGAATGAATGACCTTTGGTGGAAAGAGAGAGGGGGCCAACGATATCACAGGAAAGGATTCGTCATGGATAGGAGGGTTTAGCTCTAGGAGCAAAAAGTCGGGAGGAGGTAATTGTTCAACCTTGTAAGCAGCACAGATCGGACAACGTCGGATGTAGCGAGCGACGTCAGCTCGAGGAAAAGGCCAAAAGTAATTTTGGAAAAGACGAGCGGAAGTTTTAGTCACACTACAGTGACCGGAAGTGGGTGGATCGTGGTGAAAAGAAATCAGATGCTTGCGCTGCTCAGAAGATACGATCCTGGGAATA
Organism: Platerodrilus igneus; assembly: GCA_036346225.1. Lineage (NCBI taxonomy): Eukaryota > Metazoa > Arthropoda > Insecta > Coleoptera > Lycidae > Platerodrilus > Platerodrilus igneus. The sequence goes on along the minus strand of JARFIW010000318.1, from coordinate 6,168,908 downwards.
GACAGCAATCGAAGTCTTTTGACGACGGAAAAGAATGTTGACAATGGACCAGATGGGATAACGTCTAGGATGTTGGCAAACTTTTTGGGACATAGAATTATATCAGGACTTAGGAGTCGGAAGAGTAACTTCAAGCGAGGTAATGGCCGAAATAGAAGCTGGGGTAAGAATAGGAACGGAACGGGATAAAGTGTCAGGTACGTCATGATCGAAGTCATACCAACGGACCAGCGAGCTACACTAGACTACCTTCTTACCATCTGCAGCGTTCTTGCTCGCTAGGAGCACCCAGGTACCTAGGAACTAGCTATCCTAGTTTAAGAACTACATTTCTTGCATCTACTCGTGCGTTAGGTGTGAATGTCGATGATCACGAGGTTAATACGTTAAAAAAATACGGATTTGTTTACACGAAGCTCATACAATCTTTATCGACCTCTTACTTGTTAAATAATTAGTCCAAAGTAAACAGAAAATAAGAAAAAATTATCTAGGTAATGGGCGAATCCTTTAGTACATGTACAGCTTAGGACGGTCATCATAGCGCAGATCGAATCTGAAAGCAATAGTAGCTATATCATCGGGAAAGGAGGTTCACGTCCCATTACCAACGGAATTCATCTAGTCCAATGAGAACCGAGCAATCGCACGCAAATAGGTAGGATATACAAAGTGTGTATGTGTTTGGTTACTCGTTTAAATCTTCGGTAATGTTACGAAGAACATTATATTTGCTTTTAATAGTCTAATACAACAGGAAGTAAACAGCAAGATTCGGAATGATTGATACAATATCCATTTTTTTTTTGACAACCTTTTTCATTTTTTTTTTCAAAAACTCAAACTATGACAAGTTGTTGCCGAGATCAAAGCAATCACGAGTTTTCAGTATATATGGAGTAATATGGTTTACTTAGGTGCCACATATTACGGAAGTAGAAAATGTGTAAACAGTGTGAACGTGCTAGTGAACTATAATTGAGCGGATTTTATAAGTGGTAGGAGCTGAACGTAACAGATATTTAACTAATGCTTGTATCCTGGCGCAACGTGGATACAATGCTATTTGTAAATTACATTTTTTTGTTGTAGATGTTATAAATTACAATTTAATCAGAAAAATTCGTTTAGTGAACTGTTTGATTTTTACAACCTAAATGGCAAGATTTAATGATTTTGTAAGTGACGACGATGAGTATAGTGTTGAATATATTAATTATATAAGAATATCGTACGTAATAAGGGAAAGACCTAACTACTTTCATGCACTAAATAATGTAGATTTGTACTATCCTTATTTATTTTAAAATTGTGAAGATAAAGCAAAAGCCATTAACTTCATTTGGTAGCAAACAGCGTGTACGCAAGTAAAGTATGATTAGCCAATCAACAGTTTGTGTTGAAACAACCAGGATAACCAACATATTTTAATGTAATAGCAATTAGTAGTTATATAACTGACAAATCACATCCCGGTAGATAAACCGCAAAAATCGAATAACTAATAGTTATGTTTTTACGTGCCAAAGTGGCCCTGAAACATGTTTTTAGGTTAGTTTTGATGTACGGAAGTTTCGCATCATAATTTCAAAAGACGCGGTGCGCGCATTTCCGTTACGTCAATAGTGGGTTGGACGAATACTTCGCGCCGATGGAAAAAAAGACAAAAGAGTGGGGAAGTTTCCTGTTCTCTCGATAACGTGGCTGTTTTGCCTTTGATCTTCAAGGAGTGTGGTCGTGCTTGGTATCGTTTCTTCATTTTTATTATGTAGATTTCCTTTGTTTATCTTTGTTTTGTCTTTCCTAATTAACCTATTCCTTATCGTTCCGCTACATATAGAAATATGGTACGACCTTGGAGCAGCCCGCGACCCGTGACGAATTGGATGTCCAAGGCAAAACAGCCACGTTTTAGAGCGTCTCCCCAAAACCTCTCACCACTTTGTCCCCACTCCTTGTCTTTTTTCACGTCGGCGCGAAGTATTCGTCCAACCCACTATTGACGTAACGGAAATGCGCGCACCGCGTCTTTTGAAATTATGGTGCGAAACTTCCGTACATCAAAACTAACCTAAAAACATGTTTAAGGGCCACTTTGGCACGTAACAATGTAGCAAATACACATGACTATGTATTTAAAAACTGGACCATAGTCTTATTTCCGTAGTCGGATTGATTTACAGGTTCGTGATTACCGGCAATACTTTTTGACGGGATATGGAGTCATACTATTTATGACGGTCGGTGTCTTTGCGGAGTACAAAACTTACGCATTTTACCTTAAATTTCCTTATTAACTCTTACACGTTTAGATTGCCTGATTTGGTCTAATGGGTAACTTGCACATCGATTATTTCAACAATGTGGTGTTTATGTACTATGCAGAAACTGCCCATACGTACCTCTTCGTAAACTTTCTTAGCTTCTTCTTTTTCTTTCACATATGCTGTATAGTTCTTACCGTCAATTTCCATCGTAAAACCTGATATGAACGCCGAATCCGGTAAAACGATCGAAAACGTAGCTTCCTGAGCCTTTTTGTCATGGTTCTTAACTTTGCTGAGAACCGTTGTGTGTACATATCGATTGGAAACTTTAGCCGTGACCTGCATCTGATGAATGTGTATTGGTTGCTGTGTTGTAGTGGGTTCCAACTAATAACAGAAATTTTCCAAAAATCAAAAACTGATAAATCAGCGTATATTACTTACCTCTTTTTCTGAATCTTTATTTACTGTAGGTATTGTCGTTGAACTCACTACCAAAGATTTATCTGTAGTTAAAGGTCCTCCTGCTATACTGTTTATTAAATACAGTACCACAAAAGGCAAAACCCATCTTATTTTTACACAAGCTGTCATCTATAAAGAAATAGAAAAGATAGTCATTAAATAAAACTAAAATTACAAATACAACAAATGCTGTTTCTATTTTCGATAGTGATTGATATACAGTGGTATCTTTCGAAACTGATAGAATTTTAAATAACAATTGAATATACTTGAAGTAAATTCGACCGTTCAGTACAGAGGAGATCAGCTGAATCTGTAAGCACATGCTTTCATTTATAACGCACTTTAGAAAACGCTTGAGCGAGTTAGCTGTACCTAGCTTATATTTAGACGTTAACGTGTGTTAATATTTTTTAGGGGTGAATTTTGCATTTTGTTTTACTGCTTAGTTTATGGTTTGATGATAGAGGATAAAGTGCACACACTTTTGTTTGATTATAAAAGATAATAATGTAACGAAAATTTTATTCCCAATAGCATTTCTTTATTTTCAAACTGATTACTCAAACTTCTAACAACTCATAGCAACAATAAAATTTTTAAAAGCTCACACAATAATTTACTCTCCGCTAATCACTGACAGTACAAATATAATCTTCTTAAACTACGATTCAATCTTCTTGATTAATGTAATCTCGAAGCACTAGAATTACCTTTATACAAAGCACTAATTACTATAATTAATTTATATCGAATAGAGCGATTTATAGCAACAGTAGAGTACTTTATATCGACAATACACAGTAATTTATATCACATATTTTAAAGCTTTAAACTACAACATATTGTAATTAAATCTCGTTCAGAACTGCCTTACAATAACTATGCCTGTAAATTTATATACATTTTAATCGTTCTCGAAGACTTTAGCACCTACAGGAGATATACAACTCACATTTTTAAGATTTGCTGCTGTACTTTAAATAGGTGCTACGAGTACGGCCATAGATCGATGGATTGCAAGGAGAAGCTACAGTGGTGCGGTAACTGTGCCGAGACCGGGCATGAATTCAAGAATTGCCGGAAGGCAGTCCCGTGCTGTGTAGTTTGCGCATGGGCAAACGACAGAAATGGCGGTGGCGTGATACGCGCCACGACGCCAAGTCGAGTAGGTATCCCACGATGCAGCGACTGAAGAACGCAATCACAGGTAACATCGATTATGGACTGCGAAGAAAAAAAGATCTAAAAGAAGCAATAAGATTATATTCGTGCAACTAAATCTCGGGAAATGCAAAGGAACCGCACCTGTATAGCCACAAAATAACAGGTTTTGGGAGCGGGGTACCGTCTTAAACACGAATAGCGAACGACCGCGCAGCGGAATAATAATAAATAATGGGACGTGCACCGGGATAATATTAAATAATTTGTCGTACGAGTTCATAACCACCGCGGAAATAAAAACAGCAACACGTTCTGCGTGATAAGCGCGTACCTTCCGCCAATCGACTCCCGGTGGGAAAATTCTCAAACCGAAGACTTAATAAATCAAATAGAAGACGTCTTTTGAAAAAGGTAGCAGTTTTATAGATAGTATTGCAACCCCGCATGAGATGTTAGAGATCATTTGTAATTGGGATTTGAGGTCGAACGAGGAAACGCTTTCGGAGAATAAATTAATAACATGGGATGTGTTGAAACCAAGACAAGCGTAAACGAGCAGCTAACTATATTTCTGCGGTTCTGTAATAAAAAAGCAAATTGGGAGTGGTTTGAACAAAAATTTGGAGAAAGCACCCCCGCGCTCGAGAACGAGCTATTAAGCTGCCGAGAGGCAAACGAAATGGAAACACATGCGAAAAAATTAAACGACGCGGTGGTAGACTCGTCGTCGTACTCACTGCCGCGAAAGAAAACATTTAAAGACAGGGTACACTGGTGGACCCGGGAACTAACTACCAAGCAGGTAGAAACACGTAACCTAAGGCACCGCTATCAACGCGCCTAGGGAAAAATAAGAGAACAACGAAGAATCGAATATAATCAGAGTAACCGCGAATATAAAATATTAATAGAAGAAACGCGAACGAATAAATTTAAAGAATTTTGCACGCGAAACTCCGAGAAGGAACCCTGGGGAACCTCATACCGCTTAGTAAGGGGAAAGAAAAAACGCGCTTGGTAACATAAGAAAAACAAATCGCGAATACACGAAAGGTTTTAAAACCACGGCGGAATATTTACTAGGGAAATTCTTCCCATAGGATAATCCCGAGGAAGATGAAGGGCCGCACGATTTAGTACGTCGGGAAGCTACAGAGGCGCAAGGGACAGGTGCTGATAAGGCAATCTTAGTTCACGAGGTCCTAAGGGTTCTTAGGAGAATAAACCCTGAGAAGGCACCGGGGCATGACGGAAGCACTTCAGACGCAGCTCTGGAGACGCGCCTGTTACCTATGTGTCTTTGTCGGGCTGTTTAATCTTTGTTTAGAAAGAGGCGTATATCTGCGTTGCTGGAAAGTCCAGAACGTGAAATTTATCCCTAAACCTAAAAAGGCGATGCGTGAACCCGGGCAACTATCGTCCAATTAGCTTGCTACCGGTGCTGGGGAAAGTTTTGGATTGAGTTATGATCACACGCGTTGAGCACTTAGTGCAAGACAGCGGCGGTTTTAGTAATCGACAGTTTTGTTTCATGGAAGGCAAGTCGACTATCGACGCGTTAGAGTTTGTTGTCGAGGAAATTAAGCAGGCGAGAGACGCAAAAGAGCACTGTGTCGTTGTGGCTCTGGACATTTCAGGAGCATTTGATGCTGGTTGGTGACCATTGATTATTTGCGAGTTAGAACGTATGGGTTGACCGCGAAACTCGATGTCATTGGTCAAAAGTTATTTCTCAGGACGATTGGAACAGGTTGAGATTCCGGGTGAAGTTTTGTCGCGAGATTGGAAATGGGATTCCTGCAGGGGTCATGCTCTGGTCCCACATATTGGAAGTTGTTATATGAGAGTATCTTAGGGTCAAATTGCCCACGGGATGTTTGATTGTCGGGTTTGCGGGTGATACGCTTTTAATTATCAGATCGCGATTGTTAATGGATATGAGTACTAAACCAAACTAGGCGCTGAATAAATTACACAAATGGTCGCAGGAAATAAAATTAAATTTTAACACGTCAAAATCAGAGGTGCTTTATTTCGGGACGAAACCGGGACAGCGACTCTCTAGGCTAGAACTAGGAGGGGGAAAATACCGTTTAAGGAAGCTATTACATATCTCCGTGTCAAGATCGACGATGAATTAAATTGGAAAGCGCACGTACAATACGTTAAAAGTAAAGGCAGCGAAATATCAAACAAAATGATGGCGGTTGCGAAAATAAAATGGGGTTTTAGGGGCGAATCGCTTAAGACAGTTTACGCTGGAGCAATAGAGCCGGTGATGCTATACGCAGCATCCGTTTGGGCGGAGGGTTGTAAAGTAAGGGAAATTCGACAATTGACGAGCGTACAACGCATAACCGCGGTCAAGGCGTACAGGACCACCTCCAGGGAGGCGGCCCTTATGATCAGCAGTACTCTCCCCATCGAATACGTCGTTAGGGAGATCAGAGATTAGTTAATACAAGGAAGGACAGGAAATTATAGAGAGTGTGAATCTTGCAAATAGGGAAGTAGAGAGGAAAATCGTCGTGTCGGAGTTAGGACATCCGGCTGATGTTAGAGGAATCGAGTTTGTGGAAGGTCATGGGGACGCGAGAGGTATCGGAACTTACAAGGACGGTTCACGAATAGACGACGGGCAAGCAGGCGCGGCATTTGTGGTGTATATCAAGCAGGAAAGGAGGTGTTTCCGTTTCAGACCAAACTCGCGAACTGGAGCACTATCTTCCTGTGCGAATTGGTTGCTGTACGGGTAGCCATCGATTATGTGATAAATTACACGGTTAGAAACGCGTATTACATCACCATCTATAGTAAATTAGCGCTGACGGCAATAACAAATATAAACACCTGGACAGACTTCCAAGCGGACGTTTGGATGATAGCACATACGGCGCGCCAGACTCGACATTTAAAATTCGGTTGGCTTAGATCGCACCATGGTAACCTAGGAAATGATAGAGCTGACGAATTAGCTAAAGAGGCCGCGACGGGCGACTTTCGGATATCGCATTCGTCGATACCGAGGTCTCTGATTAAAAGAAAGCTACGCGAAAAGTCAATCCGACAATGGGAAGAGAGGTGGAACAACGCTGCCACGGGTAGGTTGACACAAAAATTCATACCGAGTATACTAGTTAGAGATAGGATCGAGTTGAAGCTCAAACATAAAAGCGTATTTGCAAAGATTTGGTTTAACCGACAACGACCCCACATTACTCATTACTCATTTATTACAAAAATAATAAATGTTCAATACAACCGATCGGAAAAAATGTATTTAGCAAAATTCCAAGCAAAATGGCCACCTTTTTGAAATTGGTTGAACCTAGTACATACACAGGTCATTGCTTCCGCCGTAGTTCTGCAACTCTACTAGCTAATGCTGGAAGTAATTTAATAACACTTAAGAAACATGGAGGATGGCGTTCTTCTGCGATTGCTGAAAGATATATAGATAATTGCTTATCAAATAAGATTAAAATTTTTCAAAAAATTCTAACAAACCAAGAACATCAGCAGCCTAGTACCAGCACAAATAACACAATTGGCATGTTAATTGCTTTAAACCAAATAAATGAAATACCAGTTAATGAAGATAGACCGTCAACGTCATCGATAAAAATAAGTCACTATGCTACCAGCTCCTCAAATACTTACCAAGTGCCTACAAAATCTGGTATTACTATCCATAATAATGCTCAAGGGATAATTAATATCAATTACTATAATAAATAAATACGTCAAATGTCATTAACCTTCTTTATTTTGTGTTATTTGTCCTATTTTTTTTTCTTTAGTGCTAGGCGAAAAACAGTTGTGTGTCACACAGGCAAAAATGCATTAGCAGCCCTTAGCTATCAGCTGCCTGAGCGAGCGAAGCGAGCGAAGGCATCTAATAGCTGCGGGCTGCTAATGCTCTTTTTCTGCCCTTGTGACACAATATACTATTGTAATTTAGACTTGTCAGAATTAAAGCAAGTTAGCTTAATTTCAACGTACAAATTAACCCATTAACAAGTAATGTTTTATTGAGAAAGTAGTTAGAAAAACTGCATAAGAATCATTGACTACTACGGTATTTATTTTAAAAATATCAAGACGCCAGGATTTGTTATTAGGTGGCATATAGGGTGACTTTAGGAATTCGAACGCTTAGTAATGTAATGAAAAGGTCTATTTGCTATAACAATAGTTCTTGGTTTCCAAACAGGTCGTACTAGCCTTTCAGCAGCACGCATTTACAATGTAATTCTCCAATAGCTCTCACAATTATTCACTTTCCGAACTAATCGCTAACAGCACAAGTACTATCTTCTTCTCAATAAAACCACAATATTATCTTCTAAATTACTAACGAAGCAATATCGATTGCCCCTCTTTCAAAAGGGACTTCTACGTTTTATTGCTTCATTTGAGCGTTACGTTTTACCCAAAGTGTATACTATTATTTTACATCGATTTTGCAGCCTACCTAGTGAAACCTTGCTCGAACTTTCTTCAGAGTCTTCTTAACACCGAAGGGTACTTCCGAGTTCCATTGTATAAATATTTTAGAACCTCCGATACCCGGCTTTTAAGCACCACCACTTATTGCGCACTCACGAATCCATCTCCATTTTCCAAGGATCGTACAGAGATACCATTCTCTACTAGCAGAGAATCCCATTGTGCTCAGTACGACTTCGGTGATATTCAACAAGATAATGTCGTGTCAGGATAAACGTTTTCCTCTGATTTTCCAACCCTAAATAAATGACACCTTACATGTAATTTTCCAATGCTCCACCCGAACGTATTACATTAGCCAGGAAGCGAGTTTTTTTACCTGGAAAATTAGGAATTTTGCCGAACCCTTGCTGTTCCAAGCAAGGTGGGGATCTTTAACGTGCGCGACAACGCTCACACACGGGACCTCCATTTTACCTCTCATCCGAACGAGGGTGTACTTTTGTGAAAAATGCTCGCCTAACATTTTTCAAGCGGACCGTGTCGGGATAGCGTCTTAAATGACTCCCTTGCGCTATTCGCAACTGTACTGGCTGCTACTCATATGGATCACTGTACTCCGATCAACAAGATCACATTTTATTCGCGCGACGAGGACAACTATTTCTAAGGCAGAATCTGTGCAGGTCGATTTTCGCCGTTTCCTCGGCCCCCTTTATTAATTTCAGCTCCTCATGTTCATTCTTGAGCTGTTTACATCGGTCCTACCTGTATGCAAATCCGCGGTGCTGACGTCGTACGTTCGTTTTCTCCAGCTGCTAGTCACGCAGTACCCGTCCAATCACCTCATCCATCTTCTTGTTGGCTTCGTTTCGCTGCAGATTGTCTTACCATACCACAGATTAAATACGTCGCTTGCTTTGCCGCCTCAAACTCTAAGGCATGAGCCAACGCATCGCGCGAAGTCTTTGGCCGGGCCATCCGTAGTGCTTGCTCGATCTCCTTGTCACGTATTCAATCAATGAAGGTCTGCAGCGCCACCAACCCTATAAAACTATCCTGTGCTGTTGGGTAGGTTAGTTTCACCAAGCGAGCAATATCTGCTTCAAATTCTTGAAAATTTTTGTTCGCCTTTCGATAACGGTTCTCTACTTGAGCTGAGTACACTTGTTGCAGATTAGAGTCGCCGTACCTCATTTCCAGCCTTGATGTTAAAACCGCTTGACTTCTTTGATCATAGTATTGTATGGTTTGAAGAATATCCAAGGCCTCACCTCGTAATGCGACAATCAATGCGGTTGCCCGTTCACCATCGTTTCAGCCGTTACCTCTCGCCGCAGCGTCGAATTACTTGAAGTGTGTCGGCCAAGATGACTTTCTATCAAATATGAGAGGCTTTACCTGAACCTTCAAATGACTTTTTCACTACAATCTCACCACCTGATACCAATATAACGAACACTCTATTTGCACTAACAACGGTTCTTTATTTTCGACTGATTATACAAGCCTCTTCAACAACTCGCAGCTAATTGAAATTCTAAAAGCTCTCACGGCAATTTATTTCCAGCTAATCTCTAGCAGTAAAACTTTTATCTCCTTATAATTACGATGTTATCTTTTTAATTACTTACTATCAAAGCAATAACTATCGAAACAGTAATTATTAGTTTATATCAATCCCTACAGTAATTTATATTACATAGGATATTATATATCAACAGTAATTTATATTACATATTACATATTGCAACCAAACTCGTGGAATTATGAAGGACGAGTAGGATAGTTATAGAAACGTAACATAACTTAACATAAACCAATTAATAATGTATATTAGTAAAGTGTAGAGATAAGCAAATCCGAAATTTTAATTGATGGGAATTCATAATTAAATAATCTTGATGAAACACGTTTATAAACTCATTGTAATATTTAGGAAAACGAACGTTGCTAATAACAGAACACCACACTTTTAACGCTATATCAAAATAGAATAGATGGAAGTATTTGAATTATAGCTAAATATTCTATCATAACCATATAGGGTGACGGATAAGTTACCGTTTAAATTGAGAAGCGGCTCGTAAGTGAATACGCAAATGATTGTGGATAAAGTAAGAAATGTGAAATTTGATAAAGTTAGTAAGAAAATATTCAAATGCAAGAACTGCACATGACAATTGATTATAGAAGTCATTTCAACAACTCGTAGCTACAATGGAATCTAAAGGCTTTCACAAAAACTTATTTCCAGCTAGGTAATCGCCAATAGTACAAGTAATATCTTCTTAAAAGCGCCATGCTATCTTCTTAACTACTTACGATCGAAGCACTATAATTAACTACCCAAGCACCAGTTATTAATTTATATAATCACTACGTAATGTACAACACACATAGTAACAGTGATTTATATCCCTATGTACGACTATCAAAGCTTTAAATTAGAACAAGTATTATTATCAAAGCTTATATCATAACTCATATCAAGGCTTCAATTAGAACTGACTAACTAACGTTTATCATGGTAATTTACATACATATTCAAAACCTTTAGATTACTCTAAAATGTATCAGAAATTAAATAAATAACATCTTAAATGTACCTACTGTAATGTTTTAAATGCAGAGCCTTGTACCTGTCGATCAAGAAATCTTACGCCGCAGGATCTATCAATCATCCTTTGTGTACAATCACTTCGTTTACGTTTACTATTCTGATCAGAGGTAGACCAATCAGCGTTACAGTATGAAAAACAGATTCGCGGAACGACAGTTAAAAAATTGCATAAAATCTTGTACAAAATGTTGCAAATCAAATTATGGGTGCAGGAAACTGCAATTACCATGGTCAATAATATTGTGACTTTTGTCGTAGATTTAAATATGTTTAATGATGCGATTTAGAAACCAGAAAAATGATAAAATAAACCCTAGAGCATAAGAATGTTAACTGCTGACATGGTTATAGATGATAACAATATGGAAGATGAAGAAGAAGAAATGAAAGAAGCAGATGGCGAAACGAAAAAGCACATGAAGAATAAGACGACTTATAAATAATAAAACATTGATAAATTTAATAACACATGTTTTTGTGGGTTTTATTAATAAATTATTACTAAAATTCATTATAAAGAGTGTGAATGAATAGCCCTTCGTAACATAAAGACCTCATATAATCAATATATAAACACTATACGTAAACGTCTAGTGAAGCATACTTCTTAATCTATATTTCGAGAATTACTGCTCTTACGTATATTTTGAATACGATCTTGTTACGTTTATTTTGAGCACAAATTAATTACCCCTTTTATCCCTTGTTAATTCATTATCCGTTCGAATAAATTTCGTTTTTACCGTTAAATAAAATCGTTAACTCATAATTAATAATAAATACGCTGTCTAATGATTTTCAACTCAAATCTCTTTTGCTTTAAGAACGAAAATTAAATTGGTAAATTAAAATAACCCTTTCCCTTGTTAATACATTCTCCGTTCGTATAGATCTATTTCCATTGTTAAGTCTTACCGCCTAATTGATAGTGAATACTCTTTTTCAGAATTCTTCAACATAAAGTTTACGCTATAATTAACTAGGCAATAACTTGTTCTAGGTATCCGATAATTGATTCTTATGTGTTTTCCATCAAAAGATTCGTCGAACTGAAGCCGCGTACTTTCCGATAAAACTGTGGTCTTCCAGTTTTAATCCTTGGCAACAATATTACGTTGAGCTTTGGTCATTAGTTAAACGAAATTAATATTCATTTGCTTTTCAACTCACACGACGAAAACATCCGTTCTGGTTTCCTTAGTTTCATGTTCCTTATGAAAATTTTGCTCACGCCTTACAGCGTGGTGTGTATTTATAATTTAGTAAAATTGTACTTTTTGACATCAATAAATTATTTTTACTTGTACTTACTATAGCTTCTTCCGGTGACCCTTAAAGCCACGATGGATGGTCGTCCTTTGTTGTAATAGGAGGACAACCCCAAGGTGGGATCACGCGCCCCTCTCATTTGCCCCGTCGTTAGATACGGTGGAAGCCGTTGCGACGGCAGCTACCCGAGAGTGAATGCGTAAGTTACTAATTGACACCATTTGGTAACCACACTTGGTGGCCTTAAACGGATTACTGTAAGTAATTGTAGGCGTACGAGGATGAGTTATAACTGCTGGGTTACCATATGCTTTAGTTTTTTTGTGCTAAATTTTTATTAGTTAAGATATTGTCCTGCCAATGAGGCATGTGTACTTTTTATATTTACAACCATTAAGAGCTGTGGTTTTTAGTGTTATTTTTGGGTTTTGTTGTATTGCGAAATAACGTAAAGGGTAGGCACCTAAAAATGGCAGCTCTCCATGTTAGGAAGGATTTCTGTTGATCTTGAAAATATGTGTAACTTGTAATTACGGATGGTTTATTTGGTGGAACCATTATGCTTTTAAATACTCCCTGTATGTTTGTTGTGGTTTGTTTAGCATTTTGACAACGATCCTAGGTCATGGATCGAAACGTAAATAATATAGATTTTAAAAACTATGAGTGGTTTCATTCCCAAAGAAGATTAAGAAGAACATTATGCTTTTGTACCTAATCAATTTTTATATTTTTTGTTAATTAGAAATTGTATGATTATGGTTAAGAGTGTATTATTTGTTTATTTTTATTTCGAGTCTGATTTAATTTGTGTAGGTATTCTGCCCCGCCCACTCACCGTTTGAGCCCGGTCAATTGCTCTTTCTTTCTTCTTCCTTGTTTCGTTTGACTACGTCATTGTACGTAGCAATCTCTTGTATGGAGAATAGAACAATAAATAATTTTCATATTGACTCACAAACGTAAAACCAATAGTTTAAGAGGTGTTCGCGTAAAATTGATTATCGCAAACTTTGACCTTTCATATTTTTTGCGCAAGTGCGATTTTACATAGGACTTTTTTAAACATCATTTATGATGCTAAAATGAAGAAAATACTGGTGTAAAATCTTCACCTGCATTTTATTGGCAAGACAAGTATTACTTTCCTGAACTACTTGACAGTTCGAAACCTGACAATGCGCCCAATTATGCCATGTTAAAGGATTTTGAAGACTAGACCAACTTATAATGAAAATAATGAACAAAATTGGTTTTAATACTCCAAGTGAAATCACCAGCCCAGAAATATACAAGTTCAATAGTTTTTTACTAGTATGGAAGATGTTTTTTGGGTCACTTATTATCAAAAAGAACAGTCGTTGCATGCTTGCGAATATAAACTGAATAATATGAATATACAAAACCATCTTATTAACTAAATTATCTTGACCTTTATCTTTTAGAAAAACTCATAAACATAATTAATCATTGTTTATTATTCACTCGAGCTACATAAATAAAAAAACCCTAGTCATTATGTTGTCAATAAAAGTAATTACTTAAACTTAATCTTGGTAAAAATTTAAGTTTATTTGATAAATGGGTATTTAAAATATTTTTACGATAGGTATATAAACCTATTAAGTCGTGATATGAAATAAATTAGTGTTAACACAGCCTTAAAATAAATTGATCTATTTGATACAAATTAATTCACTGAACAATGTAAATTAACACTCAGTGTTTTAATAGTTAATTATAGTGCTTCGATAATAATTAAGAAGTTAGTATTGGTACTGTTAGCGCTTAGCTAGAAATAAATTGTCGTAAGTGCTGTAGAATTTCACTGTAGCAACGAGTAGTTGGAAAGACTTGTGTAATCAGCTGATAATAAAAAACTGTTGTTATTGCAAAAGAGTTTTCCTTACAATATTTTTTAAATCCGTTCTGAATGGACCTGCACCTTGAAGAAGTTCTAGAATACTAGAACGGGTAGAATAGCTTGCGTGTTTCAGCGAGCTAAAGAGTAGAACTATACGTTCAACCAGATTAAGTGAGGAGCCAGACTAACACAGGTCCCCAAAAGATGGAAGCAAATCCTAAGGTCCTTTGAGTGGCAGAGGCTATAGGGGTCGGTGTCTCATTCTAAGACGGATTACTGCAATGTGGAAGGCAAGGAAATACTATAATTGTTGTTTAAGATGATGGCATCCTCTGGGGTAAAAGATTCCACAGTTGAAATAGTCTTTCATTCGGATCTCAGAGAGGGACCACTTCGGAGAATGCAATCGGAAAGTTTAAAAGCAGATCCCAGAACATTCTGCGAGTCGGAGTGTTAAATGTCAGAAGCATGAAGCATGAAGGTCAGCTAGAGAAATTAAACATTGAAATGGGTAAGCTAGCATTAGATATAGGGAATTAGCAAAGTTTGGTGGCCAAAGGCGGGGATTTTTGTAGTAGAGACTTTAGGGTAGTTCATACAGGATTAGAAGAAAGAAATTCGAGTGTGGGGATAGTTATGCGAATAAAGAGAAAACACTGGGTAGAAAATTACTTACAAAAGAACGAATGAGTACTCATGGTTGGATTAAAATCTTAACTCGTAAATACGGTAATAATACAAGTACACATGCCCCTTCTAGCTACAGTGAGCAAACATAGAAGTGATCTACAAAGATATCGAAGACATACTAATATACGTAAAAGGACATGAACATTTATTAATTACGTGAGATTTTAATACAGCGGTAGGTGAGGGCAGGAAAGGAACGGTAGTAGGTATATTTGGTTTAAGCACGATAAACGACAGAGGAACTAGACTGATAGAATTTTGGGATAACAACAATTTAACCATCACAAACACGTTATTTCAACATCATGCTAGAAGACGATACACGTGGAAAATGCCACGAGACATAGGAAGATATCAAATAAATTACATTGTTGCCAGACGATACTTTAGGAATGAAGTAAAATAATGTAGAAGTTACCCAGAAGCAGATATAGACACTGACCACAACATCGTAATTATGAAAACCGCGCAATGAAATTACATTAAATCCAGCCTAGATGAGGCGACCGGAGGTATTCTGGGATATAAACAAAAGAAAATAAGAAACCATGGGTAACAAAGAATATTCAGAATTTAATAGAAGAAAGACGAAAATACAAAGACAGACCAGACAAAGCAATAAAACTTACTTATCCTAGTGATTATCTTCCATCTTTTAAATTAATACCGCGAACATAATTTCAACGTTCAACTTTTACTAGAAATGTGTTGTTTGCAGACCGCGGTCTTTCTTTGAACCTTTAGCCGATATAACTTGTTTACCAACAGCACTTTCCTATCTTATGCTATAACTTTGCAAGATTAACCAATGTTGACGTTTTATACTACACTATGCTAAATTATGTACACAAAAAATATGTACACTTTGAATATCAGTTACTTTATGTAATTAAACAATTCAGTCTCTTAAATTATTGATTTTCACTATATACTGAATCTGAAAACTTTCGGATTGATAAATCTACCTAATATTTGTAATTAAAAAACGCAAAATTACCCTAAAGTTTATTGTAAATTGTAAATTACTATACTATCGTTTCAAAAACGCCTTAAATTTTAATTGACTTGTATATTCATGGGGTACCCTTCCATAAATAATTATCTTACTTATCTAACATCCATTATAACCTATAAATCCACAGAAATATATATATATATATATATATATATATATATATATATTGCCTCGGAATCAGGAACTTAGCTTTAACATCGAGCCCCACGAATTGGGCGTCATAAAAGTGCCGTGGAATCTTATACTAAAATCTCAAGCCTCACGAATTTTCCCAATGAAAAATTTTCAAAAACAAATTTCTTACCCTTGTTTTAGGACGCCTTCGAATTCCTCTACTTCCCTGGCTAGCTCAGCAATCGGCCTCTTCTTGAATTTACCTAATTTTACATACATGCCACTTTCACACTCACACACCCTCAAATAATATTACTAAATTAATACGACACATGTTTACACATATTTACACATTTTTACACATATTAACAGATAAAATATATTTATCTACTCATATTTAGTTATAATACCATTATTTATATACTTTTGAACAAGTAATAGTGTTCATAATTAAACACCGTGAGTTATGAGCGTGAGTTATAATAACTCACGCTTCCAGCTTATATTTCTATTTAATTACCTACCAAAAATATCAAAGTAGCCATGCTCATTGACATTTACGTAATGTCAAACAAATTTGTACTATAATTTTTTTAAAATAATCTTGATTACATGTGTTTATTAAAACTTGTTACTGTGCTTATAGTCGTAGATAAAGTATAGTATTCAACATACGGTAATGGCAATAACTCACTTGATGAATTACGGCACTCGCCTTCGGCTCGTGCCGCAAACTTTATCTGCGTGAGTTATTGCCTTCATTACCGTATGTTGAATAATATACTATTACACATGTGTCCAAACAATTTTATACCATAATTACCAGCTCAATTTATTGAATGTTTTAAAGTCTTTTGATTTTAAAATGATATGAAACAAATTCAAGTATATATGAGTAAATGGGCCCCATATGTAACCCTAATTTGACTTCACACTGGTGTATTGTGAGCTCATTATAACCTAGTTTTGTTTGTATATGCTTTAAACCTTGCATTAATGAACACCTAATTTACGGACCCGTTTACCCTTTAAAACACAATATATAGCCTGAATAAATTTTTATATATTCTAAATAAACCCTTTTTCAATACCCAAAATTATTAAATTGTCCTGTACATATCTCTTTTTAAACAAGTTTATAAAACAATAAATATACCACCCAAAAATTCAACCACACAACACAGAAATATCCACAAATGTTTATATAACAGAAATTTCAAATTAATTACATGGAGGCACCTTCGTTCTTCATTACCCCAGGTGATGGCTACCAGGAACTCCTCGGCGTTGTTTCCATCTACTGCTCTGATGTCAGGAACCCCCGATCTCTACTATTTGATATCTCCGCTACCATGTAAGATATTCTCTTCGTCTCACAGTACCATTCCATACTATATATGGCACGCATACAAAATTAATTTTCAGGTCTGCTTACCCCATATAGCCTGCATCCATTTAATAATTTTACCGTAGTAGCCTGGCCTTTTATTTAAATACGCACTAACTCGTGCATCACGTTAATAACTTGAGGTCTGCTACTACGTTTTATACTTTCAAATACGATGTTGAATATAACTTTACACACACAAATTCTAACCAAAAGCTTTACTATAATCTTGCTCTAAATCCGCATTCCGAACTCAATAGACGTAAAAGAGAACAGAGCTTTAATATGTACGCTCCGGTATTTGTATTCTTATTCAAACCCCCTAACGGACCCGTTTCATTAGAAAAGCTTATTTTCCAAAGCGGCTTTTTAAAATTTTGAACATAATCGTCTCTCAATTCTGCAAAATTTTTCCCGTTCTACGTGCTATTTACAGAGAATTCGATTTCTACATTACCGTGCGCGTTCCTTTCGAAAACTGTTGATTTTCAACCAATGACAAAATTTTCTGTCGTCAGAGGGCTCCGCCTAACCGCTATTCGCCTCTGTTCTATTCATGTGTGTTATCTCCTTTCAAACCCCACTTGCGTTACAGAAAATCGATATTGTCGACGTTCTGCATCAACTCCACGTGTATACCTTACGTGACTTTCAATTCAACGCTTCCTCTATATTTGTCTCTATCTATTGTATATTACCGATTGTTCATTCCACTCGCTCCTTAAGATGCTTATACAAAGTTATAGCCTTTCGTTATTTTTTGATTTTGTTTAACGAGAATTTCCAATAATTGAAAAGAGCCCACGGCAAGTTCTGATGGAAGATGGCTCAAAGTTGAGGAAATCTCAAAGGCAAAGCGGCTAGTCGAACTATATGCTCTGGGTGGAACATGAGCTGTGGGTCGGGGTGGAATTGCGACCACAAATATAAAGAATAAGGCGCCACCGTATTTTTCTAGAGAGAAGACCTGACTCAAGTCCCTTGTACAAGGCTAATGCGGAAACCTTTCTCCTATAGCCGCTATACAATTTTTTAAAGACCACATAATCTCTGAAGTTTCTTACCTTATGGCTCGACCTTGACCTTAGTAATCCTCTGCAGCACCTGTGAACAGATTAAACAAAGAATAGCACTGTTTGTGCCTTCATACTCAAAAATATTTAAATTCAATTGGAATCATCTTTCATTCATCCTAAATAAAAAGAATAGTCTTTTGTTCGAAAATAAAAATCTATTCCTCTAGTATTCAATAATGTGCTTTTATACAAAATATCTTTCTTTCTTTATATCTTGATTAATTTAAATTGTGAAAATTAATTACAAAGGCACTGGATAAACTCAGTACCAATACCATTAAATGTGGTTTCATTTAACAAATTGACAAAGCATAAAGTTGCTTTCTAAATTGTTGCTTATTTATAACAAAAGTTAATTAGGGTAGATCTATCTTAATTTTACAATGGATAATTTCAAATAAGTATTCATGAAATATCAAATATAGAAATTTAATTTTTAAGTGCTCATAATTATAAGAATTCACTTTCTCTAACACGTAATGACATCTTCTGATGTTTCATTGAATTAATAAAAGAATGAGGTAAGTAAAAGTTACAGATTCATATTGCTTAATATTGAAAATATAATTGTGGTCTGTCCTTGACCTATTTAGAAGTTTACACAACTTGATTAAACCAAAATTTATCTCGTTACTACGTCCATAGTTCAAATAACATACGAAAACAATTTTTTGTACATACCAGAACTCCGATTTGTCTCAAAAATACCTGCTTGGGAGCTTACGTCAGCATTGAAATACGGAATCCTCCAATTTAGAACGAATTATAGTACTGCGTCCTCTTTTCCACACCATGAACAAAGCGTAAAAACCAATCTGCATGTTAATTTAAAGATGCTTGTACTGAATACTTTATATATAAATTTCCATGTTAATTTATAAGTAAAGTTGCTTTATGTAATTTAAATTGAATACCATTTATAAAATTTCACATTATACACAACCAAAGCTGCTTGCACTTCAAACCGAATACCATATATAAAAATTGCATTATAATTTAAGTTGCACTGAAAATTTTTACTTTATATCGTTATATAGAATTAGATTTTTACTTACTGTTACCAAGGCCCTTCACAATAATTTCTCGTCATCTGCGAGTTGTTTTAACAAGTGGACAAATCTAAAATGCCCTTCGTAGATGACATTTTCCTCTCAGGACAACTTGAAACGAATGTGCTTCCAACACGAAAAACAGCAAAAAACCATTGTTTCTAAGAACAATTCGACCTGCTTTCACCACAGCTGTGTTAGAAGTGTCGGGGTCAAGCGAGTTGCTGCCCGGTAACACAATCACTTCTCAATTTCTTAAGTAGATGGAGCTATAGGAAGGATACTAAATGGAAACTTTTATTTTGTCACCGTGGAAATTAAATTTTAATTGAATGCTAATACTTTATTGGGCAATAGGTAATGTTTAATTAACGGATTGAATAGCATTATTATGCATTATATTATTTATTATTAAATTAAGGGATTAATTATATGAACATATTTAGGTAGAAAATAAAATTGCTACAAAGTGACCGTTGAAAACAAATTATATGGAATTCTATATTAACGTAACATTTAACAAACAGGTGTTTCTTGTAATTATCGACCGTTTGAAAATAACAATGCCTAGATTTATGCTTCGTAGTATCTGTGTAAATGCACGTTGGCTTTTAAAATGAATATATTTGCCTCAGAAATTATTGATTTTCTTATGCTAGCACGCCCCCCCCTATCTGCTTTCGTGCGTTTGATTAATAGAAATTATGATTAATTATGCGTATCCTTGAACTTCTAGGTGCCTTAAAGCTTTCTTCTCTTATGTAATTCTAACCTTCCAATTATTTAAATATAAAAATACCTTATTACTCGTCCGTTTTTACTATATGAACTAAATTAATTTGGCGCGTAAATAATTTGCTCTTTTCTATATACATGGTTGCTAAAATTATATTGTATACACCTATATACCCCTTTAAATTTACAACAATATATATTGCCCATGAACCAAGAACAAAACTTTAACATCGATCCCCCACCTAAATCATTCGAGCCTCACGAATTGGGCGTCATAAAATTGCCGTGGAACCTGGGAAAATTCGGGAACTAAGCTTTTAACATCGAGCCTTCTCGTTGGGCCGACATAAATTTTCACAAATAAAAAAAAATTCCTTACCCTTTATTTTATTAAGCCTTTTAACTCCTCTGCATCCCTGGCTAGCTCAGCTGGGCCTCTTCTCGAAAACCTAAATTTACCGACATACCTCTTTCACACTCGCACACCATTCAATAAAATCACCAAATAATACAACAACCATACAACTTTTTATTTACAACTATTAACAAATAAATTATATTTACACATGTGTTAAAACAGTTTGATACAATAATTATAGAACTCAATTTATGGTATGTTATTGAAATCCTTGATTTTTTTCACTCAATACAACAGATTCAATTAGACCTGAGTAGATGAGCCCCATATGTTACCCTAAAGTGACTGAACACTGGAGTATTGTGAGCTCAATATAACCCAGTTTTGTTTGTATATGCTTTTTAAACCTTGCATAAATTAAGACAAAATTTACAGACCCGTTTACTTTTTATAACACAATTTATATCCTGAATAAATTTTTAATATATACAAAATACACCCTTTTACAATACTCAAATTTAGTCAATTGTCCTGTACACGTATCTTTTTAAAAACAAAATTCTAAAACCATAAATATGCCACCAAAAGTCAACCACACAATCACAAAAATTCCACAAATGTTTATACAATAACAGAAATTTCAAATAAATACCTGGAGAGTTCTTTAGTCTTCATTCCCGTCGGAGATGGTAACCATAAAACCCCTCGGCGTTGTTTCCATTAACTATACTGCTTGTCGAATCCACAGGCCTCTACCATCTGCTATTTCTGTAAGATATTCGCTTCGTCTCACAGTACCATTCCATACCCATATCATGCACACAAAATAAATTACCAGCTCTGGTTACTCCCATACATCATGTATCCATTTTAAACCTTGCATAAATTTAGTGGTAGTAGCCGGACCTTTATTTTAATCACGCACTAACGCGTGCATCACTTTAATAGTTGTAAGTCCGCTACTACAGTTTTATACTTGTGAATATGATATCAAATGTAACTTCATTGCACACACAAACTACTCACCAAAAGCTTTATTATTATTGTCCAAATTGGTATTTAGCACTTAATCGACGTAAAGGAAAAAAAAAGAATATTAAAGCTCAGGTATTTATATCATTTTTCTAACCCCCTATCGGACGCGTCAGAAAAGCTTATCTCACTTATGCCTACTTTTACCTCTTGTGTGTAACATAATGCTGCGTTGGCCTCTACTTTTATTAATTCTAACTTCTTATTCCCTAACAATGCTGCACTTGACTCTACCTCTACTTGTTCAGGCTCTTCTTTCACTACCAATTGTACCTCTTCTAACTTTTCCTCATTATATTCACCTGTGTCGATTTCTTTCACCTCTTCCTCATCTACTTCTATAACATTAACACATAACCCCATGTCATCCTCTGTGACATCATAACTTGCCTTCCAGGGTAATATCCTATCCCCAATCCTAACTATTTTGCTCTCCATATCTATTACAACTCCTAACTTCATCATACAATCGACCCCTAATATCCCTTTAAACTTTAACCCAGGTACAATTATAAATTCCTGTTCACAGCTTACTGAACCTAACTCTACTTTTAAAATAACTACACTATTCACAACAGCAAATCGCTTTTTATTCGGCGCAACCAGGTGACTTCTTTTTATTGGCATTATCCTGTCACACACTTTATCCTTAATTTCATTGACGAATTCCTCCGATACTAAACTCGCCTCAGCTCCTGAATCTAATAACGCTTCTAAATTTTTTTCAAAAATTTTAATATCAATTACAGGCAAACCAAAATTTTCTGTTACTTTTGGCTCAACTTCTTCTTCTATCTTTAAAAATTCCTTCGAATGTTTATACTTGTACACAGTGATGTCTAGTGGTTTGTCCTCGTCTAAAAATCCTGTCCCGGTCTGGTCTCCCTACTTGGTCCAGGTCTCGCTACTACCTCAGCATATGTCGTGGTGTCTCTGCTCTGTTTGTGTTCGCATTCTCTCTGTTCCGTCGTCGGTGTCTCTCGTAAGTCAGGCGAACTGTTTTGTCTTGTCACCCCCTGTCTAAGTGTAGGTCACCTACCTACGCTGTTACTCCTGAAAAATGTCCGTCTAGGTTCCCAGTTCAATCGATTAAATCCATAATTAGTCCCCTGTCTTGCATAATTGTCCCTTCTGTTGTCGAATCTTACGGTGTTTATTTGTCGTTCCCTTGGTTCCCGAGGTCGTACACTGCTTACATCATCATACCTCTGCAGGTACTCCAAAAACATTTCCCTGTCTACAATGTTTTGCAACGCAATATGTTGCCTAACCTCGAGTGCGACTCCTAAGCTCAAAGTCCCGGGTTCGATTTGATTTCCGACACAAATCACTTGAAAAATGTTAGGCGAGCATTTCTACAAAAAACTCCTTCGTTTGGACGAGAGGAAAAATGTTTGTCATGCACGTTAAAGATCCTTACTTTACTTGGAATAACAAAAGTTCGGCAAAATTCAAAATATTCAGGTAAAAAAATTCGTTTCTGGCCAACTTATTACCTCTGGGTGGAGTATTGGAAAGTGAAATGTAGAAGGCTATTAGCCGTCAATTTGGCCCACTGTGATTTGCTTTCTTTGCTTTAGCAAATAAAAATCACAATTGATACAAACATCGATACAAGTGAGCACAAAACGAGCACAATTCAGCGGACTACGAGAAAATTGAGAAATTGAAAAAAGCGAGGCCGTCAACTTGCCCCACTCCAGATTTGTTTCCATTCTTTTCGCTATAAGTAAATGAACGCAATTGAAACAAACATCGACACACAATTGAGCACAAAACGAGCACAATTCATTGGTGTAAAAAAATAGAAAATTAAAAAAAGTAGGGACTTGGCCCTACGGGGTTTTCCTTTTTTGCACTATAAACAAATGAGCACAATTGAAACAAGAATCGTCACAATTAAGCACAAACCGAGCACAATTCAGTCGACTAAGGAAAAATCTAAATCTCAAAAGAGCGAGGGGGTGTCGTCAATTTAGCCGCCAGATTTGTTTTCATATATTTCGCTTAAAGCAAATGAGCACAATTAAACAAACACCGACACAATTGACTCCAAAACAAGCACAATTCAACGAAATAAGAAAAATTGAGAAATTGAAAGTGGAAGCCAACTTGATTCTTCTATCCACAATTTTTAAAAGTAGCTTTATCTTGTAACGATTTATTACCACGTGATTGTCTTGGAATTGATCATACGTGCCTAAATAGGCACAAAAAATCCTTTTTCATATTTCAATCCTAGATTTTAACTTCTGTCCAGAAAATAGATTAAAAGGTTTAGCTCTCGTAGGGTTGTATGAAAAGTGAAGAAAAAAGACAAGTATCGATTTAGTTATTCTGTAGTGATATACGAAAATTTTTCCAGCAGTAATAGTTTAGTTCACTTACCCTTTTTATAAAATTTCTTGTTCACTATCACTATTCTCTCTAGTTTAAGAAATAATAATTAATGTGGTATTGAACCAAAATTTATATCAGAGCCGTTGAAACTAGTTTTACGTACGATAGCAAACTTGAATTTACAAATGACTCGATTCTCTTGTCCTTGATAGAGAATGATGGTGTGACTAACTGCTTGTTAGCATCTTTAGTATGAAATCGTTTGTTTAACGAAAGTATGTAATGTTTTCAAAATAATATCTTTTTCCTACAATAAAAATGAAGTCATCAATCATGTAATATGTCAAAGGTTGTAGGATAAAAAAATACATAAAATAATGGAAACATTCTATAATTTTATTCTGATTTAGGTTAATAAACCGCATACTATTTTTAGTTTGTTGTCAATGTTAATTTCAAACACTATATTCAAGTTTACATTATTGTTATGCAAATATATTACTAAATCTTGTCGTCCTTCTACTTTATTTAAAAATTTAGCTGCAAGCTGTTAATATTTTTATTGTCAGTTACTAGAAGCAGTTTGTTTGCGTTTCATCTTAGTTTTTTTTTATAGGAAGCGGTAATGCTACCAAATATGTACTTTAAATTTGTTGATTCTAGCGAAGTGCTGCGATATTACAAGGTCAGTCATCTACCTTCTTGTACGGTGAAGTCATTTTGTAGAAACGCACTAAGTTAAACGTAATTAAACTACCTTTCTTCGCTTGGTTGTTATTGGCAATTCAGTCATTAACACACATTTACAAAAAATTCTCAAATTTATAAGGTAGGCCTTTAAACACAATTAGAGGTTAAATCCTGAAACAAGCTATAGTCTGTTTTTTTAACTCTTTGAGGATCAGGCTCCATGAGTATTTTATGCCCTAGTGGGGCAGACACTTTTCGATTTTGTTGAATAACATTTTTCTTATATATTACTATGTTTTGGGACAGTTCGAAGGAATCAATAACAAAATGAGTGATTATGCATATACAGTGTGTACAGTTTAAAATGCAGTACATAGGGATCTTGGAAACTGTAGGAGATACGATCTTGGTTAAATGGGACAAAAGTTGCATAATCATGAGGGTATCTCAGATCGGTTTTCAAATTTCAAAAATTTTTCATAGGTTACTAGATAGAGGCAAAAAACACAAAATTGACGATTTCTTTATTTGCTCGTAGTTAGTCTACTAATTGAAATAGAATGTTCAAATTTGGTACATCATGGTAATTCCCCATTGCGCTTCACATTTTCAACTTAGGTTTTGTCTAGGACATCTAGATTTTGCGTGACGATGTTCAACTTTTTATTTTTAAATAGCCGCCATATTGGATTTTTACATTTTTAAAATGCTAACAAAAAACCCTCTCCAAACAGGTATAACATGGCTATGTTTGATTGAATCAAAACACTAAAAATCACATAATTATGTTTTGGTCCTAGTAGGCTTTAATTTCCATTATGACAAAGAGAAACAATTGCTCTAAAAATTTTAAACTCAATTTTCAGTGGTAATAAAAACAGTAAAAAACGTAGAAATTTGAAAATAAATCTGTATTAATCAGAACTTACATAACTATGCATTAACAAAGAATAAATACAAACTAGCATCTTTTCAATACAAAATATTATTTAAGCTGTTTTTAGTTGTCATTCATGTTCAGACAATTGCAAATTAACAATCAAGGAAAAAAAATATAACAATAGTCAGCCACATGAATTCATTATTTATTTTAAATGTTCAAATAACCCCCCATTTTGTTGAACACACAACCGACACCTTTTATAAACATCTTTACAAGATCGTCTTATCATAGTTGAAGTTATTTTATTTACGGCCTCTTGGACTGCTTGTTGTAATTGGCCTACATTATCATACGTTTTTGAGTACACGCGACTTTTTAAATGGCCCCATATAAAGAAATCTAGAGGAGTTAAATCCGGTGATCTCGCCGGCCACGTAATTGGTCCCTGATTTCCAATCCAGTTTTCATTATACTCAGAATTAAAAAAATTTCTAATAATCATAGCATTGTGGGGTGGAGCGTCATCATTTTGAAAAATCATATTTTGCAAAGTAGCGAGTGGAAGCTCCATTAGTCTATCTGCCACATTTCCCTGCAATAAATCTAAGTATCTCGCAGAGTTTAAATTTGCATCATAAAAAAACGGACCTATAATGTACCTTCCAATAATACCAATCCAGACGTTGAATCCCATTTAACTTGATGTCTAACTTGGCGGTTCAAATGTGGATTTTCATCTGACCAAAAATTGTATTTTGCGGTTGAACATACCACAATTCGTAAATCGACTTTCGTCAGACCACAAAATTGTATATGCAAAATTTGAATTTTCGTTGCACTTTCTGATGTACCAAGCACAAAATTCCATTCTTCGAATTTGATCTTCAGTACGCAATCCCTGACATGGTCGTTTATGATATGGATGGTACTTGAAACGTTTTAAAATAGCTCTTGCCGTAGAATGAGCAACACCTGTTATATTCTGAATTTGTCTAAGAGAAGTACGAGGATTTTCGACAAATGT
This sequence comes from Platerodrilus igneus, assembly GCA_036346225.1. Classification (NCBI taxonomy): domain Eukaryota; kingdom Metazoa; phylum Arthropoda; class Insecta; order Coleoptera; family Lycidae; genus Platerodrilus; species Platerodrilus igneus. Next base: position 6,142,411 of record JARFIW010000318.1, on the reverse strand, counting down.
TTGTAAAACGCTGTTTTCATTATCTTTTTTAATTTGCCTATTTCTCTTAGACAAGGCAAAACTACCATAATTTATTAAATTATTTTGTAATCTCCGAAACATACATATGTTTGGTTGATGTTTTTCTGGGTATTTATTTAAATACAATTCAGCGGCTTTAACATCATTCCTTCCAGAAAGAATAAAACATTCTAACATTTGATATTTATCACGGTTAGTAAAGCGATCCATTTCAAACGCAAATGTTTTGCTTAAATTTCTATGTAAATTAATTAACTGTTTTTTTAAACTGCACTACTTGAAACATAAAATAAAGGACAAACTTTGAGGTTTCTCAGATGTTGAGCAATTGTTTCTCTTTGTCATAATGGAAATTAAAGCCTACTACAACCAAAACATAATTATGTGATTTTTAGTGTTTTGATTCAATCAAACCTAGCCATGTTATACCTCTTTCGAAAGGGTTTTTTATCAGCATTTCAAAAATGTAAAAATCCAATATGTCGGCTATTTAAAAAGTTGAACATCGTCACGCAAAATCTAGATGCCCTAGACAAAATCTAAGTTGAAAATGTGAAGCGCAATGGGGAATTACCATGATGTACCAAATTTGAACATTCTATTTCAATTAGTAGACTAACTACGAGCAAATAAAGAAATCGTCAATTTTGTGTTTTTTGCCTCTATCTAGTAACCTATGAAAAATTTTTGAAATTTGAAAACCGATCTGAGATACCCTCATGATTATGCAACTTTTGTCCCATTTAACCAAGATCGTATCTCCTACAGTTTTCAAGATCCCCATGTACTGCATTTTATACTGTACACACTGTATTTATGAAAAATATACGGTTCATTTTTCATACCATTGCACACTTTAATTACTATCAAAGCTATGGAAACAATTTTTGTTTTGCTCAGGCATAGGGCCACTTTGCATATGGAACTCTCCCAATTGGAAGTAATATCATTCTCTTTTGTGTTGCATATAGTGCAATGTTTCTAATGGCCCTGGTGAGTTTATGATATGAATTATGGAATCTTGTTTGTTTCAGAAATGCTAGGTTTGTGAAGCTTGATGGAAATGGGACTGGCGTTTGCTGACAACTGATGCTTAGAAACAAGTTCTCTGATCAAAACTTCTACGACTTTAGCGCCGGAACATTTTCATATTTAGTTTTGGTAATTGTAATCTTTCGTACAGTACAAATGCGTTCACAACAAATGCATCAATGAAGTAAAAAAAAATCGGTACTACCATTTGTTACTTTCTCTAATTATTTCGTAACTTTTCTTATTTTGATCAAATTTGTCTACAAAATTTATATCAGCGTTGTAATCCATCAACAATTTAAGGGAGTCAATCATCGCACTATTACTATCTTTCTTCTAACTCTTCACTTCGGATGTGTCTGATGGCTGGTGATAATTAGACAAAAGATGAACACAGCGATCATCTTTCTGTTTGACTGCTAATAAACCGGCATTGCTAAGTGCCATTTTACACAATACTCAATTTCTATCTAAATTTAATACTAAATTTGTTTCTAAATTTACAAATAAACTTAGTCATGTGTAAACACAACTATTTAGAACTAAATTTGGTACTGAATCATGGATGGAATCCGGTAATATTACACTTGTCCTAAATTTAGTAATAAATTTAACAAAAACATCCTGGTATTTGAAAAGGGATGATGAAGATTTGTTGTTAGCGAGTGCGACAATTTGTTTGTACAAAATTGCTGAAAAGCGTAAAAAAAAGACAAGAAAGACAAGAAAATGGTGGTGCCGTCCTTGGCTACTAAGACGTGGCGAAGAAACAGAAATTTTAACAATGTTAAATGTAGAGTTAAAAGTTGAAGATCCTGATAGTTATAAGAACTTTCTTCGAATTTATGAGAGATGCAATTTATGTACGCAGTAAGTAAGCAGCCTGTTTCAAATACATGTGCAAATATAATATAAAATTGATAATTTATTGCAGATTAGAAGTTACACTTCGATTTTTGGCTACAAGAAAGTCCTTTCGATCCTTGATGTATAGTTGTAGAATTCACGAAAGTACAATTTCGTTATTTGTACCGTTGGTTTGTGATGCTTTAATAAAAGCTTTGGGACCAAATTACCTTAAAGTAATAATTAATACTAATTATGCAGTGCATTTCAACGAAAATTACTCACTCTATATATAAATAGCTTTTGATATATTGATTTTTATAGAATATGCAAAAACGCGTTAAAATAAATATTATAGAAGCATGTTTTACCAAACACAAATTTGGCATAATTTCAAACCTTGTATTCATAAAACCGCAACCTCCATTTATTGGGTCTCCGCATCTTATCCGACTAATATTATTACCCTGGTTACGCCCTGTTACATGCCAAAATGGCATTTTACAGTTTTAAATATGTGACTGAATTTGCGCCAATATTTTAAAAATAGACTTGTTCATTTCCGCCATCTCGGACAGTTGCGTCGGCGCAAGAGAATGCGCAGACGTGGAGTGATGATGTAAGTGCGCGGTTTCCGACACGACGGGACATTAGGATTAGTCAACGAGACGTCGAACAGTGAGGTTTATCTGTATCGTCCCTTTTGTCTTTTCTCTTTTAGGATGTAGGTTTCCTCCTTACCTTTGCCTTTTATGGTGCCGTATCTATCCTTATCGTACCGCTACAGGCAAAGAAGAGGGAAGACAGAAAATCCGATTTCAATGATGGCTGGCCTCACCCACGCCCAACAACGCCAAAATCCATGGAAATGAGTATGGCTCCTGCCTCAAGGATAACCGCAAAATCGTGAAGAGCTCCACATTTTTAAGTGAGTACATTTTATTTTTTTAAGGCGCATCTTGTATCACTGTAAACATTTTTGGTATGTGATACAATTTGAAACGCAATTATGACGTAATATCTTGTTGCGCAATATTGTGTATGTGATTAGTATGTGTTGCCAACTGCCGTAGTGGCTCTGAACACGCGCGCGCGAAATCATAACAGTTGCGCATGTAGTATAACAGCCCATGATGTAATTCAAATGTATAATCTTTATACGTGTTCCTTCTACCTGAGATCTCGGTAGATATATAGAAATTCCGTCTTATTGTCATCTCAAAATTAAGATTTTATGAAAATATTAGTTTCCGTTTTGCCCCTAGAGCACAACCTTTCCTATTATTTCATTTGTGCAAATTTCGCTTACTTATATTGACGAAAAGGGTAAATCTATGGAAGTGGGGTTATTTCACGTTTATGAATGAAATTTCCCAAATGTTGTTCTTCTTGTACACTGATATTGAATCCAAAATCATCTCACCAAGACTCAAGATTATACAGTGTATCAAAAGTTTTAAAAACAAATGCTTTAAATTTTCCCAAAGAAAAATGTTTACCAGGCCGCCAACAAAGCGTACCATATGCAGTAATTGCAGATGATGCGTTTCCTTTGTTGCCTAATTTACTAAAACCCTTTCTTCAACGAGGTCTTAACCATAACTAAAAAAAATTCAATTACAGATTATTAAGAGCTCATATAGTAGTTGAGAGCAGCTTTGGCATATTAACAAACCGATTTAGAGTGTTAATGAACCCCATGCATTTAGCGCCAAAGTTGAAAAAATCACATTGACTTGTGTTATTTTACATAATTACTTATGTTCTGTTAAAAAAAAATATTAAATTGAAAAGTTAAACAAAATATCATGCAATTTATAAAAGGCGCAAAATAAATTTGGAAATAAATCTTCATGTGTGACAAGACTAGTGATAGAAGAATATAAAGCTTATTTTAATTCTGAAATTGGACAAGTGCCATAGCAAGAGGACTCTATTAACAGACATATATTCTAAATTTTTTTTTAATAGAAATAAAAAAGTAAACATTATTCTCATTATTTTATTCAAATCTACATTTTTTAATTGCATTATATAACATATTACTAACTTCTTGTTCAGTTGTTACATGCCGAAAATCGGCTATGTAAACATTTCTGATTTTAGTTTTAAATATGTGACTGAAATCGCGCCAATAATTTAAAAAATAGACTTGTGCGTGCATTTCCGTCACTTTAGACAGTTGCGTCGGCGCCAGAGAATGCACAGACGCGGAGTGTGAAAGAAAGTGCGTGTTTTTCCGACACGACAGAACTAATCAACGAGACGTCAAACAGTGAGGTTGATCTGTGTAGTCTTTTTATCTTGTCTTCTCTTTCAGATATGTATGTTTCCTGTCTCGCACCTTTTATCGCCCCTACCTTATTCCTATCGTATGGCTACAACAGAAGAAGAGAATTCTTCTTAATCTTCTTTGGGAATGAAACCACTCATAGTTTCTAAAATATATTTTATTTACGTTTCGATCCATGACCTAGGATCGTTGTCAAAATAATAAAAACTTCAAGTTTGACGTTTATGACATAAATTGAAGGTTACTTTGATTTATTGATGTTTGAAATATTTGGGTTGAGTACACTAAGCAAAAATTTTTAAAGTTTAAAAGAATGATTGCCTTCAATTTGTGTTGCGACCTGGGATCGACTTTCCTATGGTAGCCAATACGCTTAACGTGAAATTAGCTGATTAATTTTTATTGGCGAATTTTATATAAATTCAATAATTTGGGAAACATTTTTTAACATGTTTCTATTTATACAATTGAGAGATTTCTGATTTTATGTCTTATTTTACCGAGATTTTTGCTTAGTGTACTCAAACCAAATATTTCAAACATCAATAAATCAAAGAAACCTTCAATTTATGTCATAAACGTCAAACTTGAAGTTTTTATTATTTTGACAACGATCCTAGGTCATGGATCGAAACGTAAATAAAATAGATTTTAGAAACTATGAGTGGTTTCATTCCCAAAGAAGATTAAGAAGAATGCTAAACAAACCACAACAAACATACAGGGAGTATTTACGTGTTTATTATGTTGCCAACTGTCGAAGTGGCTCTTATCAATTACGTGCAGTATACCTTAGACTAGAACAGACGTAGAGTATAACACAGTATCCAGCAAAGTATTTGGATCTGTTATCAAATTAAGTTTTGAAGCAACATAATCTGCACATATTTGATTGTCAGTCTTTTTTTCTATTACATTGCTACTTTTTAAAATACTTGCAATATCTTTAATTGCATCTTCAGCAGGATCTAAGACACGCTTCTTTGCTTTGTTTAGTTTTGTTTGATGTGCTGATGGTGGATTAAAACTAGTGGTAGAAATCGAAGAGATCAGCGAAACATTTTCATTTGTTATAACCTCTTCTGTATAATATTGAGGCACATCATTCCCACAATGTCCTGTGATCTGTATTCAATTAAAATATTCCCCGACTGTTGATGTATCATTTTGCTGAAATGATGTGAATTATTGATGATGCTTATTAAAAAAATTATATATTGAGGTTAGGTTTATTTTATTAATTCAAATTTTCCATTACAAGGATAGAAAATTCTATTTTAAAAGTGCTCTTAGGAATGTATAGTTTGTATTATTAAATATATATATATATATATATATATATATATATATATATATATAAAGGAATACCCTTGAGATCCTTATTGTTAATAATAACTTCCAGTTATATAATGCAGAAATTGCGAGCACCCTTGGATTTTAAAACACGATAACCGAAAGCGGCTTATTTCTGAGAAATTGTTTGCTGTTTGGAAACTTACAGTATTTAAATCAATTTGGGCAGATTCATAATCATAATCTTGTAAGATAATGGAGTTCACCGATTTTCTTGAGTTAATATGATCTAATAAAAATTGAAGTTTACTGTAATACCAAATTGTTGGAATGTAGACCTGAAATTGAGATTTGTTATGAAAGCGCTTGGAGGTTAGTTATATTATTTTTACATGGTCAACACCTGCACCACTACTTTTGGATTGTTGTACCTTCTTATATTCTGTGGTAAAATTCGTTTTGAGTCCATTCCATTTATTTTTTATTTCTGAAATTGTTACACTAGGACGTAATTGATACAGTGAATCTTTAATATTTTCTAAGGCTACATTTCGTGCATGTTCATTATGATACAACCTTAAGCTTACATTATATAAACAAGGATTGTTATAGTAAGCATCAATTAAGACGCGCACTTGATCATTAGACCACGACATAATTATAAATATAAGTTAGGAAAATCTGTTTATTTGAACAACAAACAAAAGGGTATAACATACGAAAGTCATACATAACCTACAATAACAATTCATCATGAAATTAAAATGGAACTATTGCGCAGTCGATTTTTTGACAAAAATCGGACGGGTTCTATAAATTTTGCACATAATTTATATCCTAAATTATGAACTAAATTTCTATCTATTACACCTTTCTAAAAATACTTCTAAATTTAGAAACAAATTTAGTACTAAATTTAGATAGAAATTGAGTATTGTGTAAAATGGCTATAACACAATAGTCAAATTCACCTCTTTTCAATTTTGCATCCGGTAAAAATTTAGGCGTGTTCTTTCTGGTCCAGTTAACTGTGCCACGAGCCATAATTTGTCTTTGTTTTAGGTCATCCATCAATTCAAGAAATGCAAAGAAATTATCGATAGAAAGCCTGTGTTCTTTAGTTTCTAGCCCCTCACATAATCCTGTAATAACTCTTCTTTCTAAACCTTTTTCGACAGTTTGCCCCTTCTTTCGTGTGTAAATATAAAATTGACACAATAGCTTTCCTCGTCAGCTAACATCCAGACCTCATATCTCCTTTTTACTGGATTTTTCGGCATGTATTGATTGATTCTTGACCGGCCTTCGAACAGAATCAATAACTGATCAATTACCATATTATAATAGACTGTACAATTCTGCAAATTTTGTCTGCAGTTGTAATTAGCGGTCGTACTATATATAATTCATCATAGTTTGTATGAGTTCTATTTGGCATACTTGCATTTTCATTGAGGTGGATGTTTGCTAATAGCCAACTGAATCGTTTGACTGGCATTGCTGATGATATAAGGTTTGTGCAAATATTTATTTGTAGACCAGTAATCTCTATAACTAGGACTTTTTTTAATTCCCGTCATCAAATTTAAACAAACAAAATTTTTTATTTCTTGTTTGTCGGTTGTTTTCTATTATCACTACATTTTTACTTCACATTCAAATTTGTTTGAAAAATGATAAATGTATAGAACTTCGTTAGCTAGAGCAAGAGGCTGGCCATTGTAATTAAATTTATGCGAAAACGGTAGATATGCATAAGTTACAATTCAGAAATAACAAATGAAGGCCGTACTTACCTACGTTCCAGTACTGGTACACTGTAATTAAGGTAGAGAATTTAAGGAAGAAAAGAATTCAGGAATTGTCGGGAACTTTGACACTTCACCAGACTGATGCGTATGGTACGTACTTGAATGAGCGCTCGATCGATAGGTATTACTTGAAGGTTAAGCAGTGATTATTGATTTGTGCCTACAGAGCCATAAGTGGGGAAATAGTTAGAATTGAATGGCAGGCGTGAACAATAAAGTTGAAAAAGTCATCGGTGAGAAACAAAGCAAATAAATTATAAGTAGAAGCATCTTCTATATCAATGATGACCGCCTGGGAAACACCTGATAGAATGATAAACAAAATTTGTTGTTGTATACCTTATCCCATGTACTTGTTGATGCTAAATTATTATTTAATCGGAGTCTCTGACCAGTGGCGTAACTACACCCCTGCCAGCCCCCGCTATGCGGGGGGGCCCCAAGTGCAAGAAGGCCCAAACGATAATAAACTCAACTTATTCATCTTCAACGTATTTGGCAGGTAAGAAACGGTCAAGAAAATATTGCAGATAATTCAGAAACCGCAGGTTAACGAACGTTTTCTTGATGTTACTACTAGGAACTGCTGAAATACAAGAAATAATAATTAAGATAAATACTGAACACCACCTGCAGCCTGCATCCTTTCTTCTTTCTATCCGTTCTGTCCTATTTTGTAAGGGTTAATAAACAGATGAAAGAGACTGTAAACTTTAATAACAAAGATGTCTATATTATTCTTAAGTGATAAGTTGTATAAAGTGGTAAAGCATTATTAAACGACGTATAGTAGGGTTAGTTTGGTTTGTGGGATTTTAAATAGGAATAAAAGGGCTATTGTCTGTACAGTACAGATTCACAGGATGGCAGGTAGCTTAGTAACCTTCGCTTTCTAGAAATATAATACTAGAAAGAAATTCATTTTGTGGTTTCTAGTCAGCTGGTTGCAACGTATTTGCATTAGCTGCATTATATATAACGGAAAGGAAGTAAAAAGCATTCCAGTACGTTTTACTCAATAGTGTTGTGTTCGTATTACAGGAGGTCTTTCATATTTAAACGTAAGTATTTATATCTATTTTTATTAAACTACTATTGATTTGATCATAGTTGAAGTCGCGCTGAGAAATACATATAAATAAATCTTTAAGCATTCAATAAAAATCATTTATATTTTGTTAATTAAAGCATTTAAAGCAAAGTATGTATGTGTTATTTGTAATTTTAAAAGGCTTTTAAATAATTATTACTTATCTAATTACATTATAATTAATTTCATTCAAAATTGCAGGAAATAATATACAATGAGCACTACAAGCGGCGCTGCAAAAAACGAAAAGGAAACTATTGGAAGAATCAAAGAGCAAGATTCCAAAATAAGTTCCTTTTTACTTCTAAAGAGTCCGAAAAACAAGAACAATCTATGAAAGAAATTGGGCTTTCGACAGTAGCATCTACTAGTTCCGCTACAGACGAACAGCAGTCGTCAACAATTTTAAAACTCTCACCCAGGGCGCAAGTACATCACATAATGACGGCCGCGATAGAAATTTGGAACTAGATACCACTACAATTACAGAGGTAAATGTGAGTAGTACTTTTTCACTTAATGAACTATCTATGGATCTGACGAAAGAATATCCAACCGATTTTGCACATTTTTAAAAATCAATGTTTTACAACATGACAATTTAAGAAAAGAAATAATTAATTACGGATTGTGTAGACCAGATGGTGCGTTTCCTAAAGATAATAAAATAGAAGTTTTTCAGTTCACTATTATTACTTAATAACTGCAAGCGAAAATAAAAGCAATACGTTAAACTTACCACACAATTCAAATGGGTGGTTGTGTTATTCTAAATTAAAAATTGTGTTTATTGTCAACCATGTTGGCTGTTTGCTTCAGTAAGGTCAAGTTGGACGACCGGAATTAATGATTGGCAGGGTTTATCAAAAAATTAAAGAGCATTTGCTTGCTCAATCTCATTTAACTTGTTGTTTTATTTAGTATATGTGGAAAAAATTATACCATAGATAAGAAAGATACTCTACTATTAAAACAAGAAACTGAATTTTGGAAAATGTTTTACACAGACTTTTCAATGTTACTTTAACACTATCCCAGCGCATGCTGTCATTTCGAGGACATAGAGAAAGTTTTCTGATTCAAAAGACAGTTACAACGGTAATTTCTTAAGTTTAGTTCATTTAATTAGTAACTATGATCCTATATTACAAAAGTGCTTGAACGACCCAAAGGTTCAATTAAATATCTTTCCCAAAATTCAAAACGATATTATTAATACTTTAAGCGCACACTTAAAAATATTTTATTAAATAAAATTAGATCCGCTCCTTTTTCTCAATCATAATAGACACTACACAGGATATAACTAAGATTGATCAATTAAGTAAAATTGTAAGATATATTGATTTTAAAAAGACAGCTTGGGAGAGGTAACCAAAATAGATATTTGTGAAACTTTTGTGGGTTTTACAAAAGTAGAGTCCCAATCTGCTGAAGGACTATGTAATACTATATTAAGCAATTTAACCAACATGCAATTAGATATAAATAAATGTAGAGGGCAGGGCTACGATGGAGCTAACGTTATGAGCGGTACGTATTCTGGCGTGCAAAGAGAATTTTAAACATAGAGCCTGCAGCCTTATATATGCACTGTAGTGCCCATAACTTAAATCTAGTCATAAATGATGCCGTTAAAGGTATAAAAGAAATAGAATCGTTTTTCTACTTTTAGAAAACATATATACATTTTTGCTAATAGTATAGTAAGATGGAATTGGCTTTCTGTTTTTAAAGAAAATTTCACACAATTGAAACGCTTAAATCCGACACGTTGGGCGGATCGAGTAAAATCTTTAGCTGCCATAAGAATTCGGTATAAAGATATAGTAATGTCTCTTAATAAAATTATTATGATATCAAAAAACAGATGAACGAAATGACGCAAAGCAAATATTAACTAGCATGGATAATTTTAATTTTATTTTTAAGTGTTTTTAAGTCAAATTCTAGAAGAGCTTAACAAGCTCTCACAAACTGCTCAGAGTGAAAAGGCGAATATTAATCAGATAACTCTCTTATTACAAAAACTTTAAAATTTTTCAAGGAAACAAGAAATAACTATTCCAACATCAAGGAGGAAGCAGCGAAAGTTGCAGGGCAATGGAATATTAAACCGGAATTTATAAAAAAGGCAACCAAAAATAAAAAGCATTACGATGAATTATCCAATGATTATCGATTTAATGATGAAGAATTTAAATTTAAAATAAATGTATTTTATCGCGTAATGGATATTATAATTTCACAGCTGTCGAATCGTTTTAAATCGCTTTTCATGTAAACGAAAAGTTTAATTTCTTAGAACCTAATGTATTTTTGAATTTAACTGCAGACGATATTTTATCTAAGGCAAAACAATTGCAAAAATTTTACTACAAAGATTTAAATGATGCTATAGGTATAGAACTTACTACACTCAAAAATAATAGACTTATTTGTGATGAATTAAAAATGTTAACGGTATCTTACAATTTTAGAATATCTAGTACTTTCCAAATCTACAGGTTCTAGCAGTTTTCCAAACACCATAACAGCCTTAATGTTATACCTAACTTTACCCGTTAGCGTTGCAAGTGCGGAGAGATCTTTCTCAAAATTAAAAATTATTAAAATTATCTTAGGAACCGCACTTCACAAGATAGATTAGACGATTTATCCCTCTTAGCAGTAGAACATGACACTGCCAAAAATATGAATATAGAGGATACAATAAACGCGTTTGCAGCAAAACATGCAAGAAAAACAAAATTTTGAATTTGATTTGGAATGTCTGCTAGCTCATAGGTTTTTTTACTGTATCAAATTTTTAGGTGTGAATAATTTTGTGCGGCGTATAAATATGTAGATTTAATATTAATTAACTTATAAGTTTGAATTTATGTAATTTGGTTTTATAATTAATAAAGCACTTGATTAATATAGTATATGTATTTAATTCTATACTGCTTCCTTCTCTACATGTACTATAATTTAAAAATATGGCTAAATATAAGCCAGTAAAAGTAATACATTTTAAAGAGAGCCCACTTTAAAATTTTTGCGGGGGGGCCCAAAAATCGTAGTTACGCCACTGTCTCTGACCCAAAACACTGAGCGGAATATCATTTTCAGAGTCCGTGTGGTCTTCAGCAACATCTTCAGATTCTTCTACAACTATGTCATTTTTGCTATCAATCCATGTTCCTGATCAGTTTCACTATTCGACATATCATTAATAATTGAGTCATTATCAGAAGGTATATCCTCAAAATCCGAATCTATGACTTGGTCGTATTTCTCTCGTGTCATGCCACCCAACCGGAGCAGCAAGTCTTCCTGCCAAGACATTGCAACAGCTTGTATAAATATCTATAACTATTTAATGACTATTGTAACAGGAAAATCACAATAACATTCATGAATAAGTAAATGATAGTAGTAACTTATCTATGTTTGCATGAAATCAAAAACTGTGGTAATTTTATAAATTGCAAATGAGCAATGTCTTCACATATAAGTCATCATCATTAAGTCTTCAGTCCTGGAACTGGTTAGACGCGTACCATCATTGTTTCCTATTCTGAACTAACCCACACATTTCCTTGAACTTTGCACAGTATGCATCCATCACTATCTGATCTAGGTCTACATCTACCTACCCTTTTTTTTTGCTATCTCTACTTGTAATATATCCCATACTATTACCCAAAAATGCCTTAGAACGTATTCTGATCTTCTATTTCTCCTATTTTTTTTCACAAATATTCTTGTTCCCCTACTATTTCTATAACTTATTTGTTATTAAACCTTGTCTGTTCATCCTCATACATCTGAAACACAGCATTTCAAAAGGCTGCTACCGCCTTTCTGTCTGCTTTTCAGACTGTCAGTATTTCATAGGCATACTGTGCTGTACGCCACACATATGCTTTCAACAATTTTTTTCTTGTTCTATGTTTGTTGTCTTTTATCATAGGCGCTGTTCTTTCTTGTTAGATGCAGCTTGGTCCCCTTCTATTGTTCTACAATTATATACCCTAGTTCTCCAACATTCAGTGGTTGTGAAGGGAGAAGGCGGCTCCGTGGCGTAGTTGGTATGTATGTGACTACTTCGCCCAAGGTCCCGGGTTCGAATCCCGACACGGTCCTCTTGAAAAATGTTAGGCAAGCATTTTTTACAAAAATACACCTTCGTTCGGATGAGAGGTAAAATGGAGATCCCGTGTGTGAGCGTTACTACGCACGTTAAAGATCCCTACCTTGTTTGGAACAGCAAGGGTTCAACAAAATTCCGAATTTTCCAGGTAAAAAAAACTCACTTCCTGATCAATGTAGTACCTTCGGGTGGAGCATTGGAAAATCACATGTAAGGCCCAATCATATCGTTGTAATTTCCAAACTCATAGTATCCAATATCTGCATTTAGGGGTTTAAATACACTTCATAACAGTTCATATTTCAGTTGATACCGGCTATCCCGACACGGTCCGCTTAAACAATGTTAGGCGAGCATTTTTCACAAAAATACACCCGCGTTCGGATGGGAGGTAAAATGGAGGTCCCGTGTGTTAGTGTTGTAACGCACGTTAAAGATCCCTACCTTGCTTGGAACAGCAAGGGTTCGGCAAAATTCCAAATTTTAGAGGTAAAAGAAACTCGCTTCCTGCACAATGTAGTACCTTCGGGTGGAGCATTGGAAAATCACATGTAAGGTTGATATCGGCTTTTAGAAAACACATACACATTTTGAAATCAAAGTCCATTCTCGTGCAAAATGAGCGAGATTAAGGCGTTTGTTTTCCCACAGTTAGATGGATCGGCGAATTTTGCTCGTATATTAGATGAGAACAAAAACCCATGTTTACCCATATTGCTAGGTGCGGAAACCAAGAATTCGTCAAAGTTCTGCACCGGTATTTTAAATTCTTGTATAGTGTAAAATAATTGCGGTGTAAATTTCGATAACTAATTTGGTAGAGAGAGGTGGACTGTATAAATTTTAAATGATATTGTAACAAACAACAAATAATTAATTGTTCTTAATCAAATCAAAGCAAAACGTTTACTATAAAGCACTCACCTTATTAATTATGTAGCCGTGCAGACGAAAAAATGACGAAACAAATACGACTCTTCTTTTTGGCGGTGAAGCGAAACACATTTAGAACAATTGCGGTGTTCTACAAACAAGCGGTTTATGCACAATAGCGATGCGAACAGTTTTAAGGACAAATCGATACTCCACTGTGTTGAGCGAGTAAACTGGCGATGCGGCGTCTTCCACAGACGAAACAAGACTCTTCATGCAGAACGTGCACGAGCGAAACGGTCAGTTCGAAAAACGAAACTATATTCTGTTGGCTTCGTGGATTTTCCAATCGATACTTGTGCACATGCGGAATAACACACAGAGCTTTATCACTCACGGTAATGGTTGTGGGGCTTCAAGTAAAACCAAGGAAATTCCACTCTAATTTAAACATAACGCGGCGGATTTAAAATAACCAACAAACTCAATGAAATAAATTTTAGCTTTAATTATTTACTATAAACGGAATATATAGCATCACTCATGTTTCTTACATCTTCTTGTCTAGGAACACCATTCTTCTTTTGAGGTTTACGGAGATCCAGATGTCTGCCTAACGTTCTTCTGGGTATACCATACAGCCTACTTGCAGAGTTAACACTTATACCCTTTTGTAGTTCACTAATTGCTTTTTCTAAATATTCATTGGTGTACATCTTTCAAATATAAGTTTAAACTGATTCAAATTGAAAATCATACCCTTTATATAACAGCATTACAGGAATGCGCATGGACAGGGGCGCGCATGCGCAAGGGCGCGCATGCGCAGGGGTGGCATGCTCAGGGGTATACATTGGCAGGGGCACGCATGCTCAGGAGTGCGCATGAACAGGAGTGCGCCTGGGCGTACACCGAGATACGTCAGGAACTGCGTTGGATCACCAAAAGCCTTATTAATCTTAAAACAACAAAGATTGTATAACGGTGGATATCAAAGCACTACTCGACCAACTAAAGTGTAGTCAGCAGCCCGTAGTGGGGGAGCATCCACTCTTGTGTCATGGACGGTAGTATCGGAACTAAGACGGGTCCAACAAAAGAAAAGGTAAGCTTGAAACATAGAGGGATAACGAGCAGTAGAGTTTTAGAATAAGCAACCTAAAGAAAGGGATAGAGTAGAATGACTATTTTAACAGATCGGTATAAATGACTACTTATCACGTTAATTACAAAATAAGCCCTATTCCAAAACTTCGATAATTAAAAACAACTAAGCTTCAAATAAGACCTATACACATCATCTTTTTACCGAAAGCATCCACTGCGATAAGAAAATCGGGTAGAGGCTACACGGCCAACTTAAATATATCCACACAGTAATTTCATAGACAAATAGCTACCGCAGACATAATAAAATAAATATACGATAGACAGTTAATTGAAGATTGAAATAGAAAGATTTTCAATACACCAGAAGCAATAAGCAACAACGTTGAAACAAAAAAGGCGGCAGCCCCTCACCAACACGTTCAGGACAAAACAGAAAAAATGTATTAATGTTTTTATAATATATAACGGACTTGGTAAACAAGTGTATGATTGAAATATTTTCGAAAGGAAACGCATCGAATAAAAATTCTTTGTAGTCGGAACTGAAAATCTACTTTTTACTACAGAGGCACAGTTTGCACTTGATATAGTTTTCTAAAGAGTAAAGCATTAATCCGACATCAGCTAGTACAATCCGTAAAGGTTTGTCGAGTTGTTCAAACAAAAGATGTTACTCAAGATAAAAATGTGTTTAGTTATAGAACAATAAGCCAGATAAAAGATGAAAATTTTTGAGAAGTGGAATTATTTACATATAGTAACTAATAAAGACATTTTTTATAACAGAAATGAATTTGCCATCGCCTTGAAATGAAAACGTTATTTGTGAAATAAAAGGGTTTGAAAAGATTCGAGGTTTTAGGGTAACAATATATTTATATTGAGAGGGTAAAGTCAAAAGAAAAACATTTGATTGCAATAAAGGTAGAAAAACAAAAAGTATACTTAACTAAAGATAAAACGACATATATGATTGCTTGTTAATCGTTAAAAATAAAGAAGAAAGGTTGTAAATCTTTAATATGCTATGCTTTTTGAAATCAAAATAATGCATTCTATAAATTAATAAAGGAGTTGTATGATATAGTTTATATAAAGTATAATTAAAAGTAGGTTTTAGAGGAAAATTTTATTGTATTAGATACGAAATGCTTTGTCTAAGTTTAGATGTACATAATTATATTTGTATGGTAAATGAAAAAGAAATTAGGTAAAAATAAACATTGTAGTTAATATAGACAGCTAGCTGTGTTTGTTTATTAATTAAACAATTTTTAATTGTAAGACGAGGTTTTGGTCTCTGATTTATATAGTTAAAGTGGATCGATATTTTAAACAGAGAATTTTAAACAATGATCATAAAATCAGCTTTTTTATTACAGAAAAAATTACTAAAGTCACTTAGATAAATTTGGATATTATTTAAAACACAATTAGGACAATTTTTTTTATAAAAAATAGGAAATTTAATAACGTTTCTTTTTAGTAAGTAGGTTTGTTCAAAAATGACAAGTAAATACTGGTTGTTTATTATAAAGTCGCTAAAAACAAATATGAGTATATATAATTTCTTACAACTTAAAAGTTCATAATTACATCGCGCAAGCGCGGAATAAGCGTCGCCACGGGCATTTGGTAACGCTAACCTTTGTACAGTTTTTGGCGCGCCCATCTGTCAATGACGTCACCAATATACAAATTAAATACGCCATTGACGGAAAATATGCCAATTTTGAAACAATAGTTTATAACAGCGAAATACCCACATGAATATGTCCCTGAGTTAAAGTTGGATTCTGTTGACGTCCATCAGGGCTACTGATGGCCCCTTTAAGGCAATTACGGAGGGTACGCCTTCCAACTGGCTGGAGCCCCCCTTAAGATAGTTAAAGATGGTGACTGCTCCGGTGCTGTTGGCGGAGCATGGACATCCGGCTCGTTCTAGGGTCGTGGGACTGCTTCAGGGTCGTATCAGATTCCTATATGTAGCGGAACGATAAGGAATAGGTTAATCAGGTAAGGTCAAACAAAGATAAGCAAAAGGAAATCTACATAATAAAAATGAAGATACGATACCAGACACGACCGCCCTTCTCGATGTTCAAAGGCAAACGGCTACGTTACCGAGAGCACCGGAAAAAACCCCACTTTTTGTCCTTTCACGCGTCGGCGCAAAAATATTCGTCCAACCCACTTTTGACGTAACGGAAATACACGCCAAGTCTTTTGAATTTATGGCGCAAAACTTCCGCACATCAAAATTAAACTAAAAAATGTTTAAGTGACATTTTGGTACGTAACAAATTAGCACTAATTTAGAATCAAGAAATTATTTAATTAGGAAGATACATTTTCAAACATCAATAGCAAAATAAAACATCAAAGGAATCTTATAAAAACAGTCTATGACCTGAGTTTGTATAGATAAAGTCCAAAACACTGTTTTATTTGTTACAAGACACACTGAAAGTTTAATCTAAAAGTGACTGGTTGTGTATTTCGATATCCGACACATATGTTTTCAGGTTGCTAAGTTTCATGTAAACTGATACATATTGTAGCGGGCTACTACTACCGCGTTTCACTAATTTAAAATAAGTAATAACGAGAGTCTTTATTACTTACTGTTCACAAGTCTAATTAACAGTATATGTCTTATTTATAGATGTTTTCAGTCCAATTAACAATGAAGCATTATCACACTAATGAATTTACAAGCACTAATTTCTTCTTAAACTAAGTTCTTAACCATAGGTTTATTAACAATACTAACACTACTATTCACTTATTACACTTTTGTCTATTACAAGCTGCATGTACATTAAACACGTTCAGCTCATTTAAATTTATGTATACTCACGGACTTCCAAAAGCTCAACTATTACACGATATAATTTATACTCGACATTCTGATATGGACTAACTCTGTACTGCCGTACATTAGCTGGATGCGACGCTCTCAGCGTCGCTATAGTGCCTTTTAACTCGAGAGTTTTTCGGCTTGCAGATGTTTTTTCTCTGATGAGTTGTTGTGGTGATAGTTGGTCTTCTTAAATAAATATGTAGGTCTGGATTCCAAAAGACCTGCTTCTGCAATCCTTTTGTTTCGATGCAGTAAGCAGTTTCCCGGATCTTCCCCCTGGTTGTCCTCCAACTACACAGTATCCGGATCCTGGGTCCACTGGCCTGTGGTTTTCGACCGACAGGATGGCTACTCGCCACAGGCCGCTCCATCGTCAGGTAGCTCGTCTCAACAGGACTGACAGATGTGCATCCCCGACGACTTCACTTGTGTACCCATTCCTCGGCACCCCTCATAGCTTGGAGAACTCCATCAGGACGTCACCGTTCCGCTGCTCACTCTGTACTTCATCACCGGTCTTATTTATACCGTGAATTAAAAAGGATGACATCCTCCAGAAATTGCTAGAAACTTTTCGGTCCATGAACAATATACAGTGCTTGCGGCGCTTGTGCGTGTTTGACGGGTTGCCAAATAATAGCTCGCAACAATATAATTTAGCTAAATGGCGATGTGATATATTATAAAAAAAATAATGAAAAATATAGGAATCGAAAATTTTTTGTAGTTGTTATAAATACTATTTTAACATTGAACCTTCTCTAGAAACATGTAAATACTTCAAAGAATATCATCATTTTTTCTAATAAATTAAATTTACTTCGAGTTAAATTAGTTTAAATCAATAAAGAAACTAAATTCACCTTACCATATCATAAAGTAGGTTTATCCACTATTTTATTTAATTTTAGAAGCAAAAATTAATTTATGCACTCGAACTAGTATCAGCGCTAGCAGTAACAAACACCAATTCCTCTTCTGATTATTATTCTTAATACGTTCGGAAAGTTTTATACGTAGCTTAACACTTTAATATAAAAAAGTATGCTTGTAGCAAGAAAATAATTGTTCTCGGAAAAAATTATGTATGCTAATGAATTTATAAATTTATGTATTGTGACAGAGGTTAACAAATTATCATATCTATAATATTATATAAATTCAAAAGAATACATTGTACTTTTTTCATATGAGAAATTAATCTAAACAATATTATTTATAGATCACATTAAAGTTGATTTACCAATCTTAATTTGTTTGGGCATTTAATACAAAATTCTCTATTACGATTTCTACATTATATCTATATTATATCCTAAGAAGTAAATATTTATTTGGTTACCATATGTCTAAAACAACTAATCATTGTACGGTGAGTGCAAAGTTCTTTCCAATTAGTGCTTGGAAGTTAGTTATTTTTGATAAAACCGCATTGTAGCAATTGTTGTGCAGTTTTACAACTTATTGATTATAAATAAATATATATATATATATATATATATATATATATAATTCAAAATTTATTTGTGGGTTTGAGGTCTCTGGATTAAGGTGAAAACTCTTTTCTATGGCCTAAATTTTCGAATTTATTTTAAATTCTTGATCACAGGCATATCTAAAAAAATTTTATACGCTAGATTATAAATGTGGTACATAGATTATAACTTACAAACTTGAGGTTAATTGAAAACTAGCATAACAAACATAATAAAAATCTTGGAAAAACTCGTAAAACTAACAAAATTAAAAGTTCTTTAAAAATAAATTGTAAACATTAAACTTGTATATACATCAATTTGATGTCATAAATTTTGAAGTAAAAATTTTTGTTTCATAAGATATAAGATAACTGATTTGTTTGATGACAGAGTATCGAGTGCATAAATGTATGTGTGTGTTTATGTATATTATATGTTGTGAGTGTTATTATTATTATTATTATTATTATTATTTATTCATTATCTCGATAAATTATACAATAGTATATACATATGGTATAGTATCGGTTATTATACTATAAGGAAACATTTCAATTTATCTTATAGCTAAGGTATTGCGTACAATCCTGCAGGTATGGAGTATCACAGCTTTAATAATTAACGTTGCAAGTCCCAAAGGAATCCCAATACATTCTAAATATTTTCTGAAATTTTTGCTAACTAGACCATCCACAGATACAATGATAGGTATGATGTTTACAATAGTCAATTTCCAGTTGTTTTTTATTTCGAAAGCAAGTGCATTATATTTATTAATTTTGTTGGTTTCGGTTTGAAGAAGGTTATTTGAAATTGGAATGGAAATGTCTATAAGGTATGCTATTTTTTAAATTTTTTCTATAAGTAGTATATCCGGTTTATTGTGCATTACAGCTTTGTCCGTATATACCAATCTATCCCAATACAAAACAACATTTTGATTTTCTAGTACTGATTCTGTAATATATCTATAGTAGGGCGTTTGCTTTACTGGTAATTTATGTTTTATTGCCAAATATTGATGAATAATCCTGCATACGTCATTATGTATTTCAAGATAAACTGTATTAGCAAGTTTTGTGCAGCCGGAGGTGATATGTTCTATTGTTTCACCTTGATTTTGACACAAACGGCATTTATCCACGACATTATTTTTAAGATGTAACGTTCGTAATTGCGGGTTCTCATAATTTTGTCCTGAATGGTCAAAAAGAAGCCTTCGGTTTCGAGATGCAGGTGACCTTTTGTAAGGAAAGATATTGATAATAATTTATCTGTATCTTCTGCAAGTAGTTGACATGCATATCTACCATGCAATGTTTTCTGTTTCCAGCTGTCGACGCAATCTTGAATTGTTATGGTATCATAATTGTAGTCGGTTTTATTTAAATTTAAAGGTGTATAACCATTATCTAAATTAACTATTTTTTTTTAAAATTGAATCTTCAACTTCCATGAAATATTTGCGCATGTTTTGTATCTGTCTATTGCATAGTTTAGTAATATTCAAAAGTCCTCTACCTCCTTCTTTTCGGGGTAAATATAGTCGTTCGATAGAGGAGTTTGGATGTAGACATCTAAATTTGGTTAATGTTGTTCTAGTTAGACGATCTATTTCTTCCAAATCGGTGTTACTCCATTTAATTATTCCAAATGAATAACAAATTGACGCAACAGCATATGAGTTAATGGCATTAATTAAGTTTTGGCGTTTAATTGCGTATTAAGTAATTTAATTAAATGTCCTTTATATTTTAATTTTAACTCTTGTTTTATTTTTGTATGATTTATTCCACGTCGTTGTTGAAAACCTAAATAGGTATATGTTTCTTCGGGTGCTATTTCTTTAATGTCAAATAATTTTTCTCCGGTGTATGTAATTTTTCCTTTTATTAATTGCGAAGTTGCACATTTATCTAATCTGAAATTCATATTTATTGAATCACTAAAAATTTTGGTAGTGTGTATTAATGATTGTAGTTGGTTTTTAGTTCCGGCATACAATTTTAAATCGTCCATGAATAATAAATGGTTTATTAAAATTTTGTTTTTTATATCTAGTTTATAACCAAAATTTGTTTGTTTCAGTAATGTCGATAAAGGGTTTAGTGCAAGGCAAAACCAAAGTGGACTTAAGGAATCGCCTTGAAAGATTCCTTTTTTTATAGTGATTGTAGTAGGAATTGGATATTTGAGTTTCAGTATTACGTTCCAATTTATCATGCAACTTTTGAGTAGATTTATTACTTGCACATTTATTTTATAATGTTCTAGGACGAATATTAACCAGTTATGAGGAACAGACTCGAAAGCCTTTGAATAGTCTATATAACAAGTGTTTAGATTACGATTTTTATTTGAGCCTGTTTCATGATAATACTGTCGATAATTAGTTGGTGTTTACATCCTAGTGATTTTTGTACAACCTTTTGTTCAATTGCTATAATGTTGTTGGTTTCACAATGTACGTAAATAGCTCGAGAAACTAAAGATATTAGTAATTTATAAATTGTATTTAAACAAGTAATAGGTCTATAGTTGTTTGGATCTGTGGGATCGCCTTTTTTGAATATAAAATATGTGTGCCCTGTAGTTAATTGTTGGGGTATACCTTGGGATCCTTGCAGCAATTGATTAAAAGCAGTGGCAAATACTTCATGAGTTGATCTAAATTTTTTTAACCAGAAATTTTGAATTTGGTCAGGTCCAGGTGTTTTCCAATTTCTCTGATTTTTAAAATATTTGTAACATCATTTTCATTAAAGATTGGTAACGCCATTTCATTTAAATTATTTGCATCTTTTAAATGTTCTAACCAGGATGCATTTAAGTCAGCTTCTGAAGATACACTCCAATTTAAATTGCAGTGATGATGCGAGCTATTAAAATTAAGAGCAATTGTGTTTGTATTGGATCCTCTAGTTATTTTGGTGGTTAGTTTAGATTGTGGCGCATTGTTTGTATGTTGTGCTTGGCGAGTTTCATTAGCAGCATTTGAACAAGTAGTCAAATGCAAGCCTATGAAACAGTTATCATTTATGTCTGATTTCTTCGAACTAATATTATTAGTAACTTTAGCACTTGTTCCTACCTCTGTTATTATTATTATTATTATTATTATTATTATTATTATTATTATTATTATTATTATTATTATTATTATTATTATGGGCTCAGCTCGTGCTGGTCGGACGTGTTTAAGTCGCTCCGTAAATCGATAATAAGGTTGGTGATATGAAAAGTGAACTTAAAAGTAAATTTAATTGATTTGATCGCGTTATGGTGATGTGTTTAACTCTCTTTAAGGAGAACCTGCATTGAAGATAATAATTACCGAAAAAAGTAAAATGTATTGCGATAAATGTACTGAAAGATTGTCTAGAGATGGAAATTTTGTTACATGCAACTTTTGTAATAGTAATATGCATTACAATTGTGCAGGATTAGCAGAAAATACTTATTCGCGTATGTCGACTGCAAATAAGGAATCGTGGAAATGCCAGAAGTGCAGAAAGGAAAAACAAATACCAAAATCCGCACTAGTAAATATTGCAAACGATTGTGATATAAAGCAAATGTTTGAAACACTATCTAACAAACTGGATATTTATAAAGAGGCCGTTGATGGCGTTTGTAACGATTTAAAAGGCTTATCTAACTTCTACGAAGATTTGAAACAAGAATTTATCGGACTTAAAAAGATAAATACTGATCTTGCTAATCAAGTGCGTGCATTGTTGGAAGACAATCATAAAAAGGATGCCAAACTGTTGGAGCTGGAAATAAAGATAAATAATCTGGAACAGAGTAGTAGGAATGTTAATCTTGAAATTCATGGATTGGATATTATGCCAGAGGAAAAGGAAGGTAAATTAAAAGCGGTTGTAGAAAAATTAGTAAGACGTTTAGAGGTGAGTGTAAGCATGGATGATATACAAGTAGTACATCGTTTACCTAAGAGGCGATTAGATGTTGTTCCACCAGTAATAGTTAAATGTTCCTCACAGGCAATTAGAGACCGAATTATTAGTAAGAGAAAGGAAACGATGAAAATGATGATTTATTTAATAACAAGAACGAGCGTAAGATATTCTTGTATGAAAATTTAACAGCTTACAATAAATCTTTGTTGTGGCAAACTAAACAAAAGCCAGAGAATTCAATTACAAATTAGTGTGGGTACGAGGCGGTAAAATACTAACAAAGCAATCAAGTGAGTCGTCGAGTGTAGTACGTATTAATACCGAAAAAGACCTACAAAAGATTCATTCATAAATAGTGATATAATGGCTGGTTAATAAGAAAAGACTTTACTGATAACATAAATTTTTGTACAGTTAGTAGTGTTACTGATTATGAGGAGTTAACTTCCGGATATAAAGCCGAACTCGCTAATTCTGATATACCTAAATATTAATAATGGTATTAGAAGTCATTTTGATGAATTGCTGTTGATATATCTAACATCAAATTTCATGTTTTAAGTTTAGTAGAAGTATCTATTGAGGAAAATATGGTCTCAAATTTTCAAATTAATGGATATAAAATGTTTTATAAATTAAGAGAGGCTCGTAGAGGTGGTGGATATTAGTATATATTAAAAGGGTTTAGAATTTACTGAAACGATATACCAATCACTATCATACGAAAATGTGCAGGGTCAATTAACATTCTAAAACAAGGAAAATATATAAATTTGATTACAGTTTATAGACCTCCAAATAATAGTGTTAACGATTTTGTGGAAGAACTTCAAAAACAGTTGCAAGAATGTAATGATTTTAGCTATATCATTTTGGGGAGATATTAACATAGATTTACTTGGTAAAACTTATATATCGCGGAAACGGAATATCAAATTTTATTAACATCAAGCGGTTTATATAAATGCATTTTGGACTATACACGTCAAGAATTGTTTGGTGGAAATTGGTAGCCTCTTGTATTGATCATATTTATGTACGAGGAAAGTACAAACACATAAATTCTGCTGTAATACAGTCGAAAATATCAGATCACTACATGAGCGCAGCCCAACTAACTTTTCAAACAGAAGTTAATAGAACAACATGTACAAACAGGAAAAAAATTTTGAACGAACGTCAAATTAAAGTTAAATTATCCGATATAAACGTTCAACAGCTAAGCGAACATAAAAATTCTAATACATTGTACAATAGCATTATAAACAAATTAACGAAGCATATGAAGCTTGTCAAGTTACACAAAATTAAAATCCTGAAATGTTTCTACTAAAAATTATAAAAAAAAGCAATTGTAAATTTGTATGCGAATTGGATAATAAATAACAAAGAAATGCAGGAGAACTGAATGTGGAAAATTGTAATAGAGAGAGAGAGTTGAGTCAGAACTAGGACTATACGCAGAAAGTTCTAAAATCATACTGTATAATAAAAGAAGACCATTCGTTTACTAGGTGATATTTAGTTCATATAACAAATATATTATGTATTATTAATTAATTATTTTATATACTTTTTGAAATATTCTAGATTATAACGAATGTATATACATAGTTTTAACACCATGTCAAGCAACTCATGGAGTTAGCTTATGGTGAAAAGAGAACAAACTTGTGAATAAATTGAAATTGAAATTGAAAAAAAATTGAAAAATTATTATTATTATTATTATTATTATTATTATTATTATTATTATTATTATTATTATTATTATTATTATTATTATTATTATTATTATTATTATTATTATTATTATTATTATTATATATTTAAAACAGTATATATAAAAGTATACATTTACAATGTGACCAAGTCAATACATTGGTCACCTAATTTAAAATATTCTTAAGGTAATACCTTTGTACATTTATACATATATAAATAAAATAAGAGAATATTCGTAATAAAGAAGACTATAGATGCTGCATCATAAACGGATATACTTATATGTCAACTTCAGGAGTCATCAAAAATGTTGTTAATATTTCTAACTTTCTTCGTCTTTATGGTTGGGTGCTATCAGTATTTAGAACTGTATTATAGTGAAGCGAGTCGTTATCAGTCCAGCACAATGTTTTATTGATACACCATCGATTTATAAACTGCTTAATGTTACCTTTGCTGAGACTCCAAGCAAATTCGCTTGCAATCCTAGATTTCAGACGGTTTTTGTACTTTTTAAGGTAGCATGCCTCCTTTCCTTCTTTCATATAGTCGATTGTTGACCAATATATAGTGCTCTTAGCCAAAGTTATTAAATAGTTGGCTAAGTATTCTATGGGACCTTTGCTGGGTAATCCACAGTATAACTCTTTAACAAGAATTGCCTTTCGATTGGCGATTTTTTTAACAAGATATGACACAAGGCACCATAAGTTTGCAGCTTTAGCACACGTCATTAGAATGTGCCAGGAATCACCTTCACCATTACACCACGGACATGCAGAAGAGTCTGAAACTCCGATTTGATTAAGAAACCGTGGATTTGCTAAACGATTTTTTGCGAATCTCCAGGCAATACTACCGTCATGGCCAAGAGATGGTGGCGCAAAAAAAGTATGCCATAAAACTTTATCGTTAGACCAATATCCTTCAAGTGAAGCACTGCTGTTAAAAAAATTGGGAGGTGAGACACTTTTGTAAAGTCGCTCTGTTTAATTTATTAATAGCAATTAAATTCCCGTTCAATTTAAAATTATATCTAGCTTTTTATAGCTTGTTTCAGTAGCTTCATTTAACTCTTTAAAGTTAAGTTTAAAAAAGGCTTTAATGCGTTGATATTGAATCATAAGGTCTGATTTTGTTATGATGTCGATTTGTGTCAATGAATCCTTAATTTGGTCTTTGTTCAACCAAATATCTTGGATTTTAAAATCACCCAGCGTTTTAAAACCGATGTCTCTCCATTTCGAGCAAAACAGTGGTGGTTTGATGGTTGTGCTAATTAATTTAGATTGTCCAGTCGGAATAAGTTTTAAATCTTGTCTGTGTCTAGGAAATTGGTTAGAATAAGATCTAAATCTTTCCAAGCATCATATAATGTACTAAGGAAAGCATTTCTTTTGGCAGTCTGGACATCGGCAGCAGAAAGCGTACAAAAAAGCCATTGCCAAGATACATCATACGAGTTAAGACCGGCTATAAGGTGCTTCATTACACTAGCCCATTTTTCGTCAGAACTACTATTAACCAGTCGCTCACCTAAATATAAACGTAAGGATTGCTGTTTTGACTTTAAATGAACTAGACCCAATCCGCCTTCATATAACGAAAGATGCAGTTCCTTGGAGGTTGTCCAGTGTTTTCCTGTCCACATAAAGTCAATCATTTTTCTTTGCATAATGGATAATTGGGTGGAAGTAAATGGTAAAACGTGCATATAATGCCAGATTTTCGGAGCAATAAACTGATTGATGATAGTTTTGCGTCCTATTAAGGATAGATTGGGTAACCGTTGTCTCCATTTTTCTATCGCTTTTTCTATTTTGCTCAAAATAATTTTAAAAGCATTTGTAGTATCCAGTTCGATGTTGTCTGATAAGAGAACACCGAGTATCTTTATACTAACGTTGGACCATAAAAAATTTAAAGGAGTGTCACACCTACCTTTCCAAGCTGCAGTCCAAAATCCATGAGATTTATTAGTATTAATAAGCGGTCCAGATTGTTCTTGATAAAGGTTATTTACCTCTTTCAGTTTTTCAAAGTCATTATCACTGTATACAAAAACTGACACATCGTCTGCGTAGGCACTGACAACAATATTATCATGCGAATGTATAGAAAGCGGAAAACCAGCTAAGGAATTGCGGCACAATTGCAGGAACGGTTCAATTGAAAGGTCGAACAGAGGTCCGGAAAGCGGACAGCCTTAACGAATTCCTCTGCATTGTCTTAGTGCACTGGTTAGAAGGATTCCTACCCTTGCATGAGCTTGCGCATCTGCATATAGAGTTCTAATATATCCGATAAACTGCTTACCAAATCCAAAAACATTTAATACTTTAAATAGGTATTTATGATTAATCACGTCAAATGCGGTTTGTTGATCAATTTTCACAATTGCAAGCGGCATTTCATTTTGTTCTGCGTACGCAATTAAGTCTCGATGTAAATGAATAACGTCATACATACTTCGAGCTGGAATCGAGTAACACTGATAAGGTTGGATAATATATTGCAGTACACCCATGATTCTAGTAGCGATACATTTTGCAATAATTTTATAGTCAACGTTTAAAAGAGAAATAGGGCGCCAATTCTGTAATTCAGTTAGAGGGCCATCTTTTTTTGCAATTAAACTGATAATGCCTTTTTTTTGTAGATCCAGGTAAAGCACCTTTCGTAAAAGCTTCATCGAATGTTCGGAAGAAGAAAAATTTTAGTTCATCCCAAAATGTTACATAAAATTCCACAGTTAAGCCGTCTAAACCAGGAGCCCTATTTTTATTTAAAGAAAACAGCCCTTGTGTGTATTCTTCGATGGAAAATGGTAAATCTAATTTACTTTTTATTTCATACTTTATCTTTGGTAAATTGGAGTAAATACGACAGTCGTCATCAATGATTTGATTTTGTGCGGCAAAATGGTTTTCAAAATGTTCTTTCAAATGCCTACATAAATCATTTATGTTTGTTATAGTTTTACCATTAACATGTAGTTCACGAAGATGAAATTGTGGTGATTGCAAGTTACGCCGCGCAGAAGGCTTTTCAGTTTTCAAGAGTTCGTGATATTTTTGAAGCTGAACGGTGTTTAGTGCCCTTTGTTTGTATTGGTCTTTGATGTCCGTAATTGCCTCGTACAACTCCTTAACGTCGGTGATGTTTATCGATTCTTGAATATAGTCATTTATTGCATTCACTTCGGCAAGTTTTAACTGCTTTTTTTGCCTACAATATAGTTGAACAGATTCTTTTATTGTAATTTTCAGTTTATCCCATTCTATCAGTGCGTCTATAGCAGTATTGGATTCTATCGGAATACTCAATAAAAAGTTTCTCATACAATCTACAAACTGTGGTTCTTCCAACAAATAATTTGGGAACTTCCAATAACACTTTTGCTGGGGACCAGCATTTGTTGAATGGATCTTTAAATTGACAACTAGTGAAAGGTGATCCGAAAAAGAGTTGTGTACGTTTGCAGAAGACAACATTTCAACAACATTTTCTGAGCAATAGAAACGGTCTAATCTAGACGCAGAATTTGCCGTTACGAATGTGTATCCTCGTTTATCGCGATTTAAAAATCTCCAACAATCACTCAGTTGAAAGAGTTGAATCGTTCTATTAAGCTTTCTTGCTAATGCAGGTCGTCCTTCTATACACTTTAGTCGATCTGTTGTAGGGTAAATTGTGCAATTAAAATCTCCCCCTAACATTAAGCGTATACCAGAAGACTGTAACTTTGCAAGATGTACATCAAGAACATTAAATATTTCAAATGCTTTCTCTATATTGTGTGGACAGTAAATATTTATTATGCACCAAGTGTTACTGCCTATGGAGAATTTTACACTTTGTAAATATGATGTTACAAGAATTTCTTGACCCATAAATTTTATGGGACTATGTTTTTTAAATAACAGGATTGTTCCAGAATAAGGTGTATGCGCTGCATTTGACACTAACACATAGTTCTTTAAACATTGTATAGCATCTGTGTTATTTAGATTAGTTTCTTGAAGTAAAACAATATCAGCTTGCATAGTATTTAAAAAGTCTTGAAGCTGCGTCACTTTTAGTTCGCTTTTAATGCTCTTAACATTCAGCGTAGCTATTCTAATTACACTTTTATCCATAAATGAATAAAATAATGATGAAAGGAAATGGATACAGAAGCAATCAAATAGGGAGGGAGAAAAACGTCCGAACCCTTTAGTAGCAACTTTGACTGCTAGCTAAGCTTTCAGTCGATGCGCATCTCGATAACGACGTTGACGGCTGTGTACCGTCTAAAGATGGTGTCGGAGAAGAGATTTCGACGCCTTCAGCTGACAATCCTTTCTTGATAGAAAGTATGAGCCTTTTACAACGTTCCTTGATCGCTCTTACTTTACAGTTGGTTGCCGCATGCTTAAGTATATACAAAAGCCTATTAATATCATCGGTATAACTTCTAGCAATCGTAAGAGGTCTATCGCTCCCCTTGACGTCTTTTAAAAAATCACTGAACTGTGTAAAATCCAGTATATATTTTGGGTTGGGCCACAAACTCTGCAACACTTCGTAAGAGTCTGTCGCATCAGGGACACTTTCTAACTTCATTTTCTTCCGAGTACGTTTTGAGCCGACCTTCACCAATTGGAATTCGTTTTCCGAAACATTGTCGTGTAATATTCCTTGCGGCTGATCACTGGTGACTGGTAAGATTTCTTTTTCAAGTCCTTCATTAGAAACGACTGATTCTACTACATCGAACTCTTCGCCAATACGTAGCGTAATATCCGTAGGTTCGAGGGTAGATGAAGGAGGTCTTTTATTCGATTGTTGTACTGTTATGAGGCTACTCACTTGGTCGCTAGGATTTGCTTTTAGACACGACGACGATATGTGACCCAGCTCTTTGCACAGAAAACAACGTAGTTTGTCGTCAGAAATGAACAATCGATATTCTTCG
This sequence comes from Platerodrilus igneus, assembly GCA_036346225.1. NCBI lineage: Eukaryota > Metazoa > Arthropoda > Insecta > Coleoptera > Lycidae > Platerodrilus > Platerodrilus igneus. The sequence continues at coordinate 6,112,958 of JARFIW010000318.1, read as the reverse complement.
TCTTCGAAAGATACCATTAGGGTGTCAGGTATATTTACGGTTTCATTATCGGCAATATAAGGTTGCCGTCTAAAACTCATTATATGTTTAAAATTGGGTACACCTACACCTGCTCCAATAAAGGATATAGGAGACACAAGTTTTACATTCTGTTGTTTTAGTGCATCTTCGATTATACTATGCGGAATACATGGAGGTACGTTAGAAAGTATAATACGCTTAGATGGACTTATCAGTTTCCGCACAGCGATAAATATACTGCCTATATTTATTCCGCCGTGTAAAATTACAAATGACGTAGCATTTTCTTTTGTAGATAAATAAATACATATTCGGTTATTGGACATTCTAGAGGCAAATAACATATGTTTAGGATCAATTAATTTTCCAACAGCTAAAACATACTCTTTTACTTGAACGCCGTCCATCGCAGGAAAAACAATGGCTTGATCTTTCTTTGGAAAGACTGATGCTTTTATTATATCAGAAAAAAGACCTTGCGAAGTTGAATTTGTTACGGAACCACTGACATTAGATACGCTTTGAACTACAGTTTGATGAACATTTGCAGCATTTGTATTACTAACGGAGCTCCTGCGTACAGATGTCCCGAGTTCTAACAAAGGCTGTTCCATGTTAAATAAAATACTATCAGTAGAGAATAAACATTGAGAAATGCTTTAAATATTAGGAATACAATAATTGGAAAGTGATAAGCTATCACGCGCAGGTGTTATTATAATGTTCTGTTAGCATTAACAACAAACCTTAATAATTCTCTATAAAATAGAGCGATTTATGCGAATTCCTTGCGAACAAGGAATTGCACAAAAGAAATTACTATCGCGCGAACTGTCAATCACTAAACTACACGGCACTACTACAGTTTACAATAATAAAAACTCCGTAAAACCTCGAAAAGAGATACTTTAACACGAGCAACAAAATCCACGTCCGTTCACTTTGAATACTCGTGTGTGTGTGTGTGTGTGTGTGTGTGTGTGTGTGTGTGTGTGTGTGTTGTGTGTGTTTGTTTAGTTTAATTTTTGTCATTAATTTTGTTCAAAATTTAATAAATATGTGTATATGGAACTTAAGTTACTAATATCTGTTTTCTTGTTTATTGTATTTTTAGTTTTATAAATATGATACATTTCCAAAAAAATTCTTTTTGATTTGTTGCTCTCTATTTCTAAGATATCTGGATTTTCAAAATCCATACTGTGATTTTTGTCTATTACATGTGTGGTTAATGCACATGCTTTTAGTTTGATAGTTATGTCACTCTTATGTTGAGTTATCCTTTGTTTTAATAGTTGAGAGGTTTGCCCAACATACGAGTGAACGCAATTTAAACAATTAATTTTATATATTAAATTTCTCTGGTTCATTTTAGATATTTTGTCTTTAGTTTTAGTAAAAATATTTTGTAATGTTAGTACGTTACGTTTAGCAAACTTTATTTTTTCATTTTTAAAAACTTTTATTAATTTAGGTGTTAAATGTTGAATATATGATATTGTTTTGTAAGTGAATAATTGATTGGTACTGTTTTGAATACTGTCATTTAATTTGTTTGTGTTAGGATTAAATTATTCGGATAGTAATTTTTTTATTAAATGGATTGGATAACTGTTAGTTCTTAATATATCAGTAAGAATTTTTATGTTTTTTGGATACAAAGAGGGATGAGAAATTTTTTTTATTCTTTGTTTTAAACCTAATATTATATTTATTTTTGTTGATAGTGGATGATAGGATTAAAAATTCAAATATCTCTCTAAATGTATTGCTTTTTTATACCAATCCAAAATAATTTTGTTCTCATTGTTTCTTATTAGTAACTATCAAGAAATGGAACTGCTCTATTACATTCTTTTTTAACCGTAAATTGTATGTGAGGATTATAATTATTAAATATGTATAAAGTTTCGTCTATTTTATCCTCAGGAACTGCTGTTATGGTGTCATCAACAAATTTTTTGAGAAAAGGTATTTTAAATGGTAAATTAGCTATAACATTGTCTAACAGAGTATTCATAACTAGATCAGCAAGTACTGGACTGATGTTTGAACCCATAGGGCATCCAAATATTTGCTGAAAAAATTTATTATTACAACTAAAGTAACTACTTTCAAAAATAAAATCTATTATATCTAAAAAAAGTTTTTTGCTAATATTGCAGTTCAATTCTATTTTATTCCAAATAACTGATAAATTTTGTTTTACTAAGTTTTTAGGTATGTTTGTGAATAATGAAACTACGTCTAAACTAATTAATACATAATTTTCCGGTAATTGGAAGTTGTTTATAAATTCGGAGAATTCAAATGAATCTTTGACATTGTATTTATTTTCTAAACTGATTTTTATAATTTGTGAAAGGTATTTAGATAAATTTTCTGTTGGAGAATTGTTGGATGATACAATTGGTCTTAATGGGTAACCGGATTTATGAATTTTTGGAAGTGCATATAGTCGAGGTGCAGTGCTGCTGTAATTATTAAGATTTTTGGCATCTGCTTGACTTACGAGATTTTTATTTTTTAAATTTCTTATTATACGTAAAGATTTATTTTGAATTGAAGATGTGGAATCCTTCTTTAATTCTTTATATCTCATTTCATCACTTAATAGGTTTGTTAATTTATTGGTGTAGTCTTCTTTGGACATTAACACTGTTGTATTGCCTTTATCGGCTTTACAAATAATTAAATTATTGTTTTCTTTCAAAAATTTTTGGCATTTTAAAAATCTCATTAACATTTTTGGTTTGTTTTTTGAGTTTTCGTGAATAAAATTTGTAATGATATTAGTAACATAAGTTCTGTATAAATTTCTCTTCTCTTCGTTATTAGTATTCTGTATAACATCTTCTAATTCGGCTAAAATGTTAGAAATTAAGTTGCTATTTATTTTTGGATTAACACTAAATTTTGATCCTAATGACAAAAATTGTTGTATATCAACTGGAATTTCGAGATCACTAATATTTTTAAAACATTTGTCTGTATGGCATATCATGACATTTTGATTTTTTAAAATGTCATTAAATTTGTTTAGGTTATTATTTTTGATTTTATAAAAAGATTTGTTGTATGTTATATTCAATCGTCGTTGGTATTCAAAATATATATGGTTTGGTAAAATATTTTTGACCTTGTTTTGAATTGCTTTGAGTTCTTTGTTGAAATTGGTAACCAGTTGATGTGTAATTTGTATTTCTACATTTAATATTTTTATAGTTAAATTATCATTAAATCTTTTAATTTTGTTAGCCATAGATTTAGTACTATTGCTTAATAAATTATAAACATTTTTTAGTGCATTAGGAATATGACTTGGTAATACTTCGTTTTTCCTGCATTGAAGAAGGAAGATCTTTCTGTTGTTTAAAGATGCTAGTTTGATGTTCAGACTTGCCCAGCGTTTAAGGAGTAAAGTTGTTTCTGCTCCATATTTACTTAATATCATGTTATAGAGGATGGACTACCCAAAATCCACAAACCTACTATTTCTCTTAGACCTATAATTTCATCAGTAAATACTCCCACATACAACATTGCAAAATTTATATCTGATATTTTAAAAAAATCCTTTCCTCTAGAAGGATACAACACCCAAGACAGCTTCACTTTTGTTAATACATACAACAACTTTCAACTACCTCATAACCATATTCTCATCTCACTTGATGTTAGATCTTTATTCACAAACATTCCCAAAGAACTCGTCATACAAATCATAACAAATAAATGAAAAAAATTGAACCTAACAGCAGACTATCAAAGATAATATTTCTTAGTACTATCAACCTTATTTTCAACAACACATATTTTGTATTCCAAAAAAAAGTCTATTTACAACTTTTTGGTACTCCAATGGGCTCACCCTTATCACCAATTCTAACCCAGATAGTAATGGACCTTTTATTAGACAGTGTCATCCCTAACCTTCCGTTCCAAATGGTTTTCCTAGTAAAATACGTTGATGACATTATCTGTTCAGTACCATATGACCAAGTAGAATCAACTCTTCAGCACTTCAACAACTTTAATGAACATTTAAAATTCACCATAGAACAAGAAAAAAATAAAATAATTCCTTTTTTAGACACAAATGTCATTCGAACTGATGAAAACCTTCTAATTTTTGACTATTACAAAAAACCAACAAATTCTGGCAGGTATATTAACTACTTTTCCAATCATTCAAATAAACATAAAATCAACTATTTATTAGCATTAAAACAACGCATTACAAAAATTAGCCATCCAACATTCATTAATAACAATATCCAAGAATTAAAGAAAGTTTTCATAAATAATGGATACCCAATACAATTAATCAATCAAATGCTAAACACCAACACAACTTACAATACCACAAAAAATGCAGATACTATATACAAAAAATTACCCTATATACAAAACTTAACACCACTACTCGTTCGAACACTAAGAAGACCCAACATAGTCATCACATACTACTACAACAGATCAATAAAAAACATTTTCACCCATCTCAAAGACAAGACTGAAACCATTATGTGCAACAACACAGTATACAAGATTCGTTGCAGTTGCAATTATTTCTACATTGGACAGTCAAGTCAATGGCTTCGAGACAGGTTAACTCGACACCGCAGTCACACAAAACTTGAAAAAAATAACTGCGCTCTTGCCATACATGCACATACCACAAAACACAAACCCGCTTTCGACGAAACACAAATTTTAGAAATAGAACAGAACTACTACAAACGTTTATTCTTAGAATCATTTTATATACAAAAAGAACTAAACTGCATTAATAATAAACAAGACCAAAAAAATTTAGGCATCATTTACTCCCAACTTTATAAACACTAGAAAATATACCAAAGTTTTGTAACACATTCCATCTTACTACAACAACCTATATTTTTGAAATTCATTTAACGTTCCCATAGTTATAGTACCTTTTCACTGTCTTCATGATGTATGTCATCTAGTAAAATCATATGTCATAGTTTATTTCTAATTTAAATATTTCTATCTAAGTAATTTAACAACATTGTAATCTTTTTATTTTATAAAAAAAAAACATATTTTCAGACTTACGATTAAGGTCAAAAACCCGACCGAAACGTCAAGTAATTAGAGGAATTTAAAGACGATTGTTTTTATTTGACCTAAAGTATCCCAAAACGCATAAAAAAACCCTTATAATATATATATATATATATATATATATATATATATATATATATATATAGTGTGTCTAGAGAAAAAGTTATAAAAAGTTCTGCTTGTTCTGAAACCTAAAATAAAACCTTCAAATAGCTAAATTTATTAGTCATATACGAGGTTTATCAATAAATATGAATTTAACGCAAGAGTAAAGTACCTTTATTTTTGATAATTTCGAAAATTGTTATTATGAAATGTTGTTCAGAATCAAAAACCACGTTCAAATATGCAAAATATCCATCGATTATAAAAAAAATTTTTTTTAACTTTTCTAAATTAAAAATTTATTTAAGCTTACGTGTTATTTCATTTAATCTAAGATGCACTGACAAGAACTGTCCATGAAATGTAAGTTCTCAGCATTTCGAAAAACTTTCTTTAATAATAACAATAGTTTAATAATAATGTAATAGTTTTTGTTACACATACAGATCTTATTATTCCGTCCCTCAATTAACTACCGCTTCAACATATCCGCCTTCTCTGTAAATACAGGTAATTGTTCTATCTCGAAACTCTGTCAACACTCTTCTAATCATAGTCGGCGTTACACTCTGAACGGTTTCTTAAATGGTTCGTTCTAAATGGACAACATCTGTGAATGGCCCTTGGATGTACACTTTCTCTTTCAAGTAGCCCCACAAGAGAAAGTCGAGTGGGATCAAAGCTGGAATGCAAGGTGGCCAACGAATTTTCGAAAACCGATGCACAACTCTTCCATTAAAACAATTTTCAAGGTATTGCCTTACATCTAACCTGCTGTGGCATGGGGCACCATCCTGCTGGAACCATATCTGTTGACGATCAAGTAAGGGTAGATCATCAAGAAAAGCATTTAGTTCTTTTTGTAGAAAGAGTAAATAACGGTCTGCATTAAAAGATTCTCGAAAAAAGAAAGGTAGTTAATTGAGGGACGGAATAATAAGATCCGTATGTGTAACAAAAACTATTACATTATTATTAAACTACTGTTATTATTAAAGAAAGTCTTTCGAAATGCTGAGAAATTACATTTCATGGACAGTTCTTGTCAGTGCATCTTAGATTAAATGAAATAACGCGTAAGCTTAAATGAATTTTTATTTTAGAAAAGTTTAAAAAATTTTTTTTATAATTGATGGATATTTTGCATATTTGAACGTGGTTTTTGATTCTGAACAACATTTCATAATAACAATTTTCAAAATTATCAAAAATATAGGTACTTTACTCTTGCGCTAAATTCATATTTATTGATAAACCTCGTATATGACTAATAAATTTAGCTATTTGAAGGTTTTATTTTAGGTTTCAGAACAAGCAGAACTTTTTATAAAGAGTGACTTTTTTTCCTAAAACTAAAAATAAAAAAGTTTTCCATATGCCGCCAACTTAAGTAGACACACTGTATATATATATATATATATATATATATATATATATATTGTAGTGGTTTTAAAGGGTTAAATTTAGGTATGAACAAGGCAATTTCAAACACCATGTATAAGAGGAAACAACCATAATTTACGTGCGAAATTTATTTCACTTAGTTAATTTAAAGTAACAAGTATTACCATAATTTTACTAGCAGGGAATAAAATTTAGTTAGGTTCGTAAAGAAAATAAATTGTATAAGCCAATGGAAATTATTAATTAATTTAATTGAGTTTAATTCAAAGGGTTATAACGTCTAATACGCATAAGAGCATGAAAAATGGATAATAACAAGGCGAAAAGCTTTACTAACAAACGAACAAGCGTTGAATATAAAATATCTTGAAACGCAAGCTCCAAGAAATGTCATTTTAAAACGTTTGTTAATTGAACACCTGCATGTTTTGAAAAGGTCATGTTCCCCTTATTTGTGTAGATAAAAGACAAGATTCGAGGTATAACGTTCAAACAGTCGGATGTTTCACATAAATGCTAAACAAAAGTTTCCTTAAAGCGCAGAAGGGATGGACAATCAATGATATGCTTCGGAATGAGACAGGCATAATAGCATTTCACTTCGAAACGCACGTATTCAGTCCACGTGGGTTAGATAGCACGCAGACAGTAATATCGATTTTCTACCACTCAAGCGAGGGTAGAAGGAAACATCTAATATGCATAAGAGAGGAATAGAGTCAATATAGGCGGGGTTTTTAAGACGTCACTGAAAGCATCATTGGTCTAAATAGTTGTAAAACAGACAAGCACGGGAAAATTGAATGCGGGTTTTTCGGAAAATATCGTATCAACGAGCTAAATTTCGAAGATTTTAAAAACGGTTATACCAAAAATTTGAAGAACGAATTAGTTGAATTAAGTATTTCGCGTTAGCAGGGTTTGGAGAGGTTACACTCAGAGTCGTATAAATATGAGAAAAGAGTTATTAAGTCTCTCTTTTAACTTCGCTTTTTGACTTCGCTCTTTGACTTCGTTAAGTTACATTGCTTTCTACGTACAGAAATCTACCACGAGATTGTATGTATTTAAAAATTTATAAGTTAAATAGTACAGTGTTGGCCTCATAGTTTGAAACGCGGATAGTGTCAAGTTTAATTTTAATGGAGGTGCAATAGATATCTTAACATGCTCGTGAAGTAAAGTAAATTAAAGTAACCTAAATTAAATTAAGCAATTATAAAAAAATGTAATATACTTGGATTTGGATTTGGATGGATCTTGAATGAATAGCAAGCAGCACAACTTAGATGGTGTTCATCTATAAATAGCTGTAGGCGGCAAGCAGAGCAGAACCACGAGACCGAGGGTGCAGGAACTTAACTTCATCGTCAACGGAGTAGGGATCTTCAAGAAATTCCAGGTAACGCCTTAGAATTTGCTGTTTTTTTATAAACTATGAAAATTATTATGAAGTGTGAGAGTGAACTTTGATGGTATTTTGCATTATTTTGCGTATTGAAAACAATACGTATAACTAACTTTGATTATGGTATTTGAGTATAAATCTAAAGGTGTATATAAAGCTTATTAACGTTCCTTCTAAATTTAAATTTTAATTGTTAAGAGTACATGTTTTTTTTGTGTTTGTAGTAATAGTATTCAAAGTAAAAAGCATACATTAATAAAATAAACTGGGTTATTATGAGCTCACCATACTCCTGAGTGTACTAATTAGAAATAATTATAAATAAAAAAGAAAAATAAGGTATTATTCAGGGCCCATTTACTCCTGTTACATTCAATGTGTTTGATATTTTAATTTAAAATTCTGGACGTTACAAAGATAGAATTTATTGAGGTGTAACTTGAGCACCGAAATGTAAATAATCTTGAAATTAGTATTTGTAAACAGTGGTAAATAAATATTGTATGATTGTTGTATTATTTTGTGGTTTTATTGAGGGTGTGCGTGAACCATAAAGAGTATAATAGTGAATCTAGGTATCCAAGAGGAGGCCCAACTTAGCTAGCCAGGGAGCTGTTGAAGAAATCAATTAAAGTGATGGAACAAGAATCTGGGTAAGAATAATTTTTTTTTGAAAATTTTCTTTTTGTGAAATTTACGAATTTTGGTAAATTAATAAATTCTCGAATGTTTTTTTACTCCGGCGAAGCTTTATAGAGGTTACACGGCAATTTATGACGCCCAATTCGTGAGGCACGATTCATACAGGGTTACACGGCAATATATATATATTACTGTGATTGGGTAGGCTTAAGTGGGTGTAAATAGGCCAAGAAGTTATTAATTTGTAGGTACTCTGTACATAAAAATTAATCATTTATCTAAAATGCTTCAATAATTAGATTGGGATTAAATTACAATTTATAATGTAAGATTAATTTGTATAGGTTAATTTAAGACAAGGACATCAATTAAGCTCGACAGGGTCGAAAATCGTGTACATTTATTAATAGGATTAGAACTTTTCAGTTGAAAAATCAATAATTTATGCAAGGTACATTTATTTAATATAGCATAAGTTAAAAGCTTTCGAAGAACGGTAGAAGCTTTAAAAACACGTTAAACCATCAAGGTCTTCATAGAATAGACGATTGGTGTAGATAAACGCTTCTGGTAAAAGCTAGTTTACGTTGAGAATAATTCAAGGTAGTTTGTGTTAACGGACAATGCAAGGTTAACAACAACCGTCGACTAGTTCATAACAGATCGATACAATCATGAGACAGACTATGTGTAGTACGTAACAGAGAAAGATAAAAGATAGCATGTGTTTAAGTGACAAACAATTTTCAAGCGCGTGTTAGACAAGTATACTTTAAAAGGCTATAAGAGGGACGCACATGCAACATGTTTGTGGACGGTATCGATTTTTCAAGGCACTCAGAAATGATGGGAGTAATGACCGTGAACAATATGTTTTAGAGGGGCGGCAAGCAAGACGGAAAACACAGGACCGAAAGAGGTACCAGAAAAGCTGAAATAACGTAGGCACTTTAAGTAGAGAATATAGACAAGGCTGAGAGATGTGATTATGTAAGTGCAAGAGAGATAATTGAATGAACGCGCACACGATAGGCGTAATTGTATTTGAGTGAACTTGACGGAAAGGGGAAGATTTCATAGCATATCTGAACAGTTGGTTGTTGTTAAACAGTTTTCATGGTAAAAGAACTGCTATGTTGTCGATTTCTTAGTTTTTAAAAACCGTTGTGTTTACGTGCAGCTAAATTTTGCAGAATTGAGTGGCGGTTTACAAAGTTACAAAAATTGGATAACAAAAATACATGCAACTAAAGGGGGATGGATATTATATAAGGGGTGCTGGAGATGGCATTTGCTTTCTCATTTTCCTACAAAAAGATCATTTTAGCTTTAAACCACGAGACAAATGAAGTCCGAATTAAAATTTAAAGGTGTTTTAATGCACAAGTAAAGTGCAATTTAATTTAAAATGGAGTGAGCCGTAGTAAATGGTTGTAAATGAAGCAGTAAGTAAGTAAGTAAGTAAGTAAGTAGAGATTTATTTACAAATTGAATGAGTGTGCTTGATGCACATTGCTTGGAAGAAGTGTGATATTTAGATCTAGAGCGGCAGGAATTGTTGATGATCGAGATAAACAACGAGTTGGCGATAGAATTGCTGTTAAAAATGGAAACCTGCAACATGTAGGTATCCTGGTACGTGCAGTCGTGTGGAAGACATCTACATAGGTGTTGATCTGGAAGCAGTACACTCTCCAAGTAACGATTTTTTTTATTGAAACTGATGTGCTGGTGTGGATTTATTTAAATTGTTAGTGATTTGTGTTTTATTTGATGGAAATATTATTTATGAACTGAAAATTAATTTATTGACATAAGTAAAGGACAATTTTTTTATTTATACTGAGCTTACCATAGACCAGGGGAAAGTAAATTGAAGCTTTGGGATAAGCCCATCTACTTTAAATTAACATAATAAAATGTAGAGAAGCATAAAAATGGGGAGATATTAAGTTGATTTTTTTTGACACTGAGTAGGGTTATAAAAATGTTTCACGTAGATCTATATTGTACATATTGAGATGGTGTGAATTAAATTTTTTATCTTATTAGAATAAAAGGGTTGTATATTTTGTCGAATTACTTGTTTTTATTATTAAGTATAAAGGTTGTTGAGAGAAGAAGTAGCTGTGGTGAGTATCTCTGAAAAAGTAGTGAGCAGAGCTAGCCGTGTGATATCAGTTTAGGAAGCATCTTCAGAAGATACTCAACCAGAACATCTAGCAATCAAAGCTGGGATTCAAAAATTTATTTATGTGGAAAATTAGTAGAGTTTAAATTTTATTTTCAGCGTAAAATTTTTATGATGGCTAATTAGAGGGGTCCGACTTCCAGAGGAATCCATGGAAATATATATATATATATATATATATATATATATATATATATATATTGGTAACAAGATGGTAGTATACTGGGTATGAAGTCCAAATAATAATAGTTTATGTAAAATTCAAAATTTAATTTCTTGTGCTTAACTTTTCGGCAAAAACTGTTTGCTTTTGTCAAAAGCATCTACAGTTAGAAGTGTTGTAATATAAAACTAACATAATATAATAGATAAGTTCTTTACTGTATAAAATCAATATTTGTCAAATTTGAAAAATAGCAAAATTGTCAAAATTTAAAATTAACATATGATTACGTTGATCAAAAATTATTAATAAAATTTATTTAGTAGGAAACAGGATGTAAATCTAGTAACAAATTGAGTCTTAAAACTAATAAGTTGGAAGATTAATATGGTTGAAGTAGATGATGTCGATTTAATGTTTGTGATTATCATGAAAGAAAGCTTTTAATGAAGCGCATTAGATTTAAAGTGATTTAAACTGTATAAAGTAGAATAAAATCTGTGTGTGTTTTCTATATCTTGTTTATTATTCAAACATTGTTCTTCTTTGTTTATATAGTACGATTCTAGAAAGAGTCTGGTTTTGTAATTGGATTCTTTGTCTAATATTTTAATTTCTTCATATGCCGGAGTATGTTGATCGTGCAGTCACTTCTATGTTGCGTCAGACGATTCCTCAACCATTGGGAAGTTTGACCAATGTAGGATGCCTGACAACTACAGACGATCTTGTAAATTAAGTTACTGTTTAATAATTTAGGGCTAGGGTTCTTTATTCTAGTAAATAGGTTGTTAATGGTATTGTTGTACTCGAATGCAATGACAATACCAGGTTGTTTAAGAACTCTTACTAGTAACGAAGCTAAACCCCGAATAAATGGTAGTTTTTTGTATATGGTGGTATTTAAATTGTTAATGTTGTTAGGTGGTAAGCTATTGTTGTTGTTATTATTGTTATTGGAATTGTTGAAATTGACTTTGTCTTGGTTATTGTTATTAATATTTTGAGATAAATTATTGTTAATATTATTATGGAAGCTATTGTTTATATTCAAAGTGTTGGTGTAGATGAGTTTACGTAAAAATTGTTTGGGGTAACCATTGTTTAATAAGGTATTGAAAAGAATTCTTTTATTTTTATTTAAAAATTGGGGATCAGAAATCTTTTCGATACGATATTTCATGACATTGACGGTGTTGGATTTATGTTTCAATGAATGGTTGGAAAGAAAATTCAAATATCTACCTGAATTGGTAGGTTTAGTATAATAATCAAACATTAAAACGTTGTTTGTTCCTCTGATAACTAAGATATCAAGAAAAGGTAATTTTCCATCTATTTCTGTCTCACTAGTGAATTTTAATTGTTTATCAAAGCTATTAAACGTGGTTATTGTTTCATTGATATGATGAGGTGGGGCAGAACAGATGATGTCATCAACGTACTTGACGAGGAAAGTCATTTCGTAAGGTATATATATATATATATATATATATATATATTATTATTATATATAATATATATATACAGGGTGCCCACAATCTATCTCCGTATATGGGTAACTTTTTTATTATAGAAGATACAATGTTGGTTAAATTAGCAAAGTTGAAGAGAAATTTACGAGTAGTATGATGCTTTTTTGAAAACTCACCTAGATGCTCAACTTTTTTAGATATTTGAAAAAAACTGAAATTTGCCATTTTCTTCAAACGCTAATAACTTTTTAACGGTTTAACCTATAGAGAAAATAAAAACTGCTTGTAAGGTAACTTTTACGTAGAATTCAATAGCGTATATGACAATTTTAATTGGAAATGGGTTTTCAAGCTACAAACATAACCTCACTTTTTAAATGGAAACCATAGTTCAATATAACCCAAATGGAAAGGTTTTCTTTTCTGATTACCCTGATGTAAGGGTTGATGTACTTATTTTCAGTAGTTTCTTCATAATAAAGAAAAACGATTTATTTATTTGCGGGCATCAAAGAGTCCATGGATACATATTTTAAATAAACAAAAACAACTGGCATTTGTCAGATATTATTAGTTAAAGTGTTTATTTGCTCTGGGTTGCAAATTTTGTGTAGAAGACTTTTAAATTTATTTGATTATAATAGAGAATGTATACAAACAACGAAAAAATGACATGCTCTTTTGTTACTATGCCTGTAACAGAAATTGTGATGCTGCTGGTGATATGTATTATGAAAGATATTTGGAAAGAAGGCAGCCAGATAAACGATTGTTTTCTAAATTAGAAAACAATTTAAAAGGTTTGGTGCTTTACAAAACCCAGCACTGATAAAAGAAAATTCAAAACTGATTATGAAGAACGTGTGTTAGCCTACATAAATTTTAAGCCAACAGCGTCCACCGAGAAACTGCAATTGAGTGCGCTACTTCTACAGAAAAAGCTCGCCTAATTTTAAAACAAAACCGCTACAAACCATACAAAACCCATGTTAGCAATACACTGTAACATGGGGATTGTGAGAGAAGACAACAGTTTTGTAGGTGGTTTCTTAATGAAACAAATAATAATCCTGGTTTTAGTCACACTATTATATTTACCGACGAAGCAAAATTTACTAACAAAGGCATGTTTAACAGAAAAATACAGTCTACTGGAGTCAGGAAAATCCCCATTTAACAGAAGAAAGGCGGGATCAACATCAATTTTCGATAAATGTGTGGTGTGCCATTTTGGTAATAAAATACTTGGGCCTTTCTTCTATAATTATAATTTAAATGGTGTACACTATTTGAATTTTCTACAAAACGAGCAAGAAATGCTCGATAATTTGCCACTTCATTTACTGCAAAACTTATATTATTTTCAGCATGACGGTGCACCTGCTCACAATGCTCAAGCCGTTTCTGAATATCTTGATAATAGTTTTCCAAATTGGATTGGCAATGCAGGTCCTGTTCCATGGCCGGCAAGGTCACCAGAACTATCGCCACTGGATTTTTTCTTTGGGGTACTGTAAAGGATGTAGTGTATGCTAAAAATCCAATAACATTGAGCAACTCAAAGATAGTATTACAGCAGCTATTACAAGTATAAAACCACAAAGTTAAATAAGGTGCACCAAAACCTAATTAAAAGGTGCGAAATGTGTTTGCAAGCTAATGAAGGTCATTTTGAGCATATGTTAATGTAGGAGTGGGAATATTCGCATTAATTAATTTTTGTTTCCTTTGATTAAGTTATTTGTATTGTATGGATAGTTTATTTTTTAAGTATTTTATTTTTCTTAGTTTATAATAAATTTAGTTACAATAAACTTGTGTTTTCATTATTGATTTTTACACATTTTGTTTGTTTGTAATATGTATCCATGGACTCCTTGATGCCCGCAAATAAATAAATCGTTTTTTTCTTTATTATGAAGAAACTACTGAAAATAAGTACATCAACCCTTACATCAGTGTAATCAGAAAAGAAAAACCTTTCCATTTGGGTTATACAGAACTATGGTTTCCATTTAAAAAAAGTGAGGTTATGTTTGTAGCTTGAAAACCCATTTCCAATTAAAATTGTCATATACGCTATTGAATTCTACGTAAAAAGTTACCTTACAAGCAGTTTTATTTTCTCTATAGGTTAAACCGTTAAAAGTTATTAGCGTTTGAAGAAAATGGCAAATTTCAGTTTTTTTCAAATATCTAAAAAAGTTGAGCATCTAGGTGAGTTTTCAAAAAAGCATCATACTACTCGTAAATTTCTCTTCAGCTTTGCTAATTTAACCAATATTGTATCTTCTATAATAAAAAAGTTACCCTTATACGGAGATAGATTGTGGGCACCCTGTATATACAGTGCTTCCCAAAAGTAACGGATATATTCGATTAAATGATTATTGACAATTTCTGAGTAAAAAGCTCTGACACGTTGATTTTTATTTTTAAATTGTCATTTGATTATGTTATTTTTAACCCCCCACCCTTCAACCCCTAAGCGCTAGCATCCCCTATTTAAAAATTTTAAATAGCAATGTACCCCTTGTGCTACCTCAATTAATAGCATTTTTCATACTGAAATAGAATTTTACAAAAAATTCTAAATCGGTTGATAAATAACTGTTTTATTCAATAAACAATACTTAAATAAAAAGCAAAAAACAAACCCAATTTCAATTAAATGTTCGAACTGCTGCCCGTTAGCGGCTAGGCAGTGTCCTAATCTAGAGACAAACTCTTGTTAAACTTTGTTTACTACCCTTTAATTTTAAATAACCCCAGAGAAAATAATCCAAAAGGGTTAAGTCTGGAGACCTTGCAGGCCATTCAATTTGTCCTCGTCTACCAATCCACCTCATAGGAAATACTTGGTCGAGATATTTCGGTACTGGACGTGCATAGTGGGGAGGTGCACCATCTTGCTGTAGCCAAATACTGGGATCGGGTGAATCCGGATCTTCTGCATTCGGATGTAGTACCGGTAAAGCCGGAATTCTTCGAATTGGAGAAAATTTAGATATGGTTCTCCATTGAGTGTTCTCTCAAAAAAGTACGGTCCAATAACTTTATTACCCACTATCCCCGCCCAAATAATAATCTTTTGTAGAAATTGTGTATTTGCTTCCATCATCCAATGCGGATTTTCATCAGCCCAATAACGGCAATTCTGCTTATTAACGGTACCATTTAAATAAAATGTTGCCTCATCAGAAAACATAATATTTCCTTCCAACCCAAGATTTTCATTGCAAAGTTCCATCATTGTCTCATAAAATTGCGCTCGCCTATCAAAATCATCATCTGATAACTTTTGCACTAATTGCACTTTGTAAGGGTGAAATTTTTGTTTACGGCAAAATCTATGAACTGCACATTTTGATGCATTTAACTGTAAAGCGACTCCCGCAACGCTTGAATGTGGATTTTCCTGCACAAATAGCAAGACATCCAATTCTTAATCTTCATTTAAAGCTGATGGACGTCCCTCTTTAGATTTATCTCGTACGTGTCCAATATTCCGAAATTTATTTTTAATTCGGCTTATCGTTTATACGAGATTGGGGGGGAGGTCGGGATGAATTTTATTGAATAAAATTCGAACTTCTTTGTGCGTTCGAATTCTATCTTCAAAGCCAATCATCATTAAAATTACAATCCTTTCGGCTTCGTTAAGTTTCATTTTTGCTGACTTATTATTAAACAAGCAACACGCATTTAACTAACGTACTTTCACTAAACTTATTTGACACTTTACAAACATTTTGTTTGTCAAGGCATACCCGATAATTGGCATTTTAAGTGAATAAGTTTTTATTGAATAAAACAGTTGTTTATTATCGGATTTAGAATTTTTTGTAAAATTCTATTTCTGCATAAAAAATGCTGTTAATTGAGGTATCACAAGAGGTACATTGCTATTTAAAATTTTTAAGTAGGGGATGCTAGCGCTTAGGGGTTGAAGGGTAGGGGGTTAAAAATTACATGATCAAATGACAATTTAAAAATAAAAATCGACGTTTCAGAGCTTTTTACTCAGAAATTGTCAATAATCATTTAATCGAATATATCCGTTACTTTTGGGACGCACTGTATATATATATATATATATATATATATATATATATATATATATTGTGTGTGTGTGTGTGTGTGTGTGTGTGTGTGTGTGTGTGTGTGTGTGTATATATATATAATTGTGATGTTCCTTTGCATGCTATCGTGCCACACAATTTGGGTCGACATATGTTGTATAGTTGATCTCGGCTGCTCACTCTGACAACCCTCAAATACTCTTAAGAACTAAAAACTGAAGCTTACCTGGACTGCTCAATCTAACAACTCCTGTTCACTGCCTCTAAGCTGTAATCTAAAAGAAATCACACCCTACACTCATACTCAAAATAACGTAACTCACCAAAATACATGACACTCTATTTACACAAAATAAATATTACATTTTCAAAATGTTTCATTATGTACAATCGTATTTGCAGATATATTTTTAAGACATTTTTGGGGGGACAACCAGCAGTACAAAACGAGAGATAATTTAATTATGGGAAAATATAATCAGAACTTAGGAATGACACGAGAGTTATACGCCATACAAAAATTTAGTGTAGCAAAGCAATTAAATCCTCCATTGGAAGAAAGACAAATTATAAAGTACTTAGCAGGACATTTTAGAGAAAAGGTAAGACATTATATTACGATTCAAAATACAGTGGAAAGAGAGATATTCCTGGAATATTTACAACGTTGTGGTGAGTTGGGACAAAGTCGTGTGGTGGAAAGTAAAATGCAAAGGCAGCAAGTAAATATGATTAGATTGCAAAGGAGCACTGAAAATAATAGACCAAGTTAGCAAAGAAATAGTGGAGATTCTAGTGGAAATTTTAACATAAACAATTTTAGTAACTACAATAATAATTTTAGACGTAATTGGAATACAGGAAACACGCCAAGGAGAGAAACGGAGCAAACCAACCACGACAGGAACATAAGTCAATATGCACGCCAACAACAACATACAGAACAAACGGCACAACCAGGCAGAACAAACCAAATCAACATTGAAACTACAAGTGAAACAAGACCATCTACGCCGAATCATGATTTTTGAATGAGGACAAACCAAGTAAACCCTTAAGAATTAATGGATACGAACACCAGCGCGAATATATAAAATGTGAAATGGAAGACGATTCAAATAAAAGCTTATTACCGAAAATTAAATTAAAAGTAGAAAATAATAGAAGTAATATACTCATTGATACGGGAGCAGAAGCATCGTTAGTGTCTGAAGATTTTGTTTACGGGAAAGGTTAATGGAGAGGATAATGCCTCTTAGGAAGTTTAATTTAATAGCACTGAATAGCAAAAGACTTGCTAGTGTGAATAAAATGGTAATTCTGGAATGCGAACTGGGAAAGATAAAGTTTGAAAATGAATTTATAGTAGTACCGGGGGTTAAAGATAGATGTGATTTTTGGTATGAATATAATTGATAAGTTGGGATTAAAGATAAATGCTGAAGGAAAAGAAGTTAATGTAATGGGAGAATATATTAAATGGGATGATGAGGAAAGTGTCAAAGTCGAAAGGTACTGTTTGAATAATAATCAATTTGAGGGTAAAGTAGATGTAGAGGGGGATACAAATGATGAAATAAAATGTCCAGAAGAAATGAAAGATAGGGTATAGGCATTATTGATGAAGCATTCCGAATTAGTAGGATCAGAATCCAGAATAGCAACAGGGTATGTGCATAAATTTGAAGTGGTGAACACGGAGCCGTTTAACATAACTTCACTAGAACGCGAATCAAGAAAGTATACAGGTTTTTCTATAGAAGGGCAGATTTATCAAAGTTAATATGCATGCCAACAACAAGATTGAGAACAAACGGCACAACCAGGCAGAACAAACCAAATCAACATTCAAGAATGCAGATTTATCAATTTAAAGTGGTTCATTTTAGTTTGTTTTTAAGTAAAGATGCGATAGTAAAAGCTATGCAGAAGATATGGGAACTGTATGAAGAATTTGGTATTCATTATGAGAGTGATATTTTGAATTTTAACGAAGATAAAAAGCAACATTTTAAAAGGATTTCGTTAGAGTTAAGTTTAGTAGGGAAAAAAGTAAATAGGAAGAAGTGTAAATTTTTTCAGGGGGAGATAAAATTTTTGAGATATGAAATAGGATATATTAGGGGGAAAAATAATACAATTAACAAGTTAACTGTGGGAAATAATTTTGTAAAAATAATCAATATTGGAAAAAAGAAGGATAAAATAATTGTAGATAAAAAACTTTTGATAATGGACAGGGAATAAGAAGCAAGTGTACAAACTGTAATATAAACTAGTGTAAATAGGGGAGTTAAATAGGAATATAATTATAAGTTAGGATAGGTGCAGACAAGGGATTAGAATAGGGACATTTTATAAGTTAAAATAGGTACAGATAGGATTTAGATATAGGACTCATTAGATTTTGTAGATAATATTGGGGGAACAATTAGGAACAAAGGAGACATGTAAATAGTAGACAATAAAATAAAAATATAATAATTTATAATCAATAGGGATTTTAACTTCATGTTGGGTGCCAAAAATGGCATTGGTTAAAAATTTTATATTTTAATTTGAGAGAATAATGCTATGATAAGAGGGTAGTTTAAGGGTAGATTAAGTCATAGGGGTCGTAGAATAAATGTAAATAATTTTAACGTTAAGAAAAACAAATAATCCCACACATTATAGGAGTAAATCGAACAAAAGGTCAATAGGGAGCACACTGTATATAAATTATATTTGATTGCATGCATAAAAAAAGCTCATTTTCAATAATTAGATAATATTTAACTAAAATAAGAATGTGTACATTGTATACTATGTTTTAAGTTAAATTTATAAGTCCAGAATTAAATAGAAACGAGTAAAAGATAAGGTAGTGTTTGTTTATAATAGAAAGGTAGTAAGGCTTACATAACAATTCAAAGCTTTTGAATTATTTGTTCTATTGTGAATAATTTTATTATTTTTTATATAAACTTAATGGTAAAATAAGGAAGCATGATATAGCAATATATATTCAAAAACGTTTCCTGTTACATCAAAGTACGTTCATTATTATTCTTTTAGCGATATTTAACTTAACAAGGCTAACTTTGATTGTTGTTGAGATTTTTATCAGTGAATAAATATGTAAATTATTCATTGTTACCAAATAATGTTTTTCCTTTTAATAAATTACTCGGTAGTGTGATTAGACTCCTAAGTTAACACGAACCAAACATTTGCAATTATTTAAATAGATTCCTTCAGAATACCGTTTGTAAATAAAAGTCAACAACTACTAATGATAATAGGATTTAATTATTAATGTTTACAATAATCTAGAAAAGTGATATTTAAGAAAAAAGTTGAAATTTTGATCAAAGAATAACCAGTTTGGAACGTTAACTGCCGTAATTCGTTTTCCCTATTACGATAAGTTTATATAAGAAATTGTTCATACATTTGTTTATGCGACAAATATTTTATATTATCAAGTCTATTCTATGTAATAACGCCTATTAGGTCTTTATTCGTAAATAAATACTGCTACCCTACAACCCTACTAACCCTACAACCTATCTTCGAAGCATGTTTCAATAGTTTTCACCATTGTTGAGATTTTTTATTGGTTTTTTAAATAACATCCACCTTGGCCATTGCGCTATGATCCTAAATTACGAAATCTCTGGACAGCAAACTCCAGCAAACCTAAAATAGTCATTAGAAAAAGCTATGTTACAACTAACTGTATACTCGTTTCTTAAAATACAAAGATGTTCTTCAAATTTGTCCACGGTTGCTAGTGACACATGGAGATGCCTACAAGTATCCAAAAGTACACAATATCCGAATTTATTTCGAGATGTTGTACAGCCTACTACTTCAGTAAGCGTTTCATTCAAACCTAGTCTATAATTTCCTGTAAAACAAACGTATAATCTAGTAAAATTGCTATGAAACTAACCTTTTGATAGCAATAATTGTCCTTGTTTCAAAATTTTTCGCAGCCAGGGAAGTGCATCAAACATTTCTAGCATTGTAAGCCGAGTACGTGCCGATGCAAATGTTGGATGACGGCTGACAATTAATTCTAAAACATAAACCATGTTTATTGCATTAACAAAAGCTGCTGTTTTCAGCAGTGGTGTATAACCTATCTCCGCATCCCTTAGCTGAGGGTACTGAACTGAAACTAATCTGAACAAAATAAAGCAATATTGTTCACAATAATTTCTTAGGCGTTTTATTTCTATACGAACATTTGTTGCATTATCATATTGTGCATTTTAAAATGCTTTGGTTTAATATTAATTAGTAATTTTGAATGGATTTGTAATTGGAAATGTAATTATCTAGCTACAACCTAAAAGCTTGTGTTTATATAATCCAATTTTCCAGCTTGAAGCACTTGTTTTTAAAAGAATATGATATTTAGTAAATTACCTAGCAATACTTTGAGTATCGCCCCTTATTATGACAAATCGAGAACGAATAGCATGTTAGATTGTTTGTTAACGCATGTGTTTTGCTCGTTCTACTTTTATCAATAAATTCAAGCAGGAAATAAAAGGTTAGTGCCGTTAGAAAAATTCGGCACTGGAAAAAGGGTGTCTTGAAATAACCTTTAGTTAGGTGGAATGGAGCAGGTTTCCCAGAGTACAAGTAAAAAGTGATACGTTCCAATTTTGCTTTAAAAATTTCCCTTGTTAATTCATAAGTCCGCTTTACGATAATTTTGTTAAATTAACTACGTTGCTATTTTCACATCCGTCAACTTAATTAATAATAATACGCTGTCTAATACTTTCAACTCAAATCT
Organism: Platerodrilus igneus; assembly: GCA_036346225.1. Taxonomy (NCBI): domain Eukaryota; kingdom Metazoa; phylum Arthropoda; class Insecta; order Coleoptera; family Lycidae; genus Platerodrilus; species Platerodrilus igneus. The sequence continues at coordinate 6,091,584 of JARFIW010000318.1, read as the reverse complement.
CTTTTGCTTTAAAAACGACAAGTTTATGCTACAATTAAATAGTTTACATCCTGTGTATTTTATTTTTCTGCAATAAATACGCATTCGAATAATTTCTCAACTTAAATCTATTTGCTTAAAACGACAAGTTTATGATAAAATTTAAATAAGTCAATATCCTGTTTAGGTATCCGTGAGCGCGTTATACCTTCCGATAACGTATAATTGCGTTCTAGTGAGTTTCCCATCTAAAGATTTGTCGAAATAATATATCCTACTATTCTCCGGTAAAACCGTGTTTTCCAGTTTCAATCGCGTTTCGATAACGCGGATGTTTGTTTTCGAGTTTGTGTTATTTTGAACTCCTTTTTAAACTACAGCTTGTGCGTCGATGCATTTGAAAAAACTACTCGTTCTGTCACTCTAAGAACGATGCACGTTTCTCCTCTATTAATTGTGTAGATTTGGTGTGGATTGCTCTTAGCTGGAGGCTAAATTGCTTGTTGCGTATCCCGATTATTCATTCCTTTATGTAGATTAGCTGCTCTTGCATGTAGACCGCTGTTGCAATTACGGTAGTAGCATGATTGTTGCTGACTACCGCGGCGATGCTATGTCAATTCGCTTCCGAGGGTTGACAAGATAAGTATCCCGACACATGTATGTGACTCTTTTTTCCTTTTTTAACATACCCAGAGATAAACCCAATTTGAAATTAGATACGTTAATGTTTGTTCTGGTAAAATCCTTACTAGAAAAGTTTCGAACTTTAATGCTTTTGCTTTTTGTACTTAACCCATTTGCTTATACGAAAGTATCAGCAGTCTTTTCTTTTACTGATTAGAGTTATAACAAATACTTCGTATGGTAAAATCCTTACTAGAAAGGTTTCTAAATTTAATGTTTATTTAGTTAACCCATCCGCTTGTACGAAAGTATCAGCGTTATTCTTTTTGGTACTGATTAGTTTTATTGCATGTTAGCTACGAATTGCGTACTTCGTGGAACAAGTAGTGAATTTGTCCATAGAGTAAAATTGTTTTATTAAAGAGTAAACCTTGGTTAATTTTATGTAGCTGTTTCGATAGAAATTTCTATATTTGTGTTTTTTTATTGTAAATAGAAAATCGTTGGCGATGTATTATTTTTGTGTTGCTAGAAACCCCTCCTCTCTCCGCATTGGTAATTAGCCTGGTATATTTACGTTTTCTTCCGGTTACGACATGTTATGTAGCAGAAGGAAAAGTCTTTTCGTTTGAGATCCACTTCCATTCCCCCACAATAAGAATATATACGATTTTCTATGTCATTCGCTTGTGCATTGTGGATGCGCGAATGTGCACAGTAAACACAAGTCTGTGCACTTCCCTATTCAAAGAAACGACAGCCCACGTCCTCATCAAAACAATTTCCTATTTCTCAAACGCCATCGTTTGTGCATCGTACGTGCACAAATGTACACAATATACACACGTTTATACACTTCCCCATTCAAATATATAGAGAAAGTAAGCTGGAAGGGAAAGCGTAGAAACGGAAACTTCACCAAAATACTTTTCGCTTTTTTAGTCGCAATCGTTTGTAAATCGTGAGCGCACAAATGTGCACACTATGTGAACGGTTGTATATTTCTATTTTAAGATATAGAGAAATTATTTTGGCGAGTCTGCCGACCTCCCCCCCCCCATCTGAACCTTAGACTTAATTAGAATTAATCATTTATCGTTCATGGGTGAACAAATGTTCAGTTTGTACGAAAGTTTTTGCACTTTCCAATATCCAGGTATGCAAAAATTAATTTTGTACATTTTCTTATAAAGATACTAAGAAAATAATTTGCAGCGGCAGTCAATATGATAGCTCCTTTGCAAAAAGATTGCTTTTTGTTATTTAGTGCTAATCGTTCATTTATGGTCGTAGCGTGTCTATGCGTTTTCAAACTATGATATAGAAAAATAAACATAAAGGAAGCTGCAGAAGTGGCAGAGTCTATCAGAATAGTCATTTTGGTTTTTTACAAAAAATTTTATGTACATAGAAAATGTATAAATCTGTAAAAGTCCTCGACCATTGTAGGCAAACTTTTATTAAAGGAACATGTCTGTAGGACATTATATATTTATATATATATATATATATATATATATATATATATATATTATTTGTGTAATTTGCAGCTTAAAATAAATAAGTAGGTCATAGGTCGAGCGAGAGTGCGTAGCCTCGAGCTATGGAAAAGTTAATTAGGTATATTAGATAATTAAAATAACGCTTATTTAACTTAAGGTAGGAAGTTAGAGTTAGTTTGATTTTAGTTGCAGCTTTGCATTTATTTAGTAAGCAAGTAGCACAATATTTATAGAGTAGAACACTAAGGGTTAAAAGCAACAAGATTAAAATACCGCTTTTATTATAATCTAAGATTGCGTAAAAGGATATAGAAGCTTTTCATATTATTTAGCATAGGATTGATATTTCTAGTAAACAAGAAACGTTTCAATATAGCATTTAAAACACGAACTTGTTAGTGGTAGGTAACAAAATCAATAATTTCTAAGAATGTAAATGAACGTTGAAACGCAGACACGAATCAATATCACTAACAAAGACGGACTTTATCACATCATATGAAAGACACTGATGCGAAACTTAAATATCAGTTCGACTTCATAACAAACAAGGGAACAAAGACAATTCTGTAGCTTGTAGATAGAGGAAGACGAAAAATGCTTGTATCGATCGAAGGTAGGGAGAGAAATTGAGTGATCTAATTGGATGTTACAGGTAGACGCGTAACAATTTTAGTGTTAGAGAAGGCAGATATCCAACTGGGGGCTCGAAAGAATAAAGCATGAGCGGGACAAGGCGATATACAAGAGAAAGTGAGAAGAAATATGTTTGGTTGAGTTGAGAGGAGTGCATGTAGCGAGAATCAATGTTTGTTGAGGCTAGTTTTCCTTGAACGCACGGACGGTTAGAGGTTTTCGAACGATTTCTATCTGTTTGTACGTTGTAGTTCACGAAAAAATGCGAACCTTTGGTGTTTTAACTTGAAATTGGCGCCGGTTAGGCCTGTAATTTCTGGAAGCAAGCAGACGATTGGCGGGATGTTTGTTTGTACGTTGGTGAGTAGGTGCGAATTTATAAACACCCTGGAAGAGAGTGACTTTCTGTTACTTTTTCTTCGCTCGTCTTCGATGGTAACTCTAGTAGTGAATACTTTTAAGTGATTATATATAGTTATTTGTAATTGCACACTAGTTGAAGTGTTGTGATGATAAGTTGATATATTGAAAAGCTTCCAATAAATATAGAATTAAGAGCGAAGCATATATTACGCATGTAAGTACCAACTACAGTTTTTTTGGGTTTTGGAGCATACCAATAGTTTTAAATTTTGAAATTTAATGGTGAATGCAGCAATTATTGATTGGTTATTTATAAATGGAATTATAATGGAAAATTGTGGCAGTTTGGATGGTAAATGAAGAAAGATTTGGATATAAGGTGCTGGGAGGAATGGTAATTTAACTTGGAGAGCGGCTCCATAGCCAAGAGTCTTTTGAGACGGCATCATCGTCGAGGGCTGGTTTGCTGATACCTGCAGGAGAATAGTTACCAGGCAACGAATTTTATAAATCATTTTTGTGATGGTGATTGGCTGTGTTTACTTTATTATTTTTGTGCTTTGGACTGATAATTTTTTATAAAATTGGTGAACTGAAAATTTTATGGTACTTTATATGTAGATGAAAACTTATTTTGGTAATCAGGAATAATTAATGTAACGATAACTAGGCTATGTTGTACAAAGTAAATTCGACTTATTTTTATTTTCGCAGTGCTATAATTTTGCACTCAAGTTTAAAGAGTTTTACTGTGAGCTCATATTAGGACAAGGGTTAAAGTCAGGTATAGGGTTAGCCCTCCTACTAGAGTAGGGTATTTGTTTGATAAAATTAGTGAATTCAAATAGATCTTTGTTGATATATTATGCATAGTTGAGAGGAACGAGAGGGAGCAGTCGAGGCAAACTTCACAATATTTATGGCACCCAAATTGTGGGGTTCGAGTCAATCCAGGTATAGCTACACGATATAAATGGCACCCAAATTGAGGGGCTCGAGTCAATCCAGGTGGACAATTTATTTGCAGTCCGCAATAAGGCATTTGTGTACAACAAAATAAAACATAAGTTGTATCTGTAAACAAACTCTTATGAAACTAATTCGCTGTGACGAAGCTTAAGGAATCTGAAACCGGACAGTGGATGATTCCTCCCCTTGTGAAATAATAAAGCTATTGTTTTGTAATGGCTATACAACTATTAGCTCCATTTGTATAGGTGAACAACTTTTATGATTTTCATAAGAGTTTGTTACAGATACATCTTATGTTTTATTTTGTGTTATACACACACACACACACGCGCGCACACACACATATATACTAATGTGATGAAGTGGTCACGAAGGGTCATGGAAACCCAAATTGTATAAATAAAACGTTTCCAAATAGAAGGAAAACGAAAAAAAATTCCGAATATTGATTGTTCTACCCTATATAAAAATAAGCATATGGCGTGTATACAGCCATTAAGTTCTTTCACGTTAATAAAAGGCATATTTTTCCGTGTGTGTAAATAAATCTTTCTTAATAAAAACGATTTTCATTCAAAGATATAAAATAAAAAACCATTGAAATTCATCCGCATTCAAAACAAACTATATTTTCGTGTATAGATAACATTTAACTTCACTGTAAGAGTTTCAAATGAATACAAAGCTATTTCTTGCATTTACAATCGCTGAGAATGTAATGGGGAGCTTTAATCAATTATGTAAGTAAATTCGTGTATACAAATATTTGCTAAAACGCGTTTTTATTGCATTTATCAACGAAGCCCTCATAAATTAACATTTCAAACACACTTCACACACACACAAACACAAACACACAAAACACCTCTTATGCACTGTGCAAACACAAAACACCATTCACAAACTTACATTGCCTTTTCAACATCTGGATTTCCGGCTGCCGATGGTCCAGACTGATAAGGCAACATCCGTCGAGCGTTCTTCTTTGAAGATTGGAATATCCGGCTTCCGATGGTCCTGGTCCTAAAGAGGGAACGTAACACGGATACCAACATCACACACAACACACATACACACAACTCTCTCTCTGTCTCTCTCTCACACACACACACCTAAACACACGCTTCGATTACCTTTTCAACATCTGGATTTCCGGCTGCCGATGGTCCGGACTGACAAGGCAATGTCCGTTGTGTGTTCTTCCTTGACGACTGGGATATCCGGCTGCCGATGGTCCTGGTCCTAGAGGGGGAACAAAACACGGACCAACATCACACACAACACACATACACACAAACACCCCCTACACACATACACACATAACACATGATGGTTACTTTCTGTGGGGAAGTCAGGTCTGCTTAAATTTCAGGTAGCAGACTACTGAAACGTTGGAACAAATAAATAAATAAAAATTAATTAAAATATTAAATAAATTTTCTGTGTGTAAAATATGCGTTTAAACACGCTTTAATTTTCGTTTACAATTTAGATTTGTAAATTTTCCAATTGTCGTCATCGGTCTCGGTAAACGCATGGTCCTAGATAGACTAAGATACAGGTTCAAGTCCTTCCCAAGACCTTATATTTTTTATCTTTCAATTACTAGTTCGATTTGAAATAATCATTTGGGCTTTGCATCTCAAAAAACATCTATGAACAGTCTTCTATGCATTCAAAAACATCTTTCTTTTATACACGTTATCTTAAGGATCTCATACATATAACACGAATAACGCTTATAAAAACAATTTACAGCTTCAGCTTAGACAAAAAATTTTATTTAATAACTGCTTACTTATTAAAATATGCTTCACCTAATCCTTGTTATCAAGTAGGTAAAAATTCTCTTTAAAATTCTAGGGATAATTAACATACCACTTTATTAACTCGGTTGTCAATGTCATTGGCTAACGACGCTGGAGAGATAATTTAGTAAAGCTTTAAATGCTTCAAACTCTGACCTCAAAATTGCTGGGAATTATCTTCTTGACAAATAATTTTTAAAAAAATAAAATCTTATTCTAGCTTAATCTACTCAAATATCCTATTAGGTTACAAAAGAAAAACAAAATTACACTTGCAGTTGGTATTGTCAAGTAGCGCTTGTCAAAATATCATTTCTATTATAATTAACGGTATTGAATACTTCCTGATTCCATTTCAAATTTCCATTTCTAACCAATCTTGACGTAGGTATATGAGTTTGCAAATTGCATTAATTCTTAATATATTAAAATTAGTATTTGCTCTCGTATCAAGATTATTTAATCGAAGATCGTTTAAATTTCGAAGTATTCTTAACATTAATTATGCTTCATAACTTATTCAACGTTCTATGTTACATATTGCATGTCTGATACTAAATTGTAAATTACTTGAAACTTCCACGTTAGATGTCGTAAAATGAATGATCTTTACTCGAAACTTACATGTTGTTTGACGTTATAACAAATGACCTCGTTCTAATTTATTTCCGTTTTATATACTAAAATTCTAAATACTTAATTTTTCTATTCCATTCTAGAAAATCTTCCCAAAAATAAGTCATGGATGAGGCAATATTCATCCACATTTCGCTTTCTGATTTTTATTACCTGTGGTTGGTATAATTTATGGCTATCGTAGGAAGTTTCCATACTTTGTTAATGCACGAAATCGATTATCGCTATTTCTGACTTGTAATATAATTAGAGCTTATTAAAACGCGTCCTATGTATTTTATGACCTTCGTATAGTAAGGTTTCTTCAAAGTGGAGTGTTTATTCATTGATTGTATTTGATTAACTTATTTAATAGCTTTTAGAACATTTTTAGTAAAAATGACCTATATGATTTATAATTTTTTCGAATTTTCTCAAAAGAAATGCCGTATTCTTTTAATCATCGTTTATTCTAGAGCTCATTTAAATTAACTTCTTTTGAAGGAAGCTATTCTTTGATACAAACTTAAGGAATGGTATTTTTAGCAACGGTGCATTGGTCTTTCAGAAACGTACAAATCGAAATGTGTTCACTACTTTAAAACTGTGTGCGGCTCATTTTCAGTTCGCAATAAATGTTTATACACGGATTTTAATTACATAATGAATGAGGGCATTGTTCTTATGATTTGTAAATGCAATAAGAAAAGGTTTTTTTCCAAAAAATCATTATCTACACAAGATTTAAAGTTGGACTTCTTCCTAAATGGTACAACAATACTGTATGTATCCTTAAGGAGTGCTATTTACATGGGAATTCTATTTTCTGTGCTAATGGAATACGTTTATGCGTATATACATGATGGAAAATATTAAATATAAAGAAATTTTACTTTTCTCCGTTTTTCTTCTCCTTGAAATAGTTTTTCTTTTAGAATTTGGCGCTCAGTGACCTCTCGTGACATCGCTCTTACATATATATATATATATATATATATATATAATATATTGATGTGATAAAGAAGTCATGAGAGGTCATGAAAACCCAAATTCTCTAAATAAAGCTCTTCCAAATAGAAAGAAACAGGAAAAATTGATTTTTCCTAATATTCGTTGTTCCACCCTTATAAAAATAAGCGTTTTGCATGTACAAAGCCATTAAATTAATTTTGCTCTTATAAAAAGTATATCCTTCCGTATATAAAACAAATCTTATTGCATGTACTTTTGAAGTACTAGATAGTTTCCCGTGTGTGTAAATAATCATTCTAATAGATAAAAACAAAGCTCGTTAATACATCCTTGTCAAAACAATATCAATTTCTTGTATTCATAAAGCGTTTTCAAATATTAACCTTATTAGTTTACAATCAGCCATTAAGGTAGCAAACGCGTACATTAATTATTTTCAATGTTTGCATAATAGAATATTAATTTTAAGTTTTAAATAAAACATTCTAGAGTATTCGTGATTAATAGAGAACAAATGCCTCATTCTTTACTAAGAAATGTTTTTAAAAACCATTAAATCAATGAATCCTTGATTCTAAGAGCGCAAACATTTAAATCGAACATAAAATCGATTAAGATTATTTTATAGTTTCCGTGTTTCAATAAGATAGAATGCGATGTGGCCAGTATCTTTGTTTATCAGAAAAGGATAAACGGCACGTTTACTACATACGTAAATCATAGTACGCTCTATTTGGATTATTAAAACCATGAAATTCTTGTAAATTCTTACATCAGCGGTGACTAATTTTCAAAGTGGATACTGAAGTATCTGGAATTATGGCATAGTTAGATTATATTGTATATAAGCTAGAACTTGATTTGTCATCATTGAGTCAGTCCTAAACCAAGCAGTATGTAACTTTGAGTAAAGATTTGCACGCATAAATTTGAGCGATTTATACTATTACGATTTGCAATAAGCACCGTAGAACTTTGCATTTTATAACTTATAAATTTGAATAGTTTTAAACACAGGTTTTTAGTGTTCTTATGGTTAAGGTTTGTTGTTGTTTAAGCAATAGTATACTGAACGATTTATCAGATAACTTTTAAATCAAAATCACTCTCTTGATCCCAGGTTTTGTTATCGTTTTATTCTTCTTTCTAGTGCGTTTCCCTAAAAAACCTGCGAAATTAGGTAGTTTTCAAGAACTTTCCAATAAAGACATATTTTATACCCGAGAGCTTTCTGGGACCCGTACACCACCCGTTCCACTGAGTTAGTCGACAATCAGTTTGTCAATACAGTCGAGGTTTTTCGGTATTTTACCAAACAGGATTTTTAGCGAAGTACTTTAACCGAGTTTTCTGTGGATTACCGGTTATATTCTTTGGTGTTGAAACTGTACGTAACAACATGTTTTCGAAATTAACGTTTGGTGTTGAAAATTTGATGAAATGCTAGAAGGACCATAGTTTTATGATAAAACATTGAATGGTAATCGTAATTTCCATTTTCTGGGGTCAATTATTGCCTCTTCGTTCAAGAATAAATGTTTTCCAACGAGATGTCGTATTTACACATAACAGTGCCACCGTGTGAAATTATTTTGATGCTCATTTTACTGAGCGATGAATGGGCCCAGTACAATGGCCAACACGTCCTCCCGATCTTGCTCCCTAAAAATATTTCATAGGGGATATTTAAAAGAGTGGGTTTATAAGACCCCTGTCCTTAATTTAAATGAACTACGAGACAGAGTATCAACAGATTGTGTAAATTTTAAAGAGGGGTTTTATTAGAAGCTACAACTGGACATTTTCAGCGTTGTCTTGATGCTTGTACCAATAATAATGTAGAAAATTTTGAACCGTTTTTATAATATTATGTAGTTGGTTAATTATTTATCACCCTGAATCGAAAAAAAGTTAACACCATTATTTTAATCATACACTAGGTAATAATCCAATAAATATATATTTAAATTTTTTTTCTGAAATTTTGATACGTAACTCCCATATTCGTAAACATATTTGAAAAGAATAAACTGTTCTAAGAAATAAAAGGTGCAATTAAAAAAATGAAGATCGCTACTTTTGTACAAGTGCTAATTTTTAAATTGTTTTTCCGCCGTCTTATAGGTATTTTACCCATTTCATATACTATAAAAAGTTATTACTCACCTTTTTCTGCTGCATCTGTGTTTATAATTTCTGTAGCATTAGGCTTAGCGATTACTAGTGAAGTTACATCCGTTACAAACTCATAATTTAAAGCAAGTTCCAACGCCTTTTTTCTTAGTAAGAGTCCTTCAGTCATGTTTGTGGACTTTACCTTTTCCAGCAGCTGTTGCATCATTAAATAAGCCCAAAGACGCTCAATACTTGAAAATCCATGCGTTACTGACGGTTTTAATCTAATAATACCATGATCACTCCATCCTTCAACAACTGGCAGAACAAAGTCTGACTTTCCGTAGAAACCAGAAACAACAATTTCCGAACCTCCAAGATGTAGAGGAAATTTGGTTTTGGTAAGATTTGTAATAAAAGACTCGTAGGTGAAGTTAATATTAGACAAAAGGGGCGATGAAATCTTTTGGTAAAATTCTTGTAACTGTAAAGAAGCGTCGGCTGCTTCGTATATATGTCGAGAAAATCCAGAATTCTGGGCTGCCAACTTTTGGAGAAAGTTCTTATCGGCGTTATTTCCAAACGACAACGTAAATATGATAGATTTTCGTATACCCGAATTGTACTTTGATATCTGAAAATAAACAATTAGTGCAAGTAATAATTTTTTTGTTGACGGTATTACTTCGTTAGTAATAGTTGCAGCCGATGTAACACCGACTGTAGGTTCACCATCTGTAAGGAAGAAAATGAGAGGCTGATGGCTAATATTTTTCATTTTGGCCAGCTCTACTAAGAATAACCCAACTGTGAGAGCCGAATAAATATCGGTGGCAAATGAAGGTGTTAAACCGGCAATTGCCGCTTTAGCTCTTTTTATATTATCTTCATTAGCTTGATATGCTTCAGGAAACTGAATTTTCTGGAACAGAATTGCGACTTGAACTTAAAACATCGTTATTGAAACCCTAAATTGCATATCTTAAAAATCTAGTGCAGTGCGTTGAAACAATTTATGGGTTAACTTTCTCAAAATATTGATCTGAAGATATTAGGTTTGTAATTTGCATGGTAGTATTTGGTTTGGATTTAAATGTTTTGTACAACGCGTTGCAGCACGTGAAATACCAATGTTGATATTTCCATTGTCGCCAATTAAGATACACTATCTTCCACTGCTGTCTTTGGAAGTAGTAACAAAAAAAGAAGCGGTTTTATGTCAACTGTATGGAACTCTCCTTTCTTGGAATAGAATCTTCAACAAACTTTCCACGTAGCAGTGGACAGAAATAATATGATCAAAGTGTATTGTAGGCTTTCGTCAACGGGCTGCTGGCTTTTCAACTCTACTTCTAGAATAAACGTTTTGGGTTTTTTATAAAGTAGGAAAATTGGTATTTGTTATCACTGATTATGCTCCTTTCAAATTTACCAACCATTTATTCCCTCTCCCTTATACGTATAATAAGAATCAAATTTTTATTGTTACTATTATTAATTACGTATGGAACCATGTACCAGGTAGGCAGTGCCAAGCGATTGTTACAGTAAGAAACTAGGGTAAAATACTGTAGTTAATCGCGTGCTTGCATTGAGGGTGTACTAAATTCCACAGAATTTACAAGTGAGGTAATATAATTTACGTTACAAATTAACAATGTAGATTAATTATTTCGCTGCTTATCTTTCGAAATTACTGCATACTAGCTAACTAAACCAGATAATTGTTCTTTTATCTCAGTTTTACGGCATGGGTTTGTACAGCGCCTTTTGTAGTCTATATTTTGCAGTGAACTGGTATTATCTATAACATTAAGCGGGAACACAGCTAAGGTACGATATTTAGGGATTTGGTTAGGATTCAACAGGTAAATACCCCACTACATAATTTAAAATGCACTACTTTCTTATAAGCAGTTAACGATAAGGCAGCCAAAACAGGAATCCTATCAAAACGCACTTCAAACCACTTAAAAACCACCATACCTTCTTCATGCGCTTCCTGAATTTTCAGAAAAGTAACATATGTCTATTATGCACCGTAGAAAATTATTTTTAACATTCTTTCCACACGGTATTACACGATGATAAAGCTCTTTCTAAAAAACTCCGAAGATAATTTACAGGAGCTATTTTCTATCTATTACACACATGTGCAATCTCTTAATTAATTATATAAAAAAAATCCTCCTACAATAATTATTTATTAAAATAATTTTGTCAAGCACTTTTGGTGCATATTGTTATATATCGCAATTTCCAATTGCTACATTGTTACAGTTATTTTCCTTTTCTATTTTTCTATTTTGCCTTTAGCTTATCTCCCGGGACAAGCATGAATAACTTAACCTAAACCACTTGTTTAATCAAGACCGCTTGCTACTTTGTAGCCATCTTGCATTTCCTCGTAAGTATCCGTTGGTTAGAGAAACCGTAATAAACTCTTAAAACGGGACGTTGCGCGGTTCACCTCATTGCTGGGCTTCCTGAGATATCGCTACCCGAGTATACACAGACTTTCCACATATCCGCCCAAGCCTACTATATATTCAGCCTGACATGGTCAGTAAGGGCAGTTGATAATTCTCTCCGCTTCGGGTTTAGTCAATCAACGTTTGTGGCAAGCCAACTACAGTCCCCAGCAAGGTCCTTTTCGAGTACCTAACCAGAAATGTAAGTCAAGCTAAATAACTAATTAATCTTACTTTAAGTATATGCTTTTAACCTATTATATATATATATATATATATATATATATATATATATATATATATATATATTCTTATGCTACCCTCTCGCGCCTTTTTTATTAATTTAATTATTCAATTTTATATAATGTGCAAATATTTATTTTATGTTACGCGCTTTAGCTACGTTTGGTTGGTTTATAAAACAAAACTGTGTTAATATGCCTCGACTATTTGAAAACTCGTTCTTCCCAGGGTATCCACCTACTTACCGTGGGTTCAGTGGTAAGTAGATGTGCAATGCACTACCTTCTGTTTTTGTACCTTTGATATTTTACACTTGTATATGTCAAATTTTTATATAAGATCCACGTAGCCTTGTGCCAAATTAATTAATATTACAAAATTTATGACTTTGACGTTAAAACACACAGTACTCACCTATTTTACACCTCGTCGTCGGCCTTTTTGAAAAACTGGCTCAACAATCTCACTCGCCGTATGCGTCTTTACAATGCTGGCACTATCACTATGAAAGATCTGCTGTCCAGTTTCCAGGTTTCTTTTAATGAATTTTGATGTCCCCAAATCTAAAATAAATATACCCAAATTGAGAATTTTGACTACCTTTTTATATAACTTCCCCTGCGCTAATTTTCCTGATGTTTATTCTTCTTTGCTCGTATTAATCCTCCTGCTACTCCACTGCTTTCCTGTTCCAAATTCCGCTCGTTCCAAATTCAATGCTTTCCTCCTAAGTCCACTCTTTCCAATTTACTGCTATCCTCTAATTGCCATTCAATACCATTAATCCTCCTAATACCATATCCAAATCTATTCCATTAATATCGCCTTCAGTTTCATAAATACCATTCAATGCCTTTCTGCCTTTCTCAATCGCGTTCCAATATCCCACTATTTACTACACTTTTTCCACTGTTACTTTAATCCACTCTTACTCGTTTCACTTCGTCGTTGCTATTAATTATTCTTACTCTTGCTTATCCGTACTCTTCTTTATATATTAATCAAACTCTTAAACTTTCAAATTCATTTATTAATTCTTAAAATGTTTAAAATTTAGCGCAGTTTACAAAAATACGTCTTACTACCAAAATTATTTTAAATCGACTTCTTGTTTATCTTTTCCTTGGTGATTATTACAATTCAAATATGCCTACTCTTTAATACATTTTATACAAATTCCATCCAATAATATCGTCCCAACAAGTTCGTGTCACTCATACCTTATAATCTTTCTTTTACGCTTTCCCTTTTCATATATAAATGTTCAATCATTGGTCCTTAATATCGCACAACCCTTCAATCATATTTGACAATACTTTTACTTATAATTTTGATATTACATGTTTGTCCAAAGGTTGATTCTATTAAAATAAATGCCGAAATGTTACAAATATAAACCTGGATCTGCGTGGTGAATAGTGTAATTTCTACAGACGCATCCGGTTTCTCGATTAGCAAATGTACGTTCTATGGCTTATTCAACATACAACTCAGTGTAAATCCTTGAATACTGTGCTTTATCACGTCATCAAGTCATTGTTTTTTTCGTATTGGCACTTATCCTTTGACTAATATTTCAAATACTTTAACATTTTAAAGTACGGCAAACATTAATTTCTCAGTTACGGGATCTGATATTTGGCTTTCTTTATTTGGCATATACTACCTTCAACAAAACAACCCTTAGAACCCTTTTAGCCCCTACTAACATTTCAATATATATATATATATATATATATATATATATAATAATATAAAATGTTTAAGGTGTTAGAATCTTCTTTGGGAATATGTTCGTCCACTCATTAATAAAAAGCTCATTTATAAATTTGTCGACGTTTCGGATAATTTATTTCCTTAGTCATGACCTATAAGTGATAGGCTGTAATACAAATATACAAAATAGATGTTACTTACAATCTATGTGAGCTCTGAGTAATTCGAAAACCATCAATAGAATAAAAGCAGTTACTTTTAAAACATGAAACAAATTTTAAAAAATAACAGTCATAAAAATAAAATTAGTTTAAAACTTAGAAACTATAACATATAAGAACGGTCACTAATTCGAACAAGATTCTCACAATATAGTGTTGTTGGTTTGCATGTTAATACTGATTAGTTATCGCAATTGAGAATTGATATTTTATATGAATTACATTTTAACGATATACATGGTGAGTGTGAATTATGGCTTTGCTGTCTTTATGCGCCTACTTAATTTATATAGTAATGAATAAACTGTATTTAAATTATCAATATCGGATTTGAAATTTATTGCAGAATTGTTGTTTTTAATATGAAAAGATTCCAAAAATAATCGTTTTTTGTAATTGTTTTCTATTTCTAAAATTTGTATATCGTCAAAATTAGCGTTATGTGTTTCTTTATTTAGATGTGTTGCAAGAGCACAAGATTTTTTATTTATTTTATTATCGCTTTTATGCTGGCTTATACGATTGCGTAACCATTGTTTAGTTTCCCCGATATAGCATTGATTGCATTCACAAGTAATTTTATACACTACATTACTTAATAATTTTTTGTTTGTAGGATCTTTTAGCGGAGTGAAGAGGGTTCTTAGGGTTCTGTTATAATTTACCGCAATCTCCATATCCGCTGTATTTAATACTTTTATTAAGCTCGGAGTTAAGTTTCTTATATAGGGGAGGCTTTTATGCAAGGTTGTGGTAGCTCTCTTATCAATTTTACTTCCGGTAGCGGTATTAAATATTATTTTTTGTAGTAGGGTTCTAGGATAACCGTTATTTATTAATGTGTTTTTTAAGTTTGTTAGATTTTGTTTAAGAAATTGTGGGTGACATATTTTAATAATTCTATTTTTTAGAGTTAGAACGGTGTTAAGTTTATGTTTAATTGTGTGGTCCGAGTAAAAATTAACATACCTTCCGGAGTCAGTGGGTTTTTATATATATATATATATATATATATATATATATATCTAGCATTAGTTGGTTATTATTGTCTCTTGTTATTTTTATATCAAGAAAAGGAATACTATTGTTTTTTTCAACTTCGATTGTGAATTTTAGATTAGGATTAAAATTATTGAATGCGTTTAACGTTTCCGTTACAGAGTTACTTGGTATCGAGCAAAGAATGTTGTAACAATTTTATTTTCGCAGTAAAAAATCTATTCATGAAAGGTACAACGAATGTTAAAACACCTTTATTAACTAAAGTAATAATACGTGTAACAATCAAATCCTTACATTAATACAGTATCTAGAGTCGTTAGTCTATTTGTTTCGGAGTTCGGTGTATTCCACAGCCACTGGCGCGCGCGTGAGAGGTTTGACAACCCCACTCGGGACCCTCCCACCATGCAAGAACGCGGCAAAAGCACTCGTCGATAGGTAAGAGCAGCGACAGCATGCATTTGAAATTAATGGCGAGTGACCTCCGGGTCGCATTATTTATGTGACACACTTCCTGAGTAACGGTTGGTATTGTATATTCGTTATCATAGTACCTAATTTAACAATTTGTTTAGCGCAACGACAACTTAGAATCTACAATTTAGAAACTCTAACTTATAGACTACGCAATGAAAAATTACATTTGTAACTAAGATTAGACAACGGAAGATTACGCTACAAAAGTTATGCAGCCTTGAATCAATGTAAGAAACCCGCTTCGCTTCAACACCTGTATTTAAAGCATGGAAAGCAAGAATAATTAGCTGCAGATTCCGCACGGCGATGTAGTTTCCATTCCAGCCAAGGACAACAGCCCGGGGTTTGGTTCGTAATAGCTTTAAGATTTCCTCAGTGCTTCCTTCTAAAAGCACGTTATTTCGTTTTGTTTTATAGAAGCACAAATTTGTTATTCAGTTTATCTGTAGCTAAGCTGGTTTTATCCAGTATCAAATTTAATTTCACTTAGTTTCGTAGATATGTGACTACACGTGGCTTCAACATAAATTAACAGCTGCGGTTACGTCACCTGTTTGTTTGAAATATGCCGTCAACAATTGCACAATTGCTAACAGATGTTTAGTATTACATTACTACCACCTTTGATAAAATTAGAGAATATCTTTGTGAATATTTTGACTTCAAATTGATTTTAATACCGTTAACTTAAAGAGAAAATTTTGTATATTAATTTGTAAATGACCTACACAGATCTGATTGGGTTATGAAACCTTAGTATAACCAGTCACACTGGATTGTAATATATTTGAGTAAGGATCAAGTTGATAAACCTTACATTAACTTTGCAAGTATTTCAAGTATTCATTTTATTTTATAGCATTGAATTTTATTTACAAAACGGAAAAATTCTCTCTAGTAAATTTATAATCCACGCTTAAAGTCTTTTTATTCTGATCTAGTTTGATCAGACCTGATAAACAAAAAGCAATAAGAGTTAAATTTTTATGACACCCTTATGTAGAAAATATTCTCTATGCATTTTTAGGTATATTTGAGGGACGCAAATTGTGTTCCCATTTTCTATGTGACTTAATTATTATTTTTCCTTACAGAAACAGCGTCTTATTCTGTTAAGACAAGTTTTTGTGTCAGCGAAGGCGATCTTTTTTTCTTTGGGTCTCCACGTCCGCCCTTAGAAATTTGCCATGCCATTAACATAAATCAATCTGGACTTGGTGGCGCCTGTTTGTTTTAGTTTGAGTGTGACCCCCCTACAGATTTCGACTTACCCCCCCATTGCTCATAGCTCTACCCAAGGAATAGACCCCTAGTTACGTCGGAAGACTTTGTTTTGCAGACACCTGACTTGGAGCATGGTGATAATAAAGTAGTGTCGGTCAGAGAAATATAGGAAAACATTTCACTGGCACCCATGTGTGGGATTGGCCAGGAAAATTCGTTACAATGTTATCCACGAATTTAAGTATGAAGGGCATCTGAAATGAAAGTGACGGAAGGGTTGTTTCTATTAAGTGATCAAGTATAATCTGGGCGATAATCGGTGAAACTAAACAATGGTTACGCAATCGTATAAGCCAGCATAAAAGCGATAATAAAATAAATAAAAAATCTTGTGCTCTTGCAACACATCTAAATAAAGAAACACATAACGCTAATTTTGACGATATACAAATTTTAGAAATAGAAAACAATTACAAAAAACGATTATTTTTGGAATCTTTTCATATTAAAAACAACAATTCTGCAATAAATTTCAAATCCGATATTGATAATTTAAATACAGTTTATTCATTACTATATAAATTAAGTAGGCGCATAAAGACAGCAAAGCCATAATTCACACTCACCATGTATATCGTTAAAATGTAATTCATATAAAATATCAATTCTCAATTGCGATAACTAATCAGTATTAACATGCAAACCAACAACACTATATTGTGAGAATCTTGTTTGAATTAGTGACCGTTCTTATATGTTATAGTTTCTAAGTTTTAAACTAATTTTATTTTTATGACTGTTATTTTTTAAAATTTGTTTCATGTTTTAAAAGTAACTGCTTTTATTCTATTGATGGTTTTTCGAATTACTCAGAGCGCACATAGATTGTAAGTAACATCTATTTTGTATATTTGTATTACAACCTATCACTTATAGGTCATGACTAAGGAAATAAATTATCCGAAACGTCGACAAATTTATAAATGAGCGTTTTATTAATGAGTGGACGAACATATTCCCAAAGAAGATTCTAACACCTTAAACATTTTATATTATTATTAGTTATAACGTCCGATAACACAGCTGCTATACTATATATATATATATATATATATATATATATATATATATATATATATATATAATACTCACCGTACTGTAACAAATTTACTATGCTTTAACTCTTTCGATGATTCTCGTATATTATGATTCTGTTACTTGGGTATTGCTGAGTCGACCGATCAGGGTTCACCCCTCGCCCCTCGATCGTCAGGCCCTTTGGATCTGACGTTGCGTACCACCTTTAGCAATAGCGAGTGTTTCTCTATCTTCACCGCCCCCGGTGTAAGCCGTACATAACACATGGTGGAGGCGCCGAGTTTGTTTATTTTTGGTGGTTTCGGCATGCCCACCAGAGCACTACTAAATTCAATTACAATGGTTTTCCTTTTGTGACAGGTGCACAGATTTTAACAACTGATATAGTTTTTTATTTTTTTTTAAATATCGAGTATGGTAGATTTAAAAATCGGTTCGACTAACATACAGTACCAGCCAGGACAAACGACAATTGACAATTCCATTCCAGTGCTTTTGGATTGGGCGAATCAAGTGCATCTACCAATTGAAAGTTATTTATCGGAGTATGCAAAGTTTTTATCAAGAATTATTGACCGTTGGTATTTGTTAAAGCTTGAATCAGATTCAGCCGGCACTTACTCTTTCACTTATGAATTTTATGTATTTGTAAAAGAGGTGATGCAAACATTTATCATTTTTGCTAGTATCATGGGATATTCTTGGGACAAAACGTTAATGTAAGTTACCGGATGGCCACAAATGCAAGCACACCTACCCATTCCCATGATACGCACAGCAAACAAAAAACCACAAATAAGCACGTTAACTCTTAACGAAACGGATAAAAACCCTCGGACGATAATATTTTACGCCAAGGACATCCTTATCCAGATAACCAACATCCGTATGAAATACAGTCCCAACACAAATTAAATTTCCATCAACCACTAATCTTAACATTAACTTACAATTAGACGATTTGGTAACTCGCAAGAAACCCACAGCAGAGACGATCACACAAGACGCAGTAATCACTAACATGGCCGACACCACAATTGAATCGCTCTTCGACGTGCGATCCATTCCCTGCGATCGCACCTCAGACTGCTATCTCCACTACCACCGTCACCAAAAGCAGCTATTCAAAACACACCAAATATATTCCGAGAAGTAGAATAGTGTAATGACACCGACTGCATCTGCCAGGTCTATCCCCGGTAGAGTTCGACGGAGTTGTGTCCTGCTAAGCTTGGGGCATCACGTCCACGACGTCTGCCAAAGTATACCGAAGATCACCGAAGACGTCTGAGCCCTCCAAACCTACGATTAATCGCTAGTCGCCCCACTCCATTGACTATTGTACTTCACGACTCAAGTCTGAAGCCGCTCGAGAAGTTCCGAAGACCACCGAAGACTTCCGAACCCTCCAGCCTTGTAAATATTGCACAGTAACAACAGTCAATTTTAAATATTTGCTAGTTACATTATTATTGAGCCTTACTATTCAATTTATAAAGTCTTCCGAGGAGTTCCGAAGACGACCGAAGACTTCCAAACCCTCCTGATCTGTAAATATTGCATATTAGTAATACTCAATATTAAATATTTGCTAGTTACATTATTATTGAATCTTACTACTCAATTCCGAAGCCACCCGAGGGGTTCCGAAGACAACCGAAGATTCACCAATTCATACCTGTAAATATTGTAAATAATAGTTTTAAACTTCCAAACACAACCCTTTGGGACCACACGAAGCACCCCGAAGAGCTCCGAAAACCATCAAAGCCGTCTCCACCGCCCTCAGCCCTATAGACATCCAGAATACAAGCATTCAAGTTTATTTTTGGCGTTCACAAGCAAACCCAGGCTCCCGAAGAGCCCCCGAAGATAACTAGAGACTGCTGAACTACTCCAGGAAGCAAGTTCAGTCCAGTTCAATTTTATCTTATGTATTTTCTTGGAACTTATAATTATTATACTTCTGGTATTAAACGATTAACTGAGCCAAGCCTTCTTGCTTTAAGACACCGCCCCCTTTGAACGATAACATAGGGATTTATTTATATTTATTTATTTATCAAGGACACGTGGTTTAACAAATTTAAGCAATACTTGTTTTTTCAATTCCATTATGCAATGCATTGGACCAATACCATACTTATTACAAGTGCCTCTTAAAACTTCAGAGTCTGAGCAATATTATCAACTACCAGATGACAAAGACTCATCAGTATTAGATTCAGTTGACGAAAAATTAGAAGAACAACAACCTTTAAATTACATTTTAGCTAAAACGTTAAAAGAACAACAAAATGGTAAATCAGGCGTATATAATCACAGTATGCTGTTTTCAAGACTTACAAAAGGAATGTCACAGCTTACTGGAAACCAACAGCATGACGCACATGAATTATTGCGGCATTTGCTAGAAGCAGTGAGGGAAGACTGTTTGAAAAAATACCAAAGAGTTGAACTATACCCCAAAACAGATCTATTAAGTGTCGAAGAAGATAAAAAAAATTTATACTCTTATGAGCAACACGCTTCTGAATTAGTATCACCATGGAATTATAATACGCTTCGCAAAGAAGTGACATTCTTTATAAATTACGTTGAATTTAACGTACCAAAAATTCATGACCTTCAGTCATTATTCTGTAGGTACACACAACTACACGTGTTGGTTTTGAAATATTTTCAACTAATGTTGATTGTGCGAAAGGATATATTGGAAAGCTATTAATTCGGCAAATGTTCAAGTGTTGGGGGATCTTGCTAGCCGCAGGCTGCTTAACCCCCTTCACATACTACTGAATGTCGGGAAAATGGGTACATATTTGTAAAATAATAGAAGGAAAACCAAACTGCATCTAACAAAAAAGAGCAAGGGCTAGGTTCGAAGACAACAAACATAGAAACCAGGAAAAAATTGTTAAAAGCATAGGTGGAAAACAAAAAAAAATAGGAGAAATAGAAGGGCAGGACACGTTCTAAGATATTTTTGGGGAATTGTGCGAGATATATTACAAGCGTAGATATGAAAAAAAGAGGTAGAGGTAGACCTAGTAAAAGATGCAGACTCTAGAAATTTCAGGGATTTTATATTAGTAGGCTGTGCCATCTGTAACGACCCAGAATTCGCAAATATAGTATCGCTTCCTTCAGCTTCTTGCTATAGTACTTAGCCATTTTCACACACTTTCAAAAGCATTGTACTTTATATATCTTCACCGCTGTAGAACATAGAAGAGTTAAAGTCGGAACCTTATTAGCTTTGATTACGAGCGTAACCTCGCATAAGGTATGGCTATTTGAGAGCAGTGTCAATACCAGGAGGTTAACCATAGATATAGAGTCATATAGAAGAGAATTCGTAACGGTAGTGCGTTATTTATGCAAACGTTAGATAATGGAAGTGAGGTTACTTGTTTGAGTTTGTTTAATGAACTTTTAGTATGAAGGCAGCCTGTAAAAATTATAGATAGGGGGAGTACATTTAATAACGTGGCTATTCCAAAATGATATTAAATTATAAGAAAGACTTAAAATAGTAAAGCACCTAGTACATTTTTATAAAAACAGCAAAAACGATAGGGACTTTACTCTCTTAATATTAAATTTAGAAAAATACAAATAGACACTGGGTAAATAACCGACATATAAAAGTATAATTGTACACATCCACACGAGTTCACAACAAACCATTGAATCATAGAATTTGACAGATACGCCGTACAACTTTAATAGTCATAGAACCAACCATAAAAAATTAATACGTTACATGTAAAGGGTGGGAGGAATTAAAAGCTCACACGAATTCAAAAAAATTGCAACCATGCTAGATTACGCTCAGTATTCATAAACTCATAAACAACAGCCATAAAGGATGTGTTGAAAACGTATACAAATGACCATTCACGCGAAGAGATTGACATCGACCTCGACCTTAGGACCTTTTTACACGCACCTTTATTGAGAACTGGGGTAATAATCATGGAAAGTGGTAACTTATAAAAGCAATGCATAATAAAGGAAGGAACGTTTAATCAATTTATTTATCCATCATCTTTAGTTATTTGAGATCAGAGCAAAGCTTCGAAGTCGACACGCAACCATCGTATTAAGGATAAGGTTATACATCGTGTATTAAAGCTACGATAGTAAAAGCCTCGGAGCTGTTAGTAAACTGGTGTCTTGACGTGAGCAGGAACGTGGCGCTTAATAATACCGCTAATTGTGAAAGTCGTCTGTTTTTGGAGCTTTTATTCAACCTGAAGTTAGAATAACTAATCTATCTGCAAAAACTTCCTGCACAGGAAAGTTGGCGGAGCTTTGTAGAGGGTAAACCAACACAACCGTAGGTCTATTAAGTTTTTGCTTTCCATTTTATAAAAATTACATGCTGTTTTGTATCCAACAATTGTGATTGAAATCTGCAAGCTCGATTACTATGATGGACGCTTACGTTGATGCACGCTTATTTTAAAGCGTATGGTAAAAACATAATATTTCATACAAAAAGCTTATTGTTGTAGAGGAAAAATAGTAATTAGAAACTGAATTGATTAACTGTTATGTATCGGCCTAATGGATACTGTTTAAGTAGCATTCCGGTACTAGTGAGATAGATATGGGTATGGACTATACGATAGGGATGGTTAGAGTACCATGCAAGATAACACTCACTGTTTCTAGTCTTTTAATTTACTTGACGGCTTCTTTACTTCACATATAGGTTCATTTGTCAATGGCATTAACACTCGTAGAGGCCTGGCCTTTTAGGAAAGAATCAGAATGTCAAACTAGGAAATTAATAGAGGTTATGTATGCATATAGTATCGTACCTTATTTTTGCCGACATCCGTATCACCTCTTAGTGTTCATGTACCCACGCTCCAGGAAATCGCGACCGAGGTTATATATCTAAAGCGCTAAATATAAAATCGGCAAACGGGGGGGGGGGGGCTTACATACCGTCCATTTAAAATTACAAAATTTTATCACCTGGAACACGTAGAGATAATATCCAGTTAAGCATGAAATGCAAGAGGCAGATGAGAAAATTAAAATCTGAACTAAACCTACCAGTACCGCCCAGAAAATACGCAAACCACCCCGTCGGAACCCGAAAATAGTTCACTAATACGACCAAGCGGCCAAGAAAGAGACAAGTTATTGGTACCATTTAGGTAGATAAGATCACTCACTTTAAAGGCAGAAGCAGAACGATCCCACTTAACTCGCGGAGAAAGGCGTTTGTATATTCTCGTGACCAACAAAAGATTTAAGTTATCTAGTATAATCTTTGCCAGTGAGAACGAGGACTAATGTCTTCAGGTAGAGTTACTTCTGGAATACTCAATATGGGGCCGCCAATCAAAAAATGTCCAAAAATTGTTCTGATCATCATTTAGACCAGAGGAAACGGCGCATAAGGGGCGACTATGTAGTACGGCCTCTACTTGAGCGGATATTGTTGCAAGCTCCTCATACAAGAGAATGTTTGCAGAGGGTGCGAAACAATAAAGCTTTAGCGGAGTTTACACATAGATGCTCAAATTCCGCCGAAATTGGCATTCGAAGGAGCGTTAAACTTTCATTTAATATGCCGACTAGGCAGCGCAGAAAATATTGTTTTCTGATTGGCCTTGAAGAATTCATGAGCTTCCTTTAGGCAGTGAGAAACCTCAACAAATTTAGTACGGCATCAGAGTAAAAAAATAAGAAGGAACTCGACAGGAAGTAAACCTGGTCAAACAAGCCACAAAGGCTTCGATAGAGAGCTCAGAGATTAATTCGAGGTAAACAGCTTAGGTGCAGAAGCTGACAAAAAAGTATAGATACGCTTTCATAAAGGGTGCGTTGCGACGAGACGAAATCTTGATTACAAAGAAACAGGAAAAATCAATACTAGTGTGAGTATTTGTTGGACTAAACTGAAACCCGAGCGGGAGATAAAATCGCCATTAAGGGCTGAGGGGCTTAGCAATCAAACGACAGTACGATATACACTTGTGAATACGTTGACAAACTAATAACCTTAACCCGACAATCCAATATCTATATGAGATCAGAGCTTAGGTCGTCAAAGGACCTGAATGTAGAGATAAAAGATGAAACTAATCACATATGAGTTTTGGTAAATGTGACTCTTTGGGTAACAAGAGAGGATTCTTATTATTATAAGAGAACAAAGAATTTTGTAACCAACCGCCCACATAACGAAAACCACGGATCAAGGAATGTAATTAGCTACTCAAGGAATTGAATGGGGTTTTTTGTTTTCTTATATACGTGATTTCAGAAGCAAAGTAATGTCGCTGAATAATGAGTACGCATTTTTTCAATGCCTTACCCAGTTCACTGACGGAAAGCGGGGTTAGTAATTTGTTGCGCGATTATAACAATTGTGGGTGAATCGGTTTATATATGCTACCTTATATTGCAAAGCAGTAGGAGATGAGAATCTCTCAATTAATTGGATGATGTCATTTTCTACTAAGGACGCTACAAGTGTGTGAAGCACTTTAAATTTGGAAACCTCGTCAACAAAGATCGGTGGAACTGTGAGGTTCTCACTGGAAAAAAATTTATACTGGTCGATGAGACCATGCCACCACAAGTTATTATCCTAAAATTGAGATGGGGAGAGGCCCCTAGATACGGCATCAGCCAGCTTAAATTTATTTGATATATGATTCCACTGAAGGATAGAGGTATATTCAAGAAGGAGATTAACTTAATTTGATAATTGAGTTTTCAATAGGTGGGGCGGGGTGGCTACCAAGTTAGAATTACTTGTGGGTCAGAAGATAACGTTATATCTTGAATTGAATAGCAGAACCCCTCTGAAGTAATAAAGTGGACTAACTTTGCTAGCAAAAGAGCAGCCAACAGCTCTAAGCGTGGAATCGTAAGAGTTTTTAAAGGCGCCACCTTACTTTTGGCTTGTAACAGGTTTCAAATAACTGAATCTTTGAAATCGCATACAAATATACGCATGCACCGCAGCCTTTCTCACTAGCATCACAAAATGCTATTAGCAAATAGGAAGCATTAGCTAACGTCAAACGACTTGGTATATTTATTTGTAATAGACTAGGGAATTTGTTGCAAAATCGTTGCCATTCGAGACACAATGTAGACTCATGAGTATCGTCCCAGTCAATGTGCTGTAACCAGAGTCTGTAAAAAATGTTTGATCAAAAAATATCAACGGTGCTAGCTACCCTAAAGGATCAAAAAGCGAGCCATGTGAGAGAGTACGTTTCGTTTAGTGAGCAATCCTTCGAATGGAGTTACATGATAGGTAAATGTATCTAAAGATGTATTCCAAACCAGGTCCAAAATTTTGATACCGTTAATATGATCAGAAAATGTTAAAGGGGCGTCGAGTTTGAAATCGTCAAAATTTTCCAATAAACTAACACAGTTACTAGGTCATTTCCTCAATTGAAATTGGCTGAGATAAAAAGAGTTTTGTCAATTCATATTGGATTGCATAGCGGCGACAATAGAATCGACAACAGAAATGACGTCGTTCATGTACGTGCGACTTCGGAGAGCCTGAGAAGCTAAAGGATACGCACTTCTCTCATCTTTAACTAGGTGTTGGAGTATCCGTTGAGCCAAGAAGGCAGTAGGAGTGAGGGTGTGGGTAAGAGTTTATAATCCAAACTCCTAAATAGGTTCGTTGGAGCACGCCAAAATATATGTTAAAATTGACAGTCTTCATATTTAACTTTTCGGCTATGGACATATGACCTAGAGTAAGATATTCCTTAAGGAATTTGCTATAAACCATTTGATTCTCAGGGGTGCGGAGTAAACGACTCTTTAAATTCATGTAGCTTTTATAAGCTATGCGACCATTACTAACTATTAGTTGGTTAACATTAAGGTTAAACGGAAGTGAAACTATATACTGATCGGAGTTATTACTCTCACAGGTTTCTATAAAATAAGTTTCGCAATAAACATCTTCAGGAAACCCATATTGAAGGTCCGCTTATTTCTTCAGTTTCCCAAAAAATGTTTCATAATCTTATTTATATCATTAGAAATAAAAAGTGAGGTAGGCTAATAACTGTCAATGAAGTTAGGAACCTGACCCAAATGAACAAGCCCAAAATTGGTTTGGATGGCTAGTGGTTTGTCTGGAATAATATTGGCGCACTCCAAAAATAGCACCTGTGAACATATCTTCGTTCCTACCAATATGTCCATGAACAACGTTTTATAAAAATTCCCATAGACTAATTGCAAAAATTCGAATTTGATGCACCGATAGTGGTAACGCGCATCCTGTAATACTTATTTTGAGCTAAACACGCAGTTTACTAATCTCTTAAAGTTAATGAGGGCATTAGAAAGTCCCTTCACCTGACGAGAATCATAACCACGACGCAAACCCAATTGCTAACCACAATTGGAAATGGCATACATTTACGAACCAGAATCTAAAGCACATTCCACAGGTTAAAATTCACCATTGACGTCTAATGTACTGGTTTTAATAGTACCTAGGAGCATCGAGTGAGAATATACCACGTTTAAAACATTAAATATTTCAGGACTTGTTGTAAGCTTGTATTTGTTGTTTAATATGTCTATTTGAACTCGACGGCTTCTTCAGTTTATATACAAGTTCAATTGTCAACAGCGCTAACACTGGTAGAGGCGTGGCCTTTTAAGAAAAAATAAGAATGTACAAACTAAAGAAAATTATTAGAGGGTATGCACATTCTACCATGCCTCATCGTTGCTGGCATTTGTTTTGGCTTTTAGTGTTCACGCGCGCATACTCCCAAAAATCGCGACCGAGGTCATAGCTTCAACGCGGCAAATATAAAATCAGCAAACAGCACGTACAGGCTATCAATGATAAATTGAGTTGTTATCTTTTTTTAATGACACGCTTATTTAGCCAGAGTTGGGGAAGACGTAATTTTCTCTATTACAATTTACTGTGATAATCAAGTTTGATAATATAGAATAGGTGTATAAGAATTGAAGTTTTTTATTTATGTTCATATAGATTAGTAGAAGAAGGCAGAGAGGTTCTAATCAAAGCTCTGTTGACCTCTAACTGCAGTGGAAACCGCTAAATCATCTATCGGAAAACTCATTTTCCGGGAAGGCATTATCCGTATGGCTTGGTGCCCAATGGCTTTCTTAGACAGACTAAGACATTTCAAGGTAGATGTATCAGTATATAGTAAAAGTGTTAAAATTGTATACCGATAAAAGTTATTTTGCGTTTATAGGACCCATCCCGCATTACTGAAGCTAACCGATGTAGTCCTTTGTTAATCCGTCACTTCGCCTTGTAGAGTAAAATTAATTCAGATACTTAACGTCAATTCAGCACACGACCAATTCAGTGTCAGATTCTACAAACCGTATTCCGCTTCAGTTACGCAAGAACATTTTAAGAAGAAATTCATACCGGGATTCAAACCCGTACCTGTTCTGTGCAGCCTAGGATTCAAGTCCCTGGTTTACAACACCAAGGAGGTGTTTCTTTTTAAATTATTTTTTGTTATGAAGTTTTTATGAACCCATTTATTACAACTGAATAAAGTTTCTATAGCCTTTTATTATTTTTCATAAAAGATTATTGATTTTAAATTTGGGTTAAAGTAGTTACCATTCATAGTAAGATTATTTATTTATTATTTAAAAATTTTACAAAAGGATTAATTCTAAAATTATTATTTCGTATGATACACTAATTTTTACGTACCGTAATTCACATAATGTATGCTTTAGTTCCATTCCGAATGGACCTACACCTTGAAAAGTTACAGATTACTAGAACGAGTGGAGTGGCTCCCGCGTTTGTGTGATTTAAAGGGCGAAACTACAGGTTCAACTAAGGTAGTAGGGTATTTAGTGAGGAACCTGACTAAGACAGATCCCCAAAAGGGGGCAGCAGCTCCTTCGGCAGAGATCACTGTTGCGATGTGGAAGGCAACGGGAAATCACCACATTACCTCCCAAGTACACTGTGTACTTAAATTGTTATTAAAGATTATGGTATCTTCTGGAGTAAAAAATTCTGGAGTTAGAATAGTCCTCCATTTGGAGCTCCGGGGGTTGTGATCGAAAAATATAAAAAGGAGCGGTGAACATTCTGCGAGTCGGAGCGTGGAATGTCAGAAGTATGAAGCAAGTAGGTACGCTAGAAAACTTGAAACTTGAAATGGATAGGTTAGCACTGGATATAGTAGGGATCAGTGGAGTTCAGTTGCCAGAGGCGGGGTATTTTTGTAGCGATGACTTTAAAGTAATTCACACAGGATCATAGGAAGGAAATTCGGGTGTGGGGTTGGTTATGAAAAAAAAGATTGGGCACTGGGTAGAAAACTACCTACAAAAGAACGAAAGAGTACTGAAGGTTAGATTAGACTCTAAACCAGTAAATATAGTAGTAATACACGTATACATGCTCACCTACAGCTACAGTGAGGAAGAGGTTGAAGCGATCTACAAAGATATCGAAGACATACTAAGATACGTAAAAGAACACGAACATTTAATAATTACGGGGAATTTTAATGCAGTGCTAGGTGAGGATAGGGAAGGAGCGGTAGTGGGTTATTTGGTCAAGCACGAGTAACGACAGGAAAAATAGGCTCGTAGAATTTTGCGACGACAACAATTTAACTGTCACAAACACATTATTTCAACATCTTACTAGAAGACAATGCACGTGGAAGATGCCAGGAGAAATAGGAAGGTATCAAATAGATTGTATTCTTGTTAGACTACGGTTTATGAATTATGTAAGAGAATGTAGAAACTACCCAGAAGGATATAGACACTGACCACAACATCGTAATTATCAAGGCCGCTCTTAAATTTAAAAATTTTAAAAAAGGAACTTTGACTTTGAGAAAGTAAAAGACTGTAGAAGCTATCCAGAAGCAGATATAGACCATTGTAATAATGAAGGTCGCTCTTAAATTAAAAAATTTGAAATAAAGAAACAGAAAAAGGCACCTTGACTTTTAGAAACTAAAAGATAAAGATATCTACGAATGATTTGAAAAAAGTCAAAGAAATTGCTGAACAATATGGGGAAAATTTCTTATACTAAGGAAATAGAAACAGAATGGAATAACATTAAATCCAGCTTAGACATTGCGAGCAAAGTTATTCTGGGGTATACACAAAAATAAAATAAAAAACCATGGGTAGCAAAGGATATCCTGAATTTAAAGAAGAAATACTAAAATACAAATACAGGAAAGCTAAAGAACAATAGATTGATGAAAAGAGCAACGAGGTACAAACTAAGATGGAAATTGGAAAGACAGACGAAGCATAAAAACTAATTAGAATGAACTTTAGTGATATAAAACCGTATAGCAAAAATATAAGGAACGCAATAGGAAACGACATTATAGAAAATGTAGAGAAAGTAACTACATGGCAGGAATATATAGGGAATTTATATTTTGGAGGGGAACTAACAGCATTAGAACGGGAAACAAACATTGAAAATGATAACCTAGGATATGCTATACAAACGTAACATCATAGTCATAGATGTGAAAATTTTAGAACAATAATTTTTATAGCACACGTGTCAAAAATATTAACCAGAATTGAACAAAGACGAGTCGAAAAACGAGCTGAAGAAATACTAGGAGAAGATCAATTTGGATTAAGGCGAAACACGGGAGGCTATTTTAGTTCTCAAGGTGATAATGGAGAAAGCATTAGAGAAAGGAGAAAGCGTGTACATAGGGTTTGTAGATCTGCAAAAAGCATTCGACAATGTAAAATGGAAAAAAATGTTAGAAATACTCAAAAAGATTGGAATGAGTTTTAGGGATAGACGTATAGTACATAGCTTATACAAAGAGCAAACAGCGGTAATAGAATTAGAGCAGGAATGTAGAGAAGTAAATATTAGAAAAGGAGTGAAACAGGAATGTGCCTTATCCCCATTAATTTTTAAGTTGTACATCGAAGAGGCAATCATACTGTCAAATGCAGAGAAAACATTTGGAATTATTATGCAAGGGCAAAAGATTGATATGCTTAGATTTGCAGATGATATAGAGGTATTAGCATCTAGCAAGAAAGAGTTAAAAGTTGCTCTTAATAAAATGGGAACAGTTCTAACAGAGAGATACGGTATGAAAATTAACAAAAATAAAACTAAAGTACTACTATGTAAAGGAGGAAAATATAAAACAAAAACAACAATACAAATGGGTAGCGGGAACTAGATTTTGTTACGTGCCGAAATCGGCCGTAAACATTTATATAGTTTTAATATGCGGGAATTTCGCGCCACAAATTTGAAAGACTTGTTGGGCGTATTTCCGTCACTTCAGAAGTGCTTTACACGAATTTCGCGCCGACGCGTGTGGGGGAAGAAGAAAGTGGAGAATTTCCGAAAGACGCCGAGGGACTGGCCTTTGAAACGTGAATAGGAGTGGTTGGTCTGGTATCGTATCGTATCTTTTGATTATGTAGATTCCCTTTGCCTTTTGATTATCGTTCCTCAACCCGTTCCTTATTATTACCTCTACATAGGGAAAAGATACCGAATCTGGAAGCAACCTGGTAGAAGATCCACGACCCGAGATATATTAACGAGTCCACGGAGCCCCGCAGCCGCCATCATGAAATGATTCTGAGAGAGTCCACGAGCGACCATCAGGAAGAAATTCTGGAGGAAGCTTTACCTATTCACGTGAGTATCCCTTAGGGGACATTGTAAAATTTATATATATATATATATATATATATATATATATATATATATTACTCATATTTAGACCAGGGTAGAAAATTAATGAATTACATAAAATAATTTTAATCACCGTGTATAATGAATATTATTAGATAATACGCGTTATTAAAACCGGGAAGCATAAAAATTTATTAGTTTCAGTAAAAATCAGAGATTTAAATCATGTACAAGACGCTTTATATCAAAAGAAACAGTATGAAAAAGCTCTGAGAATTAATATTATGTTTGAACACCTGCGTAGTTTAAATGTCATGTACGGCGAAAATTTTGTAGATAACAAATGGTTTCAAAGAATCTTGGAGAAACCGGGGCTTAATATTCACGGGAAGGCGCGATACGGGGTTATTTAACCCAGATAGTCCACATGGACTGAAAATAATCGATAATAAAGAATATCAATTTGCACCAATACGAACAGGTTAGAAAAGGAAAGAGAAAATGCGTCAAGCAAAGACACATATAGTAAAAGGCGTGATTTAAGCAACGTCACGAGGGTCACAATTGGTTGAAAATAGGATGCAAATATCAGAGGTAGAAACAACAATTTCTGTACAAAATTAATTAGTTTTTCTCGGACATGTTTGCGTGCCGTGTGAGAATTTCTGAGATTTTCAACTGGCGAGTGCAAAATTCGTAAAAACCGACGCACAGGCTACGGACTTGGAACATAGCATGAGAAATTCTTAAGAATTGTCTGTTTTGAGGACAAAAGCGACGTGCCGGCTATCCGCTATATATACCGGGGGTAATATGAATTTCGCTCTCTTAGACTTTTGACTATTCGATGCGTTAAAAGCTCTCTTAGATCTTCGACTTGATTGAACGCGTTATACAGTGCTTTTTAGTCTTCCGGTTTTAATATTAAATAATTTAAACAGTTTGCTCGAATATTATGTGATTTAAAACAGCTTGTTCTTTACGTGCTACAATGAATGTACGTTAGTGCACTTAGAAAAGAAGATACAAGGTAATAAAGTTTAGTATCACTGTACCAATTGGTAAAATTTACTATGACAAATAAATACACAAAAGTAGGCAGTTTTGGCGTATCTTGGTGAAAGAAGTATGAATTTCTTTGTTATTTTTCGGGGGTATTAATACTTAAATGGTGCATAAACGTGTCTGGATCCACGAAATAAGGGTCAGATATACACAGAGGAGTTCCGGAAAAGCCCTGAAACAACTTTAAATAAATGGTGATGGAGAAAAATTTTTAAAGCGTTGAGAATCAGAAGCCGTAATATATAACCCAGTTGGAATGGTGTGATTAACAAAAGGGACGATGTACATTGAAGCTACGAGTGCAAGTAACCTTCAGGTAAATTATACTATTTTGTTTGAACTTTGAGATGTTGGTGTGTGTTGAATAACTTTATAATTTGTTTATTTAAAATGGACAGTAGTGGAATTGTACTAACAATAATATTTTAATTTTAAGGTGAAATTTGCTTGTTTAAGTAGAAAGGGGTATTTAGTATTGATGTTCTGGATTATGATAAAAATATGAGTATGTCTTTGAGCTCAATTAGACGAACCTGGTTAATTAACGTAAAGGGGTGGTAGATGCTCCCTTTGTACTCTGCATATATTGTTATAGTAATTAGTAGGCATCCTACAAGGACTTTAATTCTGGATGCACATTACAATGAAAATAAATTTAATTTGGAAAGTTTCCGATATTAAAATTTATGCTGAATATTAATTTTGAAATTTTAATGTATTGTGAATATTGATGTAAATAGAGTTGACGTTGATGTTTGTGGTAGGAATGTGTTTGTTTTTTATGTATGAGGATGAAAGCTATCTAGAGGAGCAGCCGAGGCGATTAACAGAAGAAAATCAACAGACCAGGTAATTCAAGAGGTTTCACAGCATTCTTGGCGCCCAACGTGGGGCTCGATTATAAAGCGTAGTTCACGGATTTTGTAGGTTTCACAGCATTCTTTGGCGACCCAAAAGTGAGGCTCGAGTTCCAAATAAAATTTTGTGATTTTAATCCAGGAAACTGGCGATCTGAGAGAGAGTTTCTGTGTGTATAAATTTAAGAGTATTTTAGAGTGTGTGTGAGTGATTAGAACGTATGCAGAGAAAAGAGTGGTTAAGGAGTCAAGGAGTGGAAATTGGAAGTGACGATAGTGCATTGCGTGGGAAAAATTCGAAAATGGAAGAAGCTGGAGGCAGTAGAGATCAGTCGAGGACGGAATCAGGGGATCAAGGAAATGAGTTAATGATGAGAATGTTAGAGGAAATGCGATTAGCTAGGGAAGAATCTAATAGAGCTAGAGAAGAATCGAAGAGAGCGAGGGAGAAGTCCAACCAAAAATTAGAGCAGATAAGCGGAAAATTGAACAAAATACTAAAGAATTTACAGAATTTAAAGATAGTCTTACCGTGAAACTGAGGGAAGTAGAAAATAGGGTTGAAAAAAATGAGCGTGATATTACAGGTCTTCGACAGGAAATGGGACATTTAAGGTCCGAAGTACGCATTTTTTGTGAAGAAGAGATTAATATAAAAATGACTGAAGTGACAGACTCATGTAGGGATCAGTTAGGCAGGGTAGAACGCGAAGTTAGTAGTATCAAATACAACATGTCAAATTTAACGGGGGAAGGTCCCAGATTTTCTACAGGTGGAGTATCATTGGACCAACACATGAAGTTTTATGGCGATAACAGGGTAAATCCACAAATTTTTATTAATAGTGTAAGAAATCTAGTGGGAAATTTATTTGACGAACAGACTAAACTAAATACGATAAAGGCTTTATTAAAGGACAATGCGGAAGCGTGGTACAATTTAGTAGGACAGGACATAGACACGTATCAGGACTTTGAAAACAAATTTTAAAGCACTACTGGAGTGACCACAGACAAGACCAGGTACGAGACGACTTAATCACAGGGAAATTTAAGGGAGAATTTTCAGGAAGTAGGGAGCAATATGCTATACGCAAGTATAGCATAGCAAAGCAACTGAACCCACCACTGACGGACCGACAAATTATTAAGTATTTATCACGACACTTCGAGGCAGAAATAAGACAGCACGTAGCACTACAGAACATAGTGGACAGAGAAATGTTTCTAGAATACTTGCAGAGGTACGACGACGTAAGTAGTGGACGACCTCGGGATAACAGGGATAGACAGATCAACACAGTTAGGTTTGACAATAGACGGGACAACTACGCTAGACGGGGGAATAGTTACGGATACCAGCGACAGAATTGGGAACAGAGACGACCATACGTTAGGAGTAATAGTTTAGGAAGGGACCTGCACCGAGACCGGGACCTACCAGAATGAATAGTTCACCAGACATGAGCGGGACTGCCAATACAGACACGGAACGAGTGGAAACGCCTAGGACATACGCTGAGGTGACGGCTAGACCAGGACCGAGTAGGGAAAACAGACCTGGACAGGATTTTTAGAACGCGACAGACCACTAGATTTCAGTGTAAATGTATATGAACATCCACGTGAATTTTTCAAAATTGAGGAGGAAGTAGAGCCAGAAACTAAGGAAAAATTATGTTTGCCAATTATTAATTTAGAAATTTTTGAGAATAATGTAGAAGTATTACTTGATACAGGGGCAGAGGCGAGTTTAATATCGGAGGAATTCGTCAGCAAAATTAGGGATAAGGTTTGTGATAGAATTATGCCTATAAAGCGTAGCCATTTAGTAGCTCAAATAAAAAGAAGTTTGCTGTAGTAAATAGTATTGTGGTGCTTAGGATAGATATAGGAGGTTTAAGCTGTGAACAGGAGTTTGTAATTGTACCTGGACTGAAGTTTCAGAGCATTTTAGGTGTTGACTGTATGATGAAGTTAGGGGTTTTGATAGATATGGAACGGAAGGTAATAAGGATTAATGATAGGGTAGTGCCATGGAAGGGCAGTTATGAAGTCACAGAGGATGACACGGGGTTATTAAGTATTAATGTAGTAGAGGTAGAGGATGATGAAGGTAAACAGATCAACACAATAAGATGTCCAGAGGATAGGAGAGTAGAGGTTCAAGCTTTATTACAAAACATGCAGAATTAGTGGGGGTAGAAGCAAGCACAGCGTTAGGCTATGAGCACAGATTGGAAGTGGATAATTCAGAACCGTTCAACGCAAAGGTTTATCCAATTCCAGCAGCATATCGGGAGCAGGTGAAGACAGAATTAAATAAAATGTTGGAAGATGGCATAATAGAGGTATCAAACACTCATTTCATAAATCCGTTGGTGGTAGTTAAGAAAAGGATGATAGCATTCGTTTATGTTTAGATGCACGAAAAATTAATCAACGGACCAAACCGCAATTCCATTGTCCACCATCCATGGACACACTTTTGACGAGATTAAGTGGCAAGTTTATTTTAGTAAATTAGATTTAAGGAATTCATTCTGGCTGATTCCATTACACAAAGATTCTAGAAGGTACACAGGATTTTCCGTAGAGGAAAAATCTATAATTTTAAGGTAGTACCGTATGGTTTGTCAACGTCAAGTGCAGCATTAATTAAGGCAATGCAAGCAATTTTAGGAGCATATGAGCAATTCTGCATACACTATGTGGATGATATTTTAATTTTTAGTGAAACTGAGGAACAACATTACTCTCATTTAGAACGGATATTATTAGAGCTTAAATTAGCAGGATTGAGGCTGAATATAGAAAAATGTGAATTTTTCCAAAAACCGTTAAATTTCTGGGGTATGTGGTGAACACTTAAGGTATGTGTATCGATAAAGAAAGATTGTCCGAACTTTTGACATATCCGAGACCTAATAACATTAGGAAATTAAGAGCTTTTTTGGGGGTCCTTAACTTTTATAAAAAGTTTGTACCGGGATTTGCTGAAAAAGCGAGTCCATTGTTTAAACTTCTGAAGAAGGGAGTACGATGGAGTTGGACGGAAAGTCAAGAGGCAGCATATTTAACACTGTTGGAACAATTTCACGACCAACTAATTTTGAGGCATCCCAGATTCGATGTAGGTTTCGTACTGAGGACGGATGCATCGGATAGTGCATTAGCAGCAGAGTTGTACCAAGTACAAGAGGGGGAAGAGGTGCCCATATCTTTTGTTTCACGCACACTGAAGCCGCATGAAGTAAATTACACGATTAGTGAAAAGGAGATGGCTGCAGTGGTGTTTGGTGTTACGAAGTTAAAATTTTTTTTGATAGGAAGACATTTTGTAATCGAAACGGATCATTCGGCGTTGTGTGCGTTGATGAATACAAGATTTTCTAACAATCGAGTATATCGATGGGGCTGTTACTACAGGAGTTTGACTTTGAGATTAAATATATTAAGGGAGAAAATAATTTTATAGCAGACGCGTTTAGTAGAAACAGGGACATGGATAACAAAAGACCGTGTGACATCATGATTGCCATGAACAGTCTACTACAAAATGATTCAGTATATGGAGAAGAGGAGATCTTGAGGAACCAGAGGCAGAGTGAGGAGCTACAGATTGTTAGAACGAAGTTAGAAAACGAACCGGGATTTAAAAACTTCCATATGATAAACGGCTTTTTGTGTAAAAAAATTCAAGAATTGGAAGCAAAATTAATTATCAAAGATCTGCACTTAAGATATGGTCACATAGGGATCCGAAAGACATGGTTAATTTTTAGGGAAACGTTTTTTTCAACTAAAGACTTAGGGTTAGTAAAGTCAGTCATCAACACTTGTCACTTATGTACTTTAGGAAAGTACAAAAATAGTACGAGTCAAGATGTGGTACAAAGTATACACGTACAAAATCCCCTGGACTTAGTTGCTATTGACTATTTGAGTAATCTAGTCAGAAGTACAAAGGGACACAAACATGTGCTGATTGTGACTGATGTGTTTTCGAAATTTACCAAATTATATCCCACTCGGGATTGTAACACAGTCGGAACAAACAAGAAATTGGAACAATTTTGTAGGAAGTAGAAACTTTTAAACAGTATTAGCAGACAATGCTACTTATTTTAATAATCAAAGATTTAGAGATTATTGGGAGAGGCAAAACATTAAAGTGGTGTTTTGTAGCATAAGGCATCCTCAAGCGAATCCAGCTGAGCGATATATTCAAGAGACGGTTAAGTTTTGCGTTTAGCTTCACATAGGAATCATCGTTTATGGGAGGACAATTTGTCCAAGGTTGAATTTTTATCAATGAAACCCTAGTACCGTGACAGAAACCAGCCCCATCATGCTGATCAAGCAACAGTATCCCGAAAGACCATGGCAAATTGTGCCTAGGAACGATGAATTTCAACAACTTTTGGTAGATGTGAGGGAGAGGTTAAGGAAGAGAGCTGAAAAATATACAAGGAAGATGAACGCAAAAATTAGAAAGAGGGTAAAATTTAAAGTGGGAGACCAGGTAGTAGTAAAAGCTTGAGAGTAGGGAAGAGAGATAGGATGACATGTGCTAAACTACACTTGCCATATGAGGGACCTTTTGAGATAGGTGAAGTAGTAGGGGAGTGCACATATTTATTAAGGGAAGTAGGTACGGGAAATGAGAGGGGACGGTTTCACTTCAACCTACTATTCCCTTATACCGGAGAACCAGCACCACAGGAGAAATAGGTGTATAATAGAGTAAAATTTAAATAGGATAGGGATAGAATAGGTGTAGATAGAAGAGTAGAAGTAAGTGTTTATAGAAAATAAAGCTAGGTATAGGATAAATATGGGAGATAATTAGAAATAGGTTTAGGATGAGAATAAAGAGTAAATGTAGGAGGAAAATAAGATAGGTTAAGTATAGATATTTCATATAAGATTAGTGGAGAGTTAGGAATAGAGTAAGAGTAGGATAGGTATATAGGATTAGGTAGG
Organism: Platerodrilus igneus; assembly: GCA_036346225.1. NCBI lineage: Eukaryota > Metazoa > Arthropoda > Insecta > Coleoptera > Lycidae > Platerodrilus > Platerodrilus igneus. The sequence continues at coordinate 6,053,941 of JARFIW010000318.1, read as the reverse complement.
GGGAAGTAAAGTATAGTGAAGATTAGTTAAAAGTTAGGAATAGGATAGGTATATAGGATGTATATAGGATGTATATAGGATTAGATGGATAAGTAGGATGAAGTTAGGGATAATTTCAGTTTATAAAATTAAGTGAGAGTTAGGAATAAGATAGGGATATAGGGTAGGTGTAAATATTTTTTTGAATTGGAGACAAAGTAGGTAAGTTAGATAGGTAAGGATAGAGAGAGATAGGCAATTTTTTTTCTAAATATTTTTTGGCAGTCTAAATGCTTTATATTTGCATTCAAATAAGTGAGATTATTTGTATTCAAATAGGGGGAAAATACTCATATTTAGACCAGGGTAGAAAATTAATGAATTACATAAAATAATTTTAATCATTGTGTATAATGAATATTATTAGATAATACGCGTTATTAAAACCGGGAAGCATAAAAATTTATTAGTTTCAGTAAAAATCAGAGATTTAAATCATGTACAAGACGCTTTATATCAAAAGAAACAGTATGAAAAAGCTCTGAGATTTAATATTATGTTTGAACACCTGCGTAGTTTAAATGTCATGTACGGCGAAAATTTTGTAGATAACAAATGGTTTCAAAGAATCTTGGAGAAACCGGGGCTTAATATTCACGGGAAGGCGCGATACGGGGTTATTTAACCCAGATAGTCCACATGGACTGAAAATAATCGATAATAAAGAATATCAATTTGCACCAATACGAACAGGTTAGAAAAGGAAAGAGAAAATGCGTCAAGCAAAGACACATATAGTAAAAGGCGTGATTTAAGCAACGTCACGAGGGTCACAATTGGTTGAAAATAGGATGCAAATATCAGAGGTAGAAACAACAATTTCTGTACAACATTAATTAGTTTTTCTCGGACATGTTTGCGTGCCGTGTGAGAATTTCTGAGATTTTCAACTGGCGAGTGCAAAATTCGTAAAAACCGACGCACAGGCTACGGACTGGGAACATAGCATGAGAAATTCTTAAGAATTGTCTGTTTTGAGGACAAAAGCGACGTGCCGGCTATCCGCTATATATACCGGGGGTAATATGAATTTCGCTCTCTTAGACTTTTGACTATTCGATGCGTTAAAAGCTCTCTTAGATCTTCGACTTGATTGAACACGTTATACAGTGCTTTTTAGTCTTCCGGTTTTAATATTAAATAATTTAAACAGTTTGCTCGAATATTATGTGATTTAAAACAGCTTGTTCTTTACGTGCTACAATGAATGTACGTTAGTGCACTTAGAAAAGAAGATACAAGGTAATAAAGTTTAGTATCACTGTACCAATTGGTAAAATTTACTATGACAAATAAATACACAAAAGTAGGCAGTTTTGGCGTATCTTGGTGAAAGAAGTATGAATTTCTTTGTTATTTTTCGGGGGTATTAATACTTAAATGGTGCATAAACGTGTCTGGATCCACGAAATAAGGGTCAGATATACACAGAGGAGTTCCGGAAAAGCCCTGAAACAACTTTAAAGCGTTGAGAATCAGAAGCCGTAATATATAACCCAGTTGGAATGGTGTGATTAACAAAAGGGACGATGTACATTGAAGCTACGAGTGCAAGTAACCTTCAGGTAAATTATACTATTTTGTTTGAACTTTGAGATGTTGGTGTGTGTTGAATAACTTTATAATTTGTTTATTTAAAATGGACAGTAGTGGAATTGTACTAACAATAATATTTTAATTTTAAGGTGAAATTTGCTTGTTTAAGTAGAAAGGGTATTTAGTATTGATGTTCTGGATTACGATAAAATATGGGTATGTCTTTGAGCTCAATTAGACGAACCTGGTTAATTAACGTAAAGGGGTGGTAGATGCTCCCTTTGTACTCTGCATATATTGTTATAGTAATTAGTAGGCATCCTACAAGGACTTTAATTCTGGATGCACATTACAATGAAAATAAATTTAATTTGGAAAGTTTCCGATATTAAAATTTATGCTGAATATTAATTTTGAAATTTTAATGTATTGTGTATATTGATGTAAATAGAGTTGACGTTGATGTTTGTGGTAGGAATGTGTTTGTTTTTTATGTATGAGGATGAAAGCTATCTAGAGGAGCAGCCGAGGCGATTAACAGAAGAAAATCAACAGACCAGGTAATTCAAGAGGTTTCACAGCATTCTATATATATATATATATATATATATATATATATATATATATATATATTTTGGAAATATGTATTGTAATAATTTGCATATTGTGTGACGTCATTGACAAATGCGCGCTAATTTCCACACTATGTATTATCGTTACCAACTGTCTTTTGTGTCGTCTCAACGTGGTTTTTGGTTGTATAAAAATGTTTTCTTTTGTTTCTATGCTTTATAATGTATTAATTAACGATATATAGCTTTTTCATTTAAAAAAAATCTAATTTTCATTATTTTTATTATCTATTAACTTATACAAATTTATTGTTGTACCTCTGGAGTTACTGGAGATTTTCCTAAAATGACATGCCAGTTGTATGATAATTTAGTATAAACCGCCATTTTGACTATTGAAATTCATGGCTTATGTTTTTAAAATGTTTTGCTAGTCCAATTAATTTTGTTGTAACTTTAAATGTGGTGTGGCTTTTTAACTTGAATTGTTTTATATAAGTGCATATAAGTTTATTTTGAATAGATTTAAAAGTGTTTTTTTATGAGTGGCTATAATACAAGATAACCTTACTTTCAAATTTCACATGTACGTACATTTAAATATAAATGATTAATTAATTCATGCTTTATTCATTGCTCTTTAGGAAAATTATCTATTTTATATTAGATTAAACATAACTATTGCTTGTTTTTTGGATTTCTAAAAGTGTTGTTAAATCATGGATAACACTGTCTTGTTTTGATACTATTTTAAAAGTGTTTTCTAGTAATTTAGATATTTAGTTATAACTTACAAATCCCCTTTTAAAGAAAGCTTTGTGTTTTAAAACTGTTACCGTAATCATTTGAGTTTTTAGTATATGTTCTAAAACGTTAGAGTAACGTAATCTTATTGTATCTGTTTTCTTAAACACCATTTTGCCCTGATACCGTTTAAATAACACGTATAATGTATCTTTCTATAATTTTGAGTGTCCTTTTATAACCTAAATAATCAATTGTAAATTACAATTATCTATATAAACAAAAATTCCATCTCCAAATATAGATTTTCTACCTAACTGAGTTTTTAGTGTCTTTTAAAGCGTTATACTAACCTAACCTTGAGGTAACTTCTTTCATTAAACACTATCTTGCCCTCTTACCATTTTAAAAGTGTTCCCTTAGTAATTTAAACAGTTGTAACCTACAAATGTCTTTTTAAAGAAGATTTTGCTTTCAAATAAATTTAACGTAACCAATTGAAGTTTGGTATATCATTTTTCTTGTGAATTACTATAGTATTTTAAATATTGTATATTTTGTTGTCTCAAATATTATCTCAAAATGAATATTACTCACCTTAAGTCTTTAGAATTGATTTACAAAATCGAATGTAAAAATATTAATTCCGCATCTACCCAAAATGATAGACGATTGCAACTTAAAGCTATACTAGCGCAGAAAGTTATAGGGCAACCCATTTCGAAAATAATCGTTTCCGATTTAACTCAAAATGTGTCTGAAAATAAACAATCCCTTGAAGATGTAACTAATTTAATAAATAAAATTGATCCCGGCCCTAGTGAAATCGAATTATAACGTGTTGTTTCCCGCATAATTCACCTTAAGCAGAGAATAGACTTGTTGTGTTTATTTGACAATGAACAAGTGAACCAAGCTAAACAAACTTTTTTAACGGATATTTTGTTACTTGAAGGAATAGTTCTTGATAGACTCAATCCAAATGCAGACACAGATATATCTCTACCTTTATCAAATCTCGTAATTTCTCAAGCTCCACCATTGGGAAAATCTATACCTGTTTATAAATGGGGTTTAACTTTTCAGGGTTTTGACTGCAAATTTCTTCAATGTCTTTTCTTGACAGAATTAACGATTTCAGGATTTCACGCAACTGTACCGACCAGGATTTATTTGTTTCAGCGGGTGAATTATTCTCTGATTCTGCGTTAATCTGGTACCGTAACATTAGAGCTCAGATTTCTACCTGGGAGGAATTAGTTACGTGTTTAAAACGGGACTTTTTACCGCATGGTTATATTACCGATCTTTGGAATGAGATACGAAATCGAACCCAAGGACCTGACGAAAACGTAATTTTCTTTATTACCTCAATAGAAGCTCTATATAGTAGACTTGATAATAAACCTTCAGAATTTGAAATTATCGATCAGTTACGCAGAAATTTAAATCCATATTTTTCCGAACGGTTAGCGTTACAACACATTTCATCCTTAGCTCAATTCAAAGATTTATGTCGTTCGCTACAAGAAGTAAAGTTGCGGGTGGAGAAATACCGTCCTCCTCCAGAAAAACAATCTGGCCTATTAGAACCCGATTTAGCGTGTCAAGTTTAATCTTCTCATAAAGTATCTACCCTTAATATTTCTTCTACCTCAACAAATAACTCACTTATTTGTTGGAATTGCAAGAAAAGTGGACATAATTACAACCTTTGCACATACCCCAAAAATATTTTTTGCTATGGATGTGGTCGCGCTAATATCTATAAATCTAACTGTACGAATTGTAATCTTAACGTATCGGGAAACTCCTGTCGAGATATTCTTACCCAGGGCGTGAATATTTCAAGGAATTAAAATCGTCCTCAACACCAACCATTCAACGGACCCAGACGTCAATAAATTTAAAGCATAAAACTACCTCTAACGCTGTACCTTTATTAAATTTATCTGACAATAATATCGCTACTTTGAATTTACAAAATGCCTTACCTTCATTAAAAGAATTATGTTATACTACCCCGTCAGAATGGTCTAATTGGCTACAAACCGTTAATTCCTTTTACCATAAAAAGTCTGCTGCCTTACAACTTGTTAAAAAACCCTTCGATAATCGCCCACATTTACCCATTTCGATTGATTCCTTAAATGTAATAGCTTTATTGGACACAGGTTCTTCATGCTCCCTCATAAATAACGAAGGTCTACAACAATTATCTAAACAAAATATTAAAATTCAAATTGCTCCCAAAAAAACCTCCATAAATTTAGCTGACGATAATCAAAAATATGTAACGGGTTCCCTTAAATTAAAAATTCGAATAGAATTACTTGAACGTGAAGTTCCATTTTTGATTGTACCGACATTAGCTTATCCATTCCTACTAGGTGCAGATTTTTGTAAACTTTTTAATTTGTCGCTTTACTTCCAAGATTTTTCTTGGCAAACTTCTCTTAAAACAAATTCCTGTGCATCTGCAGGAATATCTAACAAAATTTCTGTTACCGATTCCCAAAATGTAATTCTTAACTCTACAATCGACAAATTTCGTAAACTTAATACCTCTGAACTTGGTTGCGTTACTACTGCAACACATGTTATCTCTACAGGTGACGCCCTCCCTTTTAAGCAACGTCAATATCGTTATCGCCTGCATTACAAAAGCATTTGCATTCCGAAATAGATAAAATGTTAGAATCTGGTGTTATCTCTCCCTCAACTTCACCATGGACGTCTTCCGTATTATTAGTTCGTAAGAAAAATGACGAATGGCGTGTTTGTTTTGATGGTAGAAAGTTGAATTCCGTGACTGTTTCTGATGCCTACCCTCTACCTAGAACTGACTCTATTTTAAGCCGGCTTCGAAACGCAAAATTTATCTCATCTATCGACCTTAGACAAGTTTTTTATCAGATACCCCTCGATTTACCTTCCCGTATAAAAACTGCTTTTTGTGTTCCAGGCCGAGGTCTTTTCGAATATAATTTTTTGCCATTTGGTCTCTGTAACGCACCACAAACCTTACAACGTACTATGGATCAAACGTTAGGTCCTATCTTGCATCAGGAACGTGCCTTTGTATTTCTAGATGATATTTTAGTTATCTCAAGTTCCTTTGACGACATATCACCTCATTAAATGAAGTTGCAGAACGCCTAAATGCAGCAGGTTTTAAGATAAATAGGGAGAAATGTCAATCTTGTTGTTCGTCTCTTACATTTCTTGGTTTTATTATCGATGGAACTGGCCTACGAGCAGATCCTGCTAAAGTCGACGCTATTACTAAATTCAAAACACCTAAAACTGTTACCGAAATCAAACGTTTAATTGGAATGATTAGCTATTATCGCATCTTTTTACCTAATCTTTCAACTATATCTGCACCAATTACCGCTTTAATTAAAAATAAAAGGCAGTCGCAAACTATCGAGTGGAATTTAGAATCTCAACGGGCTTTCGAACAAATTAAAACGTTAATCACTTCAGCACCTATCTTAATCTCGCCCAATTTCGATGAAAAATTTTATATACAAACCGATGTCTCACTTACTGGTTTAGGTGCAATGTTGTTCCAGGTGAGCAATGGCTTAGAACACCCAATTGCTTATGGAAGTCGTGTCCTAACTTCTGCTGAACAAAAATACTCAACTACCGTGCATTTATATTTCCAATGCTCCACCATAAGGTACTACATTGGCCAGGAGGCGAGTTTTTTGTTGCTTGGAAATTTAGAATTTTGCTGAACCCTCGCCGTTCCAAGCAAGGTAGGGATCTTTAACGTGCGTGACGACACTCACACACGGGACCTCCATTTGACCTCTCATCCGAACGAGGGAGTAATGTTTGAGAAAAATGCTCACCTGTCATTTTTCAAGCAGTCGGCCGTGTCGGGATTTGAACCCAGGACCTTGGGATCCGTAGTCTTACGCTTGCTACATTGATCCACGGCGACGCCAATACTCAGCTACCGAACGAGAACTATTGGGAGTTATCTTTGGCATCGAGAAATTTAGAGGATATGTTGTAGGTACACATTTTACCGTAATTACTGATTGTGCAGCCCTCACATGGCTAAATAACTTAAAACAACCCGCAGGTCGTTTGGCAAGATGGAACTTGCGTATCTCTCAATTCACCTTTGACGTTAGGCATAGGCCTGGCAAATTAAATATCATACCTGATGCCTTATCTCGTGATGTCGTTTCTCTTAACCTTCCAAATCTAATTCCTGATACCTGGTATCTTAATATGATTTAAAAGTTTCTGATAATCCCGATAAATTTCCTACCTTTCGTGTAACTAACAATAGATTATATAAATTTGTATCTGCTTCCCCTCACAAAATATCTAACATCCCTGAATGGAAACTTGTCGTCCCTACCGCTAACCGCAGTGAAGTGCTTAAATTATGCCATGATGATCCCATAACTGCCCATCTTGGTGTTACAAAATCTCTCGCTAAAATATCTGAATTATATTATTGGCCCACACTAAAACAATCTGTCTGTCGCTATATTAGGAACTGTAAAATTTGTGGTTCTCATAAGAGCTCACAAGAGGCTCGTTCTGGCTTAATGGGTTACTTTAAACGTGAATCTTATCCCTTTCAATTAATATCGCTTGACTTATTAGAATTTCTCCCCGATCGAAAAAAGGTAACCAATATCTTTTAGTTGTCACCGATTGGTTTTCTAAATTTGTAATGGTGCAACCCTTACGTAAAGCTACATCTGCTGCTATAATTAAATTTCTAGAGCAAAATGTATTTCTTATCTTCGGTGTTCCTCGGATTATTCTTTGTGACAATGGGGCACAATTTATCTCTAAAGATTTTCAAAATTTAGTTGAGAGTTACAAAGTACAAAAAAAAATTTGGTTTAACGCAAAATACCATCCTCAAGTAAACCCCACCGAAAGAGTAAATAGAGTTTTAATTACCGCTATCTCTTCCTACATTGATTCAGACCACACTACATGGGATGAAAATATTTTTAAAATTGCTCAAGCTTTGCGTACATCTAAACACGAAGCAACCCAATTCACTCCGTCATTTCTTGTTTTTGGAAGATATACCCCAATCGATGGGAGTTATTATGGTTTAGTTCCTGACGATGCTAACGTAATTGAATTTGACGATAAAGTACGCTGGGACAAAGACCAACTATCATTACCTTCTATCTTTAACGACGTTAGGAAAAATTTGCTAAAAGCTTACGAAAAGAGTCAGGACCACTACAACTTACGTAAACGAAATATTTCCTTCGCCTTGGGCGAACAAGTTTGGAAAAGGAATTATGTCTTATCGGATGCATCTAAGAAATTTTCCTCAAAATTAGCCCCTAAATTCATTCTTTGAAGGTCACTCGTGTCGTTAGTCCACTCATCTACGAACTTCAAGACGCTGAAGGAAAACGCCAAGGAAGGTTGCATATTAAAGACCTTAAGCCATTCTGTGCTGACCCAAATGCTACTTAAGTTTTTCACGTTCCAGTCCCCTCACGATTTACCTAATATTTTTTGTTCTCACTATCAACTAGTAACTTTAATTACTTATTCCCTCTCTTATACATTTACCTGTTATACGTTTAACTTATTTACCTTAAAACTTTTTGCTTTTGGTTGACTTTTCCCTAAACTTACGCTTAGTTATATATTGCTTTATTCTCTACACCCCCCCATATAACTCTGTCGTTTCATTTAATTAATTCTCGAGCTTTTCCTACAACATATTATTTGGTTTTTAGTATTTTTCTTACATCGTTTAATTGTGTGGTAATTGTCGTAACTTTGGTTGTAATAACTCATTGAATTTTTATGATTGGTTTGAGCTGATGTTAAGAGTGGATGCTTTCTTCTTTGGGCTCACATAGGTGCCGCGGCCTATGCCATTGTAAGAAATAGTTCATATTCGCAGTTGCAAAAAACTAGGACTTTCTATTCCATGTGTTTTTCCTCTGAATTATTACAGTCGCCCACATTATACTATACCATTATTTGTTTCTTTTCCTACTAAATCACCATAACTTATATACATTTTTTTCATTGTTTTTTATTGAACTTCGTTGTGAGGCGCTATCGCTGCTTATTGATATCTTATTAAATTCCCGGTTGTTTTAGCATATTGGGACAGTGTATCTGTATTTAACTGCTTATAATTAGGTATCTTTGTGTGTTTAGGGTGTTACCGTTTTAAAAAATTACCTCGAAACAAGTGGGTTTTTGTGTGAATGTTTCTGTAGTGATACCTTTAAGTTGTTGTGTCAACTTTTGTCTGATTTTCTTATCGTAGGGGATGCACTCGTTAGGAAAATGATTGTACTAGTTCTCTTAAGAGTCTAGTGATTTTTTTTAACTTATGATATACCTTAACTCGTCGGATTAATATCGCAGGTGGTCCTTCTGGCCGATCTGTGTTTTAACAGGGACAACTCTCTACCTTTTCTCGGACGCTTGTCCAAAAACTCTACTTTCTCGTATCCTACTGTTTCCGTTTCTGCCTTATTTTTCCTTCGGCGGACCTCTTCTCGTCCCGGAACACCCGTCTACCACATAAGAGTGAGTTTTCCTCACTCCGGGCTACTGACTACATTGGCTGGTTGAGTAGTGCTTTGCTATCCATCTTTTCTGTCTTTTTAGCTCAATGCGAGCCTTTCCTCTATTTTTTCTATCTGGAAGTGCTTCTTATGCATTCCAAATACCTACTTCCCTCTTTCTACCGTTCCCATTTCTCTGCCTTTTCATTTCCGTCAATCACCGTGTGGTGCGCGGAGGGTTTTCACAGACACCCGGACCACGTCTCTAGGAATCTTTCGTAAGGTCATGCAGTGCCGCTGTCAGCGCATATGGGCGCCAACAGTGAAGGTATGTATGAGTGTGTGAATGTGTGAGTGTATGTAGAAATATCGTGGGTATCGGGTGATTATATCACCGATATCAATTAACGCCGGGTGCAGGGATGCACCCAAATGCCTTTGCCGGTTCATCGTGCCGTTTATTGCAAACGGGCCTGCTTCACAGGTTGCTCTTTTTAGGGGGTACGAGAAATTCCCATTTAACGACTCCACGGAGCCACTCTATCGCTATCTTATCCATTGTCTTTGATAATAACTTAAGTTAATATCTTTATCTTATTTATTATCTTGGATAATAACCTTATTTTAATATCGTTATCTTACCGATTACCTTTAGTAATAACTTTAGTTTAATATCGTGTTATCTTACCTATTACCTTTAGTAATAACTTTAGTTTAATATCGTGTTATCTTACCTATTACCTTTGATAATAACTTAAGCTCAATATCGTTATTTTATCTATTATCTTTGATAACGACTTGGGATCTTGTCTTATCTTTTTATCTTTCTAACGTTTGGTATTTATGACCAGACGTGGGAATTATTTTTCTTGAATATTAAGTGAAAAAGCTAACCTGATGTTAGAAATGTAATTTGTTAGGTTAGCAATGTAAGGATTTAGTAAGGTGGTACTTTTGGTAAATTTGCTGATTCACGAGCATGTCATGGACAAGTTTTAATGTGTATTGTTTATTAAACCAGAGTACCGGTAGCTAAAAATTTGCTAGAGTGTAGAGTAACTCACTCTTATGAGCATTTTAAAAATTTGGGCATTTTTTGCCAACAAGGAAATAGTTTTGATGCAACGCTCAAGTGCGTATTTTTAATGAATCGCGATTTTGAAGAAAGTTGAATATCTCAACAACAATGAGATTTAGGTATAGGTAATCCTGATAAAAGTTGCCCTAGTTTGATACGAGCAATCAGAATTTGTAATAAAATACTGGGTGTTTCATTTAAAAAAACATAACTTTGGTATATAACTTTTTTATTGAACACCCTGTATAACACTAATTAATTTTACGTGGTAGCCATTTTGAACATACGTGAGATTTATTTGAAAGTGTTTTCGCTAAACGTTACCATTAAACAGTAATCGAGCGTTCCGTATGCGTTGGGACACCCGGTATATATATTTTGGAAATATGTATTGTAATAATTTGCATATTGTGTTACGTCATTGACAAATGGGCGCGCTAATTTCCACACTATGTATTATCGTTATCAACTGTCTTTTGTGTCGCTTGTGCGGCGTTTACGGCAGTATAATAATTTCTGCTACCAGAAAGCCAAATAACGCAAGATGGGAAAAGCGCAAGAGGTATAAAACAAAGATTAGCACAAGGTGGTGTGCTACATTTAATAAGAAAAAACAACTACTGTGTTCAAAGACAACAAATATATCTCTGGAACACAGCACTGTACGGCCTTGAAACCTGGACAGTAGGAGAAGCGGACAGGAAAAAGGCAGAAGCCTTTGAAATGTGATGCTACAGACGTATGATGAAGATTTCAAGGACAGACAAGGTTAGGAACAAAGTACTAGAAATGGTAGGGGAAGAAAGAAAGATGAAGGCTGTGGGAATTTCAGTGAAATCTGTAGGCTAGCTCAAAATAGAGATCAATGAACGAAAAAATAACTGTAGTTAAACCTGATGATTATTATGAGCAGCTACAGGTATTGATTTTGTGATATTCTCAACTAATGTTAATTTTGCGAAAGCAGTTACCAAAAAAACTGTTAATTGTGTAAATGTTTAAATGTTGAGGGATCTTGACTGCCACAGGCTGTTTAATCCCCTTCACATACCACTGAATCTCGGTAAAATAGGACATATAATTAGAAAATGACAGAAGAGGAACCGAGCTGTATCTATGCTGTGGGAATTTCGGTGAACTATGTAGGCTAACCCAGAACAGAAGTTGGAGGTTAGGGTCCAACCAGTTTCAAGACGAAAAACCTTGTGACGAAAAGAATAATTGGACATAAATCTGATGAGTATTATAAACAACTTCACGAGTTTGTTTTGAAATATTTTCAACTAATGTTGATTTTACGAAAGGATATATTAGAAAACTATTAATTCGGCTAACGTTCAAGTGTTGGGGATTTTGGTAGCCGCAGGCTGCTTAACCCCCTTCACATACCGCCTGAATGTCGTGAAAGTAGGGTATATATTTGTAAAACAATAAAAGGAAAACCGAACTGCATCTAACAAGAAAGAGCAGCGAAGATAACAAACAGAAACAAAAAGAAAATTGTTGACAGCATATATGGAAAGCAAAAAAAAGAGAAATAGAAGGGCAATATACGTTCTACGATATTTTTGGGAAATAGTGCGGGATATATTACAAGCGGAGATATGAGAAAAAGAAATAGAGGTAGACTTAGTAAAAGATGCAGGCTGTGGAAATTTTAAGGAAATGAGCTCAGAATAGGAAACAATGAGGGTACGCGTCTAACCAGTTCCAAGAGTGAAAACCTAATTGGTGTTTTAGTTATTTCATTTATTGTGTTTGTGGCTTTTATAGCATATATTGCAGTCATCTCAATTATTTCATTTATCGTGTTTATTTTTTTTATGGTATTGCATTCATTTCATATATTTCATTTCATTTATTTCATTTATATTATTTATTCCATTTGTTTGATTTAATTCAGTTATGACATTTATTTCGTTTATTAATTTTACTTTTTGCCTTAATTAATTTCTTGCGTTATTTACTTTGTTTATGTTATTTTACGTTAAATTGTTTCTGATGCTGTTACTAAATACTTGCAGAAAGTTCAAGAAACCAAATAAATAACACCAAAGCGTGTAACGCGAGGCGTTACACAAGATCAATTTGATAGGAAATAAATAATATTTAATTGTGCATGAATTTATTTGTTATGGGAAACCCGGTTGGAACTTTCAAGATAGGTAATTAAATCTCTATATTTATTCTAAATTATTCAATAACCACAAGAATGTAAATAAACCATTTATATTTTAAACATAAATTTTATAGTAGAAGCGTGTCATGTTCCTTAATATTAAAGCTTTCAGACTTGTTGAAAAATTCATTAAAATGCATTTGAGCATTAGGAAGTTAGTAGAATAAATTCCATACCATATAATATCATTTTAAATAGATATTGTTGTAATTATCATAAAGGGGAAGTCCATACAAAGTCATCTGTTATACATTTAGAGTGCAATAAGGTTTCAAATCACAAAAAAGTACAAAGACACTTAGGTAAATTACAGCATAACAGGAATTTCCCACGGATTATTGGACATGAAAACAGTGACAACAAGATTGTATAATAATGTGAAAACGACGGGACACCTAATTTCGAAGTACACACAGATTTCTAGTGAAAATCCCCGGAAAGAATAACAAGAATATACCGAATCCTGAAGCCAGGAAGATGTTTCAGGACTAAAATTCACATGAGAAATTACTAAGTACACTATATTGTTAAAACAAACGTTAGCTTTTAGTTGAACAGAAGGTTTCTAACATCAAATGTTAAATTACCTGAATTTTAATCACACCTGTAGGTAATTGCAACATAATTTATTACAACAAAACGAACTATTATCTTCATATTAGTTGTGAAAAACACCAATTTGAAAAGTCTTTACTTTATTACTCGATTAAGTTTTCAACTCTATAACACATTTGTGTTTTCATTACAAGTACATTACATACATTCTTAAGCAAAAATTAAAAATCAAACATTAAAAATTAATTAGCTTAATGGAAAACATTTTCGGCAAACAAAATTACTATCTAAATCCTTCGCTTAATAACAGGAACATACTATGCGTACGCTTATAAGTTTCATGCAATTAATTAAAAATGTTCATTCATATACAGTAGCTGTAGGTTATAGTTTTAAAAAATTTAATCAAAAATACTTGACGGGTGTCAGTAGATAACTCAAACACCGTTAAAACTTATATCTCTTGGACATATGTTATTTCTACCGCATCCTCGTGAAACTTCGATAGGAAAACTATATATTCTAAATCAACATGCTTTTGTCCAACATAAAGTTGTTAATATAATGGGAACCAAGGTGTCCCAAAAGTTAAAAGCAACCAATCTGAAATTCAACGACTAACTATCTTAATTAGTTCGATGCCTTCTTCAAGGTATACTAACCTACTCAAGTTACATGTTATTTCGTTGGATGTTTAAGACGAAGTGCTCTATACTGGGTGATTTATGACCTCGGAAAATTTTTTTACCGGTGTAACTTTTTTTTTTCTCTAATTGGCTCCGCTAGCCTCACGCATGTGTGCTAGTGAAACAAACTTACTAGAACTACTAAAACACCAGCCCCACATTTGGTGTCAGTAAAACGAAGTCTTCCGACGTAACTAGGGGTCTATTCCTTGGGTAGAGCTATGAGCAATGGGGGGGTAAGTCGAAATCTGTTGGGGGGTCACACTCAAACTAAAACAAATAGGCGCCACCAAGTCCAGATTGATTCATGTTAAAAGCATAGCATATTTCTAAGGGCGGACGTGGAGACCCAAAGAAAAAAAGATCGCCTTCGGTGACAAAAACCTGTCTTAACAGAATAAGACGCTGTACCTGTAAGAAAGAATAATAATTAAGTCAACATAGAAAATGGGAACACTGTTTGTGTCCCTCAAATATGCCTAAAAAGAATATTTTCTACATAAGGGTGGCATCAAAATTCAACTCTTATTGCCTTTTTGGGTTGCTAGGTTTGATCACACTTGATCAAAATAAAAGACTTTAAACTTAGGTTAATAATTTACTAGAAAGAATTCCTTTAACTTTAAATAAAATTGAATGCAACAAAATTAAATAATTGCTTGTAGTAGTTTGGAAATTTAAGATAAGGTTTATCAATCTGTTTCTAGATCAAGAATATTACAACAAAGTGTACTTGTTACATTAATAGTTTTAACCCATTCAGATCTGATTAGGTCTATTACATTGTCAAAATTAAAATACAAAATATTCTCGTTAAGTTACATGTGCTAATTTCAGTTTAAAATGAAGATGTTCATAAAGATATTCTCGTTTTCAAAGTTGGTAGTAATAAAATACTAAGCATCTGCTTTCATAAATACAAGTGTCAGCAGTATATCTCAAACAAACAAATGACGTAATTACACATGTTATTTTATAGTGAAGCAACGTGTTGTTCTGACTAAATAAACAGTGAATTTTAAGTTTGGCGCTGGGAAATCCAGCTTAGCAACAGATAAAGTGAATAACAAAATCGTATTTATACGTATCAAAATAAAATAGCGTGTTTCCTGAGTGGAACACAATTGAATTTCTTAAAATTACTACGAACCAAACAAAACTGCTTTCATAGGCTGAAATAGGATGTGCATCCTGATGCGGAATTAACTGCTTACATCCTAACAAAGTAGTATCTTGGCTCGGACCAACAACTGATCTCCTGTTAATTAGATCTGCTTTCCATCCTCTAAAAGCATGTGTTAAATTGAAGTGGTTTCTAAACGTTGATTCACAGTTCTAAGTTATTATTGTTTAACTTCTCATCGCCTAAGTGTTGTAGTGTTTCGTCGTCTAATCTTGGTTTGCGCGTTATTCAGAAAATGTTTCACTTAATCAAACCGACCCGCAGGTCACTCGCCATTGTTCTCTTAAACATGCTGCTGCCTCTTTTACCTATGGCCGAGTCAAGATACTACTTTGTTAGGATGTAAGCAGTTAATTCCGCATGATGATGCACATTCTATTTCAGCCTATGAAAGCAGTTTTGTTTGGTTCGTAGTAATTTTAACAATTTTAACGTTGTAACAATTTTATTTTCGAATTCATAATTCGCTTCATTTAAGGTACGACAATAGTTAAACACCTTTATTAAGTAAAGTCATAATACATTTTACAATTAAAATATAACATTGTAACAGCATCTTGACTCGTTAGTCTAGTTGTTTTGGATGGCGGTGTATTTCACACCCAGTCGCAAGCGCGTAGAGAGGAATGACAACCCCCCCTTTGGGATCCTCCCATCGCACGAGAGCACGAGATAGGCACTCGGCCATAGGTAAAAAAGGCAGCAGCATGTTTAAGAGAACAATGGCGAGTGACCTGCGGGTCGGTTTGATTAAGTGAAACATTTTCTGAATAACGCGCAAACCAAGATTAGACGACGAAACACTACAACACTTAGGCGATGAGAAGTTAAACAATAATAACTTAGAACTGTGAATCAACGTTTAGAAACCACTTCAATTTAACACATGCTTTTAGAGGATGGAAAGCAGATCTAATTAACAGGAGATCAGTTGTTGGTCCGAGCCAAGATACTACTTTGTTAGGATGTAAGCAGTTAATTCCGCATGATGATGCACATCCTATTTCAGCCTATGAAAGCAGTTTTGTTTGGTTCGTAGTAATTTTAAGAAATTCGATTGTGTTCCACTCAGGAAACACGCTATTTTATTTTGATACGTATAAATACGATTTTGTTATTCACTTTATCTGTTGCTAAGCTGGATTTCCCAGCGCCAAACTTAAAATTCACTGTTTATTTAGTCAGAACAACACGTTGCTTCACTATAAAATAACATGTGTAATTACGTCATTTGTTTGTTTGAGATATACTGCTGACACTTGTATTTATGAAAGCAGATGCTTAGTATTTTATTACTACCAACTTTGAAAACGAGAATATCTTTATGAACATTTTCATTTTAAACTGAAATTAGCACATGTAACTTAACGAGAATATTTTGTATTTTAATTTTGACAATGTAATAGACCTAATCAGATCTGAATGGGTTAAAACTATTAATGTAACAAGTACACTTTGTTGTAATATTCTTGATCTAGAAACAGATTGATAAACCTTATCTTAAATTTCCAAACTACTACAAGTAATTATTTAATTTTGTTGCATTCAATTTTATTTAAAGCTAAAGGAATTCTTTCTAGTAAATTATTAACCTAAGTTTAAAGTTTTTATTTTGATCAAGTGTGATCAAACCTAGCAACCCAAAAGGCAATAAGAGTTGAATTTTGATGCCACCCTTATGTAGAAAATATTCTTTTATTTTTTAGGCATATTTGAGGGACACAAACAGTGTTCCCATTTTCTATGTTGACTTAATTATTATTCTTTCTTACAGGAACAGCGTCTTATTCTGTTAAGACAGGTTTTTGTCACCGAAGGCGATCTTTTTTCTTTGGGTCTCCACGTCCGCCCTTAGAAATATGCTATGCTTTTAACATGAATCAATCTGGACTTGGTGGCGCCTATTTGTTTTAGTTTGAGTGTGACCCCCCAACAGATTTCGACTTACCCCCCCATTGCTCATAGCTCTACCCAAGGAATAGACCCCTAGTTACGTCGGAAGACTTCGTTTTACTGACACCAAATGTGGGGCTGGTGTTTTAGTAGTTCTAGTAAGTTTGTTTCACTAGCACACATGCGTGAGGCTAGCGGAGCCAATTAGAGAAAAAAAAATAGTTACACTGGCGCCGGCAACGTTTGGGGCTTCGAAATTTGTTTGTCCATAATTTGATTGGCTTCGAAATTTGTTTGTTCATAATTTGATTAACTTCGAAATTTGTTTGTTCATAATTTGATTTACCTCGAAATTTGTTTGTTCAAAATTAATTTTACTTCGAGATTCGTTCGTTCAAAAATTATTTTTACTCTGAAACTTGTTTGTTCAAAAATAATTTTACTTTGAAATTGTCTGTTCAAAATTTATTTTTGCTTCAAAATTTGTTTATTCGGGATTTATTTAGCTTCGAATTTGTTTGTTCAAAATTTATTTTGCTTCGAAATTTGTTTATTCAAAAATTATTTTGCTTCGAAATTAGTTTGTTCGAAAAGTATTTTGCTTCGAGATTTGTTTGTTCAAAAATAGTTTTGCATCGAAATTTGTTTGCTCAAAGTTTAGGTGATAATTAGGTTTGGTTATTTAAAAGATTGGTTGTAACGATAACCCCCGTTCAGTCAATTAATTAACTTAGTTAAATTTATTTTTGGCTTTCATTCTGTTTTGACCCAATATAATTTTTTTGTTATTGTTTTGGCAAAAATTACTTTACCAAAAACACCTTTTGACTTTTACCTTTGGTTGCCCGAATTTGTTTTGATAATATTTGTAAGGTTTAAATCATTTAGATCTTTCAGTTTGATTCCATTAGGCTTTTGTGGTCATGCCGGGGAAATTCCAAATTGTTTGTCTACTTAAAGAGGAACTGGAGTAGTGAGTGAGAGGCCAGTTTTGGAGAAAAGGAAAATTTTTAGGAAGACTGTCAGTTAAAGAAGCTGATAAGCCTGGAGTTTGATTTGTTTGAGTCAATAAAGAACATTTTTGTCCAAATTTGATGATAAGGCTAGAGATTTTATTTGAGGGTACATTGGAGTGAGCTGTCGTCGTGTCATTTGAAAATTGCTCTTTGTGCATAAGCACGTTTTTGATTTTGTTAGCAGATTTTGTTTAGATCAGAATTGCAACGCAATTTAGACTAGGCGGAACTTGTCGTCGTGGTTGGTCGCTCAGCAGTATGTCAGTCCAGACGAGACTCAGGAAGAGTTGGTCGCTCGGCATTGCGTAAGTCTAGACGAGACTCGAGGTGAGTTAGGCGCTCTAGAATTTTTGCATCATATTTTGTTTTAGGTTGATGTAAATTTTTGTATTGTTAGTCTAGGTGAGACTCGTAGAGGGTTTGTCACTCTAGCATATTTAGGAGTTGTGAAGCATTGTAGTTGTTTCGACAGTTCGATTGGTAGTAGGATGAGAGTGTACCTGAACACTGATTTTTTTGTTAGCTATTGTCATGATTAGTTTTTTTATTGATGATTCATAAGCAGGTAAATGACTTTTAGTTGTTGGTGACTGGTTCTCGAAGTGTTCGATTTTGCAACCTTTGCGTAGTGCTACGGCACATTTGATTGAGAAGTTTTTGGAGGAAAAAGTATTTCTTGTCTACGGAGTGCCACAGTTTGTTATTTGTGATAATGGTCCACAATTAATTGGACGTATTTTTAAAGCTTAGTGTGCAAAGTACGAAATTCAAAAGATTTGGTATAATGCTGTTTATGCTCCCCAATGCAATTTTGTGGAAAGAATCAATAAGACAGTTGGTACTGCAATTCGTTCATACGTAGAAGAACATGATACGTGGGATAATGAAATATCAAAAATTCAGTACGCAATTAATTCAGCAAAACATGAGTCCACCAACTATTCTCCAAATTTTTTAGTCTTTGGTCGTCAGGTACCCTTAAGTGGAAAAGCTTATAGTGAGAATTTTAAACCTGGTGAGGATGTTGATGTCGTCTCCAGTAGTATACCTTCTTATGTTTTGGATCGTCAACTTTTGTTTAATATTTTTGGAAATGTCCGTGAAAATTTGCATGTAGCTTATCAACGTTCGAGTAAACGCTACAATCTTAGAAGAAGAGACATTTCGTTCCAAGTCGGAGAAAGTGTTTGGAGAGCTAATAAGGTACTCTCGAGTGCTGGTGATAAATTCTCCGCTAAGTTAGCTACAAAGTTCGTTATGAGTAAAGTTCGGAAAAAACATTCCAATTTAGTGTATGAGTTAGAGAACGAAGATGGAACAAGAGCCGGGAAATGGCACGTAAAAGACTTGAAACCCGTTGATGTAGCGTGTCCAAGTGAAAATGATGATCCTGACGATTAGTTCCGGTCTGGTCATCTCTTTGATGTTAAGTAATACAGTAGTGGTTTGCTTTGTTTTGTTCCGATTTTTTGATTTAGTGTCGTTTCACTAATTTTGAGTATTTTGTTTGATAAGTGGAACAAGTGGTTAAGGATTTTGTAGGTTTTGTAGGGTTGAGGTGTGCATTGATGTGCACGCTGGTCGTTTTGTTCGCGCGTTATTCGGAGATGTGTTTAGAAGATGTCGATGACAGATATCTTTTAGATGTAGAAGTAGGTGGGCTAGGTAAAGTTGTTAGTCCTGATTTCTACATATCGAGGTAGAGAGAAGATTAAGTTATTCTTTCCCTCGTTTTGACCGTTCGATATTTTTGTTTGAGTAGGTCAAAATGGTGAGCCTCACCATTTGGTCCATCACTGATGGGACCTGTTGTTTGGAAATTAGTGATAGGATAATCAGTAGGGTGTAGGAGATTACAGCCCTATTTGGTTCAATTTTGTTTTTGAATTTGTTAAGTGACCTTATGGTTAGATTACCTTAGTTTTGATTATCTCTTTGCGATAAAGTGATAATATTTTGTATTTGAATTTGTTAAGTGACCTTATGGTTAGGTTACCTTAGTTTTGATTATCTCTTTGCGATAAAGTGATAATATTTTGTTTTTGAATTTGTTAAGTGACCTTATGGTTAGGTTACCTTAGTTTTGATTGTCTCTTTGCGATATAGTGATGATTTTTTGTATTTGAAATTTGTGCGCAACCTTTTGGTTGGGTTAATTTTGTTTTGATTATCACTTTGTGATAATAGTGTTTGAAATTTAGGCCTATTAGTAGGGTCTTCCTTTTGATTGTCACTTTATAGTGATAATATTTTGAATGGTTATGCTGTTTTGAAGTAGTAGCATTCTTTTTTTGTAGATAGAGCTAATAGAGCTCCAGGAAGTGAAGTTTTTTTTGTGGAAGTTGTGATAAATTGTGAAATGTTTGGTTACAGTTAGTAGATACTAGCCTTGGTAAGAATAAGAAACTCTAGTTGAAGGATTATTCTGAGTTTGATTTTGATTAATTTTTTCCGTGGAGTGTTAGACTTTCTAATTTGACCCCTCCCAATTTTGACTAATACCGATTGCGACTCCCCGATTTTGTCTCCCGATGGACGTCAGGTACACGTAGTTACCAACACACTCGAATTGTAAATATTTGTCTCCCTCGTTTGAATAAATTCGTAAAAATTGTTTTGATAGTTAGGAAGGTAGAAAAGGCTAGTATATTTAAAAAAAAAATTTTTTTGTATTTGTTATACTAAATTCCTTGAAAAAAATTTTTTTTCTTTTAGGAAAGGGGTAGTGTAACAATTTTATTTTCGAATTCATAATTCGCTTCATTTAAGGTACGACAATAGTTAAACACCTTTATTAAGTAAAGTCATAATACATTTTACAATTAAAATGTTACATTGTAACAGCATCTTGACTCGTTAGTCTAGTTGTTTTGGATGGCGGTGTATTTCACACCCAGTCGCAAGCGCGTAGAGAGGAATGACAACCCCCTTTGGGATCCTCCCATCGTACGAGAGCACGAGATAGGCACTCGGCCATAGGTAAAAGAGGCAGCAGCATGTTTAAGAGAACAATGGCGAGTGACCTGCGGGTCGGTTTGATTAAGTGAAACATTTTCTGAATAACGGTTGGTAATGTATACTCGTTATTATAGTATGTAATTTGAAAATTTGTTTAGCGCAAACCAAGATTAGACGACGAAACACTACAACACTTAGGCGATGAGAAGTTAAACAATAATAACTTAGAACTGTGAATCAACGTTTAGAAACCACTTCAATTTAACACATGCTTTTAGAGGATGGAAAGCAGATCTAATTAACAGGAGATCAGTTGTTGGTCCGAGCCAAGATACTACTTTGTTAGGATGTAAGCAGTTAATTCCGCATGACGATGCACATCCTATTTCAGCCTATGAAAGCAGTTTTGTTTGGTTCGTAGTAATTTTAAGAAATTCGATTGTGTTCCACTCAGGAAACACGCTATTTTATTTTGATACGTATAAATACGATTTTGTTATTCACTTTATCTGTTGCTAAGCTGGATTTCCCAGCGCCAAACTTAAAATTCACTGTTTATTTAGTCAGAACAACACGTTGCTTCACTATAAAATAACATGTGTAATTACGTCATTTGTTTGTTTGAGATATACTGCTGACACTTGTATTTATGAAAGCAGATGCTTAGTATTTTATTACTACCAACTTTGAAAACGAGAATATCTTTATGAACATTTTCATTTTAAACTGAAATTAGCACATGTAACTTAACGAGAATATTTTGTATTTTAATTTTGACAATGTAATAAACCTAATCAGATCTGAATGGGTTAAAAACTATTAATGTAACAAGTACACTTTGTTGTAATATTCTTGATCTAGAAACAGATTGATAAACCTAATCTTAAATTTCCAAACTACTACAAGTAATTATTTAATTTTGTTGCATTCAATTTTATTTAAAGCTAAAGGAATTCTTTCTAGTAAATTATTAACCTAAGTTTAAAGTTTTTATTTTGATCAAGTGTGATCAAACCTAGCAACCCAAAAAGGCAATAAGAGTTGAATTTTGATGCCACCCTTATGTAGAAAATATTCTTTTATTTTTTTAGGCATATTTGAGGGACACAAACAGTGTTCCCATTTTCTATGTTGACTTAATTATTATTCTTTCTTACAGGAACAGCGTCTTATTCTGTTAAGACAGGTTTTTGTCACCGAAGGCGATCTTTTTTCTTTGGGTCTCCACGTCCGCCCTTAGAAATATGCTATGCTTTTAACATGAATCAATCTGGACTTGGTGGCGCCTATTTGTTTTAGTTTGAGTGTGACCCCCAACAGATTTCGACTTACCCCCATTGCTCATAGCTCTACCCAAGGAATAGACCCCTAGTTACGTCGGAAGACTTCGTTTTACTGACACCAAATGTGGGGCTGGTGTTTTAGTAGTTCTAGTAAGTTTGTTTCACTAGCACACATGCGTGAGGCTAGCGGAGCCAATTAGAGAGAAAAAAAATAGTTACAGTTTCCTACGAATAATCCAAATAAAAAACTTCAAATAAACGTATGTCCGAAAATGATTTCTAACGGAACTCCAGCCGTTGAAAGTTCATTACATATAACAGTAATAAATTACTTAAAGCAATCGCGTTGGACTTATTTATTATTTCTGTGTTACACGAAAACAAAAAGTCTATCTGGGTTAAAGCAGCGTTGTGTTTCTTGTTTTCTTCGGCGTTTTGCAGACATTACAGTTTGCTTTATCAGGAAGAGGAGATCTCTGAGACAGTAGTATCGAATTGATAACATTATACACCGCGAAAGCCTTAATAACAACATTAAATTAATTATGGATGAGTTCACAGTACATGGATTTTATGATGAAAATGCACAAGAAGCTTAGAAACAACTTCCAAACAGACGGCAATCAAAATACAAAACTTTCACTAAAGCCTTTCAGAGACTTGAAGAATCAAGAATTCCTGTTCTCCGAAAAATTGGAAATCCTGTGAAAGGACGAAGAAGATGTGATAGATGCAGTGATCAATGATTTCTCAAACAGCACTCGACGTATAGCAAATACTTTGGAGCTATCCCAGAATTTTGTATGGAGAGTATTGCATCGCGAGGTCTTGCACCTCTACCACTTCCAATATACGCAAGCTCTGCATCCGGAAGATGCTCAACAGCAAATATTATTTTGACATTGGTTATTACATCAAACTATCAACAATGTCGATTTTATTTCAAATGTGTTATGGTCAAACGAAACCACCATTTCAAAAGACGGTATTAACAGTAGACACAATTAACATTACGGGTCTTTAAAGAATGACGTACAACTAGGGAGCGTTGTTTCCAGCAACGATTCAGTGTTAATATTTGGGGTGGAGTATACAACAATGTCTTGCTTAACCTACACGCAATGTAAGATCGATTAAATGAAATTTTGTACGAACAGTTTCTTGACATTACAATTTTCGAATTAATAGAAAATGCGTTTTCCATTTGTATTAATGTATGTAGTTCCAGAACTACGATTCACCGCCCCATACAGCAAGGGTAGTAACAGCATAGTTAAACGTTCCTTTCTCAAGGAAACGGATTGGCTACGGAGGGCCGACTGCCTGGACTCCAAGATCACCAAATTTAAACCCACTAGACTTTTATCTATGAGAACGTATGAAGGAACCTGTTTACAAATGACCCTCACGTGCTGGTTCGACTTCCGAAGGAGGACACTTCGAATACTTACAGACGTTATTGCTTTAAATTAGTACATTAATTATTGTCTTCAAGTTGTACACATTTAACATGTAACATACTTTGAACCGCTACAGTTCCGTTAAAAAGCATTTTTGGATATATGCTTATATGAAGTTTTTTATTTAAATTACTGATAGGAATCATTCGGTGAATTTTTTACTCGCCGTCGTAAATCACTCTGTATAAAAGAAATGTTTTCCTCCATAAAACAATTAGAGCCATCTTCGGCAGAATTCGGACACATGAACTAAGACTGTAAATTGAAACTACACTATGTTGTTTTTCGCTATCTAATATATGTAAAATTAACTTACGGAAAGGTCAACTAAAACTAATGATAGGGATGTCCCATTTTTAGAAAGAGTTTAATTTTGCGTGTGAACGAGTTCGTACCCAAACAATAAGGGCATCATAGACGCCAGCGTACTACATTATTAATCCAAAGAAATAAATCACAAAACTGTAATAATTTTAGAATGCAAAGTAGCCATGATATCATTTCTAAATCTTAAAAACCGTCGTAATGAATTTAATAAATAATCTTCGAGTATAAACAATATAAGATACAAAAATAATCCTTTCTTAGATCAAGAATGCACGCAACCTAAAAATTCTATTTTTTAAAGAAAATAACCTAATCCTATTGGTGAGATTTACCAATACAGAAACTATTAAAACGAAATACGATTATAAAGATTCTAAAGAAACGTCACATTTTGTTACAATTAAGCAGATCTTTTATCTGCATGGCGATTGTTATCCATTGGGCTTTAGGCTTTACTTCTAGCTCGAAAGGGGTGTGACGTAGAAAAAGTAGTCGTCGAATGTTTTTTCTTTTGATTAAGAATTTTTTATTACTTTAAAATTATGAAGAAAAGTAATTTTTTAACTTGAAACACTTCTTTCATTCTAGGCATTATTTTTAAATGTGTTTTGTGTATTAAAATGCACTGGAACAAAAGGCGCCTACGTTCACAAGTATAATCGTCAATACACTACATTAATATAAGTTTTTCCAAGTAGAAACAGCAGATTTACCATTAATACTCACATATAAACTTTCCTTGTTTTGAACTGTGTTACGGAAATTGTAGCCACCACGAGGATCCATTGGCCACCAAGCACTCTCCTTTTCTCCATATAAATTGAAAACCTTCACGTTACTGTTAAATTCCACTAAACTAAACATGTCTTCCTCGTTAAGCTTCTCAAGAATTTTTAACATAGCGTCACGCAACTGATCAATTTTGGAACCTTGCATACTTCCACTTGTATCTAGAATAAACACTATATACTTCGGGAGAGCACTTAGATCGCTGGGAGCAAAGAAATGAACAAAATAACCATCTTTTAATAAAACTTCGCCTCCATTAGAATCTCTCTGGACCTCATACTGAACCACAAATTGTCCTGCTAAACCATTTTCTATTTTCTTCCCTAATAATCCAGTTAATTCCTTCTGCCGCTTCAAATTAGGATTGAAAGAAATGATAGCGGTTTTGTTATCTAGTAAAGTCAAATTAGCTCCAGGATCCAACTCTACCTTTTCGTGGCCGATTTCAGTACCAGAACGTAGTGGTGGTATTGTTACTTTCACTATTTTACGAGCTTCCATAATTTTTACCTAAAATAATAATAAAATATAGAAATCTCTTCTGAAATATAATAGATACACTTACTTCAACGAGAAGATCTTTTACAGGTTGGCCTGGATATACGTTGATAATTAACTCATAAACCCCAGTTTGTCTTTTTAGAAGCTCTTCATAACGCACATAAAAAACTGCTTCAGTTTTTGGTTCTACATTCACGGAGACTGTAAGACGGTTCGAGTCACGTACGTTTAAAACAATATGAGCAGCTGTTGATCCACCTGCAATGGCCTAGAAATACACAAGCGTATGATAAAATTTCACCTCAACAATTTAAAACAGTATTGTTAAACAAAATATTGGCCATTAGGGATAATTGCATGTGAGCCAGTGGACGATTTAAATTAAAATCATTCGAATGTATTGTTGGTGGAAAAAATAAGAGATACTCAGGTAACATAATTCAATATCTGACATGTTAGACAAAAGTAGTCTACAAAGAAATTCCATTAAAAAACGTAGCAGTCAGCGTAATATAAGGAGCGACGCGACGGAAAGGTGTTGTAACAATTTTTTTGACGAATGCAAATCACCAAAAATTTGTTAGTTAAATACGTCTTTTTGTCTGTTCCATTAAACAAGTAAACATCGTTATTTAAATAAATATCCGTATTGAGATCATGTAGCCCAACCACACAACACAGAGATGCTAGTTTGGTTGCTAACAACAGGCGTTAACTATTTGAATAAACATTTCAATGCCAAACAACTTTGATATAATGTGCGCAGCGTGTCAACGACCCACTCAGGCTGGGGCACCGGACACGAAGACATCATGGAGAACCTTAGAGTTCTAGCCAGTAATATACGAGTGGCTTTACGCCTATGTGTTTAGCTCAAGTGTAATGAGCACTTGAAGAAGTGTTTTTTAATAATGGTAAGCAAATAAAAATAATCTCTTAAACAAACTAAATAATTTTGTTATAGCGCTCTTATCTTATTTTATCCTGTCTAATTTTGTCTTGTATAATCATATGTAACCTTTTCTTTTCGTTTACGCTCATCTAGTTTACCATTTAATGTGAGCATTTATCAATTAAATTGTAATATTCTAAATTTAACAAAAACGTACTTCAATGTGGCGATAATAATTTTTGGTCTAATATGAACGTCCTTCAACTTTATCGTAATACTTGGATTTAATAAAATGTTCTGTAATGAAGCCGTAATATTTGAGATTTAACCGAAATGTTCTTTAATTTAATAGCAATTCTTTTGTTTCAATGTAAGCGTTCCATAATTAACATTTACGATAATCTTTTAATTGCTATGATGAAATTACAAGTAATTGTGTGTATAATTACACTAAAGATAATTGTTTGGATAACGAACTAAATGCAATAATAGAAGGAAGCTTTGCATTTTTTGATAACTGTTTAAATGGATTTTGGTATGTTCCGTTATTGCGTAGAGGAAATACGCTTTAAGCCCGTATAATTGGGTCCAAGAAGCACGTAGTTGGTTAGTTTCAGTACAACATGTAAACGGCGACGTCATTTGTTTGTCCAGGAACAGTATGTATGCGCATCTGGTTTAATACAATGTAACACTGTCACATAAGCAAGAACCTAGCTCTACGAGGTAAGCGTTTTTTATTATTTTCACATGACGTCCGCATTTGACCAACATTGATACAAGGCAACATCTAAAAAATAACATTGTGATGACCTATAATTATTATTTTGCTTAACAAACTATAAAAGACTTTTGATGTTTTGTAATTGTCAATATTTAAATCCAGGGTGTTGCGCATTTTATAGCATTTTTGGTGACATACGATCACTTCATAAGTAGAGCATAATATTTTGGTTTGATATTTACATTATCAAAGTTCATTTCCTTGTACCGCCTATCCTATAACACATATATACAACCTTGGATATTAAAAAGTGTGCGCGCAAGTGCCTTTTTGTGTTCGTGGACAGTCGAAGTCGAGCATCAGACAGGCCATTATTAGCTTGGCAACGGGAGTGACCGGAAAAATCAGTTCGGTGTGTTTCACCATGGCACTTTCACCAGTGAAAACATTTCAAGAATAGTGAACTTTCGTTTATGCAATTTACGGCGGCCGTGCAAAACGCAGATTACAGTCCACTAAATTTATTCATACCAGCGCAACTGGCGACCTTTACAGGTTAGTGTATTTTTAATTGATTAACTGTTTAAAAATGCCGTTGGTCGATAAAAACACATACATACTTTGATCCTTCTAAGCCATATAACATATGTTTTTCCTGTACGTTCCTTAATCTTAACGCTCCTAACCGCATATCACATCTCGTTTATTGCATAAATATTTTATTACAAAACAAAACGCATTGCTATTCTTCGGATTTCATGGTTTTAAATTATTATAATTTCAATTTAAATCGCATTAATTTAGTTATTCAATGGTATTTGTGTTGAAAATAATCAATGTGGTTCAGTTTTTACAAGTGTGATACCGCTTTAAGAACACCTGTGCATTCATTTCAAATAATAATAAGTTTCGAGGTCAGAACGCCGGCAGTTTGAACCTGTTGTTTCTGATAACGACGGAGTTCTAACGACATAATGCAAGTTGCTCGCGCATTCAACACAAGTTTGCAAACATTGTTTATTTTGGTGTCAATTTCATTCGTATAGAAGTTGTTGATAATTGTTACAATTTAGCACCAATACTCATTGAAATGGTACATACGTTAAATTACATAATTCATTTGATTTGTTAAAGACAAATTTCTGTCGTTGGTTTATTCGCATTCATTTCAAACAATACCTCATACAAGGTGTTTGAATATCTATAATTGCTGTAGATATTCCAATTTAGAACATTGTGTTCTTGGTTAAAAATTATTTATGTAATTTTTAAATATTAAAGGCAAATTTTTGTCTTTGATTTTTTGTCATTTATTTCAAAACAATTTCTTAGAACTTATAGGGCATTTTAGTAGCTACAATGGCTACCAAGAAAATTTCTACCGAACGGTTTATTCTGGATTTAAAATTGGCTATTGAACAGTTTCGTTCGCTTTTTGATCAAACGTCTAATTTGGACTCAATAGAGCAAAATTTGGCTCAAATTCTGGCGCAAACAGCTATCGATCTCAAACATGAGATGGATAGTGCGTACAAAATGTGCACTCTAGACGCAGACAATCTGGAGGAAATTAAAAGCTTGAAATCCAGTATGAATGGATTAGTCATTTCAATAAAAAAATAGTGCGGCACAAATGGAGCTTGATTTATTCAAAATCAAGAAAGAAAATATTCTTGTCAACACACAAGAATTTTCTCAATTAATAAGTGTGTCTAACATAAGATCTGTCCCAAAATTTTCTGGCAAAATTTCAGAGTTTATGCATTTTAATGAGTTTTTTAAAAATCTTGTTGTTGATAACAAGAATTTATTAAGCGTAGAGAAATTTTATTTCTTGCTGGACGCATTAGATTCAGATTTTAAAGGTTTAATTAAACATTTACCTATTACAGGGGATAATTTTAAGTTGGCTTACGATACCGTGGTTGAAAGGTATGAAAGCAAGCGACTTTTGGTAAACTCACATTTTGCGGCTTTGGAAAATGCTCCAAAGGCCAACCATAATTCTCATCAAAAACTTAGAGCTCTCATAAATTGTTTTGATGAAAACTTAGCATGCTTAGAGCAAGCTAAGGTAGATGTTTTGGACATGTTTCGGTTTCGTACATTATCTAAAAAATTGGATAACGAATTTTTAAAATTATTCGAATTGGAAACCAATGCTGTGGGTTTAAATTTGATTCCCACATATAAACAGTTAAAAACATTTGTTGAAAGGCACTCTAAAACCTTGGAAGTTAGTAGTTTATGTATGAGCAAACAGTCTAAAACAAATAGTAAAGCTACACATTTTGATAAACTTACTGGAATTTATACAAAATCTCAATATCAAACTTTATTGGTGACCATATCAGACAACAAAAGTTGCATTCATTGTAAAGGCAAACATGCTTTATATCAATGTCAGAATTTTTTGGACAAGACGCCTCACGAGCGTTACGAGTTTGTTAAGCAGAAAAATTTCTGCATTAATTGTTTGTCAGGGCTTCATCGAGCCACGAAATGTTGTTCAAAATCTGTTTGTAGAAAGTGCGCTAAACCTAACAACACATTGCTACATTTTACAAATCAAAAATCATTGACGGATCAATTCGTTGATAACGCACTCGCACTGCAGTCAAATCAACCATGTGCAAGTACATCAAGTACTAGCAGTTTATTTTCAACGCATTCTTCGAAAACCGTCACTTTGTTAGCAACTGCAACTATTGCTATTCGAGATAGAAACGGAAAGATTCAAAAGGTAAGAGCATTGTTGGACAACGGCAGTATGGAAAGTTTTATGACGGAAACTTGTCGTCAGCGACTTGGTTTACAAAAATCCAACGTTGCCATTTAGTGGAAGGTCTAGGTTTAGCTTCCTCACACATTTCGGGAGTTCTATCTTGCAAAATTAGACCTAGGGATAAAATACATCCCCAATTTGATGTAGATGTTTATATTCTACAAAATATTTGTGGTAAATTGCCTGCAGTGCAATTAAACACCAACCATTGGCCGCATACAGCGGACTTGCCGTTGGCTGATCCTGATTTTGATAAGCCAGGCACAATTGATTTACTTTTGGGTGCAGATGTTTTTGCACACTCGTTGTTAAATGAGACTCGCATGGAAACCGCATACGAACCAGTCGCAATTCATACCAAATTTGGGTGGGTTCTTACAGGGAAAATCATTTCTCCTGCAGCAGATAGTACATCATTATGTGTACTAATAGAACCCCTGGATACTCTAATTCGTCGGTTTTTGGAGCTGGAAAGCATTCCAGATGTCCACAAGGTTTCTTCTGCAGAAAAAGCCTGTGAGCAGCATTTTTTTGGCAACACACACTAGAAACGAGCAGGGTCGTTTTATAGTGTCACTTCCGTTTAATGGTCCGAAACCCATTTTTTGGGATTCTCGGAAAATCGCACTTCATAGGTTTTTGGCATTGGAAAGTCGTCTACAAAAAGACCCTCCACTGTATACAATGTACAGGGAGTTTATGCAAGATTATTTACAAAGTGGCCACATGTCACTCATTCCTTCTAGCATGAAGGAATCATCGCATTATTCGACAGAATATTACATTCCGCATCATGCGGTTATTAAACCAGAAAGTAACACAACAAAATTAAAGGTAGTCTTTGACGCTTCGGAAACTACTCTCATTGGTGGGTCTCTTAATGACCATTTGCTTGCCGGTCCTTCCCTACAAAAGGATATCTTGGCTTTACTTTTGCATTTTTGCTTACATCCGATTGTCATCACCGCAGACATCAAACAGATGTATCGACAAATTCTGATTTCTCCGGAACACCGAAAATTTCAAAAAATTGTTTGGAGATCTAATCCTACAGAACCTATTTCAGATTTTGTACTAAATACAGTAACTTATGGTGTCAAATTAGCACCGTATTTGGCATTGCGTGTGATCCAAGAATTGGCGCGTGTTGAATCATTAAAATTTCCTTTAGCTGCTACGGCTTTGGAATTCGATACATATGTTGACGATGTCGTGACCGGGTCACAATCGGTCGAAGAAGCTCAACAATTGATTTTGGAATTAGACAAACTGTGCTTGTTGGGTGGATTTACGTTGCGTAAATGGAACAGTAACGTATATGACGTAATTAAAGTAGTACCTGAATCGGCTAGGTATCAACAGACATTTTCATTCGAAGATTCAACTAATCTCTCGCAAAAAATTTTGGGCCTTCAGTGGCATCCGTCATCGGACGAATTTTTTTATGTAGTAAATCCGGTGGATCGTATTTGTACTAAAAGACACATGGTTTCAAAAATAGCGCTAATCTTTGATCCCTTGGGCTTGTTGACACCGTTGGTATTTTTTGCAAAACACCTAATTCAATATTTATGGATTCGGTGCATCGATTGGGATGATGACCCTCCTATTGATGTCATTGTCAAATGGAAAGATTACCTTGATCAATTATCTTATCTTGTCTTATAACTGTCTGGAATATCAGTTGCATGGCTTTTGCGACGCCTCCAAACAAGGATACGCCGCAGTAGTTTATTTCAGAGTGGTAGACGCAAATGGTAATATCAAAGTTTCATTGGTATGTGCAAAATCAAGGGTTGCACCTACTCAACGCATTTCTGTGCCACGGCTAGAATTATCTGCCGCGGTACTTTTATCAGATTTGATCGAGTTCTTGGTCAATATTTACAAGGTTCGACTAAAGTTATCAATTCATGCGTGTTCAGATTCTACAGTGGCTTTATCATGGATTCGATCGCCTTCTTACCATTGGAAAACTTTCATTAGTAATGGAATTTCACACATTCAAGATCGAATTCCTCCTGGGTCTTAGAACCACATCAAGTCTCAAGATAATCCAGCGGATTGCGCTTCTTGGGGTTTACTAGCTACGGATTTAGTAGAGCATCGTTTATGGTGGTCCGGTCCTATTTGGCTTTCTTTGCCACAATCAGATTGGCCTGTGAGTAAAATTTCTGAAATGGATTCAACATCTATGGATTTAGAAAAGAGAATTATCTCATTGAATATTATCATTTCGGATCATTTTATTGATCGCTTAATAAACAAATTTTCTGATATAAATAAAGTTTGTCGCATTATATGTTATGTCCTTCATTTCATTCGCATTTTGAGAACCCCCGTGGATCTCGTTTCAAACGCATCGCAAATCATTTCAAACCAGCAACAACAAGTTGCGCTTCATTTATTGGTAAAAGAGTTCAATCAGAATTCTTTTATTAGGACATAGAGAATATTGACAAAGAAAGAACCATTAGCAAACAGCTTAGACCCCTTAGTCCATTTCTGGACAGACATGGTTTACTCAGGGTGGGCGGTCGCCTTCGAAATTCAAATTTACCCTATGGGGAAAAGTTTCCACTCCTATTACCCCGTACTCATCGTTTGACAGATTTCGTTATTTTCGAAAACATATTTACATCGTCTTAGAACAACCCAATTTCTTTTAAAGCAAAATTTTTGTATTTTGGCCGCAAAAAAGGCTGTTCGAAAATGTCTAAAGGCATGTATCATTTGTTTACGTATAAAACCAATTCCTTATCCCTCCCCCCGCCTATGGGTGACCTACCAGCAAACCCGCACCATTTCGGGTAAAGCTTTTCTCCACACTGGGGTTGATTTTGGTGGACCGTTCGCAATTACCATGAGCCGCACTCGTGGTTCAAAGTCATTAAAGTCTTATGTTTGTTTGTTCGTTTGTTTTGGAACTAAGGCTCTGCACTTAGAGCTAGTTTCGAATTTGTCCTCATCTGCCTTTATAGCGGAATTGAGGCGTTTCATTGCTCGTCGTGGTAAATGTGCCAAAATTTACTGTGATTGCGGCACAAATTTCACTGGTGCTGCCTGTAAACTGGCAGAATTTATGCAATATGTTGCAACCGCAGAGGGTATTGAATTTATTTTCAATCCCCCGTCGTCCCCTCACTTCGGAGGGTTGTGGGAGGCTGGCATCAAGTCAGTTAAGAATCATCTCAACAAGATTATCAGCGCTCAAATTCTCTCGTATGAGGAATTCAATACCGTACTAATTCAGATTGGGGCCATACTTAATTCTCGTCCTTTGCGTTCATTGAGTACAAATCCTCAAGATTTTTCTTATTTGGCACCGTGTCATTTCTTAGGAGTCGAGCCAGTTTCAGTGCTTCCTGACCCAAATGTCTTGGACCTGAAACTATCATTTTTAGATCGTTGGCAACTCATTCAGAGAATCCAACAATCTTTTTGGCGCCGTTGGCATAGCAAGTACTTACATACTCTCCAACAGAAAACTAAATGGTTTTCATCTCTTCCTGCTGTTAAAATTGGGACATTGGTCCTAATTAAAGAGAACAATATCCCTCCATTGCATTGGCGACTGGGACGCATTACTCACTTGTATCGTGGTACAGATAATGTCGTCAGAGTGGCGCAGGTTCAAACTGCAAACGGCATTATTAAACGACCTTTGGTCAAATTGTGTGCTCTCCCATTAGAGGACACATAACAAAGAAAAAACTTTTTTTTTTCATTTCTCAATAACTTTTTTTGTTGGAATTACGCATTCATTGTTATTTAATTTTTTGTGGTATTACGCATTTGTACATATTTAATTACATTGGTTAAAATAAGTTTCCAATCTTTTTATGGTGGGCGGTATGTTACGCATTTTAAGCATTTTTGGTGACATACGATCACTTCATATTATTTTGATTTGATATTTACATTATCAAAGTTCCTTTCCTTGTACCGCCTATCCGATAACACATATATACAACCTTGGATATTAAAAAGTGTGCGCGCAAGTGCCTTTTTGTGTTCGTGGACAGTCGAAGTCGAGCATCAGACAGGCCATTATTAGCTTGGCAACGGGAGTAACCGGAACAATCAGTTCGGAGTGCTTTACCATGGCACTTTTACCAGTGAAAACATTTCAAGAATAGTGAACTTTCGTTTATGTAATTTACGGCGGCCGTGCAAGACGCAGATTACAGTCCACTAAATTTATTCATACCAGCGCAACTGGCGACCTTTACAGGTTAGTGTATTTTTAATTGATTAACTGTTTAAAAATGCCGTTGGTCGATAAAAACACATACACAGGGTAATAACCGTTATTATTACTAACGAACTTAAACACCTTAATTGAGTTCTGATTAAAGTTTTCTTTATGTGTAATTATAGTTAAAGCATTTGAACGTTAAATTATTAGATTTTTGATATTTCCATACAAACTAGTAAGCCTAATAACAGATTTGCTATTTTGGGTATTGATTTGACATAATTTTGTAACAAAAAGAAATGCTTAACATAATTGATATTTTATTTGAATTTATCATTCTACATCTGTGTAGAAGAAATTAAAGTACCATTTTTTATATGTAAATTTTGTACATACAACTTTTTATGATGAAGCAACATTTAATTAAAGAATCACCATTTAATTCATTTAATTAATTGTTTTATTTTGAACAAGTGAGTTCAAAAATAGGGTAATTAGATCAAGGAACAAAAGACATAAATACCTTCAATATAATGATATTTGTAGCTTCTATTTGACGAAGAAGCACTGATAGCTCTTTCAGAATTTGATGCCTAATAATTTGTGTCTATAAAAGTGTGCATAATTGATATTTAGAGCTTTTCTTATTATGAGGTAGCAAGAGTAGACCTCTTGTGTCCTCACTTTGTTAATTTAATTCAATTTTCTTTACAGCTCCTGCGTAAGCAGGTAATACGTTATTCCTCTCTAAGGACTCCCAAGTCCCCCTTAGGTAAACTCTATGTTTAAAATGTAATGACTTGGTGGCGCCCTCCCTAAACCCTAATTTTGGTATGAATTAAGCCATAGTAAGTAAATAATGTTTTGTAAAAAGAACCACGACCAATTCTCATAAGCTCTACCCGAGGAATAGACCCTAGCATAGTCGGAAGATAGCTGCGTCCCAACATTTTAAGGAAATCCTTCCTTAAAGTTCACTGGTTTTATCAAAGAATATTAAAGAACTCACGGGTTACTTTAATTATTCAATTAACCAATTAACCAGTAACGAAAAATTTTGTAAGTATGTTTTTATTCTCTTCAAATAAAGTTTCTTCCATTTAACATTATCGAGTTACAAAAACGCAACACATAAACACGCGCATGCGCACGCGCTCGCGCTCTCGCGCGCACACACACGTATATATTGATATGACAATGACGTCACAATAGGTCATTGAACACAAAATTCTATGAAAGAAACCATCCCAAAGAGAAGAAAAACGAAGAAAAGTAAAATTTTTCATATATTTAATTTTCTATTCTGTATAAACATAACCGTATTCTATTAGCATATAAAATAAGATTCCCTTGTAAGGATACATACGATTTTAAATACAGCTAGTGTATGCGGTAGATCTTCAAAATGGTGCAAAATATAACAAATTGGATTAAAAGCAAAAACTCTTCACAATTGTCGCTTAGACAATTTTACGTGATTTGACCCGCAGCACATGAGAAAATAGATAAAGGAATAGGATTCGAATTCGCTGTATGTGGTTCCTTCTATTAAAGGCGTCTTTATTTAAGGTTTTTGGTTTGAGAGTTAATATACGACATTTATTGATAATTATCAGGGCATTAGTAATCACGAACGGAATAAAAATAATTAGTAAGTAATGTGTGCTGTTGTACCGCTTCTCAATAAATTTACTAAAAAACGAAAAATAGTAAACTTGCTGAATTAATTCATGCGATAATTTTTAATGGCGTCAATTACAGGAGAGAAAATCAAATTGGTAAAGATGTATTATTTTTAAATAACCTTAAATTAAAACGATTCCAAACCAAATTTTGTGTTACAAAAAGGCTATTTTGCTATTTTATATTGAAAGTTTATGCTTTCTTGAAACTTTCTTGAAATTTGTTAAAATTTTAGAATAAGGTTACATGCTGTGCAAAGAACACTTTGATTTATTAGGTTATGTTATAAGAAAGATAAAAAATTATTTTCAAATATAATCTGTAACTGATTTTTTAATCAGTTTCAAATCTTACCAAATAGAAACGTAGAGGCGTACCTTGTACAAGCATATTTCAATAAAATAACTAATAATAAAGATGTTGCATACAATGAAGGTTTCAAACTTCAAGCACTATAAGGCAATAAAATTTTTTTCTCTAATTTAATGCAATATAAGTCGATTTTATGTGTTGCAAAATACCCAACCGAATTTACAAATATTGTTTGGTCTCTTTGTCGCACGTTTTCGTGTTTAATTTTAAGTGGTTGTAAATTCGTAGTTGTAAATCAAATAGTAAAGCTGTCATCCCTTGTCCCGTTATATCCTGTTATAAAACCTCCTTTGTGCCTGTGGAAATTAAGTGGGACTAAAGGGGTAATAATCGACACTTGCTCATAGACATCGAAGAGGAACGTTTGTTGTTTCCGTAAAGTGAGTTAAGTCATTCGTGTCTCCGAATGTGATTTTATGGATAAACCCTAAAAAACACAGTGATATTGCGTACGAAACACGTCCAATAAATAGCTATACAGGACACTTATAGAACAATAGAATACGGCTGAGGTAAGTCGATATATAAACTTATAAGACCCTCGCGCGTTAACAAACATGTATATTTAATAGTTGGTTTAAAATCGTAATTTTGAACGTTGCTTCCTGTATATATCTGACATAAGTTAAAACTTGATACTGTCAGATATGATTGCCAAAATGCCAAAACTAGTTGAAAGTTAGGTTGATGTATGGTGACATACATGATTCAGATTTGCAAAATATTCCAATTGTCATCACCAATACCCATAGTGTAATTAGTAAATACATTAGTCGTGAAAGCTTACGATATAGGTTTGAATCCTGCCTGGGACCTTATATTTTCTATCTTACAATTACTAGTTCGATTTGAAGTGATCAGTTAGGCTTTGCATAAAAGTCTAAGTTATTATATATATATATATATATATATATATATATTGCTGTGGAACATTCGGAACACTCGAGCCTTTCCTAAAAACCACTCAAGCCCCACGAATTGGGCGTCATAAACTTGCCTTGGAATCGTAGATTAAACTTTTACCTCGAGCCCCAGCATTGGGTCAACATAAAATTTTCAACAAAAAATAAAAGAAAATTTCTTACCTTACCTTTTGGACGCCTTCGTATTTCTCTGCTCGCCCTGGCTAGCTCAGCAATCGGCTTCTTCTTGAATACCTATCATTTTAAGTACATACCTCTCTCACACACACATACCGTCAAATGAAATTACCAAAATTATACAACAACCATACAACCTTTTATTTACACATATTAACAGATAAAATATTTACACTTGTGTACAAACGGTTTGGTACAATTGTTACCAGCTCAATTATTAAATGCTTTAAAGTCCTTAGTTTTTAATATATTTTAACAAATTTTACATGATACGAGTAGATGGGCCCCACATGCAACCCTAGTTTGACTTCATACTGGTCTATTGTGAGCTCATTATAACCCAGTTTTTGTAAATGCTTTTTAAACCTTGCATTTCATTGAAAACCAATTTAAAGACCCGTTTACTTCTTGCAACAACGTTTTTAGAGCATGAATAAACATTTATATATCATCAATAAACCTTTTTAATAATCAAAAATTAATTGTCCAGCACATATACCTCTTTAAACAAGTTTTATGGTACTAAATCCACCCCCAATAAGTCAAAACACACATACACAAAAAATATCAACACAACTGTTTATACAAAAACCGGAAATTAAATTTCGCTACCTGGAGTCACTTCCGTTCCTCGTTACCGCTGAGGATGGTTACCAGAAACCCTCGTCGTTGTGTCTATCTACTATGCTGGTGCCTGGATTCACAGATCCCCACCTATCCAAATTTTGGCCACCACTATTATCTTTCTATCCAGATATTGGCTTTGTCTCAAACGTAACATTCCATACCAAATATTTCATGCATACAAATTACGCATTCAGCTTCGCTTACCTCAAATATTATCCCTTCATTTAATAGCTTCGTTGTAGTAACGGCACCTTTTATCTAAACAAAAGCACCAACTCGTGCAATATCACATTTACAACTTTGTTTCGGTACGCTACTACAGCTTTACATACTTTAGAAACCGGATGTTATATGTAACTTTACCGACTAAACACAATAATTAATAACCGTAAGAGCATTTACTAATTTTACGTTGTAGGTCTAAGCACGTACTCAGATCTAAAT
The DNA here is from genome assembly GCA_036346225.1 of Platerodrilus igneus. Classification (NCBI taxonomy): domain Eukaryota; kingdom Metazoa; phylum Arthropoda; class Insecta; order Coleoptera; family Lycidae; genus Platerodrilus; species Platerodrilus igneus. Next base: position 6,015,781 of record JARFIW010000318.1, on the reverse strand, counting down.
GGAAAGAGAGCCTCAATATCTTTGTTCGAGTATTTATCCCATTTTCAAAACTCCCTTTCGAACCTACTTCTCTTTAAAAATTTATTTTCTAAAACTGCTTCTTAAAATTTTAAACGTAACGAACACTAGTTTCTCAAAAATCTTCCGTTCGTCGTGATCTTACGGACGTGCTCTTCTTGAAACTGCCTAGCTTTAAACCCATGATATAATTTTCCTTCGTCACAACGCTCCACCTATCAGCTATCCATCTCCGTTCTACGCCTATTTGTTGCCTCTTTTAGAACCCCTCTTAAGCCTTCACATTTACCCGTATATTTCGTACGTGAGTTGTATCCAACGCTTACTTTATCTGCTTTTCTGTCTGTCTTACATTATCGATCGTTTATTCCACTCAGTCTTTAAAGCACGTGTTATTGTAGCAGCTATACAAATCGACCGTTGCAAACAAACTTTTATAGAATTTTGTGCTAACGTTTATTTAAGTTCCCCGAACGTAATATTTAGTGAACAGGTGTTTCTTGAAACAACCAATCGTTTAAAATAACAATTCTAGGTTTCTTCCCTTCTTAGTATTTGTATAAACGGACGTTGGCTTTTAAAATGGAAGATTTGCGTTTAAAATTATTGATTTTCTATACATGGAAGCTCTATTTCTGCTTCCATGCGTTTGATTTAAAATTATTACGATTACTTATGCGTATTCTTGAGATTTTATATACTCCAAAGCTTCTTTCCTTATGCCATTTTAACATTCCAATTTACAAATAGAAAAATATTTTAATAACCGTCCGTTTTCACTATATAAATTAATTAATTTGGCGCGTAAATAATTTGCTCCCATTTCTATATGCACAGTGTTTAAAATTTTATTATCTGAACCTATTTGACCTTTAATTCCACGTCATTATATATATATATATATATATATATTGCTATGATAATAGGGTTATTTAGAGGTATATAGGGTTAGAAGGGTCGTACACTACATGTAAATAGTACCAAAAGCTAGAAAACTAAACAATTTTATCATGAAAGTACGTAATTCGCATATTATGCAAAAATCAAACATGTAACACACTGTATAAGAAGCACAGTTAACTTTAATTAATGCACGGAAGCTCATGCTTCAATAAAACAACCACATTCAGTAAGATAAATAACTCTGTACGCATCAAATTCATTTTAAACCAGCCAAGCATTCATAAATACTCATTAAGAGCATCGAAAGCTAGAAAATCATGATACGAATCCTCTTAAAATAAACACGCAATAGTTCAAGGAAATAACAAAGCAACCTCGCAATAAACACATCTATTAAAACAAACACGTTTTAGAAACGCAGGATGTAAATAAACGCATTATTTACGTCGTTATAGAAATTTCGCCTTCGTAGTTTTTAACATGGAGTAAATTCAAAACCCAAAAGATTATCTTGACAAAAATAAAAGCCATAAGTTTGTCTACGTGAGAGGTCAAGTTAAAATTTCCTACAACAAGACAAAACAAGACGGATAAAAGTGCACGGGCTATAAGAAATCACTATATAGATTCTAAATGATACGTGATCGGCGACATCGTTCATCAAGCTGTTATCAATTTCATACCGGAGAAAAGCCCAAGGTTTGGACAATAACCTATAGCACGTCTGAAACTTTGACCGAAGGACACAGATAACCAATGATGCCAGATGGAGGCGTTGTTTTAAATACCACACAAATTTGATAAACAATCAGTCTTCTTTCAACAAGAACACGCTGGATAGCGGTTCAAATTAGAAAATTACGTAAAGTGAACATAAAAAATTAAATAATTATATTTCGTGGAAGTCGTGATTGAAAAGTTTAAAATTAAAAGTAAAAATATATCAGAGAAGTTTATCGTTAACTGAAAAACGGCTCTGGGTAAATCTAAGTACAAATCTGAGTAACTTTAAGTAAAAATCTAAGTACAAATCTGGGAAAATCTAAGTACAAATCTGGGTAAATATCCAAGTGAAAATCTATATTAGCACATCTAAATTGGTACGTCAATCTAAATTTGCATGAAAACATTGGTGTGCATCTACGCATAGGAGCACTAAAACGGAAGATTGTTTTAAACATTGAATGGGTGTTTGGCCAAGCGGAACTATAAAATCAACAAATGAACTCAACTGAAAACAATCCAGAGGTACTGGTCAACACCACGCAGCAGCAGATCCAAGAATAGAGAGAACAAAAATACACGCAAGGAAAACTATAGCTCAGAACAATACCTCATAGCATAAGGCATTATTATCTTTTTTATTGAATATTTAAATTTTTTCTTATACCAGAATATTTAAGTAAAGAGTCATCAAAAATCTTTATATACATGAAAATTGATTTAAAAGAGAAAGGTAATTGCATATTCAAAGGTGTTTCCAATAGTATACAGTGTCATCTTTGATGGTTTTAAACTGACGAAAGGGAGCTATAATTTTGGGGGACAAACAAATTGATATCATTATTACTTTGATTCAGGGGTTTATTTTGTCGAATAGTGAATCATATTATTAAGCTGTAAAGTGTATATAATTTTTTTTGTCATTATACAAATCTTGGTCAATTTCGTTTTTTTTTATTCAAGTAAGAAAGTGTTAGATAAAAAGGGGGCTAAATTCTTTGTTATCATAACGTTGTGCACTCTGTGTGGATTAGACTGAGCTGTCTAGGCATATTTAAATTTTAGGTTATTAAGAGACACAGAGCGGTGGCGGGCAGCAGGAAACTGAACGTTAATTACTACGGCGTGCGGCGCTATCATAGCTATATATATATATATATATATATATATATATATATATATATATATATATTGCCGTGGTACTTCGCTCTAGCTCAGTACTTTCTCAAAAAACATCCGAGGATTTTATTTATTTTCCAAAAATCGTCATAAATTTAACACAATAGAAAAATTGTTCTATAAAATAATTCTTTCTTACCCAGATACTGCTTCCATCAACTCAATTACTTCAACAGCTCCCTGGCTAGTTCAGTTGGGCCTCCTCTTGGATACCTAGATTCACTATCACTCTTTATCGTTCACGCACACTCTCAATAAAACCACAAAATAATACAACAATCATACAATATTTATTTACCACTATTTACAAATAAAACTTCAAGATTATCTACATTTCGGTGCTCAAGTTACACCTCAATAAATTCTATTTTTGTAAAGTCCAGGATTTTAACTTGAAATATCAAACACATTGAATGTAACCGAAGTAAATAGGCCCTGAATAATACCTTTTTTTTTTCTTTATTTATAATTAATTTTAATTAGTACATTCTGGAGTATGGTGAGCTCATGATAACCCAGTTAATTATGAATAATGTATGCTTTTTACTTTGCATACTCTTACAACAAACACAAAGAAAAACCATGTACTCTTAACAATAAAAAATTTAAATTTCTGAGGAATGTTAATAAGCTTTATATACACCTTTAGATTTATATTTAAATACCATAATAAAAGTTAGTTATACGTATTATTTTCAATACGCAAAATAATGCAAAATACCTTCATAGTTCACTATCACACATCACAATAATTTTCATAGTTTATCAAAAAACAACAAATTCTAAAGCGTTACCTGGAATTTCTTGAAGATCCCTTCTCCGTTGACGATGCGGTTAAGTTGTTTTCGCTCTCGGTTTCGTGGTTCTGCTATTCATACAAGGTACATCCAAATCTAAATCCAAGTATATTACACTTCTTTTATAATTGCTTAATTTAATTTACGTTACTTTACGTCACTTCACGAGCTTGTTAAGATATATGTTGCACCTTAATCAAATTAAACTCGCCACTATCCGCGTTTCAAATTATGAGTCCAACACTGTACTACTTAATTTAAAAATTTTATATACTTACAAGCTCGTGGTAAATTTCTGTACGTAGTCTGAAGCGATGAAAACTATATCGACCAATGATATATTTATTGACGTCTTAAAAAGCCCGCCTATATTAACTCTATTCTTCTCTTATGGTTATTCTATGTTTCCTTCTAACCTTGTTTGAGTGGTAGAAAATCGATATTACTGTCCGCGTTTCAAACTAACCCATGTGGACTGAATACGTGCGTTTCAAAGTGAACTGCTATTATGTCTGTCTCTTTCCGAAGCATATCATTGATTATACATCCCTTCTGCGCTTTAAGGAATCTTTTAGTTAGCATTTATGCGAAACATTCTACCGTTTGCACAAACTACCTCGAATTTCGTCTTTTATCTACACAAAATAAGGGAAACATGACCTTTCCAAAACATGCAAGTGATCAGTTAACGAATGCTTTAAATAACATTTTTAGGAGTTTGCTTTTCAAGGTATTTCCTATATTCAACGTGTTTATTTGTTAGTGAGCAAAGCGTTTCACCTTGGTATTATCGATTTTTCAAGCTCTTATGCGTATTAGACGTAATAACCCTTTGAATTAAACTCAATTAAATTAATTAATAATTTGCATTGGCTTTTACAATTTGTTTTCTTTACGAACCTAACTAAATTTTAATCACTAATTGTAAAATTATGGTAATACTTGTTACTTTAAATTCACTAAATCAAATAGATTTCGCACGTAAATTCTGGTTGTTTCCTCTATACAGGGTGTTTGAAATTGCCTTGTTTATACTTAAATTTAGCCCTTTAAAACCACTGCAATATATATGTATATATATATATATATATATATATATATATATATATATTAATAACTACTTATTAAGTTCTTGGGATTTTTAAAGTCATTTACCTCACGAACTTAACAAGTGGTTGATTATTTAGAAGGTCGAGAACATTGTTTTACAATAAATTTATATACATACATATATACGGGCACAACAAATAATTTACCTGAAAATAAGTTCTATTTGTCTCTTCTTTTTCCTTTACGTAGGCAGTATAATTTTTCTCATTAACTTCCATAATAAATCCTGTAATGAATGCCGATTTAGGTAGCAACATGGAAAATACTGCCTCCTGTAAAAAATTTGCAGGATTTCTGACCTTACTTATAACTTGAGTAGAAGCATAACGATTAATCACTTCAGATCTTACGTGCAGTTGATAGATTTCAATAGGATCTATTTTTTCAAAAATCTAAAACGAACTTCATATTATTGAACGCTTGCATATACAATTGCACTCACATGTTTACCAGGTTGCGGACATATGCATTTAAGTGGCTCATTTGTCATTAAAGCACTTGTTGCTTTTGGTGTAGTAGAGTTGACTACATTTGAAGTGTTTTTATCAAGTGGTAGACTTAAAAGTCCGTATAAAGTACAAGTCAGCACAAGAAGAATTTGCTTTACAACCATTTTCTAAAAATTTAGTAAATTGTTTAAATAATGACAAGTATCATCAAAACTGTACACGTTTGCAACTAACTTCTCTTTTACCTTGCACACTGGTTAAATTTTAAACTAAAAAGTAGACCAAGGATTTGTGTTCAAGTTACTTTAGTGAAAAGGATAACAAAGTACAAATACCTATTAACATTGATCGATAAAAATCTATACATTTGGGAGCACATTGAAGAGGTTAGTGATAGAACAAAAACAACAATGCATACCATAGCAAACATTGCCTAACGGGACTATTGGATATCATTGAAGCACACATACATAATTGATGTGATAAAGAGGTCATGAGAGGTTATTGAAAACCACTTTCTATAAATAAAACCCACCCAAGTAGAAACAGGAAAAATTGAAATTTCCGAATATTCATTGTTTTACCTTGTATACATATAAGCATATTGTAAATACAAACCATTAAAATGCAAAGCAAAACACACTTCGCGTTATGTAAATAATCATTTTAAGAGATAAATACAAAGCCAGTTAATTATTTTTCCGTGTATGAAACAAATTTTATTGCATGTACTTTTAAAGTACAAGATAGTTTTCCTACTTAATAAAAACGAGTTTTCATTACTAAAAAATAAGATACAAAGCTATGGCATTTATCATCAAAGCTTCTGTTAATTATGTGTTTGGATTTTCATTTATTTACATCAGCGGCAAGATCATAAAACGAATATAAAACCTGATGCAAATTAATTTTTGAGAGTAAAAAATGAGTTTCAATCTTTAAGATATAAATAAAAAGCGTTTTCAGATACTTACGTTTTTAGCATACAAATCAACCATAAAGAAAGCAAACGCGTACTTTAATTCTTTCTCCGTATGTGTCGATACATCATTTAACTTCATTATAAAGGTTTTTATACAAAACTATATTCTAGAATTTTCGGGTAGATTGTTAATAATGACAAATTCGTCATCAAATACTAAAAAGCATCATATAAACCAATTATTAATTAAACGCCGATACAAAAAAGCCAGAGGTTAATAAAGTATCATAAAAGAAAAAGGAGATAAGATAACGCAAGGTTTACAGTTTTAATTTTCTTATGTATTACAATATGAAACCAGGGGATAGTAACAGATCACTTTGTGCATTAGACAAGGATAAACAGCGCGTTTTACGATATAACATAAATCATAAATTTGTCGCTATTTAGGCCATTAAAATTCTCGGAAATATTGAATCACGTAGTTGACTAAGATTTGAATTAATTGCAACAACTCTGAAAAATGTGATGTATACAGATAATTTAATATAAAATCTGAAACTTGATTAAAACAATTCATTCATTCTGTAATTCGCGATTCGTCACTAAGCAATATGTAAGATTCATTTCAATTTACGAGATCGGCATGTAAGATGGAATTCATGCAATATTTAATTTGCGATTCTTCACCAAGTAATATGTAGCTTTGAATAAAGATTTTATTCGCAGACAAATAACATGCAGAGATGCATGCTTTTGATGAAATGTCATTTGTTGTGTAAAATACAATGAAGATTGAATATCCTTCGATACAAAAGTTACTTTAAAGCTAATTAATTAAAAATAAAAGATGAACCTTAAAAATTAACATCCCAAATGGATATTTAAAAGAATATGGATGATTTTGTAAATTGGGATTTGAACGTCAATTTAAAATAAAGCCAGGAAAGATTTAATACCGTTGAGGGCAATAATAAGAAGATTTGGATAAGCGCTATTTAACAAATTGTCATAAGTACAAAATTTTGAATTTCTTGGTTTGTTAATTGATAATATTTAAATATTTTGTCATTTAAAGCAAGAATAAGTCTTAATCATATAGCTGTTTGTAAGCGGATAATTACCAGGAAATTTTGAGGTCAAAGTTCGACGTATTTTGACTTTTAATAGATTAGCTGTCAAGTATTATTGGTCAATCGCCCTTACAAACGTGTTAATAAAAGATGGGTAGATTATCCAGAAGAGAAGAGATTTGAGTTCTGTAAATGTTAACACGATTAGGTAAGAATTTTAATTGTTTTCTGTATGAACTCAAACTGTTGGTTGCTTTATATACCTACTGTTTTGTATGAAAAATAAATGTTTTTGAATGTATAGATGTTTTCTTGAGATTGCTGTGTTTTATTTCATTGTGTAAATTCCACACTAAAAATTTCCGTTGAGCTAACCAGGCAAGGAAAAGAAAAAGAGATAATATAATAATTTCAAATTTACAGTTGCTGTACTATTGTCACACCATATAATACATAAGACTAAATTTAAACCATCTGACTTCACTACATGTGCATACAAAGTAACGGGAAGTCTAGAACACATCCTTCTGGAGTATTCCTTGTATGGGGAATATGCGGGTAATTTTAGACAAGAACTTCAAAGCAAGGCGATACATAACATGATTTGAAACGAAGAAGATTTTCTCTCACCGAGTGCGTTAGTAAAAAATATTACCTAAACCGAAAATCTAAGATTCATAACATAACTAAGGAATGGGCATAAAGAATATACAGTAAGAGAGTCACTAAATAGAGGTAAAAAAGTGGGCACAACAATGGCGTCTCGAGGGACTACTGGTGAAAGCAAGAGCTTGTAGCGCGAATCTCAAAATATTAAATACTTATTTTCAAAACTCAAGAACATGTCTGAAGCAGGTTGAATAAAAATTCGTTTAATCATATATGGTAAATAAATGAATTTTAATTCAACCAGTTTTACACATACTGTTGAGTTTTGTAAATAAGGTTTTAGGTAAATTTATCGATGGCAGCTAAACAGAAAAAACTAATAATAATAATGGTTTATTAATGTAAATATTCTTTATTTTACATCACACTTAGCAACAGTACAAAATAACCAATCATTTAATAGCCTTAATCTATCATAAATATAATACAAATGCAATCATCACATCAAATTTAATTAAATAAACAATCAAACACAAATAATTACAATATAAAGAAATTCTGTTTGTTAATTAATTAAAGCCATTTCGAATGGACCTGCACCTTGCCGAAGTTCTAAATTACTAGAACAGGTGAAATGGCTTGCGTGTTCTAATGAGCTAAAGAGCCAAACTACACGTCCAATCAAAGTAGTAGGGTCGTTAGTGAGGAACCAGACTAAGACAGGTCCCCGAAAGAGGGCAGCGGCTCTTTCGGTACTTAGATTGGCAGAGACCATAGGGGTCGGTATGGCAGTCTAAGACACACTACCGCGATGTGGAAGGCAACGGGAAACCACCACATTAGCTCCCAAGTACACAGCGTACTTAAATTGTAACAAACATGATGGCATTCTCTGGGGTAAAAAATTCCGGAGTTAAAATAGTCCCCCATTCGGATCTCCGGGAGGGGACTACTTCGGAGGATGCGATCGGAAAGTTAAAAATAGGAGTCGGGAACATTCTGCGAGTCGGAGCGTGGAATGTTAGAAGTATGAAGCAAGTAGGTAAGCTAGAGAACCTAAAAATCGAAATGAATAGGTTATCACTAGACATAGTAGGGATCAGCGAAGTTCGGTGGCCAGAGGCGGGGAATTTTTGGAGTGGAGACTTCAGGGCAATTCATACAGGAGCAGAGGACGGAAATTTGGGTGTGGGGATAGTTATGCGGAAAAAGATAGGATACTGTGTAGAAAATTACTTACAAAAGAACGAAAGAGTACTCATGGTTAGATTAGAATCTAAACCGGTAAACACAGTAATAATACAAGTAAATGCCCACCTCTAGCTACAGTGACGAAGAGGTAGAAGCCATCTACAAAGATATCGAAGACATATTAAGATACGTAAAAGGACATGAAAATTTAATAATTACGGGGGATTTTAATGCTGTGGTAGGTGAGGGTAGGGAAGGAGCGATAGTAGGTTTATTTCAACATCATGCTAGAAGACGATATACCTGGAAGATGTCAGGAGATATAGGACGATATCAAATAGATTACATTCTTGTTAGACAACGCTTTAGGAAACAAGTAAAAGATTGTAGAAGCTACCCAGAAGCAGATATAGATACTGACCGCAACATCGTAATTATGAAGGCCGCACTTAAATTTAAAAATCTGAAAAAGAGGAACGGAAAAAAGGCACTTGGACTTAGAGAAACTAAAAGACAAAGATATTCAAGTAAGATTCGAAAAAAAGTCAAATGAATTGCTGAATGATAGCGGGAAAATATCTGAAACTAAGGAAGTAGAAACAGAATGGAATAACATTAAATCCAGCCTAGACATGGCGGCCAGAGATATTTTGGGGTATACACAAAAAGAAAATAAGAAACCATGGATAACAAAGGATATCGTGAATTTAATAGAAGAAAAACGAAAATACAAAAAATAAATCAGACGAAACAAGAAAACAGAGATACAAAGCCATAAAATGGGAAATTATTCGAAAATGCAGGAAAGCTAAAGAACAATGGATTGATGAAAAGTGCAAAGAAGTACAAACTAAAATGGAAATAGGAAAGACAAACGAAGCATACAAATTAATTAGAATGAATTTTAGGGGATATAAAACCGTATAGCAAAAATATAAGGGACGCACAAGGAAACGTCATTATAGAAAACGTAGAGAAAGTGAGTAGATGGCAAGAATATATAGGGAATTTATATGCAGGAGAGGAACTAACTGCATTAGAACAGGAATCAGACATTGAAAATGATGACTTGGGATATCCTATACTTCGAGACGAGTTTGAATTAGCATTAAAGAGTCTGAAAAATGGTAAGGCGCCGGGTACAGATAAGATGGAAGCAGAAACTCTAAAAGCCGCTGAACAAGCAGTAACAGAACGTCTCTTCCAACTTGTAAGCTATATGTATGAGACAGGCGAGATACCCAAAGATTTCAAACGTAGCATCATAGTAACTATACCAAAAAAGAAAGGTGCGGATAGATGTGAAAATTTTCGAACAATAAGTTTGACAGCACACGTGTCAAAAATATTAACTAGAATTGTGCAAAGACGAATGGAAAAACAGGCTGAAGAAATACTAGGAGAAGACCAATTTGGGTTTAGGCGAAACAGGGGAACACGGGAGGCTATTTTAGTTCTGAGAGTGATAATGGAGAAAACAATAGAAAAAGGGGAAAGCGTGTATATAGGGCTTGTAGATCTGGAAAAAGCTTTTGACAATGTAAATTGGAAAAAAATGTTTGAAATACTCAAAAAGATTGGAATGAGTTATAGGGATAGACGAATAGTACATAGCTTATACAAAGAGCAAGCGGCAGTAATAGAATTAGAGCAAGAACGTAGAGAAGTAAGCATTAGGAAAGGGGTGAGACAGGGATGTGCCCTATCCCCATTGATTTTTAACTTGTACATAGAAGAGGCAATGAATACTGTCAAATGCAGGAAGACATTTGGAATTACTATGCAGGGACAAAAAATTGATATGCTTAGATTTGCAGATGATATAGCGGTATTAGCGTCTAGCAAGGATGAGTTAAAAGCGGCTCTTAATGAAATGGAAACGGTTCTAACAAAGAGATACGGTATGAAAATTAACAAAACTAAAACTAAAGTTCTAGTTTGCAAAGGTGGGGAAAATAAATCAAAAACAAGAATACAAGTATTTAACACGAACTTACAAGAGGTTAAGGATTTCTGCTACCTAGGAAGCCAAATAACGCAAGATGGGAAAAGCACAAAAGATATAAAACAAAGATTAGCACAAGGTCGTGCTACATTTAACAAGAAGAAGCAACTACTTTGCTCAAAGACCACAAACATAGAAACATGGAAAAGATTGCTTAAAACATATGTGTGGAGCACAGCACTGTAAGGCTGTGAAGCCTGGACAGTAGGAGAAGCGGAAAAGAAAAAGGTAGAAGCCTTTGAAATGTGGTGCTACAGACGTATGATGAAGATATCATGGACAGACAAAGTTAAGAACGAAGAGGTACTAAAAATGGTAGGGGAAGAAAGAAATATGTGGAAAACGGTAAAAAATAGGAGAGATAGGATGATAGGCCACATACTACGGCATGAGGGAATAGTGCGGAATATTTTAGAAGCAGAGATAGGAAAAAGAGAAGAAGAGGCAGACCTAGATTAGATTATTGCACACAGATAGTAAAAGATGTAGGCTGTAGAGGTTTCAGGAGATGTGTAGGCTAGCCCAGAATAGAAATCAATGGAGGTACGCATCCAACCAATCCCAAGATGGATAAACTAATGACGAAAAGATAACTGTGCTTAAACATGATGATTATTATAAGTAACTACAAGAATTGGTTGGGCAATATTCTCGAATAATGTTAAGTGTGTGAAAGGATTTACTGGAAAACCATTATTTCGGCAAACGTCTAAGTGTTGGGGATCTTGGTAGCCACAGGTTGCTTAACCTCCTTCACTGAATCTCGGTAAAATAGGGTATAAAATTAGAAAACAATAGAAAGGGAACGAGCTGAATACACATACTCCCTGAAAAGAAGAAAAGAAGAAACCACCAAAACGCAAAATCAAAGTAGCTGCTTATATAACCCTACATAAAAATAACTGAGTTGCAAACGAATCCGTGACTTTCAGTAAACAATGGATTCCATTACTAAAAGAAATAACAAATGAAAATCAAATGCCCACAATATCTAGGTAGCATTGCAAGTTTTTCCTGGGTTTTCCTTGCAATATTAACATGAAATACAGCCTACATACATGATTTCTATTTATACATAAAATAACTAATTACATAAAAATAAGCATATTAACAATCCTTGTAAAACAGCATTGGTATCTGACAAGTATAAATCCACAATAAGGTTACCTCAAAACCATATACAATCTCCGTTGAACAGTATTGGTATCTGACAAGTGTAAACCCGCCAGAGGGTCGCCTCAGATCCATATACAATCTTCATAGAACAACATTGGTATCTGACAAGTGTAAACCCGCCATAGAGCCGCCTCAGATCCATATACAATCTTCATAGAACAACATTGGTATCTGACAAGTGTAAACCCGCCATAGAGCCGCCTCAGATCCATATACAATCTTCATAGAACAACATTGGTATCTGACAAGTGTAAACCCGCCATAGAGTCGCCTCAGAACCATGTTAAAATCTACCAAAGAGGTAACTTAAATCATAATCAATTTTCCCCCTCAAAACAAATATAAAAAAAAGACTACTTAAGCCTTTCCATAATGCAGTTGCACACTTCTTTAATAACCATCCTCTCAATTGTATAAATAGAAACATGTTAAAAAATGTTTTCCAATTCCAAGTTATTGAATTTATATAAAATTCACCAATAACAAGTTGAAAATGCAAGGCATTGTCGCAACGAACTTCCCAATGTAGACTTACTTTAAAACAATTTAAAGAAATTAAAATTATTATGTTGTAATAATTATAAGTATTCAGATAAAATACAAAAATTTATAAACAACAAAAGAGACATTTTAATATATTTTATTTTATTGAATAAATATTTTAAAAGCTATATGTGTGTGTGTGTGTGTATGTATGTATGTATGTATGTATGTGTGTGTGTGTGTGTGTGTGTGTGTGTAAATAAGGGGGCATCATATTTCGATTCAGTTTTTTCAGAGGATTCTAAATATGTATCGCACATTAATTTTGGACCTATTTGAAATTTTTGATAAAAATTAATTCCCCGGGGGGGTCGGGTATCCGTGGTCAGATTTTGTGGGGTACCATATTTCGACTCAGCTATGTTAGGGGAGTCCAAATATGTATCGCACATTAATTTTGGACCTATTTGAAATTTTAATTTTCCCGACGGAATATCGCGGGGGCACGGCGTCCCCGTGGCCCGATTTCAACTGACATCAAAACTTAAGCTCAGGACACCGAGCTGAATCGATTGATGTATCACACATTGATGTCCGACCATTAGAAAGGCCTCGGACGGACAGACGGACGACAAATCGATTTCATAAACGAACGAAGTTCGTTGAAAATTAATCAGCTGATTTCACGTTAAGCGTATTGGCCACCTAAAGAAAGCCGATCCCAGGTCGCAACACAAATTAAAGGCAATCATTCTGTTAAACTTTAAAAATTTTTGTTTAGTATACTCAAACCAAATATTTCAAACATCAATAAATCAAAGTCACCTTCAATTTATGTCATAAATGTCAAACTTGAAGTTTTTATTATAATTTTGACGACGATCCTAGGTCATGGATCGAAACGTAAATAAAGTTGATTTTAACAACTATGAGTGGTTTAATTCCCAAAGAAGTTTGAGCTGAATACACATGCTGTGTGAGAATTTCAGGGAACTATGTAGGCTAGCTCAGAATATAAATAAGTGCAGGTACGTGTCCAACCAGTTTTGAGACGGAAAACCTAATGGCTGCGAAATACCTGCAACTAATGTTGACTGTGCGAAAAGATAAATTGGAAAATATATTAAATCGCCAAATGGTTAGGTGTTGGGAACTTGGCATTAGGAAAGGGGTGAGACAGGGATGTGCCCTATCCCCATTGATTTTAACTTGTACATAGAAGAGGCAATGAATACTGTCAAATGCAGGAAGACATTTGGAATTACTATGCAGGGACAAAAAATTGATATGCTTAGATTTGCAGATGATATAGCGGTATTAGCGTCTAGCAAGGATGAGTTAAAAGCGGCTCTTAATGAAATGGAAACGGTTCTAACAGAGAGATACGGTATGAAAATTAACAAAACTAAAACTAAAGTTCTAGTTTGCAAAGGTGGGGAAAATAAATCAAAAACAAGAATACAAGTATTTAACACGAACTTACAAGAGGTTAAGGATTTCTGCTACCTAGGAAGCCAAATAACGCAAGATGGGAAAAGCACAAAAGATATAAAACAAAGATTAGCACAAGGTCGTGCTACATTTAACAAGAAGAAGCAACTACTTTGCTCAAAGACCACAAACATAGAAACATGGAAAAGATTGCTTAAAACATATGTGTGGAGCACAGCACTGTAAGGCTGTGAAGCCTGGACAGTAGGAGAAGCGGAAAAGAAAAAGGTAGAAGCCTTTGAAATGTGGTGCTACAGACGTATGATGAAGATATCATGGACAGACAAAGTTAAGAACGAAGAGGTACTAAAAATGGTAGGGGAAGAAAGAAATATGTGGAAAACGGTAAAAAATAGGAGAGATAGGATGATAGGCCACATACTACGGCATGAGGGAATAGTGCGGAATATTTTAGAAGCAGAGATAGGAAAAAAGAGAAGAAGAGGCAGACCTAGATTAGATTATTGCACACAGATAGTAAAAGATGTAGGCTGTAGAGGTTTCAGGGAGATGTGTAGGCTAGCCCAGAATAGAAATCAATGGAGGTACGCATCCAACCAATCCCAAGATGGATAAACTAATGACGAAAAGATAACTGTGCTTAAACATGATGATTATTATAAGTAACTACAAGAATTGGTTGGGCAATATTCTCGAATAATGTTAAGTGTGTGAAAGGATTTACTGGAAAACCATTATTTCGGCAAACGTCTAAGTGTTGGGGGATCTTGGTAGCCACAGGTTGCTTAACCTCCTTCACTGAATCTCGGTAAAATAGGGTATAAAATTAGAAAACAATAGAAAGGGAACGAGCTGAATACACATACTCCCTGAAAAGAAGAAAAGAAGAAACCACCAAAACGCAAAATCAAAGTAGCTGCTTATATAACCCTACATAAAAATAACTGAGTTGCAAACGAATCCGTGACTTTCAGTAAACAATGGATTCCATTACTAAAAGAAATAACAAATGAAAATCAAATGCCCACAATATCTAGGTAGCATTGCAAGTTTTTCCTGGGTTTTCCTTGCAATATTAACATGAAATACAGCCTACATACATGATTTCTATTTATACATAAAATAACTAATTACATAAAAATAAGCATATTAACAATCCTTGTAAAACAGCATTGGTATCTGACAAGTATAAATCCACAATAAGGTTACCTCAAAACCATATACAATCTCCGTTGAACAGTATTGGTATCTGACAAGTGTAAACCCGCCAGAGGGTCGCCTCAGATCCATATACAATCTTCATAGAACAACATTGGTATCTGACAAGTGTAAACCCGCCATAGAGCCGCCTCAGATCCATATACAATCTTCATAGAACAACATTGGTATCTGACAAGTGTAAACCCGCCATAGAGCCGCCTCAGATCCATATACAATCTTCATAGAACAACATTGGTATCTGACAAGTGTAAACCCGCCATAGAGTCGCCTCAGAACCATGTTAAAATCTACCAAAGAGGTAACTTAAATCATAATCAATTTTCCCCCTCAAAACAAATATAAAAAAAAAAAACTACTTAAGCCTTTCCATAATGCAGTTGCACACTTCTTTAATAACCATCCTCTCAATTGTATAAATAGAAACATGTTAAAAAATGTTTTCCAATTCCAAGTTATTGAATTTATATAAAATTCACCAATAACAAGTTGAAAATGCAAGGCATTGTCGCAACGAACTTCCCAATGTAGACTTACTTTAAAACAATTTAAAGAAATTAAAATTATTATGTTGTAATAATTATAAGTATTCAGATAAAATACAAAAATTTATAAACAACAAAAGAGACATTTTAATATATTTTATTTTATTGAATAAATATTTTAAAAGCTATATGTGTGTGTGTGTGTATGTATGTATGTATGTATGTATGTTGTGTGTGTGTGTGTGTGTGTGTGTAAATAAGGGGCATCATATTTCGATTCAGTTTTTTCAGAGGATTCTAAATATGTATCGCACATTAATTTTGGACCTATTTGAAATTTTTGATAAAAATTAATTCCCCGGGGGGTCGGGTATCCGTGGTCAGATTTTGTGGGGGGTACCATATTTCGACTCAGCTATGTTAGGGGAGTCCAAATATGTATCGCACATTAATTTTGGACCTATTTGAAATTTTAATTTTCCCGACGGAATATCGCGGGGGCACGGCGTCCCCGTGGCCCGATTTCAACTGACATCAAAACTTAAGCTCAGGACACCGAGCTGAATCGATTGATGTATCACATTGATGTCCGACCATTAGAAAGGCCTCGGACGGACAGACGGACGACAAATCGATTTCATAAACGAACGAAGTTCGTTGAAAATTAATCAGCTGATTTCACGTTAAGCGTATTGGCCACCTAAAGAAAGCCGATCCCAGGTCGCAACACAAATTAAAGGCAATCATTCTGTTAAACTTTAAAAATTTTTGTTTAGTATACTCAAACCAAATATTTCAAACATCAATAAATCAAAGTCACCTTCAATTTATGTCATAAATGTCAAACTTGAAGTTTTTATTATAATTTTGACGACGATCCTAGGTCATGGATCGAAACGTAAATAAAGTTGATTTTAACAACTATGAGTGGTTTAATTCCCAAAGAAGTTTGAGCTGAATACACATGCTGTGTGAGAATTTCAGGGAACTATGTAGGCTAGCTCAGAATATAAATAAGTGCAGGTACGTGTCCAACCAGTTTTGAGACGGAAAACCTAATGGCTGCGAAATACCTGCAACTAATGTTGACTGTGCGAAAAGATAAATTGGAAAATATATTAAATCGCCAAATGGTTAGGTGTTGGGGGAACTTGGCAGCCACAGACTGCTTACCTCCCTTCACAACCATTGAAGGTCGGAGAAATAGGGCATATAACTGTAAAACAATAGAAAGTGATCGAACTGCATCTAACAAGAAAGAACATCGCCTATGAGGAAAGACAACAAACAGAATAAGAAGAAAATTGTTGAAAGCATATGTGTGGAGCACAGCACAGTATGCCTATGAAATATGGGAAGTTTGAAACGCAGACAGAAAAACGGTAGCAGCCTTTTGAAATGATGTGCTTCAGATGTATGAGGACGATAGCATGGACAGACAAAGATAATAACAAATAAGTTACAGAAATAGTAGGGGAACAAGGATATCTGAGAAAAAAAAATGGTAGGGCGGAATACGTTCTAAGGCATTTTTGGGGAATAGTATGTGATATATTACAAGCAGAGATAGGAAAAAAGAGGTAGATGTAGACCTAGATCAGACAGTTATAGATGCAAACTGTGCATATTTCAGGGAAATCTGTAAGTTAGTTTAGAATAGGGAACAATGATGGTACGCGTCTAACCAGTTCTAGGACTGAAGACCTAATGATGATGAATTAATTAAAGGTCAGACCATGGTTAAACTTACACACATTGTGTATATTATTTTTCCATATTCGTACACATGTCAGTTGCTTTAGTATCAGACATTGTTCTTACACACATGTATTCATTTTCATAACAAATAAGTATACATAACCTAACCTAAAACAACAATTGGTTGTGTCCGTTTTGTACTTCTTTTTAACACAGGCATTATGCTTAAGAAAGGTAAGCAAAATTGTATCAGATGTATTTGAACTTATTAAATGCATCTACAGTTTATAGATTGATACACTTTTTTTTGTTTTGGGCACACCAATGCAACTATTTTAACGTTTGGCGACAGTAAAGCGATTTTTATTTTTATTATCTGACAAGAATTTATTTTTGAAGTTATTACTTTCAATAGACTCACGAACTTCACGATATTCGCGGCTTAGTCTGGGAATTACCTCAAGGGTGAGCAATGGGAAAGGGCGTGGATGCAAAATAAACTCAACTATAAAAAAGAATAAAAAAAGGGGGAATTGAGCGCCACCGCATCTATATGGGCAATAAAAAACAAAAGTATCCTATGAGAAGATGCAGAAACCTACAGGCTATAATGATTATAAAAAAACACACCAGTTATACAAAACAACACCTTTGAAAACCTCTCAAATGTATCTACTTCAACTCCTGTTATGATGATCCTGAAAGAAAAAGTCACACATTAAATTTTAATTAAAAGACACAGTTTGTGTCTCACAATAAAAGGGTACTACAATACTTATAAATTAATCATTATGAAACTATCACCCTAAAAGTGTTATACCTATAAATGGATATCAAAGTGAAGTCACATACGTCATTTCTATAACCTTATTCTGCTTCAGTGTTGTTCTAGTTTCATTACTCAAAATTTATTTTCACAAATTGTGATGCCATTAAATTTAAGTACTTATAAATAAAAGACTTAGAGTTTTGAACCAAAAATATAATTTGAAGTAATTCCTTTCCTTCTTTCCAATATATATATATAAATAAAATCACAGGTATAGTATTCAAAAGTAAAATTGAACTTTAAAGATTCATAAATTTTCTCTTTACATAATGAGATTTTAGCATTTGATAGTATTTTCAAAAAAATTCAAACGCTCACCAGGAATTGACTCCTATATCAACGAGGGTTAAAGAGGGTTAAAGAAACTACAACTTCAATAAAAATTTTCAATTCACAGGTTTAGGGATTCATCTAAATAACAAAATCTCGCCGATGAGAATCCCGAAATAAACGATTGACATCATTACGTCATGCTTTTCTACAAAAACAAACTCTATGAGCAACCTAAAATTCTTTCCATTACAAAGATATCTTCCTAATTCAACGATGCGCGTTAATAGATACGGAGAACAGATAACCACGTTGTCACTTCACACAATATTCAGGTCGTCTTGACGGAGTCCGGGAAAACTTGTACATCCCGGCCTTCCTCTAAAATGACCGTAAACCTTCTGCTGACCTAGAAGGCAATTCTTAGGTACCAGCTGGCACGTAAAAGTGCCTTCATCTCCTCGTCTTGCTACCGCTGTACTAGAGTAAAATGGTCGAGTTTCTTTTTGATCCTCTCAATCTAAAGAAGAGGTGATCTGTCTGAAGCGTCACCTCGTGAAACTCTGCACAAGCGCTATGATAACTTAGTAATTTTTTAAAGTGGGCGCAGACCGCCTACGAATTAGACAACACAAGTAACTTGTTTATTATGTAATTTTAAGATGTTCTGTATTTGTTACTATTGAATGTTTTCTTATGATAAATCCAAAGCAAATTAAATAGTAATATCTTTCATTTCTAATATGAGATTGTTTCTTCTGATATTATTATGCGAAATAAAAAGAATCAGATACCACAGAGCTGTAACAAATAGAAGTGGCTTCAAGAGTTTGTACCATAGAATTTATATTTGTTTCAAGATGACTAAAATCACTGGGCAAAAATTTTTAAGTTTAAAAGAAGTGGAATGTTTTGGTAAAGAATACGAACAAAAAAATTTTGTGTATCTCTATAAAATGAATAGTAGAACAATCGAAAGTGTGAAATACAAGTGTCCCTTAAAAACTAAGAGCGCCAACAAGAATTTAATGTATAATAGAATTGTTTATAGTTGTACTAAGGGGGACTTTAAATTTAAAAAGTAGAAGCACTGGACAGAGAGGCCCAAGGGAAATATTTGTTTTTTGCATATACTTCTTATAATTGATTTATGTCTGTATGAAAAAATGCATTTTGTTCAATCCTACATTTCCACTGTACTATCCTATAACAACTGATTACACTCTTTGGCAGTCAAATAGTACACCAGTGTAACGTCAAGGCATTCATCATTTAGGAGCAACATCGTGAACAAAATCTGTATTATAATTCTCCACTTAAATCAATGTGGACATTTTAAACAGTGTACTTTTTTTAGTACATTCAAACAAGATTGTACAATAAAAATGTGATTTGGACTGACAACTAAAAGACAGTACTTAGAATTAAAACTTCTAGATGAGACACGCAGCCACGCATTTATTAAGGACAATTTCAATCTTCTACCACAGCAAAGAAAATTGGACGATGAAATAAAAGATGAAGTCCAAAAATTGAAACAGCTTAGATGTATACTGTTTTATCTAAAAGACTTTGTTGAACAAAATACCGAAAAGAAAATTTTATGGCGAGACCTATTTAACATAAAAGTGAATCAAGGAAATTTAACAAACTTAGGAAAGGTAGTAGAAATTCTGGAATAAGAAGGTGAAGCAGTAATAAAATTGTTAGTGGACGAAGAATACATATTATCAGGCATCTTTTTCCAAAGTAAAAAGAAGAGAAATATTTTCAGAAAATATCCTGAAGCAATACTGTTAGATAGTACATACAGACTCAATAATTTAAGAATGCCTCTATATATTTTCTTAAGCGTAAATGGCAACAATGAGGGAGATGTTGTAACCACATTTTTGTTAGAACAGGAAGTAAATATTACTATGATGTTAAATTGTTTCAAAACTCATAATCCAGCACATGTGTACACACAAGAACTGTGTTAACTGATAAAGATTTCTCTGAGGGGAGTGCATTAGAGTTAAAATTTCCTGATGCCAAACTAAAACTATGTTTATTTCATACTTTAAAGGCATTTTGAACTGCCATTACGGGTAACGGAATGTCACTCAACTCCTTCCAAAGAGACTGCATTTTAAATATGTTACAAAATATGACCTATTCAAAGACCGAAGATGACTGAAATTGGCGACAAAGTATTTCCTAGAAAATTGGCATAATAACAAAGAGGAGTGGGTTACATTTTATAAAAAGAATTCAGACAGTTATAAAATATACACAACAAATCATTTAGAATCGTCGAACAATAAAATTGAAAAAGTTTGTTCAAAAATTAATAACCTGGAAATGTTCTACGAGGAGCTCTTAATTTTTTTGAAAGCTATGTACACAAAGAAAAAATCAAAAGCTAATAACATGTTTTATAAAAAACTTAATTATGATACACTATCTAAAACAGAAAGTAATTATTGCATATTACTTACACCTTTTGCATTTGGAATTGTACAAAAATAATATAAATGTTTTATTAAAGTAAAAATTGAACCTGTAGATAATAAAAATTATCAAGTTACAAATATAGAAATTGATATTGTCGTAAATGAAACTAGGTGTTCGTGTTTATTTTTCAAAGATCTAAGTTTACCTTGCGAACACATATTTAAAGCGAGACATTTTAAACAAGTGCCTCTATTTTGTAAAGCTTTAATAGCGCAAAGATATAAAAAAAAACTATATAGATTATTATTCCGAATCAAATTTAGAGACTTGATATTCTTGAGCAAAGCATATTAGATCGGAACAATTTGCACTCTTACAATAATTTACGCATGACCAAAAAAAAAAAAATTTTTGACAAAGTGAAAAGTACAAGTTGTTGATAACTAAATGTCAACAATTTTGTTCTGCAGTAACGGAATTGGGCCCGGAGGAATTTTATGAATGCACGAAAAAGTTTGACAATTTTGTAGATAATATTTTTTCTAGAAAACAAGATAATAATACATTCTCCAAAACCAACGAAAATAGAACACCCGTAATTTTGAAGATGGCAATATGGACTATGTGCCTTATCCAATTAAAGCAAATGATGCCAACATGGCTAATGTTATAAATGGCAGCATTTCATCATTAACAGCTGTAGATATTATACTTGAATATTTGGAACCAGAATTTGGTGCGGAAAACTATTTCCAGCCGACAGATAATAAAATTATCTACGAGTTTCCCCAATTAACTTCACTGCCATTGCCGTCCAATGACAACCGACGAAGCAATTTTAATAGGAGACATAAAGATACCTACTATAATGAAAAGAAGGGGAAGACCAAAAGAGTTTGCTACAATTGTGGTAGGCTTATCAACAAAAAAATGTGTGATACTGCATTTAGTAAGAAGAGGCCAAAAGATAAACAAAAAATTATTTTGCAGAAAATTTGTTACGACATTAATTTTACACACACAGTTATATTTGATTATCATATCATTATTTCTGAAAAATTAAATCAAAACATAATCTGCAAGAGAATCTAATGGAGACTGAAGTTACACTAGATATAATAGAAATATTGCTTCACAGTGATGCATTTAAAATGTTGAGATGAAAAACAAAATAGAAGGTATTATTTTAAAATAAGTTATAATAGGTTATAATAGGTGCTAGAAAGGTCAAATAATTATTGATTGCAGGGTAACTCACGTATATAAGTGTCAAGTAGAGTTTAAGATGTTTTTCCGAAAGATAGGATAATAATTTACAAAATTCCATTAAATATTAAGGTTAATTGTACGTAGTTGTAAAATTCACTGTAAATATTAATTATAATTAGGTAGGAAACGTAATTTCGTACAGCATAGTTTCATGTAGGAAACGTAGTTTCGTAAAGCGTAGTTAAGATTTTAAAATAAAATAACATGTAAATTTGTTAATATGAAAGCTTTTATGTTTGTAGCATAAAAGTCGATAATGAAAGAGGGTGGATTTATTTAGTAACGCATATTCAAAACGTCATTTATTTATTTGTGCAACTTAGGGTAATAAAAAGTGGGAACATGGATAATATTTCTAGAAAGGTTTAGCAATGCAAGCACGTTCTGTGTCTCGAGTTTAAATCTTGTAAACAAGTATTAGGATTCCTGGTAAAAGACCATTGAGAAACAAACACAGGTCTATGCTAGATAAAATGTTGCACACTACTTACGAAAACAGAGAGAGAAAAGCTGTATTTTACATGAAGTAGCAAAGAAGGAGAAATAGCATACGGTTAGTGATCGATGACTTTGAAGTATCTGTTAGACAAGGAAATTTAGAGGCAAATAATCGAGACAAAGATGCAACGTGTTTTCTGAAGATATTGGTTGGAAAGGGAATGAGAAATCCTGTAGAGGGTTACAAACAGAGTACAATTGTTAGATTAGGCAAATAGAAGCAAGATAGACGATAGTATTGATCGGTTAAGTAGAATAGAGCTTATGAATAGCGGGGATAGAAACAAGGAGATATAACATACGGGGTAGACAAAGACACAAGAAAGGCACAACAAATGTTAAAAATTAAGAAAGGAAGAGGACAAAAGATGAAAGATTTTAAATGCAGGTTAGAGGGAAATGAGGATATGCGCGTGCATTAGAGGCGTGCTTTGGAGGCTAGAGTGGATGGCAGTTATCGGGAGATTTCGCGGAAGGTGGCAGCTGTTGACAATTTTAATGAGGGGTTTCTTCGTAAAACGATTGTTTGTAACTGAAAATTCCAAGATTTTTGCGACGGTTTGAATAGGTTGAGAATTTTACCTAGAATAACTCAAGGGTAATGGTTAGTTTGTGAAAATTGAGCGACCGTTTGTTATTGTGTTGTGCATGGGTTTCTGGAACCGGTGGACGGTTTGAAAACGTTACTAAGAAAGTGTATTATGGGAGTGGTAAGAATAGGTTCAAAGAGGCAGTTTTAGAGGATATATAAACCCAGAGGTGGTAAAAGCTCTCTCTTTTTCTTTCGATCTTCAACCAAGCTGCATACAAGCGTAAATGCAAATAAGTGAGTTTAGATTGTATTAATATTAATATGCACAAGTTGGTACAAAGTTATATGGCTATTGTGAAGTATATAAAATCCTGTTAATAATCGAAGCTGAAAGCAAAGGAAGTAGAATTTTTACTACTTGTGGTTGAAAGCGCTTGGTGTACTCTGGGTACAAGTCAAGTATATGGATGGACCAGTAGCAGATGTACGAGAGCATGGAAGTACAGTTCATTAACAGCTGAGAAATCTGGGTAAAAGCGGACTGTTTTGGATGGTGAGAGGCTACCTGGAGTAAATTTTGAACGTGCAGTCTAGTGGGACGACTACGTTGGAGATGGTTTCCACGTAGAGAGCGGGTGGTGCTACAATCCAAGTAATTCAATCTTTGTAAAACTTTTGCTTATTGTGATTTTGTGGGTGATTATCACAATTTGGTGTTTATTGGTGAATTTTATTGTATTGTAAGAACATCTTATTTGACGATTTACCTTGAGAAAGGAGTGTATGAAAATTTATTTATGTACTATTTGGTAGTGTAATATTGGTGTAATATTGGCTTTTTGTACAAAGTAAAAGGGTTTTTGGTAATTTTAGTGCTGTAGTTAGCGCATAGGTATTGGACCTAGGGGTTTAAAGTAAAAATCTGGAGATAAACCCAGTCACTTTTGGCTAATAATTGATGTAATTAGAAAAATTTTCAAATTATTTTATTTAAAATGACTTCTTTTAAAATTGATAATATTTGATAAATATTCAAGATGTATGAAGAATGTAAAACTGAAATTTTTGAATAGCAAGTGGATGTTCAAATAAATCGTGATGTACTTTTGGCAGTCAATTTTTATTTATTTAAATAGTAGGGTAGTATTTTGCTGAGAACAAGTGAGCAGCCGTGGCGCTTTTCCCTGAGGAAGCTGGAGGTTTTAGCGTCCGAATTGGAAATCATCTTCAGAGGATATTGTTATAGGGTGATATGAATTACAAGTCTAGGTGGTAGGGCCTCATTTTCAGGTAGGTGCAGGTACGACCCAACGCTGGGGCTGGATGGTTTCCAAAATAAGCTTCACAGAAATATATATATATATATATATATATATATATAAACATAAAGTTTAATGTTTATTAAAGAAAAGTTGTTGAAGTTACTTTTATAGTATTTTATGTATTCCCACATTTACCAGGTAACATAAAAGATTATAAAGTTATTGTTAAGCTCTTATTACTTAAGATGATGGCATACCCTGGAGAAAAAATTTCGGTGTTATAAGAGTCCCCCATTTGGATCTCTGGAAGGGTACGGCTTCGGAGGATGTAATCAGAAAGTTTAGAAAAAGAGTCGGGAACATTCTGCGAGTCTAACGCGGAATGTCAAAAGTATGAAGTAAGTAAACTAGAGAACTTAGAAAAGGATAGGTTAGCATTAGATATAGTAGGGATTAGCAAAGTTTGGTAGCCAGAGGCAAGAGATTTTTGGAGCGGGGATTTTTAGGGGTAATTCACACAGCATCAGAAGAAGGAAATTCAGGTGTGGAGATAGCTATGAGAAAAAAGATAGGACACTGTAGAAAACTACGTACAAAAGAGCGAACGAGTATTCACGGTTAAATTATAATATAAACCGGTAAATACAGTAATAATACAAGTATACATGCCCACCTCTAGCTACAGTGAGGAAGAGATAGAAGCAATCTACAAAGATATCGAAGATACGTAAAAGGACATGAAAGTTTAAATTACGGGGGATTTTAACGCAGTGGGAGGTGAGGGTAGGAAAAAAGCGGTAGGAGGTTTATTTGGTTTAGGCACGAGAAACGACAGGGGAAATAGACTGGTAAAATTTTACGACAAGAACAATTTAATCATCACAAACACATTATTTTAACATCATGTTAGAAGACGATATACGTGGAAGATGCCAGGAGATTACATTCTTGTTAGACAATGGTTTAGAAATGAAGTGAAAGACTGTAGAAGCTACCCAGAAGCAGATATAGACACTTACCACAACATCATAATTATGACGACCGGTGTTAAATTTAAAAATTTGAGAAAAGGGAATGGAAAAAGACACTTTGACTTTCAGAAACTAAAAGACAAGGATATCCACGAAAGATTTGAAAAAGTTAAATGAATTGCTGAGAAATATCGGGAAAATTTCTGATAGTATTGTTGTTTAGAAGTGCGTTTAGTGAAATCACGCCCATGTTCGTTTGGTTGTAAACTTCTTTAAAACTCTGAAATGCATTGATTCTAAATTTGTAGTGGTTGATTTTAGCATATCTTGAATTTGGAGTTTCGTGCAATTTTGAATATTATAGTTAATGAAAAACTGTTTAAGTGTAAAATCTACCACATGTTTGTTTTCAAGTTAAGTTATTTGTTCATTCTTTAATTTCTAATTAATATTTCATGCAGTCCAAAGTTATGTTAAATTTTATTATAGTACAAACAACATGTGTTGTTATCAATTAACTTATTTGTGATCTAAACACGCTGGGTTTGTCCAGTTGGACTTCAAACATAATTTTTTTGTAAATAACTTAATTGATTTTGTATATCGTAGAAATTGGGAACTTTTGACCTCAAAATGTATTTCTAGAAATCATTATATTTTTCACTGCAATTATCTTATGTTTTCTGAAGATATTGGTTGGAAAGGAATGAGAAATCCTGTAGAGGGTTACAAACAGAGTACAATTGTTAGATTAGGCAAATAGAAGCAAGATAGACGATAGTATTGATCGGTTAAGTAGAATAGAGCTTATGAATATCGGGGATAGAAACAAGGAGATATAACATTTGAGGGAGACAAAGACACAAGAAAGGCACAACAAATGTTAAAAATTAAGAAAGGAAGAGGACAAAAGATGAAAGATTTTAAATGCAGGTTAGAGGAAATGAGGGATATGCGCGTGCATTAGAGGCGTGCTTTGGAGGCTAGAGTGGATGGCAGTTATCGGGAGATTTCGGAAGGTGGCAGCTGTTGACAATTTTAATGAGGGGTTTCTTCGTAAAACGATTGTTTGTAACTGAAAATTCCAAGATTTTGCGACGGTTTGAATAGGTTGAGAATTTTACCTAGAATAACTCAAGGGTAATGGTTTAGTTTGTGAAAATTGAGCGACCGTTTGTTATTGTAGTGTGCATGGGTTTCTGGAACCGGTGGACGGTTTGAAAACGTTACTAAGAAAGTGTATTATAGGAGTGGTAAGAATAGGTTCAAAGAGGCAGTTTTAGAGGATATATAAACCCAGAGGTGGTAAAGCTCTCTTTTTCTTTCGATCTTCAACCAAGCTGCATACAAGCGTAAATGCAAAAATGAGTTTAGATTGTATTAATATTAATATGCACAAGTTGGTACAAAGTTATATGGCTATTGTGAAGTATATAAAATCCTGTTAATAATCGAAGCTGAAAGCAAAGGAAGTAGAATTTTTACTACTTGTGGTTGAAAGCGCTTGGTGTACTCTGGGTACAAGTCAAGTATATGGATGGACCAGTAGCAGATGTACGAGAGCATGGAAGTACAGTTCATTAACAGCTGAGAAATCTGGGTAAAAGCGGACTGTTTTGGATGGTGAGAGGCTACCTGGAGTAAATTTTGAACGTGCAGTCTAGTGGGACGACTACGTTGGAGATGGTTTCCACGTAGAGAGCGGGTGGTGCTACAATCCAAGTAATTCAATCTTTGTAAAACTTTTGCTTATTGTGATTTTGTGGGTGATTATCACAATTTGGTGTTTATTGGTGAATTTTATTGTATTGTAAGAACATCTTATTTGACGATTTACCTTGAGAAAGGAGTGTATGAAAATTTATTTATGTACTATTTGGTAGTGTAATATTGGGTAATATTGGCTTTTGTACAAAGTAAAGGGTTTTGGTAATTTTAGTGCTGTAGTTAGCGCATAGGTATTGGACCTAGGGGTTTAAAGTAAAATCTGGGGATAATCCCAGTTACTTTTGGCTAATAATTGATGTAATTAGAAAAATTTTTAAATTATTTTATTTAAAATGACTTCTTTTAAAATTGATAATATTTGATAAATATTCAAGATGTATGAAGAATGTAAACTGAAATTTTTGAATAGCAACTGGATGTTCAAATAAATCGTGATGTACTTTTGGCAGTCAATTTTTATTTATCTAAATAGTAGGGTAGTATTTTGCTGAGAACAAGTGAGCAGCCGTGGCGCTTTTCCCTGAGGAAGCTGGAGGTTTTAGCGTCCGAATTGGAAATCATCTTCAGAGGATATTGTTATAGGGTGATATGAATTACAAGTCTAGGTGGTAGGGCCTCATTTTCAGGTAGGTGCAGGTACGACCCAACGCTGGGGCTGGATGGTTTCAAAATAAGTTCACAAATATATATATATATATATATATATATATATATATAACATAAAGTTTAATGTTTATTAAAGAAAAGTTGTTGAAGTTACTTTTATAGTATTTTATGTATTCCCACATTTACCAGGTAACATAAAAGATTATAAAGTTATTGTTAAGCTCTTATTACTTAAGGTGATGGCATACTCTGGGGAAAAAATTTCGGAGTTATAAGAGTCCCCCATTTGGATCTTTGGAAAGGTACGACTTCGGAGGATGTAATCGGAAAGTTTAGAAAAAGAGTCGGGAACATTCTGCGAGTCTAACGCGGAATGTCAAAAGTATGAAGCAAGTAAACTAGAGAACTTAGAAAAGGATAGGTTAGCATTAGATATAGTAGGGATTAGCAAAGTTCGGTAGCCAGAGGCGAGGGATTTTTGGAGCGGGGATTTTAGGAGTAATTCACACAGCATCAGAGGAAGGAAATTCAGGTGTGGGGATAGCTATGAGAAAAAAAGATAGGACACTGTAGAAAACTACGTACAAAAGAGCGAAAGAGTATTCACGGTTAAATTATAATATAAACCGGTAAATACAGTAATAATACAAGTATACATGCCCACCTCTAGCTACAGTGAGGAAGAAATAGAAGCAATCTACAAAGATATCGAAGATACGTAAAAGGATATGAAAGTTTAAATTACGGGGGATTTTAACGCAGTGGGAGGTGAGGGTAGGGAAAAAGCGGTAGGAGGTTTATTTGGTTTAGGCACGAGAAACGACAGGGGAAATAGACTGGTAGAATTTTACGACAAGAACAATTTAATCATCACAAACACATTATTCCAACATCATGTTAGAAGACGATATACGTGGAAGATGCCAGGAGATTACATTCTTGTTAGACAACGGTTTATGAATTAAGTAAAAGACTGTAGAAGCTACCCAGAAGCAGATATAAACACTTACCACAACATCATAATTATGACGGCCGGTGTTAAATTTAAAAATTTGAGAAAATGGAATGGAAAAAGACACTTTGACTTTCAGAAACTAAAAGACAAGGATATCCACGAAAGATTTGAAAAGTTAAATGAATTGCTGAGAAATATCGGAAAAATTTCTGATAGTATTGTTGTTTAGAAGTGCGTTTAGTGAAATCTCGCCCATGTTCGTTTGGTTGTGAACTTCCTTAAAACTCCGAAGTGCAGTGATTCTAAATTTGTAGTGGTTGATTTTGGCATATCTGGAATTTGGGGTTTCGTGCAATTTTGAATATTATAGTTAATGAAAAACTGTTTAAGTGTAAAATCTACCACATGTTTGTTTTCAAGTTAAGTTGTTTGTTCATTCTTTAATTTCTAATTAATATTTCATGCAGTCAAAGTTATGTTAAATTTTATTATAGTACAAACAACATGTGTTGTTATCAATTAACTTATTTGTGATCTAAACACGCTGGGTTTGTCCAGTTGGACTTCAAACATAATTTTTTTGTAAATAACTTAATTGATTTTGTATATCGTAGAAATTGGGAACTTTTGACCTCAAAATGTATTTCTAGAAATCATTATATTTTTCACTGCAATTATCTTATGTTTGTATTACCTCCAAAGATTTTTGAAAGGGCGCATTTATTGTGAAGACATAAATGGTGTTCTCTCTGTGATAACTTAATTATTTTATTGTTTAGGTTTACCTTGATATGCCTATGCGTGTATTCAAGTCTTGGGTCCATTGATGAGGTAGGATACTAGTGATTTTTTTTTCATGCCATAAGGTTTCCGCGTTTCCCTTATGATTTTTTCTTTGTTGAAATTATCATAAATACAGTGGCGCCTAAATTCCTTTTTTGTCACCAAAATCGCACATGACCCTAGCTCACGTCTCTCCGCATAAGGTAATTCTTAAGCTTAGCCCGCAAGTAATAAGTGTTCCTATAATTTTGTAACCACCCTTTTAACTTTTTATATTTAGATTCATCTCTGATTGTTAGAAACCCCAAGTGTCTGTATTAGCGTTTTACGCCTTGGGACAAAACTTGTAAAAGGGTACGTTCTAAGGCATTTTTGGGGAATAGTGCGGGATATATTACAAGCAGATATAGGAAAAAGAGAGGTGGGGGTAGACCTAGATCAGACTATTGCACGCCGATAGTGAAAGATGCAGACTGTGGAAATTTCAGGGAAATGTTTAGGTTGGCACATAATAGGAAACAATGGAGGGATGCGTCTAACCAGTTCCAGGACTGAAAACTTAATGATGATGGTGAAACATATGTAAACAAACACCAGTACTGATGTTTGGCATTTATTTAAATCTAAATGATTAAAATTTTTAAGATTGTTTCTAAGTGAAAGTAGTTTCAAATAAACTTGAATTATTTTAAATGAACTAGAATTTATGAATTAAGAAGTGGACTTGATTAATTAAACTATTAACGTATAAATAAAAGAACTTTGACTTTATATTATAACGTTTAGTTGAATGATTTTATATTTATATTGAAAAATGATATACGAAGAACATTTTTGAGAAGTTCATAACTTAACAAAAAGAGTAACGATAATACAATTAAAAAACAATATTTGTTCTTTTGGTTTATGAGAAGTATATTTTACAATTTATAGCTTTTTATTTTAGAAGGAACACAAATAGCGTCACCAATGATAAATTTAACTGTATGACTTTCTTTTCAGAACCAACGCAGACAACAAGTTGTAGTACGTTTGGTATTCAGCTTGCTTTGGAATATATTTTTAGTATATTATTGATAATTTATTTATGGGTCTTGAGTTAATTTTTAGAGGGTTTCTGCATTTTCCCTTAAGACTAATTTATTCTAAGTCATGCTTATAGATGTGGTGGCGCTCTATTTTCCTTTGAAATGTTGAGTTACGATGCTCAACCCAAAGCCAAGCTCATGCTCTCCCGTGAATTTAACCTCAACCTAGTCGTTGATATGGTAAGTGGAATAGTTTCGTCCATTTGAAATATAATTCATATTCTTGACAACCCCATATTCACTGGTAACACTAAGGTGCTGCCAGAGAAACCGAAGGTAAATTACAAACTTGCACAAACAAATGCTGAAGGAAGGTATTACAAATGTAATTAAAAGAGAGGCGATAGAATGACAAAGGATCAAGAATTTAGATCAAATTGAGAAAAACTAGATAAAAATAGTTACAGGTCACTGAGAGGATTTGTTCAAGATAGGAAACATCGGGCTACGTCAAACAAAACTTAAAATTTGTTACTGAAAGATTGTTACAAGGCACTGAAAGAGTTAGGTCAGAAAAGGCGGTAGTGGAGAATGCATTAAACCCGCCTTAGAATTGAGCCAGCGGGGAAAAATTCTGAAATACCTGGTAGCAATGGTTTTGATAATAAACTTGTTATACCGCTTTTGAAAATGTAAAACTGAAAAATAAAGCGAGAACATTCTAGTGTAGTGCGCTATTTCCTTAGCTGTAGTAGAGCAGAATTATACGGAAGGAGATAGAAATTAAGAACTAATCACTAACTTTCATATACAAAGACATTTGTCAAATTATTGAGTTTTATAGAACACTGAGACAATGATAATATCATATTCTGTTTTGACATAGCATTTTGCAATTATGCCAGAGAAACTCTGAATAGGTTTCAAACCAACAGCATGCCTTTATACACAAAGGCCGAAGGCAAATTGACGGCCCTAAATTGTAAACTACTTGGCTTGACTCGTAGAAACGGCAATGGGTGGGATGTAAAAAATAAAGAGTCGATGCGAATAAAGTATTTTCAAAAAAGGCAAGATTTTAATCTCACTAGCATTGAAGCACTTACGAGAACACCTACAAAATTAGGTAAAGTTGAAGAAAGTGGGTTTTTTTTAAAGAACAATGTTTTAACAAAGCTAACTTAATTTTTAAAAATCCCGCCATTTGCTTTAAGGTAAATGTAAAGCGATTATAGTTTATAAATGTCATGTTGAAACAAATACCATTTACAAAATGACGCGCAATTTTTTGATAAGAGTTAGTTAATTATTAAAACGCATTAGTTATTAAAATGAAGAAATTACATTTTCATTTCGGCAGAGATCATCGTCTCACTATCAAGTATTTTTAGGGAAAAGTATTGAATAAGACGCCATGCGGATATCGTCGGACAGTGGTGCTCCCGCCCCATTTCAAGGCGGAGGCGGGGGATTGCCAATGTTTGAGGCGCCTCATCCTTACTTCAATTTTATTTGATAGCCTGAACTGGTATAGTTTCTTTAAGTTAAACTCAACGGCAACGTAGCCTTAATATAAATTAGAGCGCAGGGTGAGTGCCTCGCGGAGGCGTTCGTGTGTCTTTAGAAGGTGTACCAGAGAGCGGCATTAGTGCTGCTCGACAGAGAAGACTGCGGTATCGTTTTACACACAAAACCATGGGACAATAAGGATTCGATGCCATATGGAACTACAAAGATTACCCGCGCCAATGAGGTCCACGGCCGGCTTCTGGGCCTCAACAAATGATATCGACGAATGTTTTGTTCGACAACAGAGACGATGAAAAGTTGTCCGTAACCAAATGTGACGTCATAAAAGCTTTAATTTCTCGGTGTACTCCAGCCAGGCAGACCGAAAGGTCTGGTGCATCTTAAAATGTGTTTGGCTAAACTGCAGTGTTGATGCTCGTTGGATGGACCTTTAATGCCCACGCCTACTAAGACTTAGAGCATCACCTTCTGCAGCCCGGGTACTCCGCGGCAGCGATGGTTTCCAAAAAGAAACACCTGCGATCAATGTCATGCATCTCGGCAATCAGAAGGTGTGGACTTAACTTCCGGTACTGCTACCACACGAGGCTGCAAAACGTTTTACCAGGCCACTCCCTAAGAGAAGACAACGGAAAGAGGAAACATTTTATTTAGGTTATGGTGCGTCTTTGTTTACATATGTGCTTATACGTGCGCACGTACATACAAGCATGCGCCGAATCCTGTCATCGATAACGTTGTTCATTTGTCGACAGATATTCGCTCAGTCTCTATTTAAAAAAAGAAGAGTTGAACGTTCGTTTATCTTCTATAGATGTAAAATTACTTGTATGTTGTTGTTCTGGTCGTTCACAAAAAGCAACGCTCTAGATAGGGAAAGTGTGTCACAGAACTCAAACACCTCCTACGGGATCGTTCTCAACAATTAGCCCTGCTCTAATAACTTTTTATCGAACATTGCATAAGCATTTTTACCTCAAGGTCTACAAAACGAAACCGATACAATCATTGTAGCCAATTGTTGAATGTATGTTGGAACTTAAACTAAGTGACCCTGATTTTCTTCATAAAAATCTTCTCCGATGAAGGTAATTCCCATTTGGGTGGGCTACGTTAATTGGTAAAATTATTGGAAAAATAACGGTTTAATCTGAATTGTGGTTTCAAAAATGATTGGGCAAATTTTTTTTAAAACGATTCTTGTAAACAATCACAATCAATGGTGTTCATTATCGTGAAATGATAATTCAACTTTTTTAGCACTATTTACAAAACGTTGTTGTGGGGGATGTTTATTTTCAACGAGATGGTTCGACCTGCAACTATTACAAAGTAAATTTTTGAGTTGAATAACCTTTCGATTTGGAGACCACAAGTGGCCAACAAAATGGTGTGATTTGACTCTTTTGGACTTTTGGTATATTTGTGAAGTCAGTCTATAAAAGCAATTAACAAACAATTTCAAACCGAAAGAATGAAACCCAACGCCACATCACTAAAATGAAATCGATTATATATCAAATTGTGTTGCTTTTTGCAGAAATTTTATTTCATACGTAATGACATACTTTTATACCTTAAAAATTAATAAAATTTTTCGAACCAATTAACGAGATAGTGTCTATCGTTTAAAGTAAAAGGGAAGTTGTTACTGGAACGCCCTTTATAAATATATCATATGCATCAAAATATAGAAATATCTTAATTTCGTCTCCAAGCTTTCCTTACATTCATAACTTTTATGGCAAAAAAATTCTTAAAAATACTCACCTACCAACACCGAAGTGTTATTTAATTTTTTATTAACAAGTATATGTTATCACATAAACAGACTACGACAAAATCGTTTAAAAATCATGAAGGCGTTTTAATTTATTTTTAATTTTTAACGATCTATACTCAGAAACATTAAGATAAAAGGCTCAATTACCTAATAATAACAAAATACCTTAACCTCAGATAATATACTTTAAATATGTACCAGTTCTTAAGACTGGTTTGTAGGTTTGATTACTATGTCATTACTCTAAATATTTATCAACTGCTTAAAGTTACATTCACTGGCATCAGAAAAAACGAAAGGATTTTATAAAGATCTATAAAAAAGAGAAAGTGGATGCAGTCTGCAAAAATAGTAAAAAGTTAATAAATAGCTAGCTAGTTTAGATTGAATTAGCGGCTTTCCAAAATCGAAAATAACAAAATTCAGTTTTGATGAAATTTTGATTCATCGATGAGATATGATTGCTCTAAGTAGAAATACTGTAACAACTGCAAATTTTCTCCAAAACCAGCTAAACGCGCGTCGCTTTCGTATTAGCATTAACGAAGATTGCATTTTATATTTCAAAATTTGAGATCAGAAATAGCTATTTATAAACAAAAGTGGCTTTATACTTTATTAAAATATTTTCCATGAAGATCAATATACTTTTTCGTGCAACTGAACTAGTTTCTGAACCACTTTTTGTACTTAAATTGAAGCACTAAAGCTTGCATTTTGCGCATTAACCGTTGCCCTCGCAATTTATTCTTGATATGTGGAAATAAAAAAAAAGTGATTGGGTACGAAATCGGACGGGGGATGACCTCTCAAATTGACGTTTTGAGTACTTAAAAGGTTTCTTCTTTAAACCGATTTGTGAGAGCTCGTAATGTCGTGATGGACAATAATCCGCCATAACCGGTTGGTTTTCCTTATTTCTTCGCAGACTAATGACAAGCAAATGGTTGCGTACCACTCAAAATTGACCGTTCTATACTTATCTAAAAGAATGGTTGCGACATGTACATTTTTTTAAAAAAAGGCGACCATTTTCTTCGACGTGCTTCGTGCACAAGTAACTTTTGTTGGCTTTGACTAATTTTAAAATATCAGTCGAGTGCTATTTACTTTCGGGGTTCATATGCATATATCCGCGATTCGTCACTTGTCACGATGTCGTAAACGTGTTTGAAAGCACCGCGATCGAATTTTGTATCATTTTTTTCGACAAATCGACTGTTTTTGAGCGTTTGAGCGATTAAATGGAATTCAAAGCGAATACATCTTTTTAACAGCCCAGTATTTAAGCAATATTGAATGTATGCTGGTCCCAATAATGCCCAAAGATGCTTCATTCTCACGATATCGCAGTATCAGTTCACGCACAGCATCAATGGTTTCCGGAACAACAACCGATTTTGGACGACCTTAACGAAATTCGTTCTCAACCAAACTACGGCAAACCATCTATAAAGTCCTTGATAGTGTTTCAACACCAAAGTCGAATTAAGTTCATCGACGTCTTATTGTTGGGTTAATCTAGATCCAAAGTTGTAGAAAATAATTACTCGAAAATGTTCAAGATTTAATTTCATTTTTAACAGAAATAAATATTTTCAAATTACTGTTAAGTAGCACAAATAACGCTCGTGTTTCAATGCGTTTTGAGCACGTACGCTATCAAAAATGTCAAATTTTACAACTTCAGTTGTTAAATGACAGCACTAGTTTAACGCAATCCCGAAATATAAAAAGCAATCCTCGTGTGAAAAACGCTAATTAATAATTTCAGTTTTTTTATGGTCAAGTTTAAGCTTCTTCAGGGTGTCTACAAAAAAGAGAAACAAGTTGCTTCTTTAAATGTTTATCATCAAAATGTAAACACTTTATTGTCAATTACTATTACGGTACGATATTATTTATTTTCCAGTGGTCTGGTTGCGGGACACTGTAGTTGTTGCAAAATTTCTTCCTTCTAGTAAGCTTCCTGTTTACAGAAAGAATTATAACGGACTTTGTCGCGATAGCGAAGGAATTTTAGTAGCATACATAGCATACATAGCATACATAGTCACAGATAAATGAAGTGAATCAAAAAATAATAATTCGGACATGAACTTACAATTTTTGAATTGAAATAGTCTTGTTACTCGACCTGGTTGTTCACATTGACGTGATAAGCAAGAACGCCACCCAGTACCATCTACGCCCCCAAAGAAACCCATATTTGCATTCGTTAGTCCAAAACAATTGCCTCCAATACCTACCACTACAAAAACTAGAGAAACGTCTAGAAATCGAGGAAAACTAAAATTATCATCCCCTCGTCCTATAAAGCAATCTAAAAAAATGAAAATCGACAAGAAAAAGGCAAAATAGAGAAAAATTAAAAAAGAAAAAGAAAGAAAAACTCAGACAGCTTAAAAATGAAGCAGGTAAAGCAATATTTGGAAAAGAAGAACTTCCAAGGAACAAAACGTCGGATAACTGACTTGCCTGAAGAAAATAGTGATAAAAAGAATATTATCTCATACATTTATTGCAGTGGGTTATATTCACAATCGCTGGAAGGTTGGACAGATTGTTCGGTTTGTGGATGGTGGGCTCATTGTGGCTGTGCCCGTATTGAGATGACGATGGTTAATCAATACGCATCTGTGCATTTTGTGAACCTAACAATTAATTAAATTTTTGTTATTAACTTTTAATTTATTTTAATATAGCTAAACTTGTACATCGACGAGGCAATGAATACTGTCAAATGCAAGAAAACATTTGGAAAAAAATTGATATGCTAAGATTTTTAGATGATATATCAGTTTTAGCATCTAGCAAGGAAGAGTTAGAAGCTGCTCGTAATGAAATGAAAAGAGTTCTAACAGAGAGATGCGATATGAAAGGTAACAAAAATAAAACTAAAGTACTAGTATGCAAAAGACGGAAAAATAAATCAAAAACAAGAATACCAATAGGTAACGAGAACTTGCAAGAGGTTAAGGGTTTCTGCTACCTAGGAAGCCAAATAACGCAAAAATGAGAAGAGCGCAAAAGATATAAAACAAAGATTAGCACAAGGTTGTGTTACATTTAACAAGAAAAAGCAATTACTGTATTCAAAGACAACAAACATACGATCAAAGAAAGTATTGCTTAAAATATATGTGTGCAGCAGAGCACTATACGGTTGTGAAACTTGGACAGTAAGAGAAGTGGACAGGAAAAAAATAGAAGCCTTTGAAATGTGGTGCTACAGACGTATGATGAAGATATCATGGACAAAGTTAAGAACTAGTGGGCTCTTTCTCCACATTTAGTATACTGCAGAAATTTAGTAATAACATTCTTTATACAATACTCACAAAATATCTGAGAAGCAAGTTGGCCGACATCACAGTTCCAACCATCTTGAAATTGTCTAAACAATTCAGACACGTTTAACAAGAAAAACTAATTATATTCCCTCGACTTTGTCTGAACCTGTTAAAATTTAACATCATTAACAATTCTAAGGATATTTTTCAAAAATTTAGAAGGCATGGAAACAAAGCTCCTGCGGTAATTATTAGAAAATAATTAAACACTCACCAGGAATTGATTTCTATGTCAGCGGGAATTTTAAATACCTGGTTTTTGCATGTATAACGGAACTGTTGCTCTGGAAAAATTTCTGATCCATTAACTTAAAGTTGTATCTGGTTAACAATGACTTCGTGCAATAGGAGTGTCAAGTAAATGGCCAACATCTTCTTATCACGCTGTTCTGCCAAAAAAAAGCTCTACAAACAACTTCAAATCCATTCCATAATGATAGAGTTTTCTAGTTATGATCTCACCAAAGTGCGTTAACGAACGTTAAGGACCGGCGGACACGTTGCGCCACATATAATGTTCCGATCGCCTGGCGAAACCCGGGAAAACTACATCTTGGGCCCCTTTCCAAAACGACCACAAACTTTCTCCTTATCTAAATCGCCTGGTGTGTAAAAGCGCCAGCACCTTCATCTCACTGCTCTTCGACCGCTGTCGTCGAGCAAGATGGCTGAGCCCGCCTTTTGATACGCTCCACGTCAGGAACAGGTCATCTACTTCAAGCGTCACCTCGTGACACTCTGCGCAAGCACTATGTTAGTTTAGTAATTCTTGAAGATGGATGTAGACCGCCTACTGATTAG
Organism: Platerodrilus igneus; assembly: GCA_036346225.1. Lineage (NCBI taxonomy): Eukaryota > Metazoa > Arthropoda > Insecta > Coleoptera > Lycidae > Platerodrilus > Platerodrilus igneus. The sequence goes on along the minus strand of JARFIW010000318.1, from coordinate 5,977,656 downwards.
GCAACACTATGGCAAATTTAGAGAAATTGTTACGATTACATGTTTTATTATGATAAATCCAAAGCTAATTAAATGATGATAACGTACGCCTCTATAAGGATACCGTTCCTTCTGATATTATTTTGAGGAATAAGAAGAGTCAGATTCCATAGAGCTGTAACAAATAGAAGTGGCTACTAGAGTTAGTACCACAGAATATGTATGTGTTACAATTTAATGAAATTACTTCTTAAAATGTGAAACGGTGTGTTAGATTCTACAGTGAGACGAGCGTACTGCTATACGGAAAATGGAGATAATCTGTTTGAAAATTTATTGTAGGACTGTTTTTTAGTTATTCCAATTTGTTTCAAAACATGATTGGTTACATTAAAATAATTAAATTACTAAAATAACACCAAACTTTGGAAATTTATTAAAAAGCCTTTTTTTTAAATAAAAACACAAGGCAGCTACACACCATGCTGCATAATATACATAGTTGAATTTGTAGTAGAAAATATTATTTTATCGAGAACGTATTTTTTACGGGACATGTAAAAAAATAAAATTGATGATAATTTCTTCGAAACGTAACGTTCTATAGAAAATTTGTAAACGCTGTCTTGTACATCTAAAATTATGGCAATAACAAAGTACCTTTTGTTTTTTTATACATTTTTATATAACTTAAAGAAAATAAAAACAAAATTGCAAAATTTCGGATATTTTCGAATATCTTCGCAAGTAAGCGAAATTTTGAGATTATCTCAACAGCATATTTATTATTCACCGCCAAATTCCATAACTTTTTGTAATTTAACTATCTTTGTAACGTATACGGTCTCTGGGATCTCCGTGCTGTTCACCCTTATGTATACAGATTTATGTACTTCACCATACAAATCGCAGATGATGTTATGGTAGTTAAACTGAAATTTATCCAATGCACATTGGCATAGCGTTGTCTGTATACTGTGATAATACCAGTATTAAGAACTAGAGAAATATGTTCTTTATTTGACGGTTATCTTATTAGATCAATATTACTACTCTTGAGTGCATCTATTTCAGATCCAAGATCAGATAATTGTTGTCGATGTTTGATGAATCCAAGCACCAATTTTCAATTTCACAGTGTGAGATAGGTTTTGGGCCTTTGGGAGCTTCCTTTTAAAAAGTTTTGTCGCCAAAAACTCTTCTATCAAATTTATTTTTAATTGTCTAATTACAAAAATGACTTATTTCTGTTACAACAACTTAGACGTTTATAGTCATTAAACATTAAGTAATTGAACTTTGCAAAAATACTTGAAGTTAATAAATCAATAATTAATAATTAAAAATTACGGTGAGTACCTTGAACAACCAACAATGCTAAAGTTATGAAGTTCGAAGACTGACTGACGATCAGGAGCTCCTAACAGAATTTATGAAGCCTCTGACCTCACTTCATCTTGTGGGAAAGTGCAGATTTTACTGTCTGCAGAGTCTCGATAATCATAAAATGTCTTATTCTACATAATTTTAATTATGACTGCTTTATTACAATTCATTGTTTCTGCACCTGCTGTATCTGGTTGTGTCTGGAATACAAAGTAGTTGCTTCCTTTCTTATTTCTGATGTAAACTCTGATTAACCTTTAATTATAACCTTCATTTAATACAATGTAACATGCTATTACTAAGACATGATAAATGCGTTTAATTATATATATATTTTAATATGGGGTATGTAACTCGTGCTTTACAATAGAGAAAAATTTAGAACTTCTTAAGAAGACAATCGCAGTAGCAGGCAGGTGTGATACATCCAGAGATTGTACACAAACTGAATTTCTACTTCAGGATTCTATGGACTGTTCTAAATATTCAGATTTAGTCTTCAGACAGCAATCACAAAGGTAGGATTTTTCACCATCTTCTGTAGTAGAAACCTGGCCCTTTCCATCACTGCGTGAATAGTAGGCTCTTTCTCCACATTTAGCACACTGCAGAAGTTTAGTAACAACATTCTTTACGATACTCACAAAATTTCTGAGAAGCAAGTTGGCCGACATCAGCACTTTCAACCTTCTTGAAATTTTCTGAACAATTCAGACACGTTTGACAAGAAAAACTAACTATATTCCCACGACTGTGTCTGAACCTCATTGAATAAATGTTTTAATAGCTTGTGTCGTTTAATAGAATTAACGTTCGCTACCTTTTTGTTCCCTTCAATTCTCAAATCTTTCTTTATGTAGTAATTTTTCTCTTCAAAAGGTTTTGTAAAATATTGCGGTAGAAAAATGATAATTAACAAATAACATATAGCTCTGTGGTAGAGAGAAGTGGACTGTATAAAATTTAAGTGATAATTGAACAAATAACATACAATTAATGTTTTTAATCAGTTCAAGCGTTTACTAAAAGCACTCATCTGGTGTTCATGAAGCCGTGCCAACGAAAAAAACGATGCAAAACTACTCTTCTCTTTGACGGTTGTAACGAAGCACATTTATGACGATAGCGATGTTCTGAAGAAAATCGGTTCATCTAATTACGAGTTTTACGTAGAACATGTAAAACAGCGATGCAGGCTGTTCGAACGACAAATCGATTCTCTTGAGCTTCGTGGATTTTCCAGTCAATACTGTTCTTGCACATGCGAAATAACACATAGTTTTATCACTCGCGGCACTTGTTGGCGCGTGCTTTCAGTAAATCATGCAAATCTTACTAACAAATTTAAATATACCGAGGCAAACGTAAATAATCAACAAACTCAATAGAAAATAAAATTTATCTTTAATTATTAACAATATAAACGGAACAGGTTTACTTCCCCACTTGTCATCAAGTTGATGTTTTACAAATTTTTAAAATCAAATTTGTGATTTTGTCTATTATCTAAAACTCACGCACTTGTTTATTCAATACTAATTTATTGGTAAAATAAAAAATAGATTTGATGTTAAGCTTACACAAAAATATAATAAAGCAAAATCTCACAAGATGTTTGGACAGCATACTCCAGCGTACCTAAAAAATATTCAAAAATATACTATTTAAAGTTTGCTTGCATACTCATTCTTTAAAACACAAAAATATTCTTCAAAAACATCTTTACTCGTAAGCAGCGAATGAACTTCTTTGCAATCATTCAACAGCGTGCAATGCCCTGTTGTATTCAGTGGAGTTTTAGGACAAACAACAGCATCATGTATAGTTTCATTTAACCCCAGTTTAAAATTACCTGTAAGAAGTATAGAAAATCATGATGTAATCGTTTGCATTGCTTACCCTTTGATAAACTCAAAAAACCATCTTTTAGTATGTTCGTTAACCACAAAATGCTATCTAATATATCGGACTGAACTGGCTTAGCTGTTATGACTTGCGTTGGTGTAGAAGAGGTAGCAAGAATAATGGGATTTTCCTCGAATATTGGCTCTTCTAGGCGGAGGTCTACAATATCGTCCGCATCGTAGGAAAGTGCTGAAAAGGTTAGAGCTAATGTTGCACCTTTAGTATACAAACCGCTACCGGATATATCTTGAGCTGTAATTTGATGTTTTTAAAATATTAAATCTACGACAATGTAGCCTTACCTCCACCATAGATCCGATTTCCTACAAAATCTTCATCACCTAAAATAAAAAGTTTGTATAAAATATTTACATGCAACCTATCAAAAAATATTTTAAATGAAATTACTAAAAAACTTTATTTCAAGTGTAACGTACAAAGTAGAAGTAAAAGAGGGTGCTCGCTCTAGCATTATGGAAGAAAGTCTACTTTACAGAGAGACAGTGAAATCTGCTTCCATGGTGAGTTGTGGACAGACAGTTAGTTTTAATCCATCAAAATTTTCTAACTTATTAAGAAAATAGGCAAGGAAATATGAAAGGGATTTTCAATAATTGTTTGGTACGTGTTTACGTTTGCAAAGAGCACAAAGGCGCACTTTCTTAAGTAAATATTGCTGTGAAACGCCGTCGTCAAAGAGGCGTGATTTACGTCCATCTTTAGACAAGACCTACGCATCATTTGCAAAAGCATTTCGCTTAAACGTGTTTAAAATGCTTCTGGTCATTTATAATATACATTTGATATGTTTGGTTGTTTGTTATCGACTTTATTATTTCAAAATCAATTATTTGAATGCAAGCGATAAGCGAGATTAGGGTCAAACGGCCCTGTCTTACATCTAACTTATAGCCTGCACGTACATATTTATATACAATATTGTATTAAATGGAAAAAACACAAGACAGACATGTACAATACACAAAGTATAATACATGCATAAACAAACTATACTACACAAAACACACACACATTCACGCATGCATTCACATCAGGCAGAAACAAGGTAGACCGTAGAGTTTTAGCAAATTCATGAACGGCTGTTAGTGTCTTTGATGAGATAATCATACAATAATTCATGGAATTTTTTTTTTGACTGGGCGTTCCTAATATTTTGTGGAATAGAGTTTAAGAGAAGCGAACCTGTGACCAGGAACGAAGAGTGGTATATTTGAGAATGGTGGATAGGAATAGATAGTACATCCACTTGCCTGGTATTGTAAGTCCTGCTTGAAAGTAGGGAAAACTGCGATGATAAATATGACGTCGACTGTTGTATCAGTAGTTTATAAATAAAAATAGCTAGATGAAGTTTCCGTCTTTCATCAAGCTTAAGCCAATTTAATTGAAAGTAGAAAATGCTAACTCTGGCGTAATACTTTAAATCAAAAATATAACGAATGCATGTATTTTGTACGCGCTGTAAACGCATACGAAAGTCTGAACATAAATTTGTAAAGATTAAGTCACAATAATCGAAATGGGGTAGTATAATAGCTTGAACTAGCATCTGTTTGAGTTTAAGTGGTAAAAAACGCTTTAGTCGCTTAAGTGTGTGAAGAGTTAAAAAAACTTTTTTGCAGACGTCAGATATTTGAGCGCGCCAGGTTAAATTAGAATCTAAAAGGATTCCAAGATTTTTAACGGTAGAAGAAATGGTGATAATTGATTTGTCTAGCAGTAAAGGAGGAACATCATCAAGGTTAAGTTTGTGTAACATTTTTTGCGTCCCCAGGAAGATTGCTTGACATTTTACTGGATTTATGGTGAAGTTCATACATGTACTCCACTCAAGAATTCTAGCTAGATCATTGTTAACTTCGGTAAATGCCTGAATGACATTGTTCGGATTAAAGTGATGATACAATTTTACATCATCAGCATAACAGTGGTAGCGACAGAATTTTAAACAGGTAGAAATATCTTGAATGTATAAACTAAATAGAAGGGGGCCTAAGACACTCTCTTGTGGAACTCCTGACACTAGGTTCCTTGAAGCTGAAAAAGTTGATGTGTTGTGGTCAACTACTTGCTGTGTACGTTCATTGAATATGACCTAAGCCATTCGTAATCATATTTCATTATAATAATTTCCGTGTTGATAAATCCCACCAATAGGGATACGGTTGTTTTCTTTAAGAAATAAAAATTTTAATTTAAATAGATTCTTGATCTAAGGAAGGATTATTTCTGCAGTCTTACGTTATTCATATTCAAATAAATTATGGTGGTTTTAAGGATAGGAATTATTTCATTCTTACTTTGTATTCTAAATTAATGCAGTTTTGTCTGTTTTGATTAATAAAGTATAGCAGTGGTCGCTTTAAAATCATCGTCATGGGACGAAGTGGGTTCACTCGCTAAATTATGGCGATTCAGGAAATGACAAATCGCCTTCTTTGGTTCAAGTTAATCTTTCATTACGATAATTTTACACATCATAAATAGAGAAAAACGACAAAAGTAATTTCAATTTGCAGTCTTAATTCATTTTTTCGCATTCGACTGAACATGATCTCGTCATTAAGGAAGGTACTTTTTGTTAAGCACTTTGTCAAAACCATTGCAAGAAGTAACATGCAAACTTGAGCAGGTACAGTTAACCTTTGAGTAATTAGGTATCAAACTGATTGATGTGGTTAGTCAATCGATTGTGGAATTACACCAAGTCGGTGAATTTTACTTTTAAGGAGAATGGGTTTCCTTAAGTAGAGCACTTTATGTGTTAATTAAAAACATCTAATTTTTTAACGAAGTCCCAGAAGTTCCAGGAGCATCTAGTTAAAACGAATTGAGTTCAAGAGATAATTGATTTTACTTGTTTTCAAAGGTATTTACAGCCAAACTACCCCTCAGGTATTTATAATTAAACTTCTGAAACGATTACCTCCGGTTATTCGCAATTAATGAAAATTTTTTTAACAGTATAAACTAATAAACGCACCTATAATACATTCTTGTTATTCATTTTAAGGAATTAAAAAATTAATTTTTTCGCCAAAAACGTTTTGCATTAAAATAATTAATTTTTGAAATATTCGGCTTTTGTTTAAGGATATTTATATGTACTTGTGCTTAAACCGTAATTGTGTAATAGTGTAAAGAGTTTCGTACATTTGTTTTCACAACTAATGTAAAGGTAATAGTTTCCAGTTTGTATACAATAAAAGATATGGCAATTGCCCAGAGGCGTGATTAATATACTTGTAATTTGGCATTTAACTTTGGAAACTCTTTTCTTTCAGTTAGCAGTTTTAAATAGTTATATTAGTATACTTATCATTACTTTAATTTTAGGTTTGTTTTAAATTTAGTGTACTCAATTATTTCTCGTGTAAATTTTACGGTTTTGGTATACTCTGTTTATTCCTTCTTGTATTTTTCTGTGGGAACCTCAGTATTTTGAGAATAATTCCCAATCGGGACTCGTATTTCCTACACTATAGGATTTCAGATTCCTCTTTAAATATTTAAAATACCCTTCCTAGAACGCCATGATCGCAGAAAAGGCACGAAAAGCAATTAAAAATTGCCGTATAAACTTACAAGATAAGAAACTAAATCGGTGAGTGCTTGTCGTTGATGATCAGGTGGTGCTAACGGTCGATGAAAAAGTTAGAAAAAACAAAATTTATTGAGTACATCATTACCTAAAAATTATTTGAATAATTATCCTAAGGGAATTTTTATTGTAGAATTAAGTAGGTCATGACATATTATAAATGTGATTTTGAATTCCCAGTATTGCTCGGGAAATAACTTATTATCTATTATTGTATTTTGCGGTATAGACGTGCTTTCGCAGAACGAAGTGATGTGCATCATTGCTTCGACCAATGAGAATGTGCGATGATAGGCAAGGTGTTTGCAAGTTGGCGGGAATGAACGCCATGATTTCAGATTACTTTGGGCTGCCGTACCTAAAAAACGAAGTAACCAGTCAGTACGTTGTAATGCAGTAAAATTACTTTTGTCACTCTTTGCCTTTCCTAATCTCCTCATATCTATTGTTCTAGTATGTTGTAAACTACCAAACTAACTATACTACAATCTGCTGAATTGAGGCCACTATACACAAATGACCCGAACGTACGTGTTACAGGAAAAGATAGGTAAAAATTTGCGCGGCGATTGCCATAATAGAAAAATTCAGTAACTTGTTCTAGCTTAATTTAACTATCTAGATGAATAAAACTAAGCTATTTCATGGTGCTAATTAATATACTTTTTGTATTGTAAAATTTGTGTAATATTACTACGCCCTCTCACTCAATGAATTATTGTTCCTTTTGTCTGTCTAATTGACGAGTAATAATTTGACCTCTAAAATCGTTGTTATAATTATAACGCACCGATTGTTTATCTGATTATTATTTTCTCACTGGAGTTCCTTTTCGTATCTAGAAATTAAAAGACGGTATCTTCTTAAAAAATTATTTTGGTTAGAAAATTAAAAAACACTTAATTTGGTTCATTTCTGTTCTAGCTTAAGATAGCGATCGCCATATTTGTTTTAATTAGGCACTCTAATTTATAAAATCTTGGAGTTAATACAATCAAACATCAAACCAAATCATCTCTTATTTAATACAATTAAGAATTTCCACTTAAAACTTTTGATTATAACTTATGTAAACTATATCATATAGTTCCTAACTTATAGTTTGCGAGATTTTGATGGTAGTTTCAAGAACAATTGCATATTAACGATTTAAAATTTTTTTCCTTAACGATTAACAATAATTTTGTTATTTTCAATTAATTGTATAACTTCCCTTCTCTACCATTATTTGAACTGCACGTATGTCTTTTGAATCTACGTTCTCGGTATAAATATATCTCACCCTTGAACCTTAATTTCGTTAACTTTTACCTAAATTAAAACTTTTCTGATCTAGGTCAACCTCTACTCTGCTTGCAGTACATCCTGTACTATTCCCCAAAAATCCTTAGAACGTATTCTGCCCTTCTATTTCTCTTATTTTTTATTTGTTTTCTACAGATATCTTTATTTTCCTTCTATTTCTGTAACCTCCTTGTTATTAACTTTGTCTGTCCATGCCATCATCATCAAACATCTGAAGTACAACATTCCAAAAGGTTTCTACCGTTTTTTTGTCTGCTTTTCCCACTATACTTATTTCATTCATCATCATCATCATAGACGTACTGTGCTGTGCTTCACACATATGCCTTCAACAATTTTCTTCTTGTTTCTATGTTTGTTGCCTTCGAACATAGCATCTACTCCCTCTTGTTGGATGCAGTTCGATTCCTCTTCAATTGTTTTGCAATTGTATATCCTATTTCCCCGATATTCAGTGGTATGTGAAGAAGGTTAAGCAGCCTGCGGCTACCAAGATCCCCAAAACTTGCACATTTTCCGAATTAATAGTTTTCCAATATCCTTTCGCACAATCAACATTAGTTGGAAATACATCAAAACCAACACATATAGTTGTTTATACTAATTAATAGATTTGAAAACAATTATTTTTTTCGTCATTAAATGTACTTCCATTTATTTCTATTCTGAGCTACCCTATACAGTTCCATAAAATTCCCACAGCCTAGATACAGCTCGATTTCCCATCTATTATTTTCTAGTTATTACACCCTATTTCACCGAGATTCAGTGGTAGGTGAAGGGAATGCCCAAGGTCCCTGGTTCAATTCTCGACATGGTTCGCATGAGAAATGTTATGAGAGCATTTTTCACAAAAATACGCCCTCGTTCGGATGAGAGGTAAAATGGAGGTCCCGTGTGTGTGTTGTCACGCACGTTAAAGATCCCTACCTTGCTTGGATCAGCAAGGGTTCTGTAACATTCAAAAAGTTTCCAGGTAAAAAAAACTCGCTTCCTGGTCTATGTAGTACATTCTGGTGAAGCATTGGAAAATCAAATGTAGGGAAGGTGAAGAGGGTTAAACAACCTGTGGCTACAATGATCCCCCAACACTTAGACATTTCCCGAATTAATAGTTTTCCAGTAATTCCTTTCGCACAATATTTCAAAACCAATACCTGTTGTCGTTTATAATAATCATCAGGATTATGTACAGTTATTTTCATCGTCATTAGGTTTTCGATCTTAGAACTGGATGGACGCGTTCTTCCATTGATTTCTATTCTGAGCTAGCCGACGCATTTTCTTGAAATTCTTACAGACTACATCTTTCACTATATGTGTGCAATAGTTTAACCTCTTTTTCTTCCTATCTCTGCTTCAAATATATTCCGCACTATTCAATCATGCCATAGTATGTGGTCTATCTCTATCTCTACTATTTTTTTACTGTTTTCCACATAATTCTTTCTTTCCTTAACATTTCTAATACCTCTTTGTTCTTAACTTTGTCTGTCCGTGATATCTTCTTCATACGTCTGCAGCACCATATTTCAAAGGCTTCTATATTTTTCCTGTCCGCTTCTCCTACTGTTCAAGTTTCACAGCCGTACAGTGCGGTGCTCCACACGCATGTTTTAAGCAATCTTTTCCTTGTTTCTATTTTTGTTATCTTTGAACACAGTAGTTGCTTTTTCTTATTAAATGTAGCACGACTTTGTGCTAATCTTTGTTTTATATCTGCGCTCTTCCCATCTAGTGTTATTTGGCTTCGTTGGTAGCAGAAAGACTTAACCTCTTGTAAATTCTCATTACCTATTTGTATCATAGTTTTTGATTTATTTTCCCTCCTTTATACTAGTACTTTAGTTTTATTTTTGTTAATATTCCTACCATATCTCTCTGTTAGAACTGTTTTAATTTTATTAAGAGCAGCTTCTAACTCTTCTATGCAAAATGCTAATACCTCTATATCATCTGCAAATCTAAGCATATCAATCTTTTCTTCCTGCATAATAATTCCAAATTTCCTGCATTTAACAGTATTCATTGCTTCCACGATGTACAAGTTAAAAATTAATGGTGATAGGGCACATCTCCGTGTCACCTCTTTCCAGATAATTACTTCTCTACGTGCTTGTTCTAATTCTATTACTTATGTTTGCTCATTGTATAAGCTATGTACTATCGGTCAATCCCTAAAACTCATTTCAACCTTTTTGAGTATTTCGAACTTTTTCTTCAAATTTACATTGTCAAATGCTTTTTCCAGTTCTACAAACCCCATATACACGGTTTCCGTTTTTTATTGTTGTCTTCATTATCACCCTCAGAGCCCAAATAGCCTCCCGTGTGCCCCTATTTCGCCTAAACCCAAATTGATCTTCTCCAAGCATTTCTCCAGCTCGTTTTTCCATTCGTCTTTGTACAGTTCTAGTTAATATTTTTAATACGTGTGCTGTCAACTAGGAAAGGCGGTTAGCCTTGCCAAGCGTATAATCTCGCAACTATAATTGTTACTTGTTACCTTCTCTTTGAAATTTTTATTGAGAACTTATCTTATCTAACCAATAGGTTAAACCACAAACGGTTTGTTATTTATCCTTCTTTTTGAAAATATCTTGAAGTTTTTAACTTTGTCTAATTAATATTTAGAACTTTAAATCTTAATGTTGCTGCAAAGCAGAAACTATCTAAGTAGCTTTCTCATTGAAATTATCTTTGAGAAATATTCTATTTGATGTTCTAAACATGGTATTTATGATCAAAAGTAATATTTTTTGTATAAATAAGTAAAGCGAACCTGTCCCTTAGCTTTGTAATTAGGTAGCTATGGTTAAGAAATTTACATATAGTTAATGTAGTAGTACTGACCAATTCGTTAAAGTAAAGTTTTTATTGCTGCAACATATTTTGTTTTTATCTTGTTAGTATACCAGTGTTTTAATTTGTTGGAGATAAGGAATTCCTTAAGTATAGTTGTAAATTTGTATGCATTTATTAAAATGTTAAAAGCATTTATCCTGTGCAAAAATATAAGGGGCGCGGGAGGAAACATCATTATAGAAAATGTAGAGAAAGTGGTTAGATGGCAGGAATATATTTGAAATGTAGAGGAACTAGTAGCACTAGAACAGGAGTCATACCTTGTAAAGGATGACTTGAGATACCCTATACTTAGAGATGAGTTTGAATTAACCTTAAAGGGTCTGAAAAATGGTAAGGCACCGGGTATAGATAAAGTGCAAGCAGACACTCTAAAAGCCACTGAACATGCAGTAACAGAATGTCTCTTTCAACTTGTAAGCTATATGTATGAAACAGGCGAGATACCCAAAGATTTCAAACGTAATACTATAGTCACTGCACCAAAAAAGAGATGCGCAAATAGACGTAAAAATTTTCGAACAATAAGTTTGACAGCACACGTATTAAAAATATTAACTAGAACTGTACAAAGACGAATGGAAAAACGAGCTGATGAAATACTAGGAAAAGATCAATTTGGGTTTAGGTGAAGTAGGGGCACACGGGAGGCTATTTGGGCTCTGAGGGTGATAATGAAGACAACAATAAAAAAAAGGAAACCGTGTATATGGGGTTTGTAGAACTGGAAAAAGCATTTGACAACGTAAATTTGAAGAAAAAGTTCGAAATACTCAAAAAGGTTGAAATGAGTTTTAGGGATTGACGGATAGTACATAGCTTATACAATGGGCAAACAGCGGTAATAGAATTAGAACAAGCTCGTAGAGAAGTAAATATCTGGAAAGAGGTGACACTGAGATGTGCCCTATCACTATTAATTTTTAACTTGTACATCGTGGAAGCAATGAATACTGTCAAATGCAGTAAGAGTTTTGGAATTATTATACAGGAACAAAAGATTGATATGCTTAGATTTGCAGATGATATAGAGATATTAGCATTTAACAAAGAAGAGGTAGAAGCTGCTCTTAATGAAATGGAAACAGTTCTAACAGAGAGATATGGTAGGAATATTAACAAAAATAAAACTAAAGTACTAGTATAAAAAAGGGAAAATAAATCAAAAACAATGATACAAATAGGTAATGAGAATTTACAAGAGGTTAAGTCCTTCTGCTACCTACGAAGCCAAATAGCACTAGATGGGAAGAGCGCAGATATAAAACAAAGATTAGCACAAAGTCGTGCTACATTTAATAAGAAAAAGCAACTACTGTGTTCAAAGATAACAAACATAGAAACAAGGAAAAGATTGCTTAAAACATGTGTGTGGAGCACAGCACTGTACGGCTGTGAAACTTGAACAGTAGGAGAAGCGGACAGGAAAAAGATAGAAGCCTTTGAAATGTGGTGCTACAGACGAATGATGAAGATATCACGGACAGACAAGGTTAAAAACAAAGAGGTATTAGAAATGATAAGGAAAGAAAGAATTATGTGGAAAACAGTAAAAAATAGTAGAGATAGAGATAGACCACATACTATGGTATGATTGAGTAGTGCGGAATATATTTGAAGCAGATATAGGAAGAAAAAGAGGTTAAACTATTGCACACATATAGTGAAAGATGTAGTATGTGAGAATTTCAGGAAAGTGCGTCGGCTAGCTCAAAATAGAAATCAATGGAGGTACGCGTCCAACCAGTTCCAAGATCGAAAACCTAATGACGACGAAAATAACTGTACATAATCCTGATGATTATTATAAGCGACAACAAGTATTGGTTTTGAAATATTGTGCGAAAGGATTTACTGGAAAACTATTAAATGTCTAAGTGTTCGGGGATCGTTGTAGCCACAGGTTGTTTAACCCTCTTCACCTTCTCTACATTTGATTTTCCAATGCTCCACCAGAATGTACTACATTGACCAGGAAGCGAGATTTTTTAACCTGGAAATTTTTTATATGTTGCAGAACCTTTGCTGATCCAAGCAAGGTAGGGATCTTTAACGTGCGTGACAACATTCACACACGGGACCTCCATTTTACGTCTCCTCCGAACGAGGGCGTATTTTTGTGAAAAATGCTCTCCTAGCATTTCCCAAGCGAACCATGTCGAGATTTGAACCCGGGACCTTGGGCATTCCCTTCACCTACCACTGAATCTCGGAGAAATAGGACGTATAACTAGAAAATAATAGATGGAAAACCGAGCTGTATCTAGGCTGTGGGAATTATAAGGAACTGTGTAGGCTAGCTCAGAGCAGAAATAAATGGAGGTACATTTAATGACGAAAAAAATAATTGCTTTCAAATCTATTAATTAGTATAAACAAGTATAGGTGTAGGTTTTGATGTATTTCCAACTAATGTTGATTGTGCGAAAGGATATTGGAAAACTATTAATTCTGCAAATGTGCAAGTTTTGGGGATCTTGGTAGCCGCAGGCTGCTTAACCTCCTTCACATACCACTGAATATGGGGGAAATAGGATACACAATTGCAAAACAATTGAAGGGGAATCGAACTGCATCCAACAAGAGGGAGTAGAGGCTATGTTCGAAGGCAACAAACATAGAAACAAGGGAAAAATTGTTGAAGGCATATGTGTGAAGCACAGCAAGTACGTCTATAAAATAGGTATAGTAGGAGAAGCAGACAGATAAACGGTAGAAACCTCTTGGAATGTTGTACTTCAGATGTTTGATGATGATGGCATGGACAGACAAAGTTAATAACGAGAAGGTTACAGAAATAGAAGGAAAATAAAGATATCTGTAGAAAACAAAAAAAAATAAGCGAAATAGAAGGGCAGGATACGTTCTAAGGATTTTTCGGGAATAGTGCGGGATATATTGCAAGCAGAAGTAGAAAAAAAATAAGTAGAGGTTGACCTAGATCAGACTATTGCACGCAGATTGTGAAAGATGCAAACTGTGGGAATTTCAGGGAAATGTGTAGGTTAGCTAAGAATAGGAAACAATGAGGGTACGCGTCTAATCAGTTCCAGGACTGAAGACCTAATGATGATGAGATAAGGTACGTTCATAAACAACAGAATAAATCTGAAAAGTTTTAATTTAGGTAAAAGTTAACGAAATTAAGGTTTAAGGGTAAGATATATTTATACCGAGACCGTAGATTCAAATGACATACGTGCTGTTCAAATAATAGTAGAGAAGGGAAGCTATATAATTAATTGAAAGTAAGAAAATTATTTTTAATCGTTAAGGAAAAAAATTTTAGATCGTTAATATGCAATTGTTCTTGAAACTATCATCAAAATCTCGCAAACTATAAGTTAATGCAGGAACTATATGATATAGTTTATATAAGTTATAATCAAAAGTTTTAAGGGGAAATTCTTAATTGTATTAAATAAGAGATGATTTGGTTTGATGTTTGATTGTATTAACTCCAAGATATTATAAATTAGGAGTGCCTAACTAAAACAAATATGGCGATCGCTATCTTAAGCTAGAACAGAAATAAACCAAATTAATTGGTTTTTTTAAATTTGTCTAACCAAAATCATTTTCTAAGAAGACACCATCTTTTAATTTCTAAATTATAATCAGATAAACAATTGGTGTGTTATAAATATAACAACGATTTTAGACGTCAAATTGTTACTCGTCAATTAGACAGATAAAAAGAACAATAATTCATCGAGTGGTTGAACAGAGGGCGTAGTAATATTACACAGATCTTACAATACAAAAAGTATACTAATTAATAGCATGAAATAGTTTCCCTTTATTCATCTAGATAGTTAGGTTAAGCTAGAACCAGTTACTGAATTCTTGTATTAGGGCAATCGCCGCGCAAATTTCTACGTATTTTCCCCTTTAATACTACGTTTGGTTCATATGTGTATAGTGGCCTCAATTCAGCGGATTGTAGTATAGTTTGTTGATAATTTACAACATACTAGAACAATAGATATTAAGAGATGAGGAAAGGCAAAGGGCGACAAAAGTAACTTTACTGTATTTCAACGCACTGACTAGTTACTTCGTTTTTAAGTACAGCAGCACAAAGTAGTCTGAAATTATGGCGCTCATTCCCGCCAACTTGTAAACACCTTACATATCGTCGCACAGTTCAACCAGTCAAAATGTAATCAGCAGCTCGCAGTGGAGAAGAACCATTCTTATGTAATGGATGATAATCTCGAGACCAATACCGGTTCAACGATGTAAAAATAAAGCTGAAACGGAGTTGGAGGGATATAAATGAATAGAGTTTTTGGATAAGCAGCATAGAGAAAGGTCTGAGGGACCACCTGCAACGTTAACGATAAAATAAGCGACCAGTAAGAAAAGAACGCGAGAATGCGTTGGCGGACTATTACTTAAAGTAGCTTCAAGTTTATATCGCTACACCAGCAGCAACCACGAGCATAAATGTATACGGTGCCGCCAAAGCGGGACTGGATGAAAGAAGTTTGTATGGAAATGGTTTCTGAAACGAAAGGGGTTTATGCTAAAGAGGTTCTTGGACGAAAGTGCTCCTAGGCGAAAAAGTTTCGGGGCAAAAAAACTTCCCGGTCGAAAGAAAAACAGTCCTGCGGAGATTGAAAATCAATTCTAGTAATTTACTTTAATTGAATATTAGCTGTTTAGAAAATATTAGTTTTTTTGTGTAGCCATCTAATTCGCGAGAGGGCGCCAAATTATAATGTGGAATTCAGACAGCTTGCGGGAGTCCTGCTAATAGAGTTCTGTGTCAGAAATTAATTAATTGTAGCTAAGACTATGATTCAAAATCACAACAAAAGCAGGTTATAGACGTATTAAATGCCTGGTGAATTAACAACGTTCAATTACACCAATTTATAGGTTAGAATTTTGCCATATGATTAAATGTTCGAACAAATGTGAGTAAATAACTTCCCATTTCATTTTTATTAGAACCTTCATCGATAGACAACATCTTTGGCTTATCATCAAATATTTATCACTCACCTTTAACAGCCAATTTAGGTTCAACGTGTTCTGTTACATTAGGTTTCACAACGACCAAAGAACTGACAGGAGTTACAAATTGATACTTCAAAGACAAATCAAGTGCTTTTTTCTTTAATTCTTCTTGTTCTTTATCTGAGGATTCCTTTTGGTCTAAAATCTGTTTAACAGTCAAGTAAGCCCAAAGTCGTTCGATGTTGCTAACAGAACGTTCAACTGTGGGTTTCAAGTGAATCCATCCGCGATCGCTCCAGCCATCAATAGTTGGTGGTATTAAATCAGGTGTGCCGCAAAATCCTGCTACTACGATTTCAGATCCTCCAAAATGTATTGGAAAGTCCGTTGTCGTTAGACTTGTAGTTGTTGGTTCGTATTTAAAGGTTACGTTTGACAACAGTGGCGATGATATCTGTTTGTAAAAATTCTCGAGTTGCAACGCAGCGTCAGCAGCTTCGTAAATATGACGAGAAAAGCCTTGATTGCGGCTTGCGATTTTCTTCAGGAAATCTTTGTCCGCATCCTCTCCAAATGACAACGTAAATATTACGGCTTTGCGGCTTCCAGAATTATATTCTGTTATCTGTGGATTTGAATTGTTTAATTTAATAAGTAGTAGTTCAAAAAAACTTACCGTTGTGATAATTGTTGCAACAGAAGTAATTCGAACTGTTGGTTCGCCATCTGTTAAAAATATAACTATCGGTTGATGGTTGCTTCCTTTCTTTTTGGCAAGTTCGACGAGATATAGACCAACTTTAAGAGCTGTGTGAATGTCGGTTGCTGCATCCGGTACCAAAGTAGAAACAGCACTTTTTGCTAGTTTAATGTTATCAGCATTTGCTTGATACGCCTCCGGAAATGTAACATTCTGTAAAATATAAGTACTAATTTATTATTGTTACAGAAATTCATTTATTAATGAGAAAAGGAAAAAGTCTAACGGAGTGTTTGAAACAGAACGCTAAAATCACAACAAGGTATGCCGTTCTATTAAAGCTTTGAGAATGGTTTATGCACAGAAATGCACAAGTATAGAGAACAAGAGGGGAATGGGAGATACTCAAACGTTCTCAAAAACATGCGTACACACACAAAAACAGAGAGTGAGAAAGGGAGTGAGAGGAAGAGTGGAAAGGGGGCGAAAGGAGAAAGAGAGAGAGAGGGAGTGGGAGAGATGGAGGGAGTAAGAGAAAGAGAGGGGGATATATTGAAAAGTTACTACTCGCAGATGAACACGAAAAACTTTTGGGCAACGACTTTGAACTTAACAGTTTCATGAAAACAGCGTCTGATGTTGAACGTTGAAATTTTTTGTATATAATGTGACGTGAGAGGGCATTGAACGTCAAATTCTATGAAAAATTATCACCCAAAAAAAGGAAAACAAAGAAAAAAATTTTGATTTCCCAATGCTTAATTTTTCTACCCTGTATAAATATAAGCGTATTTCATTATAACACAAGAAGCTCTTATTAATTGTGTATTTAAATCCTTGCATTTATTGCAGAGTGCGAAAGGATTGTGAAACGGATACAAACTTAAAAAACCCAATTGTTAAATTAATTCATTTTAGCCGTGTGTGAATTTCATCCACGTTAAAATAAAGCATTTATTCCCAGCCGAGCATACTCTTTTAAAATTACTAAAAAAAACTTAGACAGTAAGCTATCGTTTTTAAGATATGTGCGTTATTTATAAATAGCGTAATACGCTGCATTACTGAAAAGTAAATTGTATTTACAATCATTAAGAATGCAATTGCGAGCTTTAATTATTTATGTAGTTGGCTTCAGTGTGTCGATATATCATTTAAAACAAAATTGAAGTATTTATTCTCGTTAAAAATACCACTTTATACTTTGTAATAAAAAAAATAGCTTCCATTCAAAGAAGTCTGCTCCGAGTTAATTCTAGAACAAATTATATCATTTAATCCAAAGCGAAACTACCATCTTTATTTGCCTAAATAAACTAAGAGTTTAAGACAATTCGATAAAGTCATATTACATCTGTAAATATTCTAGGAATAGCTAATTATTTCCCGTTAATGAATAAACGCGCCAATACAAAGAACGTGCAAGTATTGGAAAGTCATAAAATGTTAGATAAGCCAGTTTAATAGCTTTACGTATTACACATAATGAGACCGCGAGCATTAATTTTCTGAATTAGAAAAGAATAGACGACGCTTCAGGAGAATTATAAATCATATTGACCGCACTAATTAGATCATTAAATGCGATATCCTCGTAAATATTACATCGTACAGGATGATTAATGTTTCGAAGGAAATCTAGAATAAAATGGAACAATGACGTAGATAAAATTTTTGTATATAAAGACGGAAGTGAATTAGATTCTGTATTCATTCATTCACTATTCCACATTTAGACTAACTCTTTTTAAGACGTTGAACATGTAAGATTCAAAGCAGAATTAAATGCTTTAAATTATTTTACAACATGAAACTTATACGTTACGAGTAGTTTGAAATTTATTGGCATTCCACAAGTAACATAAAAGCTATCAAACGTAATTCTTTGATAAAGTATAAGGAAGATTTATTAAAATAATATGAATAATCTTGAAAGAAGATAACTGATGATTTTAATCAATTAACAATAAAAGCATTTTTGTAAACTGGTATTTCAACGTCAATCTGAGATGGAACCAGGAAGTATTTAATGCCATTAATTAAGATGGAAATGAGATTTGGATAAACGTTATTTGACAATCACTATAGCAAGTATTAATCTTGGATTTTTAGTGAGTAACTTATAAGGATGTTTAAATATTAGTAACTTAAATTAGAATTAGTTTTGCATTTTATTCTTTGTGAAAGGTATAATTTCCAATCAAATTTTGAGGTCAGAGTTTAGAGCATTTTAAACTTCATTATATTGTCTGCGCTGCGTGATTGGCCAATTAACTGTGAACTTGTTAACAAAGATTAGGTAAAGATTATTTTAAGTAACTTTTACAAATAATTATCTGTATGAGCTTAACCTGTAAACTGTTTTATAAATGCAAGAAAATCTTTCGTATTAAAGAAAAATGTTTTGAATGCATTAATGTTTCGTGAGATTTCTGTGATTCATTTCACTTTCGTAAATTCCAAAGTATAATTTCTGTTGAGCTAGCCAGACAAGGAAAAGGAAGGTTAGATATTAATTTCATATTTTCTATTCCATTCACATTAATAAAATTTGCTGTACACAAATGACAGCATTAATTTGTGGCTATCTTCAAGTATTAGGCCTGTTACAGCAAAAATAGCGACGACCAACGAGAGGCGGCTTAGTCACAGCACTTTATATGAATTTTTATGAATTTAAATGACAAAATAATATTAAGTTGCTGTATCTTCCACTCCTCGCGTATTAACATTAAATATTAATTATATCTAGTTACAATCATATTGGAGGGTGCTTTTTAAACAAAATAACTACGCCATTATACACCCCTTAAATATTGCCGCATAATTTATGCTAACAAAACTAAGTAACAATTAACTACTGTAATTAATAACAATCTGTATATGCACAGCAATTACCTAATTAACCATATTTACACAGTAGTATAAACATACATAAAATAAATAATTAATTATGTACTATATTGATGCAGGCCGAATACGTTTTGAAAAGAAACTCTTGAAAGATAACAAAAAAATATAATTTTTATAATAGTATATTTAAGTAAAAATCCGCAAATTATTGGGCAAATCTTATAATCTAAAGTATTCCTCTTAACATTCCTAGAATGTAGGCAGTCTACATACAGTCGGGGAGTAAACAGCTATCCTTCATGCAGACTGAAGGGTATGGGTAACGGCAATATGGACCCATCTCATCATAACTTGATCTACATACAAATCGATAGCCTAACAAAATGTGTTGTAACGACAAAGCGAGAATTTTCTGCGTCACGGCCAAACAATAATGGGTTCAAGGAACCTAAGAAATGGACAGTAAAATATGAGGAATATTGGTTCCAACCCGAACTGAAAGTATTAACCTTTCTATTAAGAGAACATTACCCTCCAACTACCTATCAGCCACATAAACAGGAATCTTGAAACTAGCCGATTGGTTTGATAATATTTATTATAGAAGAAACCCCTCAAATTAACGCTAGAAATATAGTGAACACATTCAATCAAAGTATTTATAAAATTCTTTTCTGAAGAATAATTACGGAAATTTCATCTCGAATAAAAATAAGTTTGAGCATATGTCAAAGATAGCCAGCCGCTTTACGTAATTACAATTAAACTCGCAATATAAATTCTTATCAAACACATGTCAAGATAAGAAATCTAAAAATGCCATCTAAATATGTAGACTAGTGAATTAAAAAAAGTACTAGCAAGTTGGTTGCATATATATATATATATATATATATATATATATATATATAACTAACTTGAAATGATAAAAAAGTAAATAACGGATGAGAACAGTTGGCTACGTAACTGAAATAACTTAAAATAATACAAGTGTAGCAAACCCGTATTTTCATATAACTAGAAATTGAAATGGTTTTTAAATTAAGGAAGTAGTAAATTTAAAAACACGAAATGGAACGTAATACCTTTCTAGAAGTAATCAACACCCACCACAGCCTGCGTGAAAGAATATTATATTATGGTGACCAACAGCTATTCACTTGACTCCTTATAGTACGTAGATTGCCCATATTCCAGAGATGTTAAGAGGACTATATTATACTAGATTTGTCCAATAATTTGGTGATGTGTATCTAAATATACTATTGTAAATATAAGGTCTTTTTGTGTGATTTTATATTTCAGTGGCTTTGATTCAGAACGAGACAATAACTGTCCAGCCTTAAAGTATGCTATTAAACATCATGACTAGATAAAAGATTGTTGTACCTCAAGCTGTGGTAAAAAAGAATCACATCAAATAGGCAATCGAAAAAAAGAATAGCTAAATAGATTGAAAAGTCAAATAAGTTGTAGTCTCCTAAGAAACGAACAATGGTCTAGAAAGCACATGCCACAGGAAGAGGATAAGTAATTAAACAAAGTCAGTGTGAGGACTTTCAGTATACAAAACTAGCCAAAGGAAAGGGAAAGGAATGTGGAACGAAAGGCATGAAGGGGAAAAAGAGAATTCAAAAAACACTAAGAAACAGCTCAAGATCCTTGAGTAAAGAACAAAAAACGAAACTGAGTGTAATTATAATTGAGCATGCATATGCGTGCGTGAGTGTGTGTACGT
Source organism: Platerodrilus igneus (assembly GCA_036346225.1). Taxonomy (NCBI): domain Eukaryota; kingdom Metazoa; phylum Arthropoda; class Insecta; order Coleoptera; family Lycidae; genus Platerodrilus; species Platerodrilus igneus. Next base: position 5,956,338 of record JARFIW010000318.1, on the reverse strand, counting down.
GTGTGCGTGCGTATGTATATGTGTGTATGGATATGTGTGTATGTGGTGTATATGTGTGTTGTGTGCGCGTATGTGTGTGTGTGTGTGTGTGCAATACTGCTTTAGCCGCCCTTACAACAGGCAGGTCGTAGGGAGTATTAATATTCGAACTGCGCGTACATTTTAATGATATCGCAGCCAAACTTGTACATTCACTTGGCAACAGCAGTTAGTAAAAAAAGTCTTTATGTTGTTGACAAGTGAATGTACAAGTTTGGTTGCGATACCATTACAATATACAAGCGGTTCTAATAGTAACACTCGGTATGGTCTTCCAACACTTTCCACACACACACACACACAATACACACACGCATGCACACACGCGCGCAGGCACAAACCCACACGCGCGCATGCTCAACTACATCTACAATCAGTTTCGTTTTTGTCTTCTCTTGGATCTTGCGCCGGTTCTTAGTGTTTTTTAAGTTTTAGCTTTTGCTTCTTTGTTCCTTTCGTTCCACATTCATCTCCCGTTCCTTCAGCTGGTTTTGGTTAGTCAGTCCTCACACTGACTTTGTGTAATTTTTGATCTTCTTCCTGTGATATGTTTTCTAAATCTTTCTTCTTTTTTTCAAAAACTAGGACTTAGTTGACGTTTCGGTCTATTTAGCTATTCCATTTTTCGATTGTCGGTTTCATGCAATTCTTTGTTACTACAGCTTGAAGTACAACAATTTTTTTATCCAGCGTTCTTGACGTTCTCTGGCATACTTTAAAGCTCAACATTTATTGCCTGATTCCGAATAGAAGCTACTAAAGCAAAAAATACATATTTGCAATAATATATTTAGATACAAATCACCAAATTATTGAACAAATCTTATATCATAAAATATTTCTTTTAACATTTATAGAATGTAGGCAGTCTACGTACCATAAGCAGTTTTACGTTCCGTCCCTGTAACTAAATAATTTGGCTCGTATTTAATTTATAATTTCATATCCAATACTGTTTCCACGCTTATTTTGCATGATTGTTAGTAAGAACAACTCCTTTTCAATCTAAACGATTATTTGTCTAACATCCTGTAGAATTTTATTCAATATTCAGTTATAAAATAAAATATTTTAAATCTGTTCTATTTCGATAACGTGAAAAACTAAGATTTTATTATTAACTTAGTACGGAAATCTATTTTATTTTGGATATAGCCATAAATCTGGTATTTATTTATCAAAACATTTGCTTCGGGAATATGGTAATAAGTTTAAAACGTGGTATTCAATTATCAATAACATTTGTTTTTAGAAATTTTACAATTAATTATGTACGTGTTTCAATTTTGCCTCGCTATCTTTATACAAATTATTAATTGATATGTTAAATTCCACAATTTTATACGAAAAGTAGGCCACCAATCCTACACTTACTGTATAATTCTGCAAGTTTGGCTACAGATACTCCTTAGCTGGTAAGGCACGCGTTGTTTTTGAAGCGCTACGACTGGTTGTACAAAGCAGACGTAAACGTGAAAATTTCCATTTTATCGAAGGTAGTTCGCTCTGTTGTTCTATTATCAACAAGTGATGTTTTGAAAATATCTTCTATGTAGTTGTTTTATCAACTGAAAATGTTTTGAAAAGAAAATACAGTGTTTTCAGGTAGTTGATTATCTACACCTAGACGCTTACAAGCGAAACCACGGTGGAAATAAAAATTATAACTGTGCAAATTTTCCGCAAGTGAGGTTTATTGTCTAAACGATATCGTAAAGCGGTGCAAATAATGCGTTTGAGTACGAGTGCAAGGTATTTATTTTTGTGTTGGTCCCTTGCATTTAAGAAGCCTGTTCGTGTGTGTAAAAAGTAAAAATATACTACTTCTGTAAAATATAATTATGCAAGATGTTTTAATGATAATTTTAGGGTGTAAATTCTGTACGTGTACTAAATCCTCAACCTGAAAGCAAAGTGACAATTGCAGGACATTCGTTTTTAATGTAGTTAAAGAAATTTGTAGTGTCTATCCTGAAAGTAAATCCTTAATACTGAACTTCGAAAATGTATCAGCCAGGAAATATCAAAACGTTAAAATCACTTTTACTATCGTATATGTATTGTTTTGGAATTTGGCGTAGCTGTAGCCTTATGGATAAGGAGATACAAAACGTTCCTCCAGTTGTTCAATTTTCTACAGCTGTCGATGATTTCACCAGCAATAGATTTAGGTTGGATTTTCTTTTTTCTTTTTAAGTTTTTGGAATTGGAAAAGAATTCCACTTCGCTCCAGACCGCCGCAATACAATAAGGTGACCGCTGTTATTTGTATGGATTATAGAGATTACGATTAACCCTTACAGTCTATAAAAAAATTTTTCTTATATAATCTTTTTTTAGAGATACCGTACTAGTTAGGCATAATATTATCACTTGATCTTGTTGAAAACATGCATTTCTGTAATTGCAATAAATATGTAAGTAACCCCTTTTTTTCCTACTAACAATTAAACTATTTCGATATCAAAGATTTAATAATTGTAAATACAGCAGGACTAAAAAAAAATACATTCTAGATTTTGTTTAAAATTTTTTGGTTAATGTACATGTAAGAAGGTACCATTTAAATTAATCGTCAGGAAATTTAAGAAGGTAATTATAATTTGCGAAGATTTTTGCATTATGTAAATCCTCTGGGAGATTTAGAATAAATGTTGCTTTCTATGCGAGTTGGTTTTCCTTTTATAACATGTTGATTTCCTAAGGGTTTGTAAATAAATTCTCTTTCTTGAGGTATCCTCTTTCTTCCTGTGTGGTCCGCCCCACTCTACGACGTTTTAGCTAATGCTGTATTAATGCTTTGGATTCCTCTTGCTTTGTTGCGATACTCGCTGCGGGCTATTTAACTTTAATTACTTTACAACTTTCTTTCTTGTCCGCACGAATTACCGTAACATAAAACTTTGCATACGCAACGTGGGGCTCCGATTTTTGAAACAGTTTTTTATACTTAACGATTCCCCGATTTTTTTTATTTGGAAACTTCTATTTTTACTTAATGTTTAGCCCTAATTTTTGTACACACTTTTCTGCCCCGATGATAATTTTCGTTATGTCCGTTTTATTGTCCTTTACATAGAGATTTTTTATAGATTTTTGATTCACTTCAAATTATCGGAATTGTGTTTTCGTCGATAATTTTAGTAATTTCCGTCGAAAACTCTGGCGCCCAAATTTTTTTCTACTCTATCCTTCTTCCGTCCGTCATTTTTAGTACTTTTTCAAATTTAATTCTTTTACCCTTTATTTCGGACACCCTCTAGTTTGTTCTGTGGTTTGCAGTAATTTTTTTGTTGATGTGAGTTGACAGTTATTTGCTTTTATTCATTCTCTAGTTATTCTTATTCATGATGGCATTGGCGAATTCATATAAACCGGTTGCAAAAAACTGACCTCCAGTACGAATTCGATTCTCGTGGCTTTTATTCCGAGGCCCATATCGACGAACTAGACAGGTCTATGCAGAGTGTTTATCGCATGGACCGTGATAAAGCAGCTTTTCCTACTTCCGTCAAATCCGATTTTGCTTCCGACCATGTAGCGTTCAAACGCGTTAGTTTCCTGTGGCTTCACACTGGACGTCGCTGTACTAAGATGTCTCCAACAGAAATAAAACGCGAACTCAGTTGTCAATTACTATTTACGTTGGCCCATCTCCCCATTTATTTCGAAACTAAAGTAAAAACATTCCGTCACGCTAGTACCTCATCAGAGACTCCGGTAGCCACTTCTAGTTCTGCTGGTTGAGTTTATAGTTAATAAATATTAAAAAAGTTAAGAAACAAGTCGCAATTTTCTACTTAAATGACGCTTTGTACGTAGGATAAACGCAAATTACACTCTCTAGAGAAATTTTTAACAACGTGTTAATAAGAAAGCTTCAGTGCAAAAATCAAACAACAAAGCAACAAAACCAAAAACGATTTTTAATTGAATTTTATGCTACCAAAATTCGGGGAAATCTTACCAAACACATGCACAGATAAAAATCAGAAAGTTTAATATAAACATGCGTACTTGCGCATTAAAGAAAGGGCGAGCAATGTTGGTTGCCTAACTAAGCTAACTTGAAATAATAAAAGTGTAGAAAATCCGTATATTCAGATAAGTAGAAATATAAATGGTTTTTAAATTAAGGGACAGTAAATTTACAAATACGAAATGGAACATAACATATCGATTGATTATAGGAACTGTTGCTCAAAGAGATTTCAGTTTTTGAACGTTTGTATCCGATCTGGTACATACATCATTAAAACAATTGTAATTCTTTAGAAAAGAAACGGTCAGTCTTTACAACTTAAAATCGAGCATTGAGTACTTAAAACTGAGAGTTCCATGTAGAAGTAAATTACCTATTTTATATATCATTAGTGTAGAAGATTTCGTGTTGTGTCGTATCCCTATAAGGGAAAGTTGTTGAATCCCTTTCAATTTAGTCTATATATCACCGATTCAGTCAAGTTTTCATCAAAAACTGTAAGAAGTCGATAGTATTATTTTGGTAATGTATACATACTGTTACATCAATTCCAACCACACCCATTAAACCCAAGTTAGCTGAGATAACATTAATTGTTTTATGACTTTAAATCTGGAAATACTATTGATTTCAGAACCACATCTTAACATTTTGAGCTCAAGATTCGACGATTGTGTTGTCCTCTTTTCATTCTTGTGGATCGTTTACTAAAAAATTTCTCAATCATTATCCTCGTGCATTTGTTTTTTTAGATTTTAAAGCTGCAGGTGATCAGCTATACCTAAGTCAGAGGCCCATTTTAACTATATACATTAATAATAAATATATCAATTATAGCGCAGGCGCTATAAACAAAATAGATAATGCGCAATGAGTGTTTTAAAAAAATTTTGAGCCTTCAGTTTTCTGGATGTTAATAGGCTAAAAGCTTGCCCGATCTCCGATGCAGTTGAAGAATTAGTCTGCTGGGTCCTTGTACACGTTCGAAGCATAACTGGTGAGTTGACTTGTACGATATTGTTGAACTGATTCGTAATTGTGGATAAAAAAAAGATAGCGATGATAACTTGTACATTATTAGAGATTATCGACAATGTTGCAAATATTTTGATGGAGGGCTGACGTAGAATTGACGTTGGACCGACGAAGTAGAAAATAGAAGTATAGTACCATGGGCAGGTTAGTCAAGAATGAGAGGTTTTATGAAAATGATATCTTTTGCCACGTCAAATAGGGTAGAGAATAGTTGATAAGTAAAAAGTGAATGTTTGGAAGGGCGGAGATGGATCCTCTAAAATTGTTGTGGAGTGAAGTAAAGGATAAGATTCATAAATTACGTTAATTTGGTTTTCAGGTTTACTAATATTCAAAAAAGAACAAAAAGGTAAAAGGACTAAGTGGAAGGATGAAGTTTTTCGCGGAATATTCCATGTGTGTAAGGAATATGTAAGTATGTCAGTTTGATTGCGTGATGTAAGTCGGGATGTTTGTTGCAGAGCAGAATATATCGTGAGGGATAGGGAGCAAGATTGTTATCAAGTTTGAATTTACAAGGTTTGGATCAGGGATTCTAATTCGGTTCATGACATATGTTGTTAGGTTTTGCAGGACAAAGTACAGTCTTAGAGTTCAATGGGTCGATGGAATTTGAGATTGCATGGTTGCACAAAGAAATGTAATTAAAGATCAAGCGTTGGAATGTTGAAGTAGTTTGGCAAGCTATAGTTGAATAAAGAAGGAAAGACCGAATTATTGGATTTACAATACGACAGCATGAGGAATGTTAGCAGTTAGCATTAGCCGATATAGAATCGGATTTTAGGAATTCTTATTTAGTTAGGTTTTAGTTTGTCTGAGGGGAAATATAGATTTAGGTAGTAAGTGGTAGATCTTATTCAGGTTGAATTTAGTCTTCATCCGGATTTTATTTATGTGGGAGTGCATAGCGGGACTGTTTGGAGTTTAACACCAAGGTAGGTTACAGAATCAGAAAATGTTAAAAAGGGTCTGCCTAGAAGATAGATTTTCGGGTTTTGTCGGAGGTATAGGTATCCTTTAAGGAAAATTATTTTGAATTTAAAAAGGGATGGTGGTTATTTGTTCAATAGGGACCAGGATTCAATGAGTTGGATAAGGTCAGAGGTCAGGGTCTGCCTAGTATATGGATTTTCGAGTTTTGTAGAAGGTCTAGGTATCCTTTAGGGAAAATTATTTTGAATTTGAGGAGAGATATAGGTTATTTGTTCAGGAGATTATCAACAACGTTGCGAATTTGTTTGATGGTGGGGTGACGTAGAAATGTGTCGTTGCAATGACGAAGTAGAAAATAGAAGTATAGTATACTGGGCAGATTAGTCAGGGATGGGAGGTTTTGTGGGAATGATATCTTTCACAAAGTTGTCAAATAGGGTGGAGAATAGTCGGTGAACAAAAAATTAATGCTTGGAAGGTGGAATGGGGAATAGGCGTCTGGGTTGGTGTATCCTCTAAAATTGTTACGGAGTAAGGCATTCATAAGCTACGTGAGTTTGGTTTTCAGGTTTGCTAATATTCAAACACGAACAAAAAGATGAAAGGACTAAGTAGAAGGATGAAGTTTTTCGCGGAATTTTCCATGTGTGCAAGAATTGGAAAGTATGTCAGTTTGATTGCGTGATGTGAGTCGAGATGCTCGTTGCAAAGCAGAAAATATCGTTAGTGAAATAGTCAGCGAGGCATTTGAGGCAGAATTGTTGTCGCGTGTGAATTTCAGAGGTTTGTATCTGTAATTCTAATTCGGTTCGGGACATTGTTGTTAGGTTTTGCAGGATAAGGTTCAGTCTTGGAGTTCAATGTGTCGATGAAATTTGAGATTGCAGGGTTGCGCAAAGGAATGTAATTGAAGGTCAAGCGTTGATATGTTGAAGTAGTTCGGCAGGCTTTAGTTGAATAAAGAAGAGAAGGTCGTATTATTGAATTTACAATGCAACAGAATGAGGAGTGGTTAAAAGTTACCATTAGCCGACATAGAATCGGTTTAGGGATTGTTACTTAGCTAAGGTTTAAACTTTTAGTTTGTCTGTGGAGAAATATGGATTTTCGTAGTAAGTGGTAGATGTTATTCAGGTTGAATTTAGTCATGATCCGGAATTTATATATGTGGAGGTGCATAGCGAAACTGTTTGGAGATCAACTCCACGGTAGGTTACAGAATCAGAAAATGTTAAAAAGGGTCTGTCTAGGAGATAGATTTTCGGGTTTTGTCGTAGGTCTAGGTATCTTTTAAGGAAAATTATTTTGAATTTGAAAAGGGATGGTGGTTATTTATTCAAGAGGGACCAGGATTCAATGAATTGGATAAGATCAGAGATATTCGTTCGAGCGCAGAAATACATATGTATGGGTGTTAGGGATGTTTAGGTCTAGGAAAGGGCTTTTCGCAATGTTCGAATAAATGGACGACAGGATTGAGCCTTATGTACAGCTTTGGGAAAGGATTTGAACAGACGTAAAGGAATTTGTGGTTATCGAATCTGGCCTTGAGGTTAAACAGGATTTGATTATTAGATAATTGTTGGAAAGGAAGTTATGGATTTTGCGTAGTTAAAGAGGTCTGGCCACTAAAGGAAGTCAAAAGAACGAAAATTGAAAAATATTGCTATCGTGCATTTAAAGCTATAGGACTGGACTGTGGATATTGCTCTGAGCTGCGACTATTGCAAAATCCTTATTGATTGGGGGATATGATAGAATGTTCATCAATATAAGATTGGATTTTCTGGTGGTTAATGAGTTCTATGAGTATTCCTAGAGTTGAGAGCAGAGCAATTGGTCTGTAGGATGTTGTTATATTCAGAAAGTTTGTTTGGTTTAACGATGAATTTGATAAAGGCACGTTTTAGTAGATCAATGAAGGTGCCGTATGTTAGATATTTCTGAAACAAGGTTTGGATGGAATTTCTGAGGGTGAACCATGATTGTTTCAGAACAATATTATTAATGCGATCGGTACACGTGGATCTCCTAGGATTAAGACTTTTTTACCAAAGTGTCTAGGAATTCGGGATCACGAATGGAAATTGGATCGGTACTGAAGGGGGATCGTTTACTAAGTGGAATTCGACTTTAGTTTAGACATCCGATGTATTAGAGGGAGTACCGAGTCTAGAAAAGATTTTAAAGATGAGTGCAAGGATGAACAGTTCAATGTTGAAGGTGCGGTGCTGATGTTTGCCAGAGAAGATTTGACTAACCTGCGATAAGCCAACCCTAGTTTCGTTATATTGCTATTTATGATGGTTCACAGATGTCGCGTTTAACCTTCACGATCAGTTTCTTGTAGATGTTCCTGTGGCGCTGGAATTTTTTGATTGGCTATGCAAGTAGATCTGGTGGATCGATTTCTTGAATTATAGGTCTAAGGTAATTAGGACTCTTCTTACTCGGGAAAGTTTGTCGCCCACCAGGAGTCGTTCGTGTTACCTCATGTATAGTAGAAATGTAAAGATTAGTTGGTGCTGAATGGAATTAGTGATGGTGAAAGATAATGCATTGAGATTTTGTTTGATGATATTTTTAGGAGATGGATTTTTGAAAAACTTCCAGTTTGTTCTTTTGGGAATTGAAAATAGTTTCCTACGGTACATTACACTTTTGTTATAGTCTCAGAGTTAGTAATTTAATAGTCACAAGCATATTTCACAAAAGATTGTACCCTCCACCATTCTATACACTTGCCAAAACTTGAATACAAAAAAATACTTACTGAGAAATTAAGGTCATCTGCTTTAGGAGTCTCTGACCAAGAGTAATCATCACTCCTAGAAGGATACCATACACTTTTCTTATTGTCGTGCAAATCCCAGACCTTCACGTTACTATTAAATTCCACCAGATTAAATTTATCTTGTGGGTTCAGCTGTTCCAAAATCTTGGGCATGGCTTCTCGAAGTTGAACTATTTTTTGTCCATACATACTAGAACTTGTATCGAGAATAAACACAACATGCTTTGGAAGCGGTTTCAATTCTGAGGGCGCAAAAAAGTGTATAAAATAACCCTCTTGCGTCAGTACCACGCCTCCCGACTGATCCCTTTCTACATCATATTGTACAACAAACTGCCCCGAAAGACCTTGTTCTTTATCTGTACCTAGCAAACCAGCTAGCTCTTTCTGCCTTTCTAGGTTTGGAGAAAATGTTACTACAACGTTTTTGTCATCAATGACCTTGATTTCAGCTCTAGGGTCTAATTCGGGTTTATCGCTAGCAATTTCGTTTCCAGAACGTAGAGGTGGTGCTTTTACATCTATGACCTTTCGGCTTTCACTGATTGTAACCTAAAATTTGACATTAAAAATTTCGTTTTAAAAATCAGAAACGCAAACCTCTGCTGATAGATCTTTGACAAGTTGACCTGGATGTATGTTAATAAGAAGTTCATAGTGGTTTTCTTGTCTCTGTAAAAGCTCCTCGTAAGTGAGATAAAATGTGGCTTTAGATTCTGGTTCAATATTAACGGATACAGTAAAGCGATTCGAGTCACGTGCGCTTATAGCAACGTGAGCGGCAGCTTGTCCACTTGCAACAGCCTACAACTAATAATTTAATTTACGATGAACTGGGCGTTAACCTACCGCGTCATATGTTTTCTTCGCTTCTTCCTTTTCTTTAACATAAGCTGTGTAGTTTTTCCCGCCTATTTCCATGATAAATCCTGAAATGAAAGCTCTATCTGGGATTATAATTGAAAAAGTAGCCTCTTGTGATTTCGTGGCAGCATTTTTAACCTTACTGAGTACCGTTGTATGTGCAAAACGATTAGCCACCTTTGAGATGACATGCATTTGATAAATTTGCGGTGTCTTTGGAACTGCCTGAGTAGGAACCTGTATAGAGTAACTGGATTAAACCTTTGAATTAAGTTTGCTTGACTTACTTCTTTAGCAGATTCTACCGACGATGCTGTTGAGCTCGCTACTAATGAAGTTCTTGAATAAACAGGAACTGCAGGTACACAGGGAAACATAAATAGTAGTAATAGCAGAAATGTTTCCATCTTCTGTAAACAAATTATATTAAAAAATGTTTTTGTTACAAAATCGTTATATAAAATTTCTTTAATTGTTGCTATTTTGTAAGACAACAACAATTTTCAACAACTAATTAGGCTCAATCAGTTATGTAGGAGGGCTACTTTTTTCAGAGTTCAATCGGTTGCGAAATTAAAAGTACAATGAAAATCCGACGACAATGTGCGCAGATATGTTGCGTAGTGTCTTTAGGATCCCTACATCGTAGTTGTCAGTTCTGAGTGCACACCAAGTACGTAAACATGCCCAGAACAATCGGGTCTCCTGCTAAGTGCGTGCTGTCATTCGATTTCAGCATGCTCAAGGGTGCAATGCAACCGAAATTCATCGACGAATAGATGTGTACGGTAAAATTTTCATGAGTGACAGCAAAGTGCAGTAAATGTGCAGGAACTTTGACGCAGGACGTACAGGCGGCCAGGGAAAGAATAGAGGTTGAACCAACCAATAATCTTGTTCAGCGATTGGATTAGGCGATTCGAGAAAATCGTCGGATCACAATCTGTATTGATTGATTCGTTGCAGACCAGTGTAGATAATTAACTGAAAGCACTGACAGTTGTCTGTAATCACAAGCGTATTGGAAAGTCAGTTCTACGCTACGACAAATGTCTAAGTTGGAACGGTGACTATGTAGAGCAGTAACTAGAAGGTGTATCTAAATCTAAATAAAACGTTTCTTATTTTTACTATAGTTTTTCTTTCGCAACCTTGACAAAAATAGCCCTTGTATTAAAGAACTGCTTGGTTTCATCAATGACTATAGAATCTTATCTCAAGCTTAGAACTTTGCAAAAAATGCTGTAGTCTCTGCTTCTCAACATAAGTGTGTAACCACTAGTTTTACAAGAAGATAGAAAAATTAGGTTTTGAAAGGTAATGTTAGGATATAAATTCGTCGGCGATAAAATTTCAGTGTCCCTTCTGTGTGTGTGTGTGTGTGTGTGTGTGTGTGTGTGTGTGTGTGTGTGTGTGTGTGTGTGTGTGTGTGTGTGTGTGTGTGGGTGTGTGTGTGTGTGCCTATATATATATATATTGTTGTGTTAATAAGGTCATTTAGAGGTAGATAGGACCACTAGTATAGTGCACTACATTAAAACAACATGAGGACTCAAAAAAACTAGACATTTCTACGAAGAAAGTAAGAAATACAACGATTAGGCAGGAAAGTAAATGACAATGCCCTGTATATAAACCATAGTCATAATTAGTTTAAAAAATAAAAAGTACTTTAGAAAATTTGATTAAAAATGAACGATTTGGCAAGTCATAAGACAACGTGGACGGAAGCTGAAACACAATACGCATGAATAATGCATCATCATTACGCTAAAAATCTCAATTGAACAAGAAGTTTTTAAAATGCGTAATAGAAAACGTATATAATTTAATACATAAAGTATATTAAGAATACGTAACCAGAAAGGAAAAATTCAGCACTTGATAAATTCTAAATAAACACGGCATGGTGATAAATGCAAAGTTCATCAAATTTATTGTACAAAGCAAAACGTACGTGACTAGGAAGTATGAAAATCCAACAGAACCAATGCAATAACTTGAAATCTTACGTGCAGGAAATAGCGCATCAATTTCATTAACACTGCATAATTCCATAGAAATACTACCTAAAACCTTGTATGTAGAAATCACGTATAATAGCGTAATCGTTGAACTTTGTGCTTGTAGATAGGCGATCCTTTTAAATACGACCGGATTTGTAAACAAATCAGTTTAACATGAATTAAAGCATAGTCCACATCACTTAGAAGAAAGTATTTGCGTGGAAAGATTTAAAAGTGATTGATTGTTAAGTAATAAATAGTAGAATAGTGATTGTGAGAAATTGAATGAGGTTAGTCGTTTTAATCTTTTAAAAACGTAAGTAACTAAAGGTTGTTTTAAATTAAATTCTTATATTAACATTAATAATAGGACTCTGAATAATTACTGGATCCGATGTGGAAGTTTAACAAATATTTAACTCGATTATTAATCACTGGATTCGACCAGGAAGTTTAGCGAAGCCGCTGAAATAATTCATGAATTAATTAAAAGAAGCTGTACTAAGAGAAATGCACGCCATATCTAAATTCGCTTGAAAAATGTTGGGCGAGTATTTTTCACAAAAATACGCCCTTATCGGATGAGATGTAAAATTTAGGTCACGTGTGTGTGTGTGTGTGTGTGTGTGTGTGTGTGTGTGTGTGTGTGTGTGTCTATGCGTGTGTGAGTGCGTGTGTGTGCGTGTGTGCGTGCGTGTGTGCGTGTGTGTGTGTGTGTTGTTACGGATTAGGATCCTTACCTTGCCTGGAAGAGCAAGGGTACGACAAAATTGAAAATTTCCCGGTATAGAAACTCGCTTCCCGTAGTACCTTCTGGTGGATCATTGGAAAATTCATGTAGTGCCTATATATACAGGCGATTCCGTGGCGTAATTGGTATGCGTGTGACTACTATGCCCAAGGTCTCAGGTGCGAATCCCCACACGATCCGCTTGAAAGATGTTAGATGCGCATTTTTTACAAAAATACAATCTTATAGCATGAGAATTAAATTTTTTTTATAATTATTTATTGTAACGTTACAATTAGTCTGCTACCTAAAAATTACAGCAAACCTGTTACTCCTTAGAATTCTAACGGGATTGTTTGCTATCTTAAGTTATATTGGTTAGTCTATATTATTTGTGTTTGGAGATACTCTGGCGCGTGTGTGTGTGTGTGTGTGTGTATGTGTGTGTGTGTCTGTGCGCACGCTTGTGTATGTGTGTATGTTCAGTATTTGTGTGTGTGTGTGTTTCTGACTGTGGTAACTTCCTTAAGATTGTTCCTCTGCCCCAGTTTCAAACCGTCGGCAGCCTCAAATAAGAAACCGAGAAGTTCGTATTTCTGTACATGTTCTGGTTGTCGGTAGCCGGAAACCAGGGAGGCTACGTACAGTATTTGGCGTGTGAATGTGTGTGTGCGCGCTCATGCGCGTGTACTTGTGCGTGTGCATGTGTGTGTGCATATGCATGTGCGTGTGCGTGTCCATGCGTGTGCGTGTGCTTGTGCGTGCGTGTGTGTAGGTGTGTAAGTGTTCGTATGTATGAATGTGTGTGTTTTGTCGTGCATAAGTGTTATTATGGTATATGGGTGTGATCATGTATTGCATGTGTGCTTCTGTCAGTGGTGATGTCCTTGGGACTGCTTTCCTCCACCGGTATCCGTCGGCAGCAGGAAACCAGTAACCTAGAAATTCGCATTCCTGTACGTGTTCCGGCAGTTGGTAGCGGGAACCCAGGAAGGCCACGTACAGTCCTTGGTGTGTGTGTGTGCATGCATATGCGTGTGCGTGTGCGAATGCAAATGCGTGTGCGTCTGTGTACTTATGCGTATACGTATGTACGCGTGTCTATGTGGGTGCGTGTGTGGTTTGTTTATGAGTGTATATTGTCGTGCCGGTGTGTTATATTATCGTTGCCAGAGCATTTCTCCATTAATAATTTCTAGTTGCGCTACAACATTGGAAAAATTAACATTATGTTACTGAAGCTAATGTTAGATTTCTTAAAGCAATTGCGAATATGATTTGTATTTTCTTTTGCTTATTTTGGTTAGTTATATTTTTAGTAAAATGTAGGTCATGTGTGTGAGTGTTGTCACGCATAATAAGGATCCATACCTTGCTTGTAACAGCAAGGATTCGGCAAAATTCCAAATTTTTAGGTAAAAAAACTCGCTTTTTGGCCAACGTTGTACCTTCGGGTGAAGCATTGGAAAATCAAATGTAGTGCTATAAATACAGGGGGTTCCATGGCGTAGTTAGTAGGCGTGTGACTACTATGCCCAAGGTCTCGGGTTCGAATCTCCACACGGTCCACTTGAAAAATGTTAAGGGAGCATTTTTCACAAAAACACGCCCTTATCGGATTAGAGGTAAAATGTTAGGTCCCGTGTGTGTGTGTGTGTGTGTTGTCACGAACGATAGAGATCCTTACTTTGTTTAAAACAGCAAGGATTCGGCAAAAATCCCAAATTTCCAAGTAAAAAACTCGCTTCCTGGCCAATGTAGTACCTTCGCGTGGAGCATTGGAAAATAAAATGGCACTTCCTATAAATACAGGCAGTTCCGTGGTGTAGTTGATATGCGTGTGGCTATTATCCCCAAAATTTCGGTTTCGAATCCCCACACGGTTCTCTTGGAAAATATTAGGCGAACATTTTTCACAAAAATACGCTCTTATCGGATAAGAGGTAAAATGTTAGGTCCCGTGTGTGAGTGCTGTCATGCACGATAAAGATACCTACCTTGTTAGAAATGGCAAATATTCTTCAAAAATTTCAAATTTTCAGATAAAAAAAATCGCTTCCTGGCCAATGCAATACCTTCGAGTGGAGCATTGGCAAATACAATGGCACTTTCTATAAATACATGCGGTTTCGTGACGTAGTTGATATGAGTGTGACTACTATGCCAAAGGTCTCGGGTTAGAATCCCCCATAGGATCCTCTTGAAAAATATTAGACGAGCATTTTTCCCAAAAATACGCCCTTATCGGATGAGAGGTTTAAGGTTAGGTCCCTTGTGTGAGTCCTGTCACGCACGATAAAGATCCCTACCTGGTTAGAAACAGCAAGATTCTTCAAAAATTCAAAATTTGCAGATAAAAAAAACTCGCCTCCTAGCCAATGCAGTACCTTCGAGTGGAGCATTGACAAATACAATGGCACTTTCTATAAATACATGCGTTTTCGTGACGTAGTGGATATGAGTGTGAATACTAAGCCAAAGGTCCCGGTTTCGAATCCCCCATAGGATCCTCTTGAAAAATGTTCGACAAGCATTTTTCACAAAAATACGCCCTTATCGGATGAGAGGTATAATGCTAGGTCCCGTGTGTGAGTCCTGTCACGCACGATAAAAATCCCTACCTTGTTAGAAACAGCAAAAATTCTTCAAAAATTCAAAATTTTCAGATAAAAAAAAACTTGTCTCCTGCCCAATGCAGTACTTTCGAGTGGAGCATTAGTAAATACAATGGCACTTCCTATAAATACAGGCGGTTCCGTGACGTAGTTGATATGCGTATGACTATGCCCAAGGTCTCGGGTTCAAATCCCCATACGGTCCTCTTGAAAAATGTTAAACGAGCATTTTTTATAAAAATATGCTCTTGTCGGGTGAGAGGTAAAATGTTAGGTCCCATGTGTGAGTGCTGTCACGCACAATAAATATCCCTACCTTGCTAGAAACAGTAAATATTTTACAAAAATTAAAATTTTTAGGTAAAACAACTCGCTTCCTGGCCAATGTAGTACCTTTAAGTGGAGTATTGGAAAATAAAATGGCACTTCCTATAAATCGGACGGTTCCGTGGTGTAGTTGATGTGCGTGTGACTACTATGCCCGTCTCAGGTTTGAATTGCCATACCGTCCTCTTGAGAAATGTTAAGTGAGCACTTTTCAGAAAAATACGCCCTTATCGGATGACAGGTAAAATGTTAGGTCCCTTGTGTGAGTGCTGTCACGCACGATAAAGATGCCTACCTTGCTTGAAAGAGCAAAGATTCGTCAAAAATTCAAAATTTCCAGGTAAAAGGACAAGCCTCCTGACCAGTCAACGTTGTACCTTCGGATGATGCATTGGAAAATCAAATGTTGTGCCTATAAATACAGGGGGGCTCAGTGGCGTGGTTGGTACGCGTGTGACTACTATGCCCAAGGTATCGGATTTGAATCCCCACACAGTCCACTTGAAAAATGTTAGGCGAACATATTATACAAAAATACGCCTTTATCACATGAGAGGTAAAATGTTAGGTTCCCTTGTGTGAGTGCTGTCGCGCACGATAAAGATGCCTACCTTGCTTAAAAGAGCAAAGGTTCGTCAAAAATTCAAAATTTCCAGGTAAAAAGAAACTTGCTTCCTGGCCAATGTAGGAAATTAGGGTGGTGCATTGGATAATCAAACGTAGTGGTACCGTATTATCTTTATAAATCTGACAACATTGCTTGCGTTAAAGCTATTTTTCCTGTAGTTTTAATCTTGGACTTCTGATCTGCCTGAAACCCAATGCAGGGCAATCACATACATGTAATTTGTGCCTTATAATATATTTGAAGTATCTGTTATTTTCTCGTCAGTATAGTACTGAAAGTACCCGTTAAGTAGTTATACATATCCAGAGATTAGGGAACAATGATGGTACGCGTCTAACCAGTTCTAGGACTGAAGACCTAATGATGATGATGAAATGATGTGTAGTTATTTGGTAGGAAATTCAGATTCTATTAGATAATTATATTGTTGGACTATGAAATAGCGACGGAACTGGTTTTGTTTAAATTTAAACATAATAGAGTTTAAGTTTGTGTGAAATTTTATTTGGAGTTATTTATAATATAGGTAAAAATAGATAATTGTAAAAAGATATTCAGCCACCCTAGTGATGAAGTCATATTGAGAAGACTTTATTTAAAAAATTTCTTCAATTTGACAAAAAGTTAATGAGTATTTTTAGGTAGTATAGAGAGAGATAAAGTGGAATGTTGTAAATTTTCGAAAACCAAAAGCAATGAGACCTGTCCCAAAATAATAGTTTTCCACGTAGGGAAAGTATCAAAGGGATTGCTGAAAAAAACGGTCATTGTAAAGTAGTTTTTGCATTTCAGCTCACATGTTTATTTTTATCAATTTCATTATTTTCTTTTCTATAAAAACCCACTCCTGCACCGCTGTAGTTAGCTGGTGCACCGTTAAAATTGTTACAGGTTTCCCATCTCTTCTAAGCAAATTTAAATTTATAATGTAACGTCACTTTTACCCGTAACATTGTTTATATGTAACGCATCATCTTTTCTACTTTCGTATCTTCTATCAGATAGGTGTTGCAATAGTTGTGTAAACACTAGACAGATGTTTTGCTTATGTAATTGTTAAAATTATGCAATGGGAAATGGCTTGGCTTTGAGATTTAAGATAGAAGGAAAGAGGTTAAAGTGAACTTATATCGCTCCCTTTGATAGGAAATGATCCTTAAGGGTTCATTTATTTGAAATGGTTAATGATATGCCTCATGTAGTAAGTTGTGTTTAAATTACCTTCTTAATATGAATATTACCTGTTGTTTAATTATTTGGTTTTGGGGCAAGTAAGTTAGAAAAATTAAGTGTAGTTTGAAAATACATGTATCAACTGTACACTCTGTCATCTCTTATCTTGTAACGATTTTATTTCCTATCATTGTGTGTACAGATAATTAATCTATTTATTTAATAAAAACCAATTTAATGCATAATAATGCTACACAATCCACTAAATAAATATTACATATTGTCCAATAAAATATTAGCTTTCAATTCAAATTGTAATTTATGCGGTGACAAAAGATACTTTTCAATTAGTGTCATTCTTAGAGCTCCCTCTGTTAGACAATTGTAAGGTTAATCTTGTTTCCAAGCGGTAACCCGCGTGATATGATCACTTCCAATACAGCTGTCGTCGGAAGAAGTCGAATTGTTCCTTGAATACAAGGACGATGACGTTTGAGGTATGTACGTGTTGGAAGCATGTAAGATTTAAAGTTGTTTTTGTGAGATAACGTCGTCTCCGAAGCTCACTTTTGTTGTCCACTTGCTGAAAAATAGCTCGCAGATGACGAGGAATTATTTTGTTTGAAGGGCCGGTGGTTAACATGCAACTTTAATTTATACGCAAATTTAATTTATACGCAACTTTAATTAATATGCAACTTGTAAATAATATGTAAATTGGAAATAATGTTTAGCTTTGAAATAACATGCAACCTTTAGTTAACAGAACTTTTGTTTAACGTAAATTTAATCAACATACAAGTAGAAAATTTAAGAAAATTTAAGAATTTAACCTTTGTTCGAATGTGGATTTGACGAGTATCAATTACTTAATATGGACGCCGTGATGTGGTTTGGAGCTTCAATAAGCAGCAAATTTGCTTGTACTAAATTGGAGATATCCTTTATTTAAATGCTGAAGCAAGACGCCTAGCAGGTATTTTTCCGTCAGATGAACATCTGGTACGTAAATTTGCTTTCGTATGTCCACTGTATTATGGATATAGTAGATAGATAATTTTTGTTTATTCAAGTGATTTGAACTTCAAAGTAGGTCAAGGACAGACTATATATATTTTTCATCTTACGCAACAGGAACCTGTAAATTTTCATTTTTATATATTTTTCATATTAAGCAACAGGAACCTGTAAATTTTTCATTTCTAAATTTTTTTATTAATACATTGAAATTACGGAAGATGTCATTATGAGATAGGGAAAGTTAAATTCTATCATTTATGAAAGTAGATATTATTATTTGAAACATGGTTTACTCAAATCACTAGAAATTAAACTTCTACGTTTCCTATTTCACTAATAGCTGAGTGGAATAATTTTTTGTGAGGTTATAGTAGATCTACTCAAACCAACCGAAATTGTTATTTATAAGTAATTGTTCAGAAAGCAACTTCAGGCTTAATCTTTTTTAAACAAAATTTGGCTAGATATTTCTTATAGAAATGACCATATTTTAAACTGGAAGGTACTTATTATACCCAGTATCTTTGTAAATAATTTTCATGAATTAAATTAATCAAAATTATATTAAAACTGAAAAGATGTTTTGTAAATAGCACAATAACTGAATACAGAAAGAATAGATTTTTATTTTGGTCAAGACTATTCTTTTTAATTGGAATGAATGAAAGTTGATTCGAATTAAGTTTTTAAATTTTGGGTATAAAGGCACAAACAGTGCTATGCTTTGTTTAATCTGTTCACAGGTGTAGCAGTGAAGTATAAAGGTCAAAGTCGAGCCATAAGGTAAGAAACTTTAGGGATTGAGTTGTTTTTAATAAATTGTATAGCGGTAATTGAATAAAGGTTTCCGCATTCGCCTTGTACAAGGGACTTAAGTAAGGTCTTCTTTGTATAGAAAAATTCGGTGGCGCCATATTCTTTATATTTTTGGTCGCAGTCCAACCCCGACCCACAGCTCATGTTCCACCCAGAGCAAATAGTTCGACTAGCCGCTTAGCCTTTGAGATTTCCTCAACTACGAGCCATTTTCCATCAGAACTTGCCGTGGGCTCTATCCGCTTACTGGAAATTCTCGTAAAATTTTCTGGTGCCTTTCAGCTGGTCACACAGAAAGAAAACCTAATAGGAAAAATTCCTTAATATACCGTAAAGGTTATAAGCTTCAAATGGTAATATGAAGTAGGATTTCGTGAAGCACTGGATTAGTTGTAAATGGTAATGTATGAAATTGTTTTTTAGTTTGAAATGGTGAAGTGCTTCTATTGTACCTCGCTAATCAAATAAATGTTAGCTATTGCAAGAAAATCATCTCTGTAAAGGCACGTGCTGTTGTAGCTAAAAACAATAAAGTTAATACAGCCCATTACTATCTGAGAAATATAAACACCTTACAGCCATCAAGCACATAATGCAAAAGTTTCAAAAATCAGTACATTGTTATCTTTTCAGTGTACTAAACAAGTATTTCATGGCACATTATATAGTCAATAGCTTTCGCATGTTAGGAGAAGCTGCATAGGTTTTTAAAAAAATACAGGTGCTTAAATTAACTTCAACAAGAATATTCTGCCATGTAAAAGACTGTTACCCAGTAGTAACATGATTTACTAATACATTACTAAAATCTTCTCTGTGGAATGTTTTCAGAGAGCTTAAAAGAGTAGTGGTTACCAGAGTCTCAAAGTCGACGGTATCAATGCTTAGTTGAATTTATATTGTCTTAATTGAGGAAGTGTTTGAAATGTTCTAGAGCTAGAGGTGCACGAAATATTTGGTAACTATTCGCTTTGCCGAATATTTGGACAACACTTTAACATTCGGCAAAATGCTGAATAGTGATTTTAATGCCAAATATTTAGCAATATACATGCTTCTAAGATTTCAATTTATAATTTAAAGTTATAAAAAACAAACAAAAATACATAACAAAATTATATACGGGTGGTATCTCGATTATCTAGGTTAATAATATACTTTCAAGAAAAATAATCACAAATGTAAAGGCATTTACCTCATTAAAGATTAAAATACGGATTTATATAGTTAAATTTATTATACTTCGCCTTGAAACGTTTTTACTTACCACGTTATGAAGTAGCAACTACGTAATATCGTAACTAACATCACCAAAAACAAAAACCACAAATCGATTAATCGACTGGTATAATATTAAAGAAAATTCCCAACTCGCTACGGTCAGTTACATCGTTCCGTTCTCGGTTCGAGAACAAGAAAGTTATTCATTCCTCTTGTCGAGCTTCGCGTGTTACATTGTTGCCACGCTTTGAAGCTTTCTAATTTAGCACTCATCGTAGATTACGTTTATTTCATGGCTAAAAACTGTAGAAAAAAGACACCAGCCAAGGCAGTACGTCTACGTCTTGTAGAAGACCTTGCGGAAATAAATGACATGGCATGGCATATTTAAATGGCCTCCAAAAACATCTGTTGGTACCAGATCGAAAAGATGAAAACCACGATTCAACCGCCAGAACCCGTGGGGTAGTTACGGAAGCCAATTTGTTTTTACGGGTGTAAATTTCAACGTTTTATAATGTAAAAGTAACAAACCTGTAAAGCTTCATCATCGAATTATTATTATCTCATACATCAGTCATCAAGCGCCATTTCCTCATTTCTCAAAAATTAATTTTTTCTTATGGATGTAGGAAAATGATACAAATGATTTCGTCTTTTATATAAGTTCAGTCGAATGCGACAATAGAAACAAAATGGCATTCAAAGATATTTAATAAAATTCAAATTTATTTTTACCAGTTTAATAGTTCAAAATTGGCATATTTGCAGATAACGACCCTTAAATATTAGTTAACATGAATGAAAATTTAAATAAATCATTAAAAATGGTACGTGATGGTCAATCTTCCCTTAATGTCTCTGATATTAACGTATAAAATGATACTAGGGTATTAGTTTTAAATTTAAGGATTATACATACATACCACTACAACTGAAGGACAACTTCTTTGTATCACTGTTTACACTTAAATTATGATAAATCTTGTATTTAATGGATTATATCAATTTGAAACCTATTACATTGCATAACTGATAACACAATCAATAAATTCCATACGTAAACAAATCTTATATACTCAAAACTTCGAACTGCTTCTTGAAAAACTACGAACGAAATGATCTCAGAATGTCTTTAAGTCAACAATTTATTAATAATTCGTGGTTATAAATCGATTCCGTGTAACTGGTATTGGTATTATTGGATTTACATAATTGAATTAGTTGCTTGTCGCTTGCAGTACTTAGAAACATGACCTTGCTTGGATCTGACCTTTGTTTAGTTGTTACAAAAGTGTTTACTACTTCATTTTTTAAATAATTCATAGAACCTTTAGAAGTTGTTATGAATTCAGTAGAGGATACACATCCAAATTTCGTCAATCAAAGATTTATCTTAATCCAAACAAACTTATAAGGTCTCTACCACCGACTCTAGCACTCATTCCTTGTTCGGGCTTACAAACTAAACTTATTAAACTACTTTTTAATTGCATAATTTTGACATGTTAGTTAGCTTTTACCTACTCCTGCTTAACCCAAAACTGCACTATGTAATCACTTCAACACTAACAGATACAATACACGATTTCTTCAAACTTACTTTGCAAGAAATGTTATTAATAAACGTCGTCCTGTGTATTATAATTATTTAGTATTACAAACAACCGCATGCTAAACGAGTTTTAAGTTACTTAAATCATTCTTCTGAATGGTATTAATTAACAGGTCTTTGTGAATTTAAATGAAGGCGGCTTTTCAAGAATATCTGGATAAAAAATAAACATGAAGTTGTTTCAGTTTGAGGTAGCACGGTCTAAGAGCGTTTCTGGACAAGTGCAAGAATCGCTTTTAAAAATTAAACGTTAAACATGTATACGGCGCCATCTATCGTAAAGTTTAATAACATCCTAAAGCTATCTCTTGGAATCCGCATTTGATTACCTGCATTCTGAGAAATGTTAGTTATGTATTCTTGAATTGAGCACAATTTATCTATTCATATTTTAATTTTCCTCCAACACAGTTTGATTTATTTGGTGTAAATATTGAAATATAGTCATAACGAAACAAAGTTGCTTATGACTGATTGTTCGTAATCGTATGCTGTAATACTGTAGCGGGCTACTAGTTATTAACGTGTTCACCAATTTAGAACAAGTAATAACAAAAGTCTTATTTATATATATATATATATATATATATATATATATATATATATATATTATATATATTAATAGTTATTAAGATGAAATGAAAACCCAACTTTGTATTTTAAAGTTGAATTACCATTTCAAATCGAACTAGTAATTGAAAACCACTAAAAGAACGGCTACAGCAGGATTTGAACCTGCAACCTCTGATTCTCCGGATCAGTGCTCTAACCAATTGAGCTATCTAGCCTAATTGTTTAGATGATGTTATACTTAATACTACTGAAGCTTGGCCCTTGTTAACGATTTTCAATTACGTCTTGCATTTAAGGAAATTGAATCTAGTTATATACATAATTCATGTACTAATAACTTGATCATCCCATTATATATATATATATATATATATATATATATATATATTATACTGTCAAGAAGGGGGTGGGCTTATAAAATGTTTAAATAGGGCTTCGAAACGACTTTGCTAAAATGGGGGTATATTTGGTTTTGTTTGAGTATTTCTTTCAGGTATTTTTGGTTTATAAATTAACAACAACTATTCCACGTTTATAAATTTATAAAGCTTTTGAAACTGCATTGCATTCAACAACATATACCGGCCATAGACCAGGCTAAGCTAGTTATAAGTTTGCATTGTATACGTATTTTAATTGTTATGGTTGCACGTATATGAAATTTAATTTGGAGTTAGCGTTTTCAGAACCATTTGAATGTAAAACAAATATCAAAATTGCTTGGTATACTGCACGCTTTTAAAATTTTAAGGAGTTAAGTGATACTCCGTAAAATTGGTAAATCAATTTCAGTTTGAATATGTTTTAACAATTAAAGATTGGTTATGTAATGACAGGACGTTTACCGAATAAGACATAAATGTCTGTTGCGTACAATTTAAAAGCTGAACCATCAAAGTTTGTTAGCTATTTTCAATATTGTAAAAGTTCAATATACATAAATCACTGGATTACAAACCATCTAGAAAATGAATGTATCTAGAGAAAACAACTGTATTATTAATCAATTATTAATAATTATAAATTACATAGTGTGCGTAGAGATAGTTGTCATGGCAACGGAAACAAAAGAAGACGGATTTTTTTATAAGGGACTTCAAATTGATATTACTGAAAAATAGACGTGTTTTGTACTGTTATGAGTTTTATTACATTTAAAAGTTACGAGAAAGTTTTGAAAGTCAAGTTGTACCTGGAGATAGCAAATAGTAGCAGTTTTACGGCGAATAAAAGTTAATTAAAAGAGGAGTGCTGGTCTGTACCGTTATTGTTTGAAGACGAAAGCATAGTGGAATTGGAGTTATCTGAGTATTTGTATAACATAAAATTTGTAGAAATATTAGTAGTTTTATAGTCTGGAGATTACCAGTTGCTCGAG
This sequence comes from Platerodrilus igneus, assembly GCA_036346225.1. NCBI lineage: Eukaryota > Metazoa > Arthropoda > Insecta > Coleoptera > Lycidae > Platerodrilus > Platerodrilus igneus. The sequence continues at coordinate 5,932,586 of JARFIW010000318.1, read as the reverse complement.
TTACTTATTATTTACAGGAGGTGCCTGCAGTTGGTCACTTGGCTTCAGGACGGCTGGAAGGCGGCGCTTGTATCTGGATTCCAGGTATTAGTATTTAATATCTACGCAGTGCTTTAATCAAATTTATAAAAGTGGAACTAGTGTTTGGGAATACTTTTGGCTTTTAAAATTATTTGAAAAATCCTTGAATATTTGTTTGGGTGTCTAGTTGAGAGGTGTTTGCTTAGGACGGACCCACCCTAGGTAGATTCCGCCACGTGTTTGACGGCCCTGTAAAATATTTAAGTGCAGCAGCCGTGTAAAATATTTAAAGATAAATTGTGTGGCATAACTCAACAAGGCTCTAAAATAAGACAAGGAGTGACAGATAGATATATTACGCCTATCACTAATAAGGTAGGATCACAGTATATATAACAGATGGCGCTAACAACGTGAGGCAGAGTAGATTTGTTAGTTGTACGTTGCATATATTCTATTTAAAAGTGAAAATTAATATTTGATTGACGTTTCATATATATTTATTTGACAGTTGTTGAAGGTTTTGAATTTATTGTAGTAGGCTAAGACGTAATTTGATATTCACACTTTGGTCGATTTTAGCGGCGGTAAAACATTAGGTGGGGCTCGAATAGGTAAATAACTTCGCAACAAAATATTTGTTCGCCTAAAGGTGGGGCTCGATAGGGCTGATTCAGATTTGCAGAGGTTGTGTAGCTTAGTGGGGCACATCATTGAAGTTTATTTTGAAAATTAAAGGGACATGTCTGATGAGGAGAGAATCACGAGGTCAGGGAAAGTTTATGGAGTTGAGACTGGTGTGAGAGGGCAACCGGTGGTTAAGACTGTAGCAGCAGGGGATGCTAGGGATGAAGCTGGGGATATGTGGAGCCGGAGGTGATTATTGTGAATTCAGGGGTACATCGGGAGAAAATGAAATTGATAAGGGAAAAGAGAATATGCAGATCCAAGATGTGATGATGGTTTTGTTGGAATTAAAAGGGTCGTTAACTAAGTCGCATGAAGAATTGAGAGGATCATTGTTGGCCGAGGTTAGAAATTCACAAGCGGAAGTTAAGGAAAAATTTGATATGATGGAAATGAAAATTGAAGGAATTAATGTATCAATACAGAGCAGTTTGTGTTCATTTAAGGATGAAGTTCTGAAGGACGTAGAGGATAGAGTCCAGGTTGTAGAAGGAAGGTAACAACAGGTTTAAATGAATTAAGGGAAGAGCTGTACATGGTCGAAGTTAGACAGACAGAAAAATTGCAGAATTTAGGTGAAATAGTTCGGATTCAGACGGAGGACAATATTAACTCTAAAAACGAAATTATAGGCAAATTGCGGGCGAGTCAGGAGGTGGCAGAGAAGCTGAGAAGGGATACGACGGTTCTGGGGAATACGGTAAATGGATTGTCTGGTCTTGAAGGGAATGTTAGACAGATGAGAGAACAGTTGGTTGAATTGGAAAGGGGAAGAGTTGTTTGTGATGCAGGATACCAGTATAGGCTAGGAAAGAGACCTTGTCGAGGTTTGAAGGCAGAAAGAATGAGCAGCCGATGGTCTATCTTAGCAAGTTGGACGAGATGGTAGAGAGTGAGCCTGAGAGGGTGAAGATGCAGATGGTGAGCGTGACATTGGGGGGTTGTGCAGAGAAATGGCACTGTATCGTGAGGAGGCAATATAGTTCGTACGAGGAATTTCGAAGGCTATTCATAGAACAATATTGGGGAAACACGCATCAGGCTAATATTCGAACGGATTTAAACACTGGGAACTATAGGTCATACCAGGGATCGAGAGAAAATTATGTGATTGAAAAGTATAACCAGGCGCAGCACCTGATTCCTAAATTAAGAGAAGATGAAATTATATTATTGTTGTCAAGGCATATGGAGGCGGAAATAACTAGGGCCGTAGCGATACAAAACGTTCGGACTTTAAGAGACTTTTGGAAATGATGCGAAATTATGACGTAGCTAGGACGTTTGAAACGAATACCAGGAAAATAGTGATAATAGGAATTGGGATAGGAATAGGAATAGCACAGACTACCAGAGGACTGGGGTGCAAGGATACAATTATAGGAGAATGGACAGGACAACTACAGAAAGCAATATCAGGGAAATCAAAGGAGAACGAATAATAATTGGGAACAACGTTTTAATAGAGACGATAATTATAGGGGGAACAATGACTGGAACAGGACGGATAGGAATGACAGAGGTTTTGGACAGCAAAGGACGGGTTTTGGGCAGAGATGGCAGAGAGAAAGGGAGCAGAGATCAACGGATCAGGGGGAAATACCGACAGGGATTAGAGACCGGGAACGGGAGACAGATAGAAACTTGACGATCCAACACGTAACAACAAGAGACACGCGACAGAGATCGGAGGATAGGATAGAGAAAGTGGAGGTCCACGATGAACCCACGGTACAAAAAAACGTCGATTTATTAGTGTTAGGAAAATCAGATTTAGGGACACAGCATAGTATTAGTTTAGTAGATAAGTTGTTAGATAATAAGTTTGAAAGAAGGCGGGAGTTACCATTTATTCATATTAGTTTAGGGGATTCTGTTTACACGGCATTGATAGATACAGGGTCGCAGTTATCGCTGGTGAGAGAGGAAATAGTTTTGAAACATGCAGAATTATTCAAAGGGAAAATTTGTAGGGTTAAGAGTATTAATTTATGGTCTGCGATTAAGAGGAAGTTAACTACGATAGACAAAGTTGTACGAGTATCGATTGTATTAGGAAGTACCAGACTAGGTGAAGTAGAGTTTTGGATAGCAAGAGGATTATATTTAGATTTTATTGTAGGGATAGATGTAATTGAGGAATTTGGACTGGTTATAGATGGTAAAGCACGAATGGTAAAGGTATTAAATTTAGAGAAGAAATGGGTGGTGCCTAAGGATAATCGGGATACTAGGGATGAGATAAATACAGATAGTATAGGATCAGGAAAGACTAAGAATAGAATTTACGATGGAATTGATGAGTTACGGTTATGTAATATATTTGAGAAGGTATTTGATGAGGAACAGATAGGATTAATAGGGGTGGATATGAAGGAAATGTTATATGAGGTGTTTAATAGACATGCAGGAGTTTTTAGTAATGAGCCTAGGTTTGCGAAGGAGTATACGCATAAGTTAGAGGTCACAGACGAGGGAAGTTTTCGTACTAGGGTATATCCAATACCATTTGCATTAAGGGGTCGAGTGAAAAATGAGATTAAAAGATGTTAAAAGAGGGAATTATTGAATCAGCGAGAACACCCTATATCAATCCGGTAGTGGTTGTGCCTAAATCTGATAATTTAGAATTAAGAGTATGTTTAGATGCTAGGAGATTGAATGCGATTACTAAACCACAATTTGAACAACCAAAATCACTAGATAATTTGTTATACAAGGTAAGCGAGATGAAAATTTTAGCAAACTGGACTTAAAGAATTCTTTTGGCTAATTCCTTTGCATGAGGAAAGTCGGAAGTATACTGGATTTAGCATTGAAGGGAGATTTATCAGTACAGAGTTGTTCCATTTGGTCTTTCAACGTCATCCGCTGCATTAGTTCGAGCCATGCAGAAGTTATTAGATGAGTACGAAGACTTCTGTACGCACTATGTCGATGATATTTTGATTTTTCTAAGAACGAGTTAGAACATTTAGAACATTTAAGAAAAGTGATCCGAAGGTTAGACGAGGGAGGTTTGAGGTTGAATTCGAAGAAGTGTGAGTTTTTAAGGACCAGGTAAAGTATTTGGGGTTTGTCGTTGGCAGCGAAGGAATTAGAATTTGTGAAAACGCTTGGACGAGTTGAAGAATTTGAAACAGCCAAGAAATTTGAAAGGTTTAAGAGGATTTTTAGGTGTATTAAATTATTATCGTCGATTCATACCAAAATATTCGGAGTTGTGCATTCCATTGTTGGAGTTGTTAAAAAGAACGAAAGGTGGAAATGGAACGAGCAAAGGAGCAGGCATTTCGGGAGTTGAAGGCGGTATTTTATAGGAACTGTCATTAAAATATCCCAATTTTACGGATCCATTTATTTTAAGGACAGACGCTTCGAGTTTTGCAATAGGGGCTGAGTTGGTGCAGGTTCAAGAAGGGAGAAGTGCCAATTTGTTTTATTTCGAGGGCTCTGAAAGACTGCGAGACTAGGTATTCGACAGCGGAAAAGAGATGCTGGCAATCGTATATGCTGTGAAGAAGTTAAGATTTTATTTATTGGGTAATAAATTTCTGGTTGAATCGGATAACACAGTGGTCACGTTTCTGAAGAAGAAAGAGTTTTGAACAGTCGATTGTATAGATGGGCGTTAGTATTGCAGGAATATGATTTTGAGATTACACATAAACCTGGTAAAGAAAATGTTACGGCTGATTTCTTTAGTAGGAAGGATGAAGGGTTGCTAACGGATAGTAGGAATGGATTTTGATTGCATTGCAAGTGTTTGAAGATCTGGGAAGATGGTCGAATGCCAGATTTCATCGGATGCAAGCACACGAAGAAATAAGGGTGATCAGAGAAAATTATTCAGAAAGAATTTAGAACAAGACAGAGATTTTTATATGGTCGAGGGAGTTTTGGTGAAATGGTTATGGGATGATGAATTATTAGTGTTAACGACACAGGTAGCCGTTGAGCTGATCCAGGAAATTCATACTACGTTTGGTCATATAGGGATTCGTAAGACGTTCTTGATATTTAGGAAGCTTTCTATGCACGAAACGATAGAAAATTGGTGAAAAATTGCATAAATCTGTGTGAGACGTGTTTGTTAGGAAAGGATAAGAATGTGGTGTTGCAGAATCAAGTTAGATGTATAAGAGCGGAAGGTCCATTAGATATTGTGGCAATGGATTACTTGAGTAATTTGATACCGAGTAGGAACGGATATCAGCATATTTTAGTTGTAGTTGATATTTTACAAAGTTTGTGCAGCTTTATCCAGCGAGGAGATGTAATTCTAGGCATGTATTGAGTTCTGTAAGAAAGTTTGTAGAACGAATAGGTAAGATGAATAGGGTATTGTTGGACAATGCAACGTATTTTCGTAATCGAAGGGTTGAAAGTAAATTAAGGAAGGATGGAATAAAGATGACATTCTGTAGTATCAGACATCCTCAAGGAAATCCGTGTGAAAGATATATTCGAGAAGTAATAAAGTTTTTGAGGTTAATAACGCAGGAACAACATGATCGGTGGGTAAGGTATTTACCGCAAATAGAAGAATATATTAATTTTGTACCAAGTTCAGTGACAGGAATGTGTCCTGTGACATTGATGAAGAAGGTGATTCCAGCAAGACCGTGGAGAGCTGAACAAAAGTGGAGGATATAACGGAGTTGTTGCATAAAGCCAAACAACAAGTCGAAACGATACAAAGAAGGGAGTTGGAGAAACGTAACAAGAAAATCAAGAAGCAAGTGGTTTTTCAGTTGGGGATCTTGTTATTGTTAAAAGATTGAGAATGTCAAATTGGGAAAGAAATATTTGTGCCAAGTTGTTATTTCCATACGAAGGTCCTTATCGAGTGAGAAGAATTTTTGCAGAAGGAATACTTACGAATTGGAGAATGACAGGGTGAATGTCGGGGACGTTTTCATATAGAAAATTTGTATCCATATTTCCATGTGGAAAGTAAAGTATCGCAAGAATAAAATTAACACTGTAAATAATACTAACGAGCTTAAAACTATACAGAACATACAGAAACTAACACTTAATCCTCATACATAAAGAAAAAAAACTATAGTGATTTTAACTAAAATTTAAAATTTCTCAACCATTAAAAGAATTACTTATATCCAGGAAGTAAATTTTCATTTTATTTAAAATCAGTGGGGCCTTATATACTGTCAAGAAGGGGTGGGCTTATAAAATGTTTAAATAGGGCTTCGAAACGACTTTGCTAGAATGGGGTATATTTGGTTTTGTTTGAGTATTTCTTTCAGGTATTTTGGTTTATAAATTAACAACAACTATTCCACGTTTATAAATTTATAAAGCTTTTGAAACTGCATTGCATTCAACAACATATACCGGCCATAGACCAGGCTAAGCTAGTTATAAGTTTGCATTGTATACGTATTTTAATTGTTATGGTTGCACGTATATGAAATTTAATTTGGAGTTAGCGTTTTCAGAACCATTTGAATGTAAAACAAATATCAAAATTGCTTGGTATACTGCACGCTTTTAAAATTTTAAGGAGTTAAGTGATACTCCCGTAAAATTGGTAAATCAATTTCAGTTTGAATATGTTTTAACAATTAAAGATTGGTTATGTAATGACAGGACGTTTACCGAATAAGACATAAATGTCTGTTGCGTACAATTTAAAAGCTGAACCATCAAAGTTTGTTAGCTATTTTCAATATTGTAAAAGTTCAATATACATAAATCACTGGATTACAAACCATCTAGAAAATGAATGTATCTAGAGAAAACAACTGTATTATTAATCAATTATTAATAATTATAAATTACATAGTGTGCGTAGAGATAGTTGTCATGGCAACGGAAACAAAAGAAGACGGATTTTTTTTATAAGGGACTTCAAATTGATATTACTGAAAAATAGACGTGTTTTGTACTGTTATGAGTTTTATTACATTTAAAAGTTACGAGAAAGTTTTGAAAGTCAAGTTGTACCTGGAGATAGCAAATAGTAGCAGTTTTACGGCGAATAAAAGTTAATTAAAAGAGGGAGTGCTGGTCTGTACCGTTATTGTTTGAAGACGAAAGCATAGTGGAATTGGAGTTATCTGAGTATTTGTATAACATAAAATTTGTAGAAATATTAGTAGTTTTATAGTCTGGAGATTACCAGTTGCTCGAGTTACTTATTATTTACAGGAGGTGCCTGCAGTTGGTCACTTGGCTTCAGGACGGCTGGAAGGCGGCGCTTGTATCTGGATTCCAGGTATTAGTATTTAATATCTACGCAGTGCTTTAATCAAATTTATAAAAGTGGAACTAGTGTTTGGGAATACTTTTGGCTTTTAAAATTATTTGAAAAATCCTTGAATATTTGTTTGGGTGTCTAGTTGAGAGGTGTTTGCTTAGGACGGACCCACCCTAGGTAGATTCCGCCACGTGTTTGACGGCCCTGTAAAATATTTAAGTGCAGCAGCCGTGTAAAATATTTAAAGATAAATTGTGTGGCATAACTCAACAAGGCTCTAAAATAAGACAAGGAGTGACAGATAGATATATTACGCCTATCACTAATAAGGTAGGATCACAGTATATATAACAATATATATATTATATATATATATATATATATATATATATATATATTATTCACTATTCACAAGTTTAATTAACAGTATATGCCTTATTTATAGACGTTTTCAGTCCAATTAGCAGTGAAGCACTATCACACTAATGCTATTTACAAACACAAATATCTTCTTAAATTAAATCCTTAACCATAAGTTTTCTTAACAACACTAAACACTACTATAATTTATTTATTATACTTTTGTCTATTTATGTACAAGCTGGCGGTACAATATGCCCGTTCACATAACACAAATTTATATATATTATAGGCCTTTCAAAGCGTAATGACTAACTAACCATACACGATATGATTTATATACGACATTTGAATATAGGCTAACTGATGTACACTAATCACCGATCTCATATATACCCTAAAATTAATTAGATGATTCATAAGTGTTTGCTCGAATGCTCTAGACTTCTGGTGCTCATTTTAGAACAACGCTCTGGAGCGAAAATTGCCCACCGGTTCGAGAACATCTAAAGTGTCGCCTATGATTACAGTTTATTCGGTCGAGAACTTATCAACACATCGCTCTAAAGCAGCGTTTCTCAACCTTTTTGGCCTGCAGACCAGTAAAATTTGTCAAAAAATTCGCGAACCAGTGATATTTCTTTAACCACAAAATTTTACTAAGTATTAAAGAACTACTACATAAGTTAACTGTAACATTTTTATTATCATTTACTTACAATAATATTTAAATGTAAAGATAATTATAAAAAAATCACAAACTCGTGGACATAGGAACACAACCAAAATATCACTCTTACGATTACTAAAAAATTAAATTAAAAGCAGTTACAAGAAATATAATTTGTTGTTTGTTTGTAATAATAATTATTAATAAATAACAAACCCTTGACAAAAATTACAACAAAAAATGTCCGAAATTATAAAAATAATCACAAAATCATTGCATGTGAACACAACAAAATAATCCAAATGTGATACTACACTAATAATTAAATATCTATAATTTTTATATTGGCATGTATTGTTAATGAAAGTATTGCAGCTGCTCTTCTTCAATCAACTTTTCAATTGTGGGTTCTAAATTAGTCAAGCTAAGTCGGAGCGGTGAAATAACCGAAAGACGATTTCTAAATTTATTTTTTATTACCATCATAGATGAAAATCCCGCTAAACATAAATATGTAGTTGCGAAAAGGATTAACATTTTAATTGCTTTCTCGTATAGAGATGAATATTCATTTTTCAATTTGATCCAAAATATATATATAGACTGTAATATTAATATATATTGCTGTGATTAGGGGTTTGTTTATGGGTGTATTGAATAGTAAGGGGCGCGTAACAAATGTAAATAGCAATAGAAATTAGAAAACTGCATTTATTTAGCATGAAAATAAATAATTCGCATATTATACAAAGAGCAAACATTTAACACCCTGTATAAGGACCGCAATTAACTTTAATCAATACCAGGAAGCATATCTTTCAATAATAGAACACATTTTCAGCAAAGAGATAACTATACATGGAATTAAACCACTTCAGGAAGCGTTCAATAAGTTTATAAAATAGATACGCATGGAATAAGATAAAATCTAGTAAGTCTTTACGCAATTACGCATGTGATAAAGAAAAAATAATAAAGTGCTTTGATAAGAAACGCACTTTCAAAAATAGGTTTTAAATACAAAACATAAACAGAAACTGGTGAATTTACATCACTCATGTTACATCAGTTATTTGTTCAATTCCCCAAAAGCTTTATCTACACAAACAACAGGCATAAGCTAAATTAAAGACCAATAGTAATAACAAGACAAGCGGTCAAAGATCGTGAAACAATAGAAATACAAGCATAATACGTAACCACAGAATAATTTCATCAGAAATGAAGCTTGCAAACTCCTAGGAATATCCCAAAACAACCATGGTCGGTTACAAAACTTTGTAAGACTGTTCTGATATATCAATCAAAATTTAAATAGCGAAAATTATATAACGCCCAGAGCTAATAAGGAGGCCCAGTCTTAATTTGAACCACGTCGAACATGAATCAATGTTGCTCGAAAATTTACGCGTCGAAATAAACTTCAAATTAAATTATTAAATTTTGTGAAAAGTGGTGTTGTATAATATTTGATGACAAATTACATTGAAGATAAAAAAAGCTTTTGCCGTTTGCTGAAAAACGTGAGTAGAAATTTGTTAATTAATTTAAATTAAATGTTTATAATAATGTAGGGCTCTGTTGGATCTGGGTGGTATTCAGAAATCTGAGCTGTATATAAGTTGTATTTAAGTGGTATCTAAGTTAGGAGAGATTTGAATGGTAGCCAGAAATCTAAGTGGGGATATCTGATTGGTATCCAGAAATCTAAGTTAGGATTTCTAAGTGGTATCCAGAAGGATCTGAGTTGTATTTAAGTTGAGAGATCTAAGTCGTATCCAGAAACATATAAAGTAAAGCACGAGGTAAATTTTGGAAACAAGGATTAACAATACTGAATTATTAGTTCAAACTTATGTAAAGGAGCACAAGGCAGAGCATTGTTTTTAGATTAAAGATAATAAAAGAGGTGTTGATCCGCCACACGCAACAGCAGACCAAAGGGGGAAAGGACACATCAGGAAATCACAGGTCAAGGCTAACTAGTATAAGGAATCATTACAAATTTAAATTTAAACACTGAATATATTTTTCTAATTTGTAAGGAGTCAAAAAAATTTTTAATACGTAGAAATTTACGTAGAAAGGATCAAAGGTCTTGAACGTTCTAGATTTTTTAGTAAAAGGTGTCGTTTTTGGTGACTTTAAATTAAAGAAAGGGAGATACAATTTTTGGGATAAATGATTTGTATAATATTAATTGATTGAAGGGTTTATTTGTCAGATTACAAAATTGTGAAGTGTAGATATTATTTCCTTTCATTATACAAATATTGATTGACTTCGTTTTATCATTCCAAACAGGTAAGATTTGAAGGGGTAAATTATTTGATCATCGTAACGTTGTGCACTCTGTGTGAATTAAACTGGGCTAGCCGTGGCATAATTAAAATTAGAATATTATAAAAATACGGAGCGGTGGCGTTTGGCGTTCAGCAGGAAACTGGAAGTTTATTACATCGGCGTGCGGCATTATTATATATATATACAGTGTGTCCAAATTTCGAGTCTCTACATTGTGATTTCAGTTATTATAAGAGATAGAAATTGGGTTAAATGGGGAAAGATTTGGAGGAATCCAGGCCAGTTTTGTATCCGTTTACAAAATTGGTGTAAGTTGTCTGGTTTTGGAAATATTCGAAGAAAACTAAAAATGGCGGATTTTGTTTTTTGATAATAAAACATGAATCATAAGTCGCACCATCACAAGACTTGCACATTATTAAGACACTTTTCTAAAAGGAGTATTTTAGCATGAACAGAATCATTCGACTGTCTTTTGTTTACGAGGAAACGCCCACAACTTTTGTTTTTCTTATGGCCGCCATTTTGAATATTAGGTGAATGTTATGCGCCTTAAAATTACCTTTTCAACGATATGCCACATGTCTATAAAAAATGCAAAAACTATCCTAAATTTTAAAAATAACTAAATTTGTATGTTCTATAACGTTTGGTAATCCCAACAGGGCAAAAATTTGATTTCTACTTTCCAAACAGTAGTAGTAGTAGTAGTAGTACCACATACATTTTGTTAAGTAGAACTCGTAAAGTATTGGATATAAATCTTAAAATTAACTTAAACATAAAACTGTAGCCTATCTTATCTAATTTAAGGAACAAAATTAAATGTGACCGAAACAGCAAACTATCATCTAAATTCCTTCCCGTAGATGCTGAAAATGCTGTCCGTTTGCATCACGGCACATTCGACAATTAATTAAAACTTTCCGTACAACTCTGCTTAACGTGCGCCTATTTATAGAGTTAAGAATGTCACGGTCTCTTTCCTGCAGTTCGTTTATATTATGAGGCGGTTCAAACTCATATACCTCATTTTTAGCAAAACCCCATAAATAAAAATCAAGTGGTGTAAAATCTGGTGATCTTGCCGGCCACATAATTGGTCCACTATTGCATATAATATTTTGACCAAAATGTTCAGCTAAAAGGGCGCTAACTTCTCGGGAATTGTGAGCTGGACAACCATCTTGCTGAAACCATAGTTTTCGAAAATCATCATCATTTGGTACAAGTCCTCTAATAGCCGGAATTATTTGGTCTCTTAACAATTCCGTATATCTGGCGCCATTGAGGTTATTGACAAAATAAAAGGGTCCAATCAAATTATTACCTATCAAAGTATTAATTACATTGGTTAATTTACTAAAATATTTATATCATAATTAACTACCTAAGATACCACACCAAACGTTAAATCCATATCTCGTTTGAAATTTGCGTTGCGCCGTCAGATGATGATTTTCAGTGCTCCAGTGATGCGTGTTATGTTTATTGAACACCCCGCAATTGGTAAACCGCGTTTCGTCTGTCCATATTATCAATTCTGGAAAGTGCGGTTCTTCCTCGCATTTTGGATGTACCAATTACAAAAACGCATTCGTCTGGCGAAATCTTCTCTTTGAGGCCTTGGACAATAGTAGGTTTATAAGGATGAAACTTTTCCTTTTTTAAAATATTATGAACAGTTGATTTTGGAATATTAAGTTCACGGCTTACAGATCTTACGGATGTGGATGGATTTCGCGTTACCGCCTCAGTAATGCTTAGAACACGTTCCCTATTGTTTAAGTCGTATTGTTCCCTAGTCTGTTCAAAAGCACCATAATTCAGTAAATTCATTACAATTTTTCTGAAGTATGTTTTGTGCGGTTGTCGTCTTTCTGGATACAATTCCAAATATCTGGCGGATGCCGTATCAGCGTTCCGAAACGATTGTAAATAAGTATTTAGCATATCAAACTTTTCCTCATTCGAAAACTTGTAGACATGTGCCATTTTTTAAATTAAAAATGCAGCACCACCGGCACCAAAACTTACAACACACACAAGTTTATCTAAATTTTAGAATTTGTTTGACATATAATTGTAATTCAATTGTTTGGTTTTGTCACATACCACCGCCTACTATTATAAAACGATATCATTTTAACTCTAGTACCACCATAATTAATAATTTGTGACAAATGCTGTTTGTGTACATTATAAAATGTGTATTGTACTTTTCATAAAGTAGAAATCAAATTTTGCCCTGTTGGGATTACCAAACGTTAAAGAACATACAAATTTAGTTATTTTAAAATTTAGGATAGTTTTGCATTTTTATAGACATGTGGCATATCTTTGAAAGGGTAATTTTAAGGCGCATAATATTCTTGGGGGTTGTTATTTCATGGGCATTAATCTTATTTATGACAAACCCTTGAAACCCCCCAAAAAATTTAAAGGGTTTTTTTTTAACCTACCTTTTCAAAACCCTTTAAACCCCGGGTTTTTTTTTTTAAAAAAAATAAATTTTTTTAAAACATTAAAATTTGGGTAGGGAAACCCCCTTTTTTCCCTCTAAAAAATTTTTTCCCCTTTTTTCCCCAAAAACAAAAATTTTTTTTGATAAATGGCCTTCCCGGCCCCATTTGATTTTTTCCCAACATTGAAAAATTTTTTAAAACCTTTTTTTCGAAAAACCTTCTTGTTTGGATTTAAATTAAATTTTCCACCCCAAATTTCAAAATTTTTAATTAATGGACTATAATTTAAATTTTTTTGCACTTTTACGTTCTTATAAAATTTTTAATAACTCTTGTTACAAAATTTTTGAAATCCTTGAAACAATTTAAATGGAACCCCCTCAAAGTTACAATTCCCTTGGGATAAACCCCTTTAACAAAAATATTTTTTAAATTAATATTGATTTTTTAGCTCCCATATCTTTTAAATTTTAATTTACCCAAAATACCCCAATTTTAAATTTTGCCAAGAAATTTTAATCCCCTCCTTTTAAAACAATCCAAAAACCGTCATTTAAATAAATTCTGGAAAATTTTTTTATTATTTCAGTTTAATAAACTAATTCAATTTTTAAAAAAACAATTTCCTTTTAGGTCCAAATTCCAACAAAAAAATTAATTTTTTTAAAAGACCAATTTTTAAAAAAAACTTTTTCTTTAAACATTTATCTTAATCTAACAAATGTTTTACCGGGACACCACGGGGAAAAAATTCAATGTTGGGTTTTAAATTGGTGGGATAATTTAGAACTCCTTTAATAATTGTTATTAATTTTTTTTAAAGGTATACCTTTAAACAAATGGGTTATTAAAAAAAGTAGTAAATACAAGTCAATTAAAGCAATTTAGCCGACCTATTTTAGGTTCTTGATTGGAAATTGTTTAAACCGACGACCGGATTATAGGATTCTTTTATTAATAATAATAAATGTTTTTGCCCAAAAAACTGGAATATTGTGAGTCTTATTTACTATGCCATGCATTGTTAAAGTGTAATTTTTACGCCACTTTTAACGGAATTCATTTTATGTTTGTTGCCCAATTCCTACGTAGCCATTTGAAATGATTTTACACATTTCGTTTGTTTTAAAGACCCAAATTCGTTCTTTCTGCTTAAGACAACCTGCGTTTTCCTTTTGCGTAGCACTCGTAAAACAACCCAAACCCGGTTTAATCTTTGCGCGGACCAATGGGCAGCATAGACATTTGTTCTGGTGGTTTGAGGCTTTTTCCGGGGAAGCCCGAAAGGTTATTTAAAACGTTTGCAGGCCATTTTGAAAAACAAAACCCCATTAGATTTGGAAACTTTAACGAATAACAAAAATTATCGATCCGTTTAGTTTTTAAAAGCAACCGAAGGTTTCCAAACATAACAATTAGGATTGGGGGAAACTAAATAGCTAACCCGCTTCCGCCAATAATTTACCCAAGATGCACCTTCCGCCCGATTGCAATGCCGTTGTAAAACCCAAAACGCTTCCTTTTCGGATCGGTGATATTAAAACCAAAAGGGGTGCCACGCACACAAGCCAAGTGTGCGTGAAGATGCAATGTACATCCAAAACACTTTAAACCATTTAAAAAATAAACTTGTTTCACAGGATACACAACTTTAATTTTAAATAATTTAATACAGGAAAGAAGGCAAATTTTCCAAATAATACCAACAAAGAATTGAGCGGTACAAATTACCCTTTTTCCCTTTTACACCGGGTTTAAATAGAAAAATTTAATTTGGCACTTGGCCCCAAACTCAATTTTAAGCAACTGCGCGATTCAGAACCCCTTCGCCCCTATGCATTTTGTTTCTGAAAAAACCCCCTTTTACGGCTGGGCAAACACCATTTTTGAATTTCAAGCCTCGGCCACTTTTTGCGTAAAAACCTTTGGGCTTTTACCCTTTCGCTACGGTCCCGAGTATTGACAGAACCGGTAAGACCAACTAAAAGAAAAATGCCTTGTCTTAATTTCCGTTCCCCTAAAGGTAAAAAACCCAATCACCATTAAATTGACCCGACCTTTTATTTTCCAAACACAACACGGGTAAATTTTTAAACCTGGGACTTTAAGCGTAAATTACACATCCACTACCGTCTCTATTTTGCAGAACTGTTTCAAACCCCCTTTCGCCTACCATTCTTTGTTGCGGAAAAGCATGTTTTACTCAGGGCCGCAAAACCCATTCCCTTTTTTAAATGGCACAGACCTTTTTCTTAAAAATTTTTGTTTAACCTTTACACTTTCCATTTCATCTTCGCCGTTCCCCAAAATTTTTAAAAACCATAACCCAGACCTTCTTTTGAATCCAACATCCTATTTTACAACACCAGTATCTTTCCACATTTTAAACAAAACCACCGGTTCCCAGGGACGTAAACAGATTTTGGTAGTTCAGATGAACCAATAATTAAACAATATTTTATTTATCAAAAACACATTTTCAAACCCAATTAAAATCGCCTTTTTTTAAACCCAATTACCCAATGAGGTTACGACATGGAAACTTTAATTTCAGGAAAATTCACTCCCGCATGCCGCGAGTTGCTGCCTCCCCTTTTGGAAATTTGCCTTTGGGAAGATCGGTTTTAATCAACGGGCCCCTTTAACTTTTTAATCTACTTTCCGCCTAAAACGAGGTTCATTTAAACAAATTCTAAACGGACCCCCTTTAGCTTTAATTTTCCTAAATTTTTGTTGACAAGTTTTTTTATTTTTAATACGCGGGTGTCACCTTTTGAAAATAATTTTTGCGGTTCCAATATTAAATTTTCTAGGGACCCCAAATCGCAGTTTTAAATAACCACCCAACAAATTATGCAAAGACCCTTAAATTTTGCCACTTTATTTAAACCCATTTTAAAACCCTTTTTCAAAAACCCCCCCACCCGAAATCTCCGCCGTTGAAACCACGTAGATAACCGATCTCGAACCAATAAAGCCAAGGATTTGGAAGGTAAAGAACTTAAAAAATGGAATCTTCTAAATTTTATCAAAATCAACACAATCTTTACGCCCCATGCGAGTTGTTGACAAGGAAAGACCTTTTTCATTTCCTCAAAACAATTTTTAAAACGCAGCAAACGACTTTACCCGGTCAACGCAGGCAATCTCAACCCCAAAATAAATTTGGATGGGGATGTTAAATCCGCCCCTCGGTGCCCAACCATCCCACCCCGGCACCCCTGGAGCCCCCCCCCCGGTCCTCCCCTCTCCCAGCCCCTTCGGCGACGTTTTCGGGGAACGCACAGCCTTTTAAAATAAAAACAATTTATTCTTTAAAAAGTTTACTGCATTTCTCAAATTTAAAAAAATCCAACAGGGGTCAAAACAATTTTAAACAAATTTAACAAGAAACATTTTCTTTAGTTTGTTTAGGGCTTTAATTTTATCAATTTTATTCGCACAAAATTTTCGTACCCAAGCCCATCTCCTTTTCAACCTGTTTATCAAAAGTTAGGTTTTCGAATTTAAAATTACCGGTTTCCTCATTTTAAATCTTTGTTCCGGACAACAGATATTTTCGGAATTCGCACTTTGCTCAACGAGTTTATTAACCGCAATACTTTTAGTTGCGACCCTTTCTTTGGAAAATCCTTTTTCCCCCAACTTTGCGTAGTTGCACCACCACTTTTGGGTTATTTGTTAAGGGTTTGACCCCGGAAATATCCAAAGGCTTTACGGAAATTCGTTTAACGGAACCCCCGTTTGTACGCAAAGAACAAACCCGCATTCCAGTTCGCTTTGTTACGCCATTTTGAAAATATTTTGAAAACCAAAAAAACATTTGACCACCTTTTGCAAAACCCACATAACAAAAGACCACAAGAAATGCAAAATTGAAAACCAGATGATCAAGCATCCACGGCACAAAAATAACAACCCCACTCAATAAAGGCGTTAAAATTTTGTATTGTGCAGCGCGGTTTTCCATTATAATTTTCCTTTTCACCATTTCCCAATTGTTTTTTTTTACTTAAGGATTATAATAATGGGGTTTTTTGGAAACAAAAGTTTAACCCAATTTTAGCGGTCTAAACCCTTGGCAATGTTGGCGTATTTCAACCCAATTGAAATGTTATTTCTTTTGGAATTGTAGAATATTGTTGAGATTGTGTAAAATATGTACTACCTGCTTTAATGTAGCACTTGTGTAAGATTTTTATTTTATCTGGCTGTCTTCCTCCTCTACTATCTCCAAATAATTTACAGGTAAATAGTTAAAACTAAAAGCCAAAGCACATACTTTATCAATTTTCCCTTTCCTCTGGTTTTTTGGACAACTTAATTTGCAAAGCCCGTCAATTTCTTTGTATTACCATTCCCCAATACACGTACTGTAGCAGGTTATTAAACACTAAACAGCAGCTATTTTGTAGCTTGTCCGATAGCTTACTCCACATTTTGGAAGTGGTACCGAGTACATTGGCGCCTTTAGGAAGTATAACACTATCTTCCAATAAGGTTAAACAGTCTTTTAAGGGTTTATACACCCGTTCCGCACTGACATAACTTCCAATTGCACAGTTGTATATTGTCGCTTCCAATCGCGTAATACCATGTTCTTTGGCCAAAGTAGACGCAAATGTTTCCCTTAAACGTACATCTGGACAACGTAAAAATCTAGTATATGATTGCCAAGTTGTTTATTAACACCAGGACTTGTTATCTGGCACACAAATTTGTTGTAAATCTTAATTCTTGCATTGGTTGTTAGCCATGTTAAACAATCAATCCCCGCAGTTTTATCGTTGTCAACTATAATATTACACTTTTCTTCGTATTCGCCCTTATAGCAAAAGTTATGGTTTGTAGTTAAATAATTACACATCTCCATCTTGCTAAATATGCCTGCAAAATCTTGGGTTACATCCATGTCAAAAAGATAGAAATAATCTTTTTCGACTTCGTCTAATATATCTGGTAGTTCCTCCAATAAAGTTTCCAACAACATCTGCTAGTTCCACTTTGTATGGAACACATATAGGATTTTGGAATTTTTATTAATGCATTCGATGTCTTCTTTTCCGATAATTTCTTTTACTCTCTGGCCCATCTTGTTACTGCTTTCCAGAGAAAACGGAAGCTTAGCTTTAACACCATGCCTAGGCGAAACAAATCGGTTGAACTTTCTTCGTAGATAGCTGTTAAATGCACCACAAATTTCTTTTTTAGGATAAACATCCGTTTGTTTGCAGATGCTTGTTCGGTGTCAGAAAGGTCGCAAATTTTAACCAACATTATATTGTCACAAAATGGTTCTGTAATTGGTGTGTGTAGTCCACCAGTCAGCATCTTTTCGCCTTCGACATAACAAATATTACCAATATCTGTCACCAGATTATTGTTGCACATATTTTCTGCCAACAGCCATAATCCAAATCGCTCATTTGTCGGTTTCACTTTATTCCCAAGAAGTTGAGAAACGTTAATCACCTTGGAGACGCTCATGTTTACCGTTCTAGCTACCGTCAAATACTAAATTGAATACGAAAATTGTTCTCTTATGTATTCCTACAGAGTGGGGCGTATATTAAAATGCCGAAAGGGAAATAGTTTCGGAAATGTTTTGTTATCCGACCTAAGGCCGACAGGGATGCGCATCCAAACATATCCGGATATATGTAGGGTTTTAAGTTAATCTCCCTGCTCACATAACCCAAATGCCCATATGACCCATAAATGACCACATGACCCAACCCATAATGACCACATGACCAATAAATGACCATAAATGCCCATGACCACATGATGACCATATGACCAATGACCCAACATGACCACATGACCATATGACCAGACCATATGACCTAATTGCTTTTTAATGAGTTTTCTCATTAAAACCCATTAAACTAATTGCTTTTTAATGAGTTTTCCATTAAAAACAAGTGTGGACCTAGGTTAGATAAAGGAAAATTTAATAGGTTGGGTCAGCGCCGCGGCCGGGCTAACCTTTTTCCTAAATTGGCGTTGGTGTGGGGTTGTAATGGTGGAATTGGTATGTGGTGTGGTCATGTGGTTCATGGGGAATGTTCCGTGGGTGTGTTGTTCGTGGGCATGGTCATGTGGTTTTGCATGTGGTGTGGTCCTGTTCGGTGGTTGGACAATCCGTTTGTCGGACTATGTCGACCTTCGCCTTGTGAGTAAGGAAATTCGTTCAGTGGCTTGAGGCGGTCGGGCTCGGGTGGCTTTCGGTGGTTCCGGTTGAAAGCTGGTGAAATTTGGGCAACTGGTGACGAATTGTGTTGGCGGGGCGGGTGGTTGGGACTACATTTGAAACCGGTGGGTTGGTTTGGCGTTCGGCTTGGCGTCTGCAAAGGAAGGTTTAAAGGAATTTATTGCCTGGCGTTTGGTTCCCGGGTTGGGCCCGTTTTTCCCTGGTGGGCAAAAATTATCGGAAATAATGGCGTTGTTTTGGTGGCAACTTGGATTGAAACGGGGCCTGAAATGAAAACTCGGAATTGTTTTCTTTGGGTGGATTGTGAAAACCGGATGAGATGTGAAACTGGAAGCTATGGGCTACGAAGAAAAGATTTGGTTGACGGCGCTGCGAGGTGTTTGTTTGTTGCTGTGGTTTGGCCGTGTGGTTGGTGTTGGAACGGGTTGCGTTGTTGAGGTGCGTTTAAAGGCGTTTGCGCGCGTGGCGGGCGTTGCGATTGGTGGGGCGGTGTTTTAAAAAATGGGATTAGAGAAAAAGGGTTTAATTTTTTTTCCCCCAAAAATTTTTCTAATTGGTTTTTTAAAAAAGGTTTTGGGTTAAAAAATTTTGGTTTCCCGGGGAATTTAATTTGGGTTCCCTGGGGGAATCATAAATTTTTTGGGGGTTTGGAAATTTCGTTTTTGGGTTTGGTAAATTTGGTGGTAGTTTGGGGGCTTGGGTTGGTGGGCCAAATTTTAAAAATGGGGTTGGTTTAGTAAACCGAGTTTCCTTTGGGGTAAAAAAGGAAAGGGGCTGGGAAAAAGGGGGGTTGGGTTTCTCCAAAGGGAAAAGGGGTCTGCCCATTTGTTTGGTGGTTTTTTTGGCAATTTTGGGTTTGTTTCGTGGCAAAAATGGGCCTGTTTAGATTTTTTTAAATTCCCCTTTTTTAAATGGGAAAGGTATGGGGAAAAAATTGGGTTTGGGGAAAAACGGGTGTTGGCTTGGGGTTTAAAGGGGGGGTTGGTTTCGGTTGGGGGGTTTCGGTGTTTGGTTTTTGCGAAAGGGGGGGGGTTTTTTTTTGCAAAGTCGAGTGTTTTTTTTGGGGGTTTTGGGCGGGGTTTAAAGGGCGTGTTTCAAAAAAGGGTTTGCGGGGCAAAAGGGGGTTGGGTTTTAGGTGAAAGGGGTAAAATTTTCTGGAATTTTTTACCAATAAAAACTGGGGTTTTAAAACTCCCTTTTTAAAAATAAAATAAAACCCCAGCGGGGAAGTTTATGAAATTTTTGGATTTTCCCTAAGGGTAAATTTAAAGCACAATTTTTTATTTGGAGAACGGACCCGGGAAATCAATACCGATTTCATTTTGGGGGTTCCTTTAGGGGTGTGCAACTGAAAATTTAAAGGAAATATGGGTTGCTGGAAAATCTTTAAATTTTTTACCCGGGGTTTAAACCGTGGGTGGAAATTTTAAAAAATTGGAAGGATATTTTAAACTCGGGCTGGTGAATTTAAATCTTTTGAGTTTGGTTCAAAAATTTTAACTAAAAAGTTTGCGCAAAAATTTTATGCAAAAGTCGCTGGTGGGACTTAAAATGGTAGGGTTTGGGGGGAATCAAAAATTTTTAAAATTTGGGTAAAGCTGGAAAATTTAATGTTAATTTAATCCCTTATTTATTGAAAAAAATCTTCGGAAAAAATATTTGGGTGAAATTGCGGTTTTAAAAATTTTTAAAAATTTTATCTCGGTTTTGGAAATAGGGCTCAAATTTTTTCCGGTGAAAAATTTAAGAAACGAAGTGAAAATGAGGGCGAGGGAACTTTGGGGTTTCCAATGTTGGAAATTGGTTTCTTTGGGGAAATGTGGGCTGGGAAACCTATTTTTCTTTAAAAATTTATTTTTGCAATTGGTTTGAAAGTTGTTTTGTTAATTTAAAAAAATTTTTAAGGGTTTTATTTTCCAAAAGGGTTCGTTAAGAAACGGGGTATTAAATTTTAAATTTGATTTTTTGGTGGGAAATTTAAAAACTAAAATTGGCAAGAACCCCGGAGAAAAGTTTACGGTTTTACTTGCTCCCATTTCAAAAAGGGGAATTTTTAAAGGGGATTCATTAAAATACCTACTGATGTGAATAAAATACTTTTACCAGTGTTTTGTCATCTTGGCACACCACAGTTGCATCCGTATTTCTCCTTGGAATTTTAATTTTAAAGGAAAAATATTGAAGGACGAAGGTTTGGTTTTGGTGTTGGGGTTCCCGAAAAAACTTTATTTCCCTTTTAAATTGGTAAACAAAACAGAAAATTTAATTACTCATGGCTTAATAAATACAAATGGTTGGCTTATTCTCAAATTGAAGACGGTGTGTATTGCAAATATTGTGTTCTGTTTGCTAAGCAAGAGGTTGGAATAAGTGCATCGCAAGCAACAGGTCAACTAGTTAATAAACCTTTCAAACAGTGGAAGAAAGCTACAGAACGTTTTATAATCACGAAGTGTTGGAATACCACAGAGCAGCAGTGCTTCGTTCAAAAACTTTTGTCGAAATTATGACGGGCAAGACAACACGAATTGATAGAATGCTTGATAGCGCTTCAAACATGCAAGCAGTTGAGAATCGGTTGAAAATATGTTCTATCATAAAAACCATAATTTTCTGTGGACGTCAAGGACTATCCTTGAGAGGTCATCGAGAATCAAGCGCTTTTGATGTAAATGAAGAACCGGCCAAAATGAAGGAATTTTCGAGCATTATTACGATTTCGCATTGACGCTGGTGATCAAAATTTGGAAAAACATTTAACTGGAAGTGGACGAAATGCTACCTACATAAGCTGGAAAAGTCAAAATGAGATTATTGATTCATGTGGATCAATAATCATGCGAAAATAACCGAAGAAGTTAATGCTGCAAAATGTTTTCAGTACTAGCCGACGAAACTACTGATATTTCTAATATAGAGCAATTTGCACTTTGCGTTAGATATGTAAAAAGGACGAAAACGAATACAAAATTTGCGAAAACTTTCTTAAATTTGTTCCAGTAGAAAATACAACGGTGCTCATCTTGCTGACACTATAATTACTAGTCTACAGGACTGCCACGTGGAAATGAAATATTTAAAAGGACAAGGTTATGACGGAGCAGCTTCTATGAGTGGTAAATTTAAAGGAGTTCAAGCAAGAATTTTAGAAAATACCCTACAGCTATGTACGTTCATTGTGTCTCACATAACTTGAATCTAGCCATTTCCGATTCCGTATCCGTTTCTTCTATTAGAAATTCTTTTGCAATAGTTGGAAAGATTTACAATTTTTAACTATCCAAAAGACAAATAGTGCTTCAAAACATATTTCTAATTCTGAAAATGCCTCCAAAGCTCAAAATTAAAACAACTATGTCCAACTCGATGGGTACAACGGCACGATTCAATTTTGATTGCAATTGAATTACTTTTGTTCATCGTTGACGCTCTAGAAGAAATTTGTACTTCTTGGGATGATAAAGATGCTTCATCAGACGCATTGATTTTAATAAATTCAATTAAGCAATCCGAATTTATAATAGCATTACTGTGCGCGGAGTGTTTATTCGGTTACACACTTTACTTGAGTAAGGGTATTCAGCGTGTAGACATAGAACTTCACATGGCTATCGACCAGGCTCAACTTGTTATTACTTCTATCCAAAAAATAAGGGATAACTCAGAGACAGAATTTAAACATTTGTATCAGAAAGGTTTGGAAATGAGCAGATTGTTAGGGTTTACAATTACTGTACCAAGAATAACAGCAAGACAAACAAAACGTTGCAACATTCCTAGTAGTAATGAAGAGGAATATTACAAAAGAGCTATATTTTTGCCCTGGGTAGACTCTTTTTTGAACAATATGTCTGATAGATTTGAAAAACACAAAACAGTTCTCGTTAATTTTTCCAGTCTATTGACCAAATCATCTCAAACAACTTTTTCTGAACAAGCAGCCAACTTTATTAGCTTAGCATCATTTTATAAAAACGATCTGGAATGCAACAACGAAGCAGACCTTAACGCTAAATTTAAAATGTGGCAAGAGGATATGATTAAACAACCAAACGAAAAAAGAAATGCTATAGACTGCTTAAACATTTGCAATGAACATTATTTTCCAAGCATTCATAAATTGCTCAAAATATTTTGTACGTTACCTGTTTCCATTAGTACAGCTGAACGATCATTTTCAACACTAAAACGAACGAAAACATATTTAAGAAACACTATGAAAGAAAGCAGATTAAATGGTTTAGCACATTTAAATATACATCGAGAAATCTCTATATCCGTTGATGAAGTGATTCAAGAACTTCAGAATCGCGGTCCTCGCCGACTTGATTTCAACCTGTAGCGACGAGCGCGCATCCGCGCGTCGCTATTAGAACACCTGAGGTTGAGGATGAAATTTCCGAACGACACTAGACCATCTTATATATATATATATATATATATATATATATATATATATATATATATATATATATATATATATATATATATATATAGTGGCCTATTAGAATCACTTGCAAATAAATATGCTTACTTTTGTTAATTTTTGACTCGATAACTTACTTTTTAATATATATGTATATAGTTTTTGTAGCCCCAGGGTGAAATCCTGGTTGCGCCGCTGCTCACTAAGTCGAGGTTATAATAAATTGGCGATTAACATAAAAAGTTATTTTGGTTATAAATCTTCTAAAATGTATATAACAACTTCAAAATACAACAAGAGGTAAAAGTATTATGTAAATAAAATATTGATAATAAATAAAAGTCAAAAGTTTGATAGAAATTGTTATTAAAAGGCAACCTTAAAAAATGTTTATTATAACTATTCTGTGTATATATCTGCATGTAGCACTGTGAGTGTATGTATGTATGTATGTATGTGTGTGTATGTGGGTGCGTTTTTTTTGTGTGGTGTGTGTGTGTGTGTGTTGTTTTTTATTATATTTATTTATTTTAATATTATTAAGAGAAATTCATCTTATAGATCCATTGACAAATTTGTTGCTGTGTGGTTGTTTTTATTTTTGATATTTAGAAGATACGTGTAGATACAATTTAAGTTATTAATATCTGTTCTTTTGTTCATAGTATTTTTTTGCTGGTAGATGTGGCACATTTCTAGAAACTCTTTTTTTGATTTTTTGTCTTCCATCTGTAATATAATTGGATTGATAAAATCTATTTTATGGTTTTTAGTATTTACGTGTATACATAGGGCACAAGCATTTGGTTTTATACGTATATCGCTCTTATGTTGGGTTATTCGTTGCCTAAGGGTTTGTTTGCTTTGTCCTACGTAACACTCATTACAATCTAGACAATTGATTTTATATATGATGTTCCTTTTATTTAAAATAGGAGTTTTATCTTTAATTTTAGAGAAAATGTAATTTAAGGTTAAAGTATTTTTAGAAGTTATTTTTATGTTAAATTTGTTAAATACGTTAGTTAGTTTTGGTGTAAGGTGTTCAATATATGGAAGAGATTTAAATGTAACTGTAGTGTCTATTTGTTTATTATTATTATTATTATTTGTGTTGTTATGTGTATTATTATCTGTAATTTCTGTAGTGTGGTTATATAAAAGACGTTTTATTAATTTTGGAGGATAGTTGTTTTTTATTAAAATATTAAAAAGTTTGTTTAAGTTTTTTTGATAAAATGTATGGTGACTTATTGTTTTAATTCTGTTTTTTAGTGTTAAAATAAAATTTATTTTTATTTTGTAAGAGTGATACGAGAAGTAATTTAAGTACCTTTCAGAGTTGGTTGGTTTTTGATACCAATCTAATAAAATAAAATTATTTGTATTTCTAATAAGTAACGTATCTAAAAATGGTACTGCGTTTTTATTCTCTACTTCTACGGTAAACTTCGATTTCAAATGGTAATTCAACTTTAAATACAAAGTTGGGTTTTCATTTCATCTTAATAACTATATATATATATATATATATATATATATATATATATATATATATATAAGAGTAGGGCTAAATTGGAGATCTTCTTATGGTGAAGGGATCTCGATATTCTTCCAACTAAGCTAAGGGTCTATTACTCGGGTAGAGCTTAAGAGGAGTGGTCGTAGGTTTTACGACAAAACATTGTTTACTAACTGACTCTAATAAAACTAAAATAGGGGTTGCTAAAGGGCGTCAACAAGTCTTTAAATTTTTTAATCACGGGTTTGCCTTGACGGAGGACTTGGAAGTCCTTAGAGAGAAATATCGTATTTACCTCTAAAGCAGGAGCTGTAAAGAGAATATTATTAAAATAACAATAAAGGACACAAGAGATGTACTTTCGCTACCTTATGTTATAAAGAAAAAGAATCAATAATTTAAAATTATTATTATATCAACCAATTTAGGCATTAAGCCTCTTGAAGGTGTTGTTTAGTGCTCCTTTATCAAGTCACTGTTATAGACTTTACTTTTATGAAAGGGTATTTATACCTTTTTAGCTTTTTAACTTAATTACCCTATCTTTCATCTCACTTGTCCAAAATAAAACAATTATGCAATTGAATTTAAGGGTTGTTCTTTAATTAAAATTTTGCTTTCTACGTAATAAAATTTTATGTACAAAATATAAATCACAATTGTGGTCTAAAGTTTTCAACACAATGATTGAATATGAAAATTACGACTCTAAGAATAAAAAAATATCAATAACGTATTAAACATTTTTACAAGGCTTTCCAAATTAAGTACCCAAAATACACAGATCTGTTACCTTGGTTTACAAATGTGTATTAAATATTCAAAGACTAAAAATATTAGTTCTCGTAATTACTTAAGGTGTGATTGAATTTGAATGAATACTTTCTTAGAATTAAATAAAGGTATTCATATACATTTGCAATAATATCATATATAACCCTTGACTCAAACTGTGATAAATTCCAAACAGCAAAAGTTTTCGTAATTACAAGGTAAAACAAGAATCATAAGTTGCTACAATGTTGTTTTTGGTCATCTGCATCACTGTTAAGATAAGCGAACAGCTGTAGTCATGTCAAACTGATAGAAAAACGCTTACCTTGCAAACTGTTGTTTAAACTACATTGAAACATTTACGTTGTCGAAACCAGATGTGATGGCCTGCGATCCTTTGATAAACAAATGACGCAACGTTCTGTCCACATTTTATTGCGTACTATCTTTACTGGAACCATTTATACGAGCTTGATGTGCATTTCATCTTCGCAAATCGAAACAAATCGAACCATAAAACAGGCTATTCAAAGTTTCCACGCTTCTTTAACTTGTGTTAAAGACAAATTATTTAACGGTAGTTGAAAAATTAAATATGATATTTGAACTTGTAAGCTCGTAATCTTATCATTGCTTAATGTCTAAAATAAACATTATTACATTTAAGTTAGTGAGAATAAACTTGATAATTACAAAGACCAAATTTCGCCAACCATTTAGGTTAATTTTTTAATAAGTTAATTGAAATTAATATTAGCAAATTTTAAAGAAATTATTATTGGATATTCTATAAGACCATAACTAAAAAATCCATAGAGCACATTTTATAAATTCAGTGAATTCAAAATTAACAAATTTAAGGAATTCATTATCAGAAATCCATAGAGCACATTATTAAAATACACAGAAAATCAAGTGCATCTCGCACTTGGTAAAGGGGCCACGCCTATTGCTACGCGCAGGTTGCTGGCAAGGACCCTATTCAACTGCAAAATTAAATTTGGAAATGCCATATTTGAACGGTAAAGTCCCAGACGTTCTGGTTCCAAAGTAAGAAGCAAATGCAAAGAAAAACTCACCCTCGAGTTGCTGACGTCGAGGTTGCGTCAATCGCTGGTCTACGTCAGCGAGTAGGTAGAACTACGCCCAGGAAGAACGCGTTTGGCTTCCCATTATCAGAAGAAACGACAGCTCAAGGGATTAACGTGTCCTCCGCAGAAAGCTAGAATAATTACGAACAATAAATTAATTTATTGAAGCAGAAAAGTACCGTTTTATACAAACTCTAAATACTCATCACGCTATATAATGCGTGCCAGAAATTCGCATAACGAAAAACGGGACGAAGCAAAGCAGGATGTTTTCTTGTTGCTATTCGAACAGAAAGTGAATATTAAATTCGTTTAGTTAAAGCACCAAAGCTCAACGTAAACTTGTCGTCAAGGAAATAAAACAGGAAAACCCTAATTTATTGAGATAATTTCGCCGAATTCTTTAAAAAGGGAAAACACACCAGCCTTAAGTATTGAATACTTGGAAAGACGCCTATCTCATTATGGCGTAAATTCCACGGTAAGAAATTCTTAGAAAGGATATTTATTTTTAATAGCAGAAAGATTTATCAAGTAAAATATATAGGATATTTAGTATTAATTACAATACCATTTTTAATACGCGAATGGGTTATTTTAATTTACGGAAATCATTTTCGTGTTTAACGCCAAAGGAATTTAAGTTAAAAATTATTGCATATAAACTAATCAATTATTTACGAAAATGAACGTAACAGTTTTGCAACCCATTCTACATCAGACAAATGCATACTTAAAGGATTATTTTTTTCTCTTATAAATATTTCTACTTCCGTCTTTAATTCAAAAAGCCTGGTTAAAATCAACCCCGCTTGAGCCATCGAACTTCTGTATGCAGTAATAAAACTGCTCATGTTTGGCCCCAACCTCCTGACAAAATATTGCGAATAACCTACCGTTTAAATCGCTTTTTTTGATAAAATTAATAATTTTTATAGATTCCGCTAAAACCCCATATAATTCTGTGGATAAACTTTTTGCTGCTAAATGTTGTCTGTGGATTATACAGTAGGCAATTAATAAATCAGAATTAACTGTTTGCTGCATTCTTTTAGTAATACCACAATGTCTACCAACCATACTAGCCGCCCCATCGAAACACACGCCTACGCAATTTTTCCATTCTAAAGAATGTTTAAAAACATAAGAATTAAGTGCTTTAAAAATCTCATCACTTGTAGTATATGAAACCAATGCTATACAACACAAGAATTCTTTTTTTATTTCTTCCAAAATAAAATCCATATATCTAGCATTGCAAATTAATATGGCCTTTTTAGAAATATCGCATGATTCGTCAATTTGTATTGCAAAAAGTGTTGATTTCTTTATCTTTTGTATTACTTGGTATTCCACATTCTCTATTAATTTTTCAATTCTTCTTCTTGTAGTATCATTAGATAAGGAAATTTGATTTTATCAACAAACTTCTGTTAAAACTGGTTTTATTAAATTTTCCCCAGTAGTAAATGATTTTTTGGTTTAAGCAATCCGAACGGCAACTAGGTACGAACATTTTAATAGTGACTTGTTCTGAATAAAATTTCGTTTAAATGTTTTTGTTTGTAATCCTAATTCTTGCTTTTTATGCTCAAATCACGCGCTTTATTTTCCAGCTCGTAATGTTTAGTCTTAATATGTAACATTTTCGATGGTTTCATAGCATAATTTACTAAAACTTCATGGCAAATGATAGACATCAGACGTGTATATTCTTCCGTAGATTTGGGCCAAAGAATAAAACCATTTTTAAATATTCATGGTTGTAGTGTCTGATAACTGGTTTTTCCTTTTTGCTGGTGGAATTCCTGTTTCGTCGTCATTTTTTGAGACGTTGAACTGGTATTCAAAAATTAAATAGCGTTCCTTGTTCACGGTTCATGTTACTAAGGGTTAAAAATATTTTTTTATTAGCGTCTACATAAGTATATAAATAATCAATAAACTTACTTTTATTCAATTAAACATATGTATAATTATTATAATAATGTTTCGTTTAACAATAACTTAAAAACCCCCAGACTATAGGGTCCGTCAAGTTTCCCCCACCCAGTTGACCGATTTGCTCCAAAACCTAGCACCCGTTTGCTTATAGCTAGCACCAGCTAGCACCAAAGTTGTAGAGCTAGCACCAAAGCTGTTTCAGAAATATGACCAATTACATTCGGGGGGCCAACTTGACGCTAGCCCCCTCCCTGTGCTCCGATTTGCTCCAAAACCTAGCACCATGTAGCTTAGAGCTAGCACCAGCTAACACCCAAGTGAGAAAGCTAGCACCTTGAACACAAGATGGCGGCGATTTTTTTACATTTTGCCAGCCCTCCCCCAGTTGTCCGATTTGCTCCAAAACCTAGCACCAATTTGCTTATAGCTAGCACTAGCTAGCATCAAAGTTGTAGAGCTAACACCAAAGCTGTTTCAAAAATATGGCCAATTACATTCGGGGGGTGGCAACTTGACGCTAGCCCCCCCCCGTGCTCCGATTTACCCCAAAACCTAGCACCATGTAGCTTGGAGCTAGCACCAGCTAGCACCCAAGTAAGAAAGCTAGCACCTTAAAAACAAGATAGCGGCGATTTTTTAAAAAAATTCGCCAGCCCCCCCCCGTTTTCCGATTTGCTTCAAAACCTAGCACCAAATTGCTTATAGCTAGCACTAGCTAGCATCAAAGTGGTAGAGCTAGCAACAAAGCTGTTTCAGAAATGGGGCACAGTATATGGAGGCGGAACTTGACGACATCCCCTCCCCGCCTGTGCTCCGATTTGCTCCAAAACCTAGCACCATAATATCAGTTAAACGCCAATATTATATTATAGCAATTTTCCTTTCTTTTTACTTTTTTTATTTGGCCTCCACTCGCTGGATAAAGTGAAGCTTTAATTATTCGCGGCTAAGTCTGGGAATTACCCCAAGGGTGAGCAATGAGAAAGGGTGTGGGGATGGTCTAAACTCTACAATAAACTAACAGAAAGAAAATGGGTTGAGCGCCACTGTATCTGTATGAACGATAACACTAAAGATTCATTACTCCTATGAGAAGATACAGAAACTCACGGGATGTAAACACAATAAAAAAAACTTACAACTTACTGAACTAATGTATCTGGAAACCTCTGGAACATACTTACGACCTCTTCGATCTCGATGATCCTGGAAAAAAGATACACAACAAACTTTCTATTAAAAAGACACAGTTTGTACTTTCTAATAAAAAGGCAGACCAATAATTACAGGTGGATAATATTAAGATTTCCACACCAAAGATATTTAAATCAAAAATGAATACCTAGAACGAATGAGTTGTAGCATACCTGTGCTTTTTAAATTACTTCAGCATTCGTATACTTTCATTATTCAAAGATTTATTTTCTTTTAAAAAAACTTTTAGTAAAAATTAATTATGCATGGAATAAAAAACTTGAGTCCAAAAATGAAATTTAATATAGTTTCTCTTTCTTGATTTTTTTTTAAATTTGTTTACAAAAATGAACTAATAAAATTGGTTTCTCTATACATCTGCCTTGACATAACAAGACCTTAAGTTAATAATACTTTATAACAAGTTTTGACACCAAATACCCATTATTGGCTCACATATGACTCTCATTGAGTTTAAATTATTTCTTAAAAAAATTTGAATCACGTGCAGTTACCTTGGACAAACAACTTTTCGATTAATTCAGGTATTATGAGCTTATAAAAATTTAACATCTGCAAGGAAGTTATTTAAGTTATTTAAGTTATTTAAGCGAACATGATTTCCTGTTTCATTATAGAATTGTTTCTTTTAGATATAATAGTATCAAATACGAGAATTAAATACCACAGAATAAAATTATACTGATGCGATTCTTGCAAAAATGGTGCTATAGAATATATATTCGTTACACTATTTGCAGCTCTCGTAAGTTTCGTCTTGGTTCTACTTACGAGCAGTAATCGAACCATGTGATTAGTGATATAAAGTGACAGTGATCATAAATTACTCAGTATCTCAGTGATTGAATTAATGTTATTCAGTTATCTTTCAATTGTGTTAAGGCTCGCCAATTTAAAAATAATCACCCTGTTCGTTTAGGGTCCTGGCATGTTGACAGCGATTCATTGCTTAAGCCTTACCATAACATATAATTTAACACTTTTCCCTTTTTGGAGGGGATAACCAGGTAATATTTCATTTCCTTATAAATGAGAATCATATAAACATGTTGGAGTTTTATAACAATCATCAGGTTGCTAATATCTATGGATCCAGGAAGCCCTGAAAAATATAGAAGAGTATAGCAAGACCTAGACCAAGCTATATTAGTCAAATTATTAGAAATTTAGGTTGTGAAGGGTAGGTAGAACTTTTTAGTTTAGCACAGAATAGAAAAGAAGTTACAGCTGCGTCAAACCGACCTTAAGTAAGGTCCAAAACAAAATGATGATGATGTTCGTGTTTTTGAGGTGTTAGTTTTTTCAATTGCGCAACAGCAAGGCTAAACCTACTTAGTTTTAGAACAATTCGGAGTAGAGATGGACTTGAACCGAACCAAACTGAACCTTGCCGTAGGTCCGGTTCGGTTCGAAAACTTTTTAGTGCGGTTCGGTTCGATTTTTTGAACCGAATCGAATCTAGGTACGGTTCGTGTCCGTGCATTTACAGTTCCAATGCTCCAACCGAAAGTACTGCATTGGCCAGGAAGCGAGTTTTTTTACCTGAAAATTTAGAATTTTGCGGAACTTTTGCTGTTCCAAGCAAGGTAGAGATCTTTAACGTGCGTGACAACACCCATACACACGGGACCTCCATTTAACCTCTCATCCAAACGACAGCGTAGTTTTTGTGAAAATGTTCATCTGCCATTTTTCAAGCAGTCGGCCGTGTCATGATTCGAACCCAGGACTTTGGATCCACGGCGACGCCCGTACGGTTCGTGTCCATCACTAAACCGCATATAATTGGCCACATTTTTGAAACGACTATGGTACTAGCTCTACAACTTTGGTGCTAGCTGATGCTAGCTATAAGCAAATTAGTGCTAGGTTTTGAAAAAAATCGCAGCCATCTTGTTTTGAGAGTGCTAGCTTTCTTACTTGGGTGCTAGCTGGTGCTAGCTTTAAACTGCATGGTGCTAGGTTTTGGAGCAAATCGGAGCACTGGTAGGGGCTAGCGTCAAGTTGGCCTCCCCTTGAATATAATTGGCTATATTTCTGAAACAGCTTTGGTGCTAGCTCTACAACTTTGGTGCTAGCTAGTGCAAGGTATAAGCAAATTGGTGCTAGGTTTTGGAGCAAATTGGACAACTAGGGGGCTAGCAAATATTTTTAAAAAAATTACCGCTATCTTGTTTCTAAGGTGCTAGTTTTCTTACTTGGGTGCTAGCTCTAAGCTACATGGTGCTAGGTTTTGGAGCAAATCGGAGCACTGGTGGGGCTGGCGTCAAGTCCCCCCCCCTCCGAATATAATTGGCCATATTTCTGAAACAGCCTTGGTGCTAGCTCTACAACTTTGGTGCTAGCTAGTGGTAGCTATAAACAAATTGGTGCTAGGTTTTGGAGCAAATCGGACAACTGGGGGACTGGCAAATTTTTTTAAAAAAATCGCCGTTATCTTGTTTTTAAGGTGCTAGCTTTTTTACTGGGGTGCTAGCTGGTGCTAGCTCTAAACTACATGGTTTTTGGGGCAAATCGGAGCACTGGGAATGACTAGCGTCAAGTTGCCCCCCCCCGAATATAATTGGCCATATTTCTGAAACAGCTTAGTTGCTAGCTCTACAACTTTGGTGCTAGCTAGTGCTAGTTATAAGCAAATTGGTGCTAGGTTTTGTAGCAAATCGGAGCACTGGTGGGGCTAGCGTCAAGTTGCCCTCACCCCCGAATATAATTGACCATATTTCTGAAACAGCTGTGGTGCTAGCTCTACAACTTTGGTGCTAGCTAGTACTAGCTCTAAGCAAATTTGTGCTAGGTATTGGAACAAATCAGACAACGGCGGTGGGGGGCAACTTTTTTTTTAAAATTGCCGCTATTTTGTTTTTAAGGTGCTAGCTTTCTTACTTCGGTGCTAGCTGGTGCTAGCTCTAAGCTACGTGGTGCTGGGTTTTGAAGCAAATCAGAGCACTGGTGGGGCTAGCGTCAAGTCCCCCGAATATAATTGGCCATATTTCTGAAACAGCCTTGGTGCTAGATTTACAACTTTGATGCTAGCTAGTGCTAGTTATAAGCAAATTGGTGCTAGGTTTTGGAGCAAATCGGTCAACTGGGGACCAACTTGACGGACCTCAGACTATACAATGACGAAGCTGTACCAGATCACACATCAAATCTATATATTATAAGCGGCTTAAGTGTCTGTCGCCGATGGAGAGTCAGCCGGCCGGTGACTGTGCGCCGCGCTCGCGCGCACTTGTAAGCATTTCGGAAATTTTTCTTCAATGCCGTACTAATCACAAATTACACAGAATTAGAATTAGGTTAAGGTAATTGTATTTTGTAATTTTATAAATTAAAATTTAGTTATTATTACTATTTTTTTGATAAGTAAATTTTTTTTCGCGGATACAAAAAATTGTTCGCGGACTAGTAAAATTTCTCCGCGGACCACGGTGGTCCGCCGGACCAGCGGTTGAGAATAGCAGCTCTAAAGTCACCCAAATTGCCGGGGTTGACAGTGGGTGAGTATTCGCACGACATGCGCACTTGAAGTCATCGCAGCTGCTTTGAATCGTGAAATATTGGTTACTACTAGGTTACGTTTAGAATTAATGATTGTTGATTTATTGTACTGGTTATTATGGAGAGCTCTAAAGTATTGGAGATATATGACCCCATAAAAGAAAAATCATATACATTACACCTATCTGTAGATGATCACAATCGTGGCTTAACACATTCACTGCCATGAGCATCACGTGTGATGCTCAAATATGTTTCCCCGTGAGGCCCTGAGCATCACCCGTATGTCTCACTACATGTTATAATAAATGTGTTACGTTCAAAACCCTGTAAACAATTTTTCCTGCATTTATTTTTAAAATGCCCTAAAATTCCTCAACAAGCTCAATTTCCCGCCATTTGAATTAGTATTATTTAATAAAATTTCTCAAGTAATTACTCTATACAAAAGTTTGCTTTATAAAATCAAACAGCTGTCTAGGAAACATTACATTACAAAGTAGTTGCAATATTTCCTAGCACCTGCAGTGATTACATTTTAAGTAAAAGCCGCAGCTTTCTTCTAAAAGATAAGACCACTTACCACCTGCCTACATCTGCTTACAATGGACTTGTTATCTGGTATTCTGCAGCTGTTAAGATACTACAAAGTAACAAAATTGTTCTCCTTTGTTTAAAACTCTTTGATAATTGCGTTATCTGCTTATTGGCAAGCAGCTACAGTTTGTATTTCGGCAGCTGTTGTCTGGAAATTCTGCATACATAGTAATTCGGCGATATCTTTGAAAATTAAATACCCTACCCCCCTACATGATTCTGGCCTTATAAAATAGAGACCGTGCTTTGAAAGAGACCAATTACCGAAAAGATACCTGTTGTAAAGTTGCGCTATTAGAAATGCTTTCTGTGCTTGTATAAGTGAAGTTGGTGGTTCCAGCATGCAGTCAGCCCATAGAGAAATGCAGCCGCATTTTTCCAATGTTAAGAT
Organism: Platerodrilus igneus; assembly: GCA_036346225.1. Taxonomy (NCBI): domain Eukaryota; kingdom Metazoa; phylum Arthropoda; class Insecta; order Coleoptera; family Lycidae; genus Platerodrilus; species Platerodrilus igneus. The sequence continues at coordinate 5,898,181 of JARFIW010000318.1, read as the reverse complement.
GAGACCAGCACGAAACTGATTGTGCAAGGTACAGTTTTTTATTTCCATAATTCTTTTATGCTGCTGTGAAGAAAAGAATTTTCATTTGCTGCTATTGCTTATAATTATCCGATAAATTGGCACCACCCCGTTACAAAACTTACAGGCACAATGCACGAACAACTAAGTTATTATTCTGTAAATTAAAAATTAATTAATTAATGTTGGAATCCGTTTTTATGATTTCTTTTGTCTTTCTGAACTTATGCCTCAATTTAAAAGTATTTAATATATGATTAATTTAAGTTAGGGTGTCTAATGTTAGTGTTATATTATTTCTGAGGAGGTGCACTTCACAAAGCAGCATGTACATATAATTTAGGTATATTTCTTTTTCTAGATTTACTGTACAGTTTATGCTTAATTTTCTTTTATATGTATATAAGGTGAACCATCAAGTACGTATTTAGATTATAAGATGTTATATTTGATTACCAATTTTTATATGTTATGACGCTTTTACAATCACGATTACGCAACTTATTTATTTTATTGCTTCCAAGATTCGATGTTATCAATATAGTTTCACCGAGGTTTCCAATGTGTTTTTTTTCTATTTTACCCACGCCCCTCTCCGACGTTTTTGAGCTAGCCCAACTTCTACCATTCTATCCCCCGTTCTGTTGCGGTATTCGGCGTAAACGGTTTCTTTACTTTTACTGTTTTCTTTTGTGTTTGCGCGGAATACCGTAACAAATGGAATGTTAAGTACACAACCTTGCCTCTTTGTGTATGATTTGTTGAACCCTTGTTTGGTATTGATAACCGTTGTGTTGAATATTTCTGTGTGTGTTAAAACTGCCACGGATATTTTTAAGTGAACGTCCAATTTGAACGCCAGAAATTTTATGACAAAGTAAATCATTAGGTTGTCATAAATCAAGGGGAGGAGGAGGAGGAGTGCTGAAAAATAAAACACAGTATTAGCACATACATAAAATAAAGATAGATATTTAGTAAATAACAGAACACTAGTCTGCTCAAAAAAAATAATTATATATTAGATTTAAATATAGAAATCAGTAAGAAAAAGAAATTCATACAGAACGCTAGTCTGCATAATACCTGTGGGAATTTCCCAAAGAATTTTGTGTAGAACTTTTTACTTTCATTTTTCTTTTGTTTCTGTAAAATAAAGAAAATAATCGTAATTATACCTGGAGTTCACAACCCCAAATAAAAGAGTAAGATATAGTAATTTCACTTTAATATATAATCTAGAATGCTCAACCAAAACAAATTGACTCTTGTAATACATCAGTAACAATTATCAAATTACCAATTATTATTATTTTCACAATGTTTCCAGAAATTACGCATAGTAGCATTTATAATATAATAAAGTTAATAATATTGTTCAGTAATTCAAAGAGCAAGTTCGATATCTGATAATATGAAATGGCCCAAAAGAAAAACATTAATCGGCCGAATAGGACGGAACTCGATCGTAGTATCGTTTGTACCGCTTACAGCAAAATGAATAATTATAATTTGTCCGACTGAGGGTCAGAAGCAAAACACCTAGCTAATATAAATTTATACTTCATTTATAATTTTTGCGAATTTAGTATGGCTTAAATTATTAAACTTCTTACAAATTCTCTCAGTTAAAGAAAATACAAGTTTGGAGCTAAAGATTGTTAACTTAAGAAAAGATATCAGTACAGTTAGTATACGAAAGTTAAAATCAGCCACAAGTTTACACACACACAATCTTTATTATTTGAAGGAATAAGATTATATAATGAACTACCAAGTAGTATATGTATTCTAAAAGAATACATATTCTAAAAGATATAATATAATATATAAGTATAAATAAGTAATATAGATAGATAAAAACCGCATACATATGCAATAGGTCTGAATTCATAAGTGGCGAAGTTTAGCTACAAGCTATTCTTACACTTAACCACTATATGAATCAAGCCCTGGCACATACTATACATAAAAAATAGCATTATAAACAATAGTATATATAATTGAGCACACAGCAACCATGAAATTATTAAATTATTCAATTGTTCAATTATTCAATTATTCAATTATTCAATTATTCAATTATTCAATTATTCAATTATTCAATTATTCAATTATTCAATTATTCAATTATTCAATTATTCAATTATTCAATTATTCAATTATTCAATTATTCAATTATTCAATTATTCAATTATTCAATTATTCAATTATTCAATTATTCAATTATTCAATTATTCAATTATTCAATTATTCAATTATTCAATTATTCAATTATTCAATTATTCAATTATTCAATTATTCAATTATTCAATTATTCAATTATTCAATTATTCAATTATTCAATTATTCAATTATTCAATTATTCAATTATTCAATTATTCAATTATTCAATTATTCAATTATTCAATTATTCAATTATTCAATTATTCAATTATTCAATTATTCAATTATTCAATTATTCAATTATTCAATTATTCAATTATTCAATTATTCAATTATTCAATTATTCAATTATTCAATTATTCAATTATTCAATTATTCAATTATTCAATTATTCAATTATTCAATTATTCAATTATTCAATTATTCAATTATTCAATTATTCAATTATTCAATTATTCAATTATTCAATTATTCAATTATTCAATTATTCAATTATTCAATTATTCAATTATTCAATTATTCAATTATTCAATTATTCACCTAAATGAGTAAGTATAACATAGCTCATTCATTAAAAGTCGCAATTTTAACATATGTTTAAACCGCCACAGAGACATATGAATAAAGCTACAATTCATTTGATTTAATAATTTTATTGCATTGTAAGAAAACTTTTTGAAAAGTGCAGTGTGGTGGATAGGCATGGTATACTTGAAACTGCCTCTAACATTAACAGAATGGGCCTCCGATCTTGAAGTAAATTTGTTTTTTAAGACTTTAGAGGTATTACAGGTAAGTTGATTAAAAATAAAAGAGCCAAAATGAAGAGTACGGCGATCTTCCATATTTAACCAACATAATTCCTTCAATTTTTCAGAGATGTGGTCATATTTCCGTAAGCCAAACACATACCGACAGCAATAGTTCTGAACCAATTGAATCCTATTTCTATTATGCAAGTCAAGACAATGTCCATAAATAACATCGCAATTATTAAAATGTGATAAAACAAGTGTTTCTACTAAGGTCTTTTTTAACTTAAAGGTTAAAATGCGGCGAAACGAGTATAATAATCTCAGAGAACCATATGCTTTTTAACATCTTGTTTACATGTTCATTAAACTTAAGATCCCGATCCAATATAACACCTAAATTCTTTGCTGATTGTACAATAGGCAACGAGTCATTATTAATTTTAATGGATAACATAGAAGCAACGTCTTCATACGTAGTTTTATTACAAAATAGCATAACTTTAGATTTCAGTGAATTAAGCTTCAGATTATGTTGGACTGCTAGATTTTCAATAATTTTAAATCATAGTTAATGATATATTCTGCATGTGACACTTGCTCTTTAGGAAAAGTAAAATATAGCTGAGTATCATCGGCATAAGCTTGTATTTTACAATTTCTTACTGCAGTTAATACGTCCGCAGTATAAATAATAAATAATAGAGGCCCAAGAATTGAACCTTGCGGCACGCCTGATGTTATAAGCATCCTATCAGACAAAACGTTATCTATCTTGATTTTCTGATTATCTATCACTTAAATATGAGCGCATTAATGAAACTGAAGTCATAGAAAACCCATAATATCCAAGTTTAGCACACATCAGCTTGTGATTAATCGTATCAAAAGCTTTAGAGAAATCCAACAACACTAAAGCTGTAACCAACCCTATGTCTCGCGATCTAAAGATATCATCAGTAACATTAACAAGGGATGTAGCAGTGTTAAATGTTTTCCTAAATCCTGATTGAAAATCAGGCAACAAATTGTTAAGATCGATGAACCCCAAAATTTGGTTGAATAACACTTTTTCTAAAATTTTAGATAAGGCCGGCAAAATACTAATGATACGTAACTCCGAAAAAGATTTCGGATTATTAACTTTAGGTAATGGACAACCAATTGCTTCTTTCCAAGCATCCGGGTAAAATTCAAGTTCAATACAGCAGTTAATAATATGTAAAATAAAAGAATCTATAAATGGGCTGCAGTACTTCAACATAATTAATGAGATACCATCTGAACCATAAGCATTAGACTTAAAACTATGCAAAATATGGTGAATTTCATCAATGGAAGTAAACTGAAACTGAAAATGTAGGTTGTTATGGTATTTATTATTTTCATAGAAATTAATTTTGTCCTGACAAATCAAATCATTAGAGGCATAGAAAGATCCAAAGTAAGTATTAATTTCATCCGGCTTTCTAAGATAATGCGGCAGAGTAACTCTATTCGAATTAGAGATGTTTAAGCGTTTTAAAACCTTCCAGACCTTCACCGGATCATTCATTGTAGTTGCTTTAACCAAAAATTCCTTTTTTGCTTTTCGTATTTCATTTAATGTGCAATTCCGTAGTTTTTTATAATTATCCCAGTCATTGGCACATTTTGATATTTTAAATTTACATAGAGCTCTATCTCTTTTTTTCATTAATAGTTTTATATTATCTGTAAGCCAACATGCCATAGGCTTTGTAACTCTAACCGTTTTTAACGGGACATGCACATCGAAAACGTCCAGAATAAATTTACTAAACAATTCAACTTTATGATTAAGATCCGGTTCGTACAGAAGATTCAACCAAGGCATGGATTTAAGATCTTGCATTAAATGATCATGATTAAATTGACTATAATCACGAAAAACAGCACGCTTAGGCAAGAATTTATTAGTTCTAATGTTGAGATCGCAATAGGATAACATGTGATCACTTACTAAGTCTGCATTCACCACACCAGAACCTGTTACTAGTACAGTAGCATAATTGGTAAATATAGGGTCTAGCAGAGAGCTTGAGTTTTTAGTAATGCGCGAGTTAAAGTTCGGGCCTTTGGAGCTGGTTTTTTAAAAACACTTTGACTTTAACAAATTTAATTTAATATTAAAATTTAGATAACTTGTACATAATACTAAAAATAATTATTGTACTAGTGAGTAGCTTGAACAACGAAGTATGGAGTTCGAAGACTGACTGCCGGGCATTGAGCTCCCGGGCCTTTTATAATAACCTGCCCCTCACACGGCTGTGAGAACTTGCAGATCTCATGTCTGCGTTTCTCTTTAATTGTACACTTTAATACAATGTAACAACTTAATTCTAAGTAATTGCGGTCTGTTGACCGCCTGTGACCTGCCACCTGCAGTATCACTGCCCTCACGGATGCAAAGCTGCATTCCGTTCTCATGAACTGTCGATAACCTCTCTGGGTTATCCTTGTGTTACAATGTTGCATTGAACTTATACTTTTATTTAACAATTTCTAATAATTCTTATTAGATTCAATATATCAATATATATATATATGTAATTGGGGGATACATAACTCCTCCCACCGTAAATAAAAAATTAAGGTTTTTCTTAATTTTTAAATACATAAAATACATTATTCAATTTCATTTAAAATTCATTATTTCTAAGGGTATACTTGTCGTTTCTTTTTTTCTCTTTGTTTCCTTAAATCTAGAACTGTTTCCTTCATTCTTATATCTAAGGTACATTTTGTATAATACATATATGATTACAAAAATTATTAAAATGATTAATACAATTGTCCAAACACTTATATTATTATAATGTAACTTTGGCGTTTTGATTTCACTTAATTGTTCTTTATAACTTTCCACTAATTTCACGGAGTGGTTGAGATCGTCTAAGTCTAGATGCTCTAGCTTCATAGGTTTCTTGTTTATTTCTTCGTCTTCTTGTTGTATCTTGAACTGTAGTTCCGGTAGGTTTGCAAGTTTCTTTGTTGCTATGGGATCTTGATAAACTCTGATTACTTCTTCTTTCAATTTCACATAACAATCTTCTTTGAGGGTAATTAGTTTGCTTCCGATTAATGCTTGGGTATTTTCATCTTGGTTGCAGTGGATGGTTGCTATTACTTCTGTTGGGAAAATTGCTATCCATTTGTTATCTGTAACTTTTTGAATTTTCATGTTAGTTATTTGCACTTGTTTGGTTTCACAGTTTTCGTAATGATTTGAAAATTTTAATAGTTGTACTTCACAAGGGCTGTCTTCTTTAATGGTTGTTGTCGTCATCGATTGACATAAATATTGGTTTGGTGTTACTTCAGTACATTTTTCGTTTGTATAACCATATCTCAGTTCATTTAGGGATAGGAATTTGGTTTTGGGTATGATTACTTGGTATGTGCTAGTAACCTTTGTTGGAAAAGCAAATAAATGATAATATTGATAATTGTTACTTTCTACTATCTAGATTTCTATCAAAAATATTATTTCGTTATTCTTAATGTAGCCTTTTACTATAGCTATCTTTTCAAATATTAGAATGTTCGATTCTGTTACATCAAAGGGTAATTTACTGTTAATTATAAGTGATCTAATTTTTATTAATTCGTTTAATAAATCGATTGGTTCAATAATGCTAGAGTGTAAGGTATTTAATTTTGCAAATGTTACTGCGTTTTCTAACGTTGCTAAAATTTGTTGCATTAAAGTAAGGGTGGATATTATTTGAGTAAATGTTGTATTTTGTTCACTGCCTAGTTTATTGGTAGTATACCGGGGTTGTTCTTTATTTATTGTTATTGGGTTGTCCGTTCTACCTGGGCGGAGGTTGACGGTAAGGGTGATGATTGTCCATCTGAAATTACAGGGTGTCTTAGGTTTTTCAAATGAATATACTTTGTTATTTTACCGTTGTCTACTACTGCTATATTTTTATCTGATATTTTCTTAATTTTAAATGGTCCTAAATTTCTGGGTGCTGTTTTATGTCGCTTGCTTTAAAAGTTTTTCTCATACACGATTTGTCCTATTGAAAATTTATTTGAGTCGGTATTTTTGTTTCGGGTTGTGGTGATACGTTCTTTATCATTCTCTAATTTATCTTTTACCTTGTCGTAAGTTATTTTTATTTTTTCTTTGTGGTCTTTTGCATATTGTTGATATACTTCCTTGTTGTAGTGTATGTCATAGGGATTTCTTGAATCTGAATGTCCTAAGGTTAATTCTAAGGGTGTAAAATTTGTTGATGAGTGAATAGTGTTATTATAGGCGATTAGTGCGTATGACATTAAATTGGTTATATGTTCCTTTTTATAATTTATTCTTAATAATCGAATTTGTTCTAACAGGGTTAAATGTAATCGTTCAATTAGTCCGTTTGATTCAGGGTGGTTTTCCGTTATGAAATGAATTTTTATTTTGTGGAGTTCTAAAGTGTTTTGTATTGTCTCATTTTTAAATTCGCTACCATTGTCTAAAGTGATTGATTCGGGTGTTCCGTAAAATGTGAAATATTGTAAAAATCCTTGGGTCACGTTGATGCTATTTTTGGATGTGATTGGTATTGCTTGTCCTATTTTTGTAAATGCGTCTATAATTGTTAGATAGTTTTGCGCTTCTACTACTAGAGTATCGGCATGTAGTTTTTTGAAATGGTTTGTCGGGTGTTTTGGTTAACATTAAGGGTATCTTTGGGGGTTTCCTATCGTATTTCGCTTTGTCACATAATTCGCATTGGTTAATAAAATCTGTGGTCAAGTCCTTCATGTCTTTAAAATAATAACGTCTTATGAGTTGTTTTATTGTTTCGTTAATTCCACGATGGTTGGTTTTTCCTTCGTGTTGATTTCTAATTACATCGTTTATTTCGTCAGGGTCGTCTAGTGTTATTAGTTTTCTAGTACATCTGATGAGTTCAGGTCCAGAGTTGTTAAATAGTTTAATGTATAATTCTGAAAATCTTTGGTATAAATGTTCGGTGTTGAAATAAAAATAAAATCGTTTTTTCTCGGGGGTGTATTCTTTTAGAATTTTAATAATTTGTTCCTCGTTGTCATCTTTAGTTATTTGAATTTGATATATCTTTTTGTTATCTACTTTTGTATATTTTACTGGATTGGGGTTATTTAAAACTTCTGTTATTATAAATTGGTTAGGTTTCATATCGATTGCTTCGTTTAAGATTTTAATCGCGTTTTTTTGTTCTTCGTTTTGTGTCGAATGTATTGTGTCGATCTCGTCTGGATCTTCCCTTATTTCTGCTTCGTCTACGTTTCCTATAATGGATTCCGTTTCTAATGCATTGAGTTGGATTCGGCTTAAAGCGTCTGCGTTGTTGTTATAAATTCCCTTTTTATATATAATTTCGTAATCATACTCTTCGAGTCTGATTCTCCATCTTTGTAATTTTGAATTCGGTTCTTTCAGTTTGCATAGCCATACTAGTGGTCTATGATCAGTGTATATGTAAAATTTTCTTCCGTATAAATAAGGTCTAAAATATTTTGTTGCCCAAATTATGGCTAATAATTCTTTTTCTATAGTGCTATATTTTTGTTCGGTTTCATTTAGGGTTCTGGATGCGTAGCTGATGGGTTTATCGCTACCTACTTTTCCTTGGCTCAATACTGCGCCTAATGCTACATTCGATGCGTCTGTCGTCAGTATAAATGGTTTTGTAAAGTCTGGGTATTCTAATACAGGGTGGTTAGTTAATATGTTTTTAATTTTGTCTACTGCTTTAATGAATTCCGGGGTGTGTTCAATTTTGTTTCCCTTTTTTAAACAGTTTGTCAGGGGTTTGGTTATCTGAGCGTAACCTTTAATGAATTTGCGGTAGTAACCACTAAGTCCTAGAAATCCTTTAATTTCTTTGTTTGTTTTTGGCAATGGTCTGGATTTGGCATTACTCCTTGGGGTGTTATTACATGTCCTAAAAATAATACTTCTTTTTGTAAAATTCACTTTTGTCTAATTGTACTTTAAAATGTGCTTGTCTAAGTCTTTCGAATACTTCTTTCAATCTTTCTATGTGTTCTACCAATGAGGTGGAATAAACTATGATGTCGTCAAGGTATACAAGGCATTTTTCATTGTGTATTCCTCGTAGTATATTGTCCATGACTCTCTGGAAAGTAGCGGGTGCGTTCTTTAGTCCAAATGGCATTCGTTTGTATTCGTAATGTCCTCTAGGTGTGCTGAAGGCTGTTTTGATATGTCTTTTCTTCCATCTCTACCTGATGGTATCCTGATGCTAGGTCTAATGTTGTAAAATATTGGCATTTGCCTAATTTGTCTAAAATTTCGGTAATATTTGGTAGTGGATATTTGTCATCTACCGTTTTTTCATTTAACTTTCTATAATCTATTACCATTCTGTACTTTCTCTTTCCGGTTGCGTCTAATTTCTTAGGTACTATTAACACGGGGCTGCTCCATGGTGAATTGGAGTGCTGGATTATGTCTTGGTCTAATAAGTCTGCTACTTGTCTGTCAGCTTCTTCTTGGCTTGCATGAGGTAGTCTATATGCTTTTGTAAAGATTGGTTTATTGTCTGTTAACTCGATATTATGTTTTACTGTGTTGGTGAATGTTAATGGTATTCCTTCACAGTGGAATATGTCTCGGTATTCAAAACATAAGTTTTTAATTGCTCTTTCTTCTTCTTGGTTGATATCGGTATTGAAGCGGATGTTAGTTAAATTTTCTCTTAACATTTTGTCATGTTCTATTGGGTTGTAATCGTTTTCTAAATTCTCGTCTATTTCCATTTCGTTAAAATTTAGTTCTTCTACGTTAATTGGGTCTGTCAATGATAATTCTACGGGATAGTCGTTTGAATTTAATATTGTTGTGGTTGCAAAGTTATCTTTTATTTGTACTAAGGCAGTTGGGGTTTCTACTCGTTGTTGAAATGTCATATGATTTATTATTCCTAAATTTTTGTTAGATTTTACTGGGATTTTTATTTTTCTTTCCGTTCGGGGTTCTATAGTGTATTTTTGTTCAATTTGTGTGTTTTGAAATTTAATTGGGATTTTTCCGTATTTTGTCCTTAATAAGCGATTTTAATGTCAATGTTGGCTCCTAATTTTCTTAGAAGGTCCATTCCGATTAATCCGTCATATTTGTCGTTAAATTCGAATACACAAAATTTATGTTTCATTTTAACATTAAATGTTCTTGGTAAGGGTATATTGGCTACGAATTGGTGTAGTGTTGTTTGATGAGCTGTTTTAATTTTAAATGGTTCTCTTTCTACGTAATCTAAATAGTGTTTTTGTACAGTTCTGGGGCTAATTATTGTTTTTGATGATCCGGTGTCAATTAATAGTTTGAATTTGGCGTGGGGTATTTCTATGTATGGTAATACTAAGTGATTTATGTTATTTAAGTTTATTAAGTTTGGTCGGTTATGAATGGGTCCATTTGAAAATTTGAGTTCGAGTTTTCGTCGTCGTACTCCTCGTAAGTTTCGTATTGTTCGTCACTTTCATAAGTTTCTGTATGATTTGATTCATTGTTCGTAGGTGTCTCAATGTAATTATTCTGGTCGGTGTCAAATTTTTCTATTTCTTGGTGGAATAATTCTTCCGATGTAAAATTACGTTTCTGTTGCGGGTTTGGTCGGATATGTGTTATTTTTGTATTTTGTCTGGTGTTACCAGATGAGGTGTCCATTGGTGTTGGTTTGTAATAATTGTTAGGGTTGTTATGAGTATTACTCATTGGTGTATTTCTATTGGGGTTTGCGTTGAATATTGGTCTTTGTTGGTTTAGGTTTTGATTAAATCTCGGTTGGAATGCGGGTTTCGTAAAAGTTGGGTTGAATTTTGGTCTTGAAAAATTTTTAAATTGATTATTAAAATTTGTATTGTTAAAACTTGGGTTGTTACTTCGCGGTTGATTTGTTTGTGCGTTAGAGGGTGTGAATTTTTGTTGAGGGGTTGTTTGTCTTGTAGCTTGTATAGTTTTTATTGGTGAATAACTTTTATTCGCGTTGGGATTGTATAGTCTGTTGCGGTAATACATTACATTTTCTTCTTCTATTACTAGGCTCATAGCTTCTTCTAGATTTTGGGGTCGTTGGAATCTGATTTTATCCGATAGTCGTTCTGGTAAAGCGTTTATGTATGTGTCTAGTGCCATTTCGTCATACATTTTTGTTTTTAAATGTCTAACGTTTTGATCGGGTTCTTCGATTTTTAATTTTGTTAAAATTAAACTTCTCACGTCTTGGCATTTCATTCCGAATTGGTAGGGGGATTGATTGTGTTCCATTCTAAGGTTTATTAGGTCTCGTACCAGGCATTTTATATTACGTTGGTCTCCAAAATATGCAATTAGTAGCTGTTTAAACTGGTCCCATTCCGATAAGTCGTCCCTACTGGCGATTAATGTTAGTGCCCTTCCGGCTAGTTTACTTATTACAAAGCGTATAAGCAATGAATTTTTTGCTTCATCTCCGGGTTTGTAAAAGGTTTTTAGGAACATTTCACATGCTCCAATGAAAATCGAGAGATGGGCCTGCGTGCCATCGAACGTCTGTATTGTCTCTAAATAGAGACGTAAGTCTGTGTTACTCATGTTGGTTAAGGGTTGTTTACGATTTTTGGAAATTTCAAAAAAAAATTTTTTTTTTGAATTAAGCTTTATTTCGCTATTTGTAATGTTACTTTTGCTTCGGATTTATTAATTTTCCGTTTGGGTTGTAAAATTTCAAATTTTGTAAAAATTGGGGTTGGTTTGCTATTTGTGACGTTATTTTTGCTTTGGTTTTTTAAATTTTCCTTTTTAGATTGAATAATTTTGAGTTTTGTAAAAATTGATGTTGATTTAGCTATTTGAAATGTTAATTTTGGTTTTGGTTTGTTAATTTTTCAATTAGATTAGGTACATAAAAATTTGGTAAGGGTTGAGGTTTATTTTGTTATTTTTCGGCGTTATTTTTGATTTGAATTTGTTAATTTTCAGTTTGGATTGGGTGGATAAAAATTTGGTAAAAATTTGAGATTAATTTCGTACTTGTAGTATTGGATTTATTAATTTTAAGTTTATATTGCGTCGAGTTATTTTTAAAATCGTAGTCGTTGTTTATTTATATTTAATTACACAATGCGGTGATGTACTTGTGAGATCTGTTTCAATAATGTTAGATTAGTTTACCGTAGTTTTGGATTTATTGTTTTTATGCAACTTTTAATTTGTCTTGAGTTACTGTTTCTTAAGGAATCTTAAATGGATGGATTTATTCTCGTTTAGCGTTGTTTTATTTAACTTCTGTTAACTTGTAATTAATATGACTCGAGGTTAATTTCTCCTGCACTTTATTGTTTGCATGAACTACTAAAAGATATAGTGTTCGTTACTTTGTAATAATTGCGTACATATGATTATACTTGTTGAGGTACTTAACACTTACAGGTGTTAATAGAAATTAGATACGTCTGTTTCTGTAATTGCTAACTGCTTGCATAAAGTGTTACGTCTATTTATTTTTAGATCTCTTGGTATTATAATGCTTGTTGGTAATTGAATCTCTCCGTAATGTAGGTTTTCAGCGTTTTAATTAAAGCTTCTTATGATGACCGTTTTACTGTACTTTATAATGCTGATTAATTAGTTGAACAACGTTTAGAATTTATACCGTGATTGTTGCAATTGTACACGCTTTTATGGATTAATTACTTGTAGATATTAAATGCAAAAACTGCGTTGCTTTTATTATTCCGTGATGATGCGAATTGCGTGATTGAAAGTTAAACTTTAGTACTGTGCAAGGATTCTGAAAGCTTATCTTAGGTGAGGTTTTGGGTTACGGTAGTTTTAAATTACCGTAGTTTCAATTATTGCAGAGTGTTTTTTGCTGTGATTTATTCAGTATTGTAGAGGTCAATGGTTTAATTAAACGTTCTGTACTGCTTGTTCGAATTAGCTTTGAACTTAAGTTTGCGTTCTGTGTTTTTATTTTATCGGATTGAAAACGTGGGTTTGAATCGCGCTTCTTATTTTGGTGTTAGTGAATGTGCGCCCGTTTATTTTTGGATTATTTTGAGTTTGTTTTTAATAATTGTGGTAAGAATTTCTTTTAAATTCAATTCTTATTTGTTTTAAGAAAATCTCTTTGTAAATAATCAAGTCTCTTTTGCTTTTTTAAGAAAATCTCTCTTTTTTTTAAAATTCAAGTCTCATTTGCTTTTTAAAGAAAAAAATTTTTATCTCTTTTACATTCGTCTCATAAAATGTTTTACAGTCTCGTTTTGAAAATAATTCACTTTGTAATTATTTTCAAGAAAATATTCATAAAAATACAATTCATAAACAGTAAATATAAATGGTACTCAATAATTATAATACTAGCATATATCAATTATAGTTTTTGGTTAAAAAAAAATTATGGAATGAACTTACATTAGTTTCATCTGTTTCTTTGGTGGGTTCGATCGATTCTGTATCTTGTCCACCTTGGTTTGTTTGTTGGCCTTAGACGATTTTTGTTCTTTTTCCAACTTGGTTTGTTGCTGGATTTAGACGATTTGTGTTCTGCCTCCAACTTGGTTTGTTGCTGGATTTAGACGATTTGTGTTCTGCCTCCAACTTGGTTTGGGTTCTGCCAAAATTTCGAATTAAAATTCTTGGTCACCAATCTTCCGATTTTTGGATTTTCAGTGCCCTTTTGACATCCGTTGCGACTGCGCCAGTTAAAGTTCGGGCCTTTGGAGCTGGTTTTTTAAAAACACTTTGACTTTAACAAATTTAATTTAATATTAAAATTTAGATAACTTGTACATAATACTAAAAATAATTATTGTACTAGTGAGTAGCTTGAACAACGAAGTATGGAGTTCGAAGACTGACTGCCGGGCATTGAGCTCCCGGGCCTTTTATAATAACCTGCCCCTCACACGGCTGTGAGAACTTGCAGATCTCATGTCTGCGTTTCTCTTTAATTGTACACTTTAATACAATGTAACAACTTAATTCTAAGTAATTGCGGTCTGTTGACCGCCTGTGACCTGCCACCTGCAGTATCACTGCCCTCACGGATGCAAAGCTGCATTCCGTTCTCATGAACTGTCGATAACCTCTCTGGGTTATCCTTGTGTTACAATGTTGCATTGAACTTATACTTTTATTTAACAATTTCTAATAATTCTTATTAGATTCAATATATCAATATATATATATATATATATATATATATATATATATATATATGTAATTGGGGGATACATAACTCGCGTAGGCTCGTTAATCAGTTGAAAACAGCCATAAGCTAAAAAGCACTTCGACAAGGGATTAGTTCGATTAAACACATTAATATTAAAATCACCCAAGCAAATTATTGTATCAGCAATAGGAGTGATGAACGACAGAACATGGTCCATATCGTCAATAAAATCATTTATTTTTGAACATTTTTGTTTTCTATTCGGTGGTCTGTAAATAGCACCAATAAAAAACCACTTACGATTAAGTTTAACTTTAATCCAAATCTGTTCTAAATTACTTTTTAGCCCAAAATCAAATGTCACCAGTATGGGTATATATATATATATATATATATATATATATATATATGTCTTTTAAATAAATCGCAACACCTCCACCTCTATCATTCCTATCCTGTCTGAGTATATGATATCCCGGTAATGATACAATTTCAGAACTAATATTCGCAGTAAGCCACGTTTCAGTGACACATAAAACATCATAGTCGTGTACAGACAGTAGTTGTTTAAAGCTATCAAAATCGGAGAGTAATTACCTTACATTTAGGTGAGCAACTTTCATAACAGAGATAACAAGTCACTGTATACTCTTATATACAATCAATAAATATAGTACAGGTTTATGCTAATTAAAACTATACTCGAGAACAAAAGAAAAATTCAACTTATATGCTATTTCAGCAAACAAAATATAGAGTGTAGTTATAGTAAACTTATACAAAAAAAAAAAATAATAAACTCAAATAAATCCTGGTATTAGAGAGTAACTCGCTTAATTAAAATCAACGAGAATGCTGTAATCCATCTAAGAACGATTCATTCAGAAGAACACGCTTTTTATTTTCGCACATAATCCACACTTTACCATCAAATGACCATGCATTTTTCCATCCTATTTTAGTTCGAGCTAAATTTAGTAAATTTAGTTGCTTCATAGTTAAATCTTCTGTAATACGTATCCCTTCCCCTTTCAACAATCTCCTATTCTGCATTGCTTTAAGGCGATCACGATAACTAACAAATTTTACTAAAATATGTCGACTATTAGTGTTACCTCCAACTCTGTGACATCTATCAATAGCGTTAGCATCCAAATCAAGTTTCTACTTTTGTTTAATCAATGAAACAACTAAATCATCTGTGGATTCACCTTTGTTCTCTTTGATACCAAAAATACGAATATTATTGCGTCTTGAATACTTTTGCAAGTCCTCCAGTTTATTTTCAAGCAATGTATTGTCACGTATCAGCTGTTGATTTTGTACTTCAAAGATAGATACTTTATTCTCTAGATCCAAAATTTTATTTTCAATATTATTGAAGGTCTTAATTAAATTATTTTCTACAACTTTAGCGACGGATTCAGATATGGAAACTAGAAAACTCTTATCAGAAACCAGACTTTTTAACGAATTGCTCATGATATCTTGAATGTCTTGTATTTGCGACTGGGTAAATACCATTTTGTAATTAATATTTGATATTATTTAATGTTATTTAAAATTTTGCAATGAACTGGATATATTTATACAAAAAATTTTAACTGGAGTAAAACTTAGTATCATATGCAACTTACTTTTGCACTATTATCCCAAACAGAATTACACAACCTTACTAAACTTATATTAAAAGCGGAGCACTCTTTAACACACGTTTACTCGTCGGCGGCCATGACAACAACAACAAGTAACAACAAGTAACAACAAGTAACATGAGATTATAATTGATCTATAACATTGACAACTTTTATCTGTTTAACGATGTCGCCTCAAATTTTCAACTACTTTAGTAACAGTAAATATCAAATAAGAATATAACAGAACAAACAGCAGATTGTAGTGACGTTAACATTCACAGTACGTGACGGCGTAGCTTAATTCGACAGGTTATTATTTTCTTTAGAAATTCCGCCTGTGCTATCTATGTAGAAAGCGAAGTAGTATGATCGATGCGTACCATTTCACTAAGGAAATACAAACTAAAAGTTTACGAATAGTAGAACTTTTTTTAGATATACGAATTCGGTCCGTAGGCATTTAAAGGTTCAAAGTACAACTTCTACAATACGTAAGACATAAAAATCAAACAGGTACTTATCTGAAACTACGTTGAATGTAGCACAAACTCACAAAACTACACTCGTACTTTTTAAGTAAAATAGCACTTATTTCTTTCATTTTTCAAAACATTTCGTACAGAAAGATCAGTATCAACGGCGTGGTATGCCAAGATAGTTCATAACACACCTCACGTTTCGAAGGACCGCGCAGGAATCATGTTTCCACAGGTGTTTGCTTTAACGACCTGCTATCGATAACTAGAAAATCAATAATATCTACTCATTATAATAGCACGCATTCGCCTAAGGATGTGTTTCAATCTCGATCACCTAACCACACTATCGAATCGTGGAGAGTGAAAGTCGATAATCGCGTAATATAATATAAAGAGATTATTCGCAAACGAGTTAATAAATATAAAACATAGAAATAGTAGTTACAGAAATGTATTTACGAATTGGGTACAGCGTAAAATGTTAAGCTACAAAAATGCACGTTACATATGCAAGAACTAGTTTTACAGGGAACCAATGTCCAGGTCCTTGTTTGTTGTTATCAACCGGTTGCCTACCTAGACCAAGAAAAGAGTGTTAACTGTTATTTCCAACGACGCGGTGGATGCACCAGAGGAGATAGCTTCCGATACCGTCATCAGTCACCGAATTGACATCAAAATGTATTTACAGTTACGAGACGTAATGGTTTTAAAAAGGGGGCAGTGTTGCGAGCTACTATTAGACAACCCGTCAAAAACAGAAGCGTCGTAGGCAACGTATATACTACAGAAACCTAGAATTTTCTAGCATTATACTGGAGAATACATCATCCTTTTTAATTCAGGATATATATTACACCGCTGATAAATGTAAGAGTTAGTCTATATCAGAATGTCGAATATAAATTATATCGTGTAAAGTTAAATAGTTGAACTTTTGGAAGTCCAAGAGTAAACATAAATGTTATATGATGTAAACGTGTCTAATGTACATGCAGCTTGTAGAATACATAAATAGACAAAGGTGTAATAAATAAATTATAGTAGTGTTTAGTGTTGCTAAGAAAACTTATAGTTAAGGAACTAGTTTAAGAAGATATTAGTGCTTGTAAATTCATTAGTGTGATAGTGCTTCATTGTTAATGAGACTGAAAACATCTATAAATAAGGCATATACCGTTAATTAGACTTGTGAACAGTGAGTAATAAAGACTTTTGATATTACTCGTTTTAAATCAGTGAAACGCGATAGTAGTAGCCCGCTACAATATGTATTTTTAAACTACCTCTATGTGATGTGCGATAATTAAATAAATTGCATGCGAATGGACGTTCGTTGGTGCGCGACTTTGTATGTCTTAGTAAATTACTTTTCATTGATGCGGCATAATTACATAAATTGCATGCAAATGGACGTTTGTTAATGTGCGATATCATATGCATTTTTAAACCACCTTTATGTGGTGCAGCATAATTACATAAATTGCATGGGAACAGGCGTTCGTTAGTATGCAACTGTACATGACTTTTTAAAGTACTTTTCCGTGATGCGGTATAATCACACGAATTGCATGTAAGTGGATGTTTGTTAGTATGCGGCATCATATATCTTTTATAATAAGTTTTCAGTAATGTAGCATAGTTACATAAATTGCATACAGATGGACTTAGTATACAACTGTATATGTTAAAGTACTTTTCTGGGATTCGGTATAATCACACAATTTGCATAAGTATTCACATCGGTAGTCTGTGACTGTATAAGTAAATGTAAAAGATTTCTGTGATGCGGTATAATCACTATAATTGTATACGAATTATATTCATCAAAATGGAAGCACATATGGATTCTTAACTTGCTTTACAACATGCAGAATAAGCACACAAAAAGCATGCCTATGGCCGTTCGTTAGTATGTGAGTATGTAGGAACTTTGATGTAACCTTTAGAGGGAACAATAATTATAAAATTATAACTACAAACATGCCTTAGCATGTGGTCGTGTTATATATGGATAAGTTACATTTCTGTGCAAATAACATTTTAACGGAGAGTGGTTGAGGGTGAGAACACACTTCTTAATAGGTCAATTATTGGTAATGTACAATAAACTCATAAATCTCCTGTCTGTACAAATAGCGTATTCCAAAAATACTCTACTTTTGGAGGCGAGTTGGTTTATAAAGGTTTATAAAAGCATTTCCTCTTAATATCAGACATCTTCTCTTACTAAACGATAAAATCTACTAGACACTTTTAACTTCAAATACTAGTTTTCGATCGTGTTGTTCACATGAGCTTGTTAAAAGAGTTAAATAGAAAGAATTCATTTGACTTAATTATAAATACCTTTTCCGTAACTGTGTACATATTAATTTACCTTAACGTAAACTTAAAACTTTAACAATAGCTAAACCATTATCAACGTAACAGCCATTTTAATAAATGTCTTGTGTATGATTCATAGAATTGGTTGATTTATAATCTCCCACATGGTTTTTAGAGTAAACAGAGGAGCTTAAGTTTATAAATGCGTTAGTGAAGCACTTGAAACTACTTTACCATTATGTTATTAGAATAATTATACGAAGTCACCTGCTTTTTATATATGAACCACACCCACACATGTGATGACTTGCTTTCTTCCTTTTAGCTCAAATTATTTAAAATCGAATGGTTGTGAGAATAAAATTGAGCGTTTTTTCTGTGGCAGTAATCAATGAAAAAAAGGTTTAATATCGAATAAAACATCTAGTTCATGGTTATGCATCCCACACTACGTCGTGTTGGGTCACCGGAACTGTAAGCGGTTCATTTAAAAATGTCGAACAATCCACAAATGATGTGTAGATAAATTTGACAAGCGTTAATATAAGTGGTAATTCAGATTCTGGTTTATCTGACACTGATAATGCTGTTGATTTTTGTTTTAAGCTGTCAGAGTAGTTTGTATATATGTGGTATTATTTTATTTGATACCAATAGCTGGTTATGAATCCTCTGATTGGGTGGATTTCTGAATAACGATGAATCGTCACCAATCAAGGTATTCCCTTTCGAGGTAACCAAACCTAGCACCTCCCTCTGGGGGGAAATGCAAGATATAGTTCTAGACTACTACACTACTTTTACTCCCAGCACGATCCCTTGATTCCTACACATTTCCTTTACCTCCGCAACATTCATATATTGCTTTTGGCATGTTCTTTTATTTCTCAGACTTCTCACCTGTCGTTCTTTCTGTAACTTCTTTACTACATCCTACCATTTTTTACGCGGTCGCCCTGTTGCAACTCAACCAGTCATCTTACTTGCATATATACTGTTGGTAAGTCTATCCTCATTCATTCTTTCTACAGGTTTAATCTAAGGGTGCTTCGCTCGCTTCACTCCTTAAGGGTCATCTGCATTCCACACTGCTCAGACCCATTCGTTTAGCATTTTGTCTCTCAATGTTATTCCGCATACACTTCTTATAAACCTCATTTCTGCAGCATTTATGACTGACATGCCTCTGTTGCTCGACTTAAATTAAGCTTCCATTCTAAACAGTTGGCACAAATCACGACACAACAAACTCAGAAGATATGATGATACGCATGCACTTCCACCTAGTTCAAGCTGCAATGGCGTCACGCCGAGAGAACATCAGTTGAAACTGGTGTTTTATTCTTCAGATTTCTCGCTTGTCGTTCTTTCAGTACCTCCTCTATTACAACCAACCATCTGTTACGTTAAAACCTTGCGAGCGCTTTTTTTCTGCATGAATATTAATTCAATCTACTGTTATTTAGAACACCCTAAAGTTTCTAAACAACCTCACGCTTTCTATGTTATTTTAAATCATAAAAGTTATCGATCAACAAGCTCAATTTCCTTCCAATTGAAATGAGTGCTGGTTTATAAAATTTCCTGGAATATTTTTTCTATAATATTTTGCTGTTAGTCGCATTACAAATGCGTTGAATAAAGCAAATACCTGCTATCAACTTTGCTTTACAAATTTGCTGAAATATGTTCCAACACCTGCAGCAAACTCGTTATGGTTTCTTTGTAAAAGATTAAATTAAAATTGTCTTATACAAATGCTTCGAAATACGTTTCAACCACAGCTGTACATACATTCATGACTTTCTTTAAAAGATAAGACCGTTTAACTACCTGCCATGTAAATAAACACTTATAATGGGTTTGTTATCTATACCAGGAATATACCTGGCATTTTGTTTATTTTATAGGAGAAATTTTTCGATTTCTCGTCCCAGCACTTACGTTCTCTATACATTTGTACAGACAATTCCCACAAATTTTTATTTTAAGACTCTGTGTTCATTAATATTGTTCAATACCATCTTTAAAATGAAATAAAATCGCTCTACAACGCGGTCGCTGCAGTCTCCACACATTGTAGCTTGATGTGCAAGCTGGTCATACGTTAGATTTTGAGGATGGCTGATATTGCGCATCGCACTACAGGTTGTACCACAATCCTACTAACCTACAATTATCGTTGAAACCGTCGAACCAATTGCGATCATACTACAGATTGTACGATAGATTGCTCGTTTGTAGGCCGTTTAACTTTTAATTAGTTAATTGAAAATGCGTAGGAGTTTGTACATTTTACACTACTTGCCCTATTTTAATAAATGATTATTTTCATGTTTGGAAAATTGTACAATTATTCAATATTTATTGTAGTTAAACGACTTACTTTACTGTAATTCGATAAATCGAGCTTCGTATCTTTGGGTGCTAAAAATATGCTTAAAAATTATTGCTATACTGTAATGGGTTTACGTGAGTGTTTTTGTTTGGCAGTTTTAATACATTCGTTAAACTAGATCCACTTTAATTTTCGAGCGTTGGTGTGTGTGGATTGCATGGGAATATCTATTATAAATCTAACCGGGCATTTAAACAATGTTTATGCTGTTGTAGGTTTTTGAAACAATGCTTTCTTGCTGATGATACAAAAATCTCACATTGTTGTTACAACATTTTTGTCTAGCTGCCGTTGTATGCTAGTTAAGTATAATGAGGTAAATACATTGCAGCTACCAATAACCCTTAACCCATAAGTATCTATGAAGTTTTACTTAAAAAATTTATAACTTTCCAGTGATGTAAAGTAACGGTAAAACTTAATTTAAATACTTAGCGGTTGTTCATAGGTGCACATATTTAATTTGAATCATCTTCCAAATTTAACGAATAAACAACCGACAGTTAAACGTAAGTCGTTTATTTTCTAATAAGTCATTAATTATAGCAATGCAATTTTTTTGTAAACAGGAGTTCCTTTGTATGAAAGTGAACTGTATGCAATTGAACATTCATTATTAGGCGGTCGTATGTATTTTCCTGACTTTCTTTTAATACAACCTAATTACGTAAAAAGCATGCACAGCGTCATCGTTAGTGCCGAATAAAACATATTCTTTTTTCTGATACAAAAAAATTCACATTTTTCGAACAAATGACCGTTCATCAATATGGGACAGCATATGTTTGTGTAAATGACTTTTGCATGTTGCACAATAATCACAATTATTACATTGAAATGGACGTTCGTTAGTGTGCGACTTCATATGTTTCTGTAAATAAACTTTTTGTGAAGCGGTATAATTACACAATTTGCATGCGAATGGACGCTCGTCAGTGTGCGATTTCATATGTCTTAATAAACTACCTTTCCTTAAGGCGGCATAATTACACAAATTGCATTCGAATGGACGTTCGTTAGTGTGCGACTTCATATGTATTTTTAAGTTATTTTTATGTGATGCGGCATAATTACACAAATTGCATTCGAATGGACGTTCGTTAGTGTGCGACGTCATATGTATCTTTAAACTGCTGTTAAGTGACGTAGCATAATTACATAAATTACACGCGAATGGACGTTCGTTAGTGTGCGACATAATATGTATTTTTAAACTACGTTTCCGCAATGCGGCATAATTACACAATTTGCATGCGAATGGACGTTCGTTAGTGTGCAACTTCATATGTATTTTCAAATTAAGTTTCATTGGTGCGCTATAATTACATAAATTGCATGTGAATGGACGTTCGTTGGTGTGCGAAATAATATGTATTTTTAAACTACGTTTCTGAAATGCGGCATAATTACACAATTTGCATGCGAATGGACGTTTGTTAGAGTGCAACTGCATATGTGCTATTAAATTATGTTTCATTGATGCGGTATAATTACATAAACTGCATGCGAATGGACGTTCGTTAGTGTGCGATTTTATATGTCTTTGTAAAATATCTTTCCTTGATGCGGCATAATTACACAAATTGCATTCGAATGGACGTTCGTTAGTGTGCGACTGTATATGACTTTTTAAAATACATTTCCGTGATGCGGTATAATCACACAAATTGCATGTAAATGGACATTTGTTAGTCTGCGGCATCATGTGTCTTTGTAAATAACCTTTCAGTGATGCGGCATTGTTATATAAATTACATACAAATGCATGCACATTATCTAATATGCAACTGTGTATGTTAAAGTGCTTATCTGAGATTCCGTATAATCATACAAATTGCATAAATATTCACGTTCGTTAGTATGCGACTGCATAGGTAAATATAGACTTTTGTGATGTTGCATTATCACTAAAATTGTATACAAATGTATGTTCGTCAAAACGAAAACAAATATGAGTTCTTAACTTGCTCTTACAACATGCAGAAAATTCGCATACAAAGCATGCGAATAGTCGTTCGTTAGTGAGTGAGTAGATAAGAACTTTAATGAAACCTTTATAGAGGGATCACTAAATACATAAATTATATAATAACGAACGTCTTAGCATGTGACCGAGCTATATATTGATAAATTACTGTCAATGGAGAGTGTTTAAGGGTGCAAACGTACACTTGTTGATAGATCAAATATTGTAAATGTACAATAAACACGCAAATTCCTGTCTATACAAAATAGCGAATTGGTTCAATGTTTATAAAGGCATTTCCTCTTAATACCAGGCATCTTCTGTTACTAAACGATAAATTCTACTAGACACTTTTTACTTCAATATTGGCTATCTATTGCGTCGTTTACATGAGATTGTTAAAAGCGGTTGAATACAAAGGCTTCATTTGACTTAATTTTAAATACTCTTTTCTGTAATTATGTTGATATAAATTTACCTTATGGTGTTCTTAACGTATACTTAAAACTGAACAATATCTAAATAATTATCAACGTAGCAGCCATTCTAATAAATGTCCTTGAAGGTATTTCATAGAATCGAATGATTTTTAAACTATGACATGGCTTTAGAAAAAAACATAGAGTCTAAGTTTATAAATGTACTAGTGAAGCGCTTGAAATTACTCTACGATTATTTTATTGGAATAATTATATAACGGCACCTCTCTTTATATAAGAACCACCCAGTACACGACTTGCTTTTATGTCTTTAGCTCAAATTATTTAAAATCGAGTGGTTGTGGAGAATAGAATTAATTTTTCTAGTGGCAATAATCAATGAAAAAAAGGTTTAATATCGAATACAACGACTTTGTCATGGTTTTGCATCCCACACTACCTCGAGTTGAGTCCCTGGCACTGAAGACGTTTCATCTAAAAATCTGTGATTTCACAAATGATGTGTAGATAAATTTAATACGCGTTAATATTATAGTGATAATTCAGAGTTTGGTTTATCTGACGATGTTTTATTTTTCAAGCGCACGAAGGATTGTGCGCATAGCATGTAACTAGGTTAGAGCACGCGAACGTGTACGCTCTCAATGGCCGGACGCACATGTCGTTTGCGAACGTATATGAACGTGTTTGTGTGTATGCGAGTTAGTTCGAATGCATACACATGCGTCAGTACATTGTTTGTAGAAGCACACGTACGCAAACACATGCACTGGTTATTGAAATGGCGTTTAAGCGGGTATGTAAATGTGTTTGTGCAAATGCATTCCTAATGCACAAGTCATTGTGTGCGTAGAGTGTAACTAGGCTGGAGCATGTGAGCGTGCGTGCACACAGTTGTGTATATGCGGGTTTAT
This sequence comes from Platerodrilus igneus, assembly GCA_036346225.1. NCBI lineage: Eukaryota > Metazoa > Arthropoda > Insecta > Coleoptera > Lycidae > Platerodrilus > Platerodrilus igneus. The sequence goes on along the minus strand of JARFIW010000318.1, from coordinate 5,873,891 downwards.
TTGAGTGCTTAGGGTTGCTTTGCTGTTTGAGGGTATGGTTATGCTCGCAGCATGCAAGTTGGGAGCATTTGCACATATTCGTGTTTTTCTGTACGTTGAGTGCGCCATATGTGTTGGAAAGTGTGTTTTTGTGAATGTGTGTACGTATTTTGTAGAAGCATGCGTGTACGCAATATACAGCGCGGGCACGCGCACTGGTTGTACAAATGACGTTTGAGCACGTACGTGATTATGTTTGTGTAATTGTTTTGCTTTTTTCAAGTTCACGAGCGATCCTTCCCATAGCAGGTAACTAGGCTCGAGCATGCGAGCGCGCGCGCACAGTGGCTGTGTGCATATAACGTTTGCACACTACGTGAACGTGTTTATGCGTATACGGATTTGTTAGAATGCTTGGATTGAGTACACGAGAATCACTCGTGATGATGACGATGATCGCAGTATGCAAGTTAGCATCATGCGCACATGCTCGTGTTCCGTGTTCATGACAAAGCCATATATTTCGAAATGAAACAACCAAACAAGCAAACCTCCTACAGAATTTCCTGAACTTAAATTACCAAGAAATTAAATAATCACGCTGTCTTCCTACATTCTTGAAAGTAATTTCTTAATTAAATTTATTATTAGTCTACTACAAACGAATAAACTGGAACGACGTAATGCAAGACCCCATATTTATCCATGAGGCTCTGACCTCGTGCCTTATTAACATTTTATATTCCATGTATGTACATCTTAGCTACATGACATGTGAAATATGTTCTGAACGTACCTGGAATAACTATAACATTTACACTACATGTATATTCATGATAAGCATATTACCAAAATATACAGCATTTGAATATGCAGGAAGTGTACATTTGTGCAATATTCCTTTATGTACATACATGGCGGGTTTATTTCCAGAACTTTTGTTCATTGTATATTCATATAATGTTTATTTTCGGTACATACATGTATGCAGTAATGATGTATACTGACCCAAGAGCCATTAATTTTATTAATTACTACAAAGAAGTAGTCGTTAATTAAATAAAATTTATATTTATTTATAATCTAAATCTTTTGATTTGAAATAGTACCTAACCACAATGATGATAAAATAGAAACTTTTACGCGCATGCGCGAGCAAAACTTAAAGTTCTTCCAACAGCTAGTATTTATATTCCAATTACAAAATAATGTATAGGTAGTTGAGTATATTTTGTGGTATAGGGGTAACAACAAATTATAATTGCAGAATAACTATATAATTTTTATATTGTTTTGGTCAAATATCGATTGGTATTACTGTGTCGTAGCAGGGAGTTCTACTCGGTACTTAACCTTTCTGATTTCACTAGACGTGTCAACTTGCGAAAGGCGTTCACTGTTGTTCCCTCCTTTTTACTAATCTGTAGCTGTACCTGCAGTACGCAGCGTGTACGTGTAATTGTAATAAGTTTAGTAAAGTAAGTATTTGATACCTACATCATTTTAATATGTATATATAGTGCATGATAGAAATGTCTAATAATAGAAGAAATAGGCAAAGGTTACCTGTAGACGATTACTTCTACAGCAAGCCTTTAAACAGAAAACTTGCTAAGGAAAGGAATAAACGGTTAAAATCACACTTACAGTATTTGCATCTTTATAGCAACCTTTCATTTACTTTTAAGACTAATGATAGTTGTAGTCTAAATTTGACAGCCTCTCCTAATAATAACAGGAGTCTAAGTATTACTGGAAATGAAATAAATGACTGTACATAGATACAGAGCATGTATGCACATGGTACTTTACATAGCATGTTCACTTGTATATACCTAGAACGCGTCAATTCAACTTCATCGAAGAATACCCTGCGTGTACCTGCAATGTACATAAGAAATTCATAATGCTTACTATGTATATTGCACACATATACATGTCACCTGATATGTATGTTCACAGAATAGACTTACAACATGTATTTCATATTCATATGAATATACCTAGAACCTGAAAGTTTAGTTCCACTGAACACCCCTTTACACATACCGTGCATGTACATTGGATCTACACTATTATTTTTATGTATATTGGCAGAATGTACACCTGAACTTGATGTAGATTCGAGGAATATATCATGAATCAATTTTGCTATGTGGGTGAATGTGTATTCTTCTTCAAACTAAGCCAGAGCGCTATAATTGAAGTCATATTAGAATAACGTATTGAATTCCATTAACTAATTACTGTTAACAGAAAAACCAAACCTTATATGGGACCTACCCATCTAACGGTACAAAATCAAATGGCGATGTGCACATCGCTCGATCGATTTCTTACAGGACCAATGTTAGCTGTTTCAAAAACTGAGAACAAGTGTTCTCTGAGTTGACAAACAAACGAAACGACCTCATGTTGTTTGTCTTAATGAGCAAACTTCAAACAACCATTCACTAAAGCACGAAACTATATTATGCATTTTAAATAATACTTCATCTTTAATTGACTTCTATTGTCAATGACTGTCTTATAATTAATATTAAAAAACCAATTTCTGAATTAAATAATTGGTACACTAGATGTAGTAAACCAAAAAGTCTACTGCCTTATAAATTATGTCAAAAAATGTTACAATATATTCTGGATGTGTCACAGGTAATGGAATGGTCGCTTTAGCTGGCATTTCATTTATTTTATCGAGTTATCTTTCGATTTTACATCCCGATACTTATTTTTTGTATACATTTGTATAAACAATTCCCAAAAATTTTTATTTTGAGACTCCGTGTTCATTATTATTGTTCAAATCCATCAAATGTGAATAATACTATTAAAATATAATAAAATCTCTTTACAACGATCGTTGCGGCCTCCACACGTGGCTTTTCCTGTAAGCTGGTCATACGTTAGATGTTGCGACTGGTTGGTACTGCGCATCACACTACAGGTTGTACCATAACCTTACTATCATACAATTATCGTTGAAACCAATTGCGATCGTACTTCAAATTGTACGATACATTGTTCGTATGTAGATTATTTAACTTTTAATTGGATAATAGAAAATGCGTACAAATGTGTACGTTGTATTTCGTAGTTTGCATACTTTTTCCATTTTACATTACGTACTTTATTTTAATAAATGTTTGTTTTCACGTTTGAAAAATTGTTCAAATTTTCAATATTTATTGTAGTTAAATGACTTACTTTACAGTAATTCGATGAATCGACTTTGAAATCTTTGAGTGCTAGGAATATACTTAAAACTTGTTACTATGCTGTAATGGGTTTTACGTGAGTATTATTGTGGGGTAGTTTTATAATACATTCGTTAAACTGAATTTACTTTTAATTTTCGAGCGTTGGTATGTGTGGGTTTCTTGGGAATAGCTATTATAAATATAACCGGGCAGTTAAACAATGTTTACGCTGTTGTAGGTTCCTGAACCAATGCTTTCTTGGTGGCGATACAAAAATCATACATTGTTGTTGCAACACTCTTGTGTAGTTGCCGTTGTATGCAGGTTAAGTACGATGATGTAAGTACATTCCAGTTACCAAAAACACTTAATCTATAATTATTTACGAACTTTATTTAAAAAAATTTGTAGGTATGCAACTCAAGTTGCACCAAACAAACTCCATAGGCGTCATAGAAATGCAAACGTGAACGCCCCTTAAAAATAGACCTGCCAATCAACACACCTCAAAATGGAATAAACTCGCACGGGAATTCCGGTTCTTGCAATACAAAGATTAAGTATAATGATCAAGGCGGCGAGCTTTCGTTTGTTGTAGGAACAAGCAATAACTTTTAATCTTCTGAGTTTAACATTTGTTCACTGTACACCAAAGCCTGGAGGTTAAATCAGAAGGTTGTGTGTCATGCACTAACGTGGATACTCCACGCCCTACCAGCAAGGTGCATCAAATCCTTCACTAGGGAGTGGACTTCCACCAAAGGTAGTTACTTCGTAAAACATTTTGGTATTAGCATCTGCTGCTGAACGCGGGTCACCGAGTTGTCCGTGATGTCCTCGTTTTCGCAGCCCACTATCACAGAAGCGGAACAAGCTGCATGGACGTGTGAATACCAAACCCCGCACCAATTCAGACGTCTTTTACGAAGAATACGCCATCAGTATGCCGTTCCATGCCTCATAACACCAATAAGGAAAACCGCACATTACATGGCACCTGTTTTGATCGACCTGCCACGTCGAGCGCCGTATACCGACGTCGATGCAACACAACTGCTACCTGCAGATCCCAGACAACAACATATCTGTGAGTACTTACTCCTATGTTTATACATTTTAACATAGGTTTCTTTTACAGCCGTATTTCTTAACAGAAACTCGCATCAAAGTTCAGAGTGAATCTAGTGCGCGAATTTCATTTTTTGTGTACAAACATTACATTCATTCAAGGTCGCACTATAAATTTTCTAACGCAACAGAACTATTGCATTTCTAGCGTTAACAAAATATATTCACATAAAAGCTCTATTCTCCAGCATAAATTCCAGGACCTTTGTACATTGCATATGCATGTAGAATCTTATATAACTGTTATTTTCAATTTCCTGTTATTGTATTTATTTCTTGCAGCAAATAAATTATACACATTCGTTGTCTCTATACATCAACCAAACGAAAGGAGACTCCACAAAATCGTGCCAGAACACCACAAATTTATACCTTTCCAGTGTTGTACAGTAACGGCAAAGGTTAATTTAAATACTTAGCTATTGTTCATATGTGGACCTACTAATTTGAATCGTCTTCCACATTTAAGGAATTAACGATCAACAAATAAACGAAAGTCCGTATTACGTTTGTTTTCTAATAAGTTATTGAAGCACAACACAAATTGACATGATTATTAGAAATTTATTTTTGTAAACACGAGTTCCTTTGTATGCAAGTGAACTGTATGCAAATGAACATTCGTTATTAGGCGGTCGTATGTGTTTTCCTGACTTTCTTTAGATACCACCTAATTAGGTAAAAAGCATGCACACCGTCATCGTTAGTGACGGATAACACATATGCTTTTAGATTTTTCCGGTACGGAAAAATCACATATTTGGAGCAAATGGCCCCTCATCAATATGAGACCGCACATGTTTCTTTAAAAGATTTTCGCGCCTTGCACAATAATCACAAATATTACATGCGAATGAACGTTCGCTAGTGGGCGACTCCATATGTATTTGTAAACTATCTGGTACGGCATTCCGCGCATACACGAAAGAAAACAATAAGAGTAAGTAAAGAAATCGTTTACGCCGAATACCGCAACAAAACGGGGACATAATGGTAGAATTCAGGCTAGCTCAGAAACGTCGTAGAGGGGCATGGATGAAATAGAAAGAACCCATTAGAAACCTCTGTAAAACTATATTGTTAACATCCAATCTCGAAAGACTATTTACAAAACAATAAAATCCAATAAGTTGCGTAATCGTTTGTTACGTGCTAGTAAACAAAGCGTCATAAAATAAGCATATAAATTGGTAAGCAAAATAAATATAACATATTATATTCTAAATACTTACTTAATGGTTCACCTTAAATATATACAAAAGAAAATAAAACATAAACTATACAGTACTTCGGAAAAAGAAATATATATAAGTTATATATACATGCTGCTTTATGAAGTGCATCTCCTCATAAATAGTATATATAACATTAAAATTAGGCACCCTAACTTAAATTAATCAAATACCAACTACTTTTAAATTGATGCGTAAGTTCTTTACGTTAAGCTTTATACAAAAAGACAAAAGAAACAGTAAAATGGACTATTACACAAAGTTTGAATAAGTAATTTTTAATTTGAAGAATGATTATTACATCGTCGCTCGTGCATTGCGAATGTGTTTGGTAACGTGGTGTTGGTAATTTATTGGATAATCATTACTAACAGCAAGTAAAATGTCTATCCTCCACAGCAGCATAAAAAAAATTACAAAAACAGGAAACTGTACCTTGAGCAATCAGCTTCGTGTTGGTCTCATCTTAGAACTGGGAAAATGCGGCTGCATTTCTCTATGGGTTAGCTGCTGGAACCACTAACACAACTCATGCTAACACAGAAAGCATTTTAGTAACGCGACTTTACCTGTATCTTCGGTAAGAAGATGTTGTATTCAATCGTCATTTCAAAACACGGTCTCTATTTTATAAGGGAGAATCATGTATGGGGGTAGGTATTTGGCTTTCAAAGAATCAAGTCTGCAGGATTCCCAGACAACAGCTGCCGAAATACAAACTGTAACAGCTTGCCAACAAGAAAACAATTTTGTTACTTTGTAACATCTTAACAGCTGCAGGAAAATAGATAACAAGTCCATTGTAAGCAGATGTAGGCAGGTGGTAAGTGGTCTTATCTTTTAGAAGAAAGTTGTGCATTTATGCGCAGCTTTTATTAAAATGTAGTCACTGCAGTGGTAGGAAATATTGCAGCTACTTTGTAACGCAATGTTTCCTAAGCAGCTGTTTGATTTTATAAGGCAAACTTTTATACAAAGTAATTACTTAAGAAATTTTATTAAATAACACTAATTCAAATGGCGGGAAATCGAGCTTGTTGAGAAATTTTAGGGCGTTATAAAAATGAAAGCAGAAAAAAGTACTTGCAGGGTTTTAAACGTAACAAATTCCCCCCTAGCAAAATTAAAAGTTCGGGGTAGGAAGCAGAAGCAAGGGAGCGGGTAGTATATTAATAAAACAAAGCAAAAGAAAACTCGTATAAAAAAACTACAAGAATAAATTAAAAACCATTCAAAGGATTTTTATCCGGCTCGAAAAATCAGTACAAACTAATAGGATAAATTAGAGAAAAAATCTTACAAAACTACAAGAAAAACGTGTACACACTAATTGGATAAAATGAAAAAAAGGAATCTTACAAAACTACAAGAAAAACTCAAAAACTAACACAAAAGTTTTTATCCGGCTTGAAGGACAAGTACACCGGTTATAGGATATACGAAAAGGAAAGGTACAAAGTAGCAATCGCCGAGGACAAAGATGAAATGACCTAACACTGCAAAAAGTCGTCGAAGGACGAATATCTCTAGTAAAGAAACAGTAACGTTTTCCACCTCAAGAAAAAGAAATAGGTTTCTCGCAAAAAACCCAAAGTAAGAAAAGGAGCAAGGAGGAAAACCTACAGTACAAGCTAATATGAGACAATAAATGTCAAGCCTCAAAGTATGCAAAGGAACAAGAAAATGCTGGATAGAAAAGTTGAGATACTTCAAGCTGTGGTAACAAAGAATCGTATTAAACGAACAACCTAAGAAAAGAATAGCTAACTAGGCCTAAAACGTCGACTAAGTCATGGTTTTCGATGAATTTATTTACCGGATAAATAGAATAAAAGAACAATAAATAGGGTGTTACAAAATTATGATAACTTTCTTTTAATTATGCATAAGTTCTAGAAATACGAAACAACGAATTATAAAAGGGAATTTAAGGTTTTTGTAACACAATATAGAATATATATGCGTTACTGCGGGAGAGGAAAAGCAAAACGCTTCAGTCTCTTACTAAACGATAAATTCTACTAGACACTTTTTACTTCCAATATTAGTTTTCGATCGTGTTGTTCACATGAGTTTGTTAAAAGAGTTAAATAGAAAGGATTCATTTAACTTAATTTTAAATACTTTTTTCTGTAACTATGTACATATTAATTTACCTTAACGTATACTTAAAACTTTAACAATAGCTAATCCATTATCAACGTAACAGCCATTTTAATAAATGTCCTTGTGGATGATTCATAGAATTGGTTGATTTATGATCTCCCACATGGTTTTTAGAGTAAACAGAAGAGCTTAAGTTTGTAAATGCGCTAGTGAAGCACTTGAAACTACTTTACCATTATGTTATTGGAATAATTATACGAAGTCACCTGCTTTTTATACATGAACCACACCCACACATGTGATGACTTGCTTTCATCCTTTTTAGCTCAAATTATTTAAAATCGAATGGTTGTGAGAATAAACTTCAGCGTTTTTTCTGTGGCAGTAATCAATGAAAAAAAGGTTTAATATCGAATAAAACGTCTAGTTCATGGTTATGCATCCCACACTACGTCGTGTTGGGTCACCGGAACTGTAAGCGTTTCATTTAAAAATGTCAAACAATCCACAAATGATGTGTAGATAAATTTGATAAGCGTTAATATTAGTGGTAATTCAGATTCTGGTTTATCTTACGATGACTATGCTGATGATTTTCATTTTAAGTTGTCAGAGTAGTTTGTATGCATGTGATATTATTTTATTTGATACAAATAGCTGGTTGTGGATCCACTGATTGGGTGGATTTCTGAATAACGATGAATCTGTCACCAATCACGGGAATGCAAGATATAGTTCTAGACTACTACACTACTTTTACTCCCAGCACCATCCCTCGATTCCTACACATTTCGTTTACCTCCACAACATTCATACATTGCTTTTGGCATGTTCTTTTATTGCTTAGACTTCTCACCTGTCGTTCTTTCTGTAACTTCTTTACTACATCCTACCATTTTTTACGCGGTCGTCCTGTTGCAACTCAACCAGTCATTTTACTTTCATATATACTGTTGGTAAGTCTATCCTCATTCATTCTTTCTACAAGTTTAATTTAAGGGTGATTCGCTCATTCCTTAAGGGTCATCTGCATTCTACACTGCTTAGACCCATTCGTTTAGCACTTTGTCTCTCAATGTTTTTCCGCATACACTTCTTATAAACCTCATTCCTGCAGCATTTATAAGACTGACATGCCTCTGTTGCCCGACTCAAGTTAAGCTTCTATACAGAACAGTTGGCACAAATCACGACACAACAAATTCAAAAGATATGATGATACGCATGCACTACCATCTAGTTCAAGCTGCAATGGCGTCACGCCGAGAAAACATCAGATAAAATTGGTGTTTTATTCTTTAGATTTCTTGCTTGTCGTTTTTTCAGTACCTCCTCTACTACAACCAACCATCTGTTATGTTAAAACCTTGCGAGCGCTCTTTTTCTGCTTGAATATTAATTCAATCTACTGTTATTTAAAACACCCTAAAATTTCTAAGCAACCTCACGTCTTCTATGTTATTTTAAATCATAAAAGTTATCGATCAAAAAGCTCAATTTTCTTCCAATTGAAATGAATGCTGGTTTATAAAATTTTCTCAAGTATTTATACTATAATATTTTGCTCTGTTAGTCGCATTACAAATGCGTCGAATAAAGCAAACATCTGATATCAACTTTGCTTTACAAATTTGCTGAAATATGTTCTAACACCTGCAGCAAACACGTTATGGTACTTTGTAAAAGATTAAAATAAAATTGTCCTATGCAAATGCTTCGAAATATGTTTCCATCACAGCTGTACATACATTCATGACTTTTTTTAAAAGATAAGACCGTTTAACCACATGCTTTGTAAATAAACACTTGTAATGGGTTTGTTATCTATACCGAGAATATACCTGGCATTTTGTTTATTTTATAAAAGAAATCTTTCGATTTTTCGTATCAGCATTTATGTTCTCTATACATTTGTACAGATAATTCCCAAAAATTTTTATTTTAAGACTGTGTTCATTAATATTGTTCAATACCATCTTTAAAATGAAATAAAATCGCTCTACAACGCGGTCGCTGCAGTCTCCACACATTGTAGCTTGTTGTGCAAGCTGGTCATACGTTAGATTTTGAGGATGGCTGATATTGCGCATCGCACTACAGGTTGTACCACAATCCTACTAACCTACAATTATCGTTGAAACCGTCGAACCAATTGCGATCATACTACAGATTGTACGATAGATTGCTCGTTTGTAGGCCGTTTAACTTTTAATTAGTTAATTGAAAATGCGTAGGAGTTTGTACATTTTACACTACGTGCCCTATTTTAATAAATGATTATTTTCATGTTTGGAAAATTGTACAATTATTAAATATTTATTGTAGTTAAACGACTTACTTTACTGTAATTCGATAAATCGAGCTTCGTATCTTTGGGTGCTAGAAATATGCTTAAAAATTATTGCTATGCTGTAATGGGTTTACGTGAGTGTTATTGTGGGGCAGTTTTATAATACGTTCGTTAAACTAGATCCACTTTAATTTTCGAGCGTTGGTGTGTGTGGATTGAATGGGAATAACTATTATAAATTTAACCGGGCATATAAACAATGTTTATGCTGTTGTAGGTTTTTGAAACAATGCTTTCTTGCTGGTGATACAAAAATCTCACATTGTTGTTACAACATTTTTGTCTAGCTGTCGTTGTATGCTGGTTAAGTATAATGAGGTAAATACATTCCAGCTATCAATAACCCTTAACCCATAAGTATCTACGAAGTTTTACTTAAAAAATTTATAACTTTCCAGAAAGTAACGGAAAAACTTAATTTAAATACTTAGCGGTTGTTCATATGTGCACATATTTAATCGGAATCTTCCTCCAAATTTAACGAATAAACAACCAACACTTACGCGAAATTCCGTATTAAGTTTCTTTTCTAATAAGTCATTGATTATATGTGTAACGTGTTGCGGTAATTTTCGAAAGCTCAAAAAGTGAAGTTTACAAGTGGACTGTATAATTTAATTTAAGAGAGGTGAACAAGCACAAAATAATTAAATGTCTTTTAAACAAATCACTCAATCAAAGCGTTTACTATAGCACTTACCTGTGGTTGTTTACGATGTGGTTCCAATGCGGAAAAAAACTATGTAGCATCTAATTAACTCCACGTAGAATGTGTGAACACTATGCGGCGTAGTCGAACTCAGCATGTAACACGTTGAAAAAACTATATGCGGGTCATTAACAGCGGTTCCAACACACATTACATAACAAACTGTTTTCACTACGAAACGAGAACTCTTATTCATGCAGGACGTGCACAATCGATGCGGTCAATTCAAAAAACCTAACGAAACTTGTATAGTAGAAACCGCGAAAGAAGTCCTTACGTCATAGGTGTCTAACTTAATTCAAAACATACGTTTAAGATTATTTAAAAGCTTAACTAATATGTATGATAAAGATAGTAATACGATTTGTACGTGTTATAAATAAAGACATACGTGAACACGTTCATCTAGGAAAACGACAGAGAAGAGTATATGTCCGTATGTTTTGAACTTTTCTAACTAGTCTCTGCTAACGGGCATGATTTTACTAGGTCAGTGATCTATAATCGTCATATTTATTTTGTTGTACATAACCTCACTAGTTTGTTTTAATTACTTACTCCAGCTTTCACCGCTTTTATATTTACGTGCTTTTTTATTGTTTTTTCATTGAAATTAGGGAATATTAATTACAACAGTTCTTATTAGAACTAATAGCGGTATCATGTCTGCACAAAGAAGACATTGGGTTCACAAGCTCAACAATTCGTTTTAAATTTATTGGAATACTTCCAGCAAGAACAAAATAACGGTGGACCTCTAATTTCTTTAAATGCAGTACATGAGGTACAGTATATCATAAAATAATTTTTCATATTGTTAATAAGATCCATATTATTTTAGCGAGTTGCAAACGCATTGAAAATTGACATGCGTACCGTGAGTCGAATTAAAGCACGCTGTGAAAGAAATCCAATTTTGTATAGTTCTGGAAAGAAACGACCTCGAAAAAAATCCAAGACAGTCGACTTGCGTGAATGTGTAAAAATGAACATCAGGAATACTTTATAAGATATGTATGCCCAAAGTAAGTGATAATATTTTGTTCAATTACCTAAAAATACATTTTTCTTTATTATAGAGAAACGTTACAGTCTCAACCCTAAATGCTGAACTTCAGGAAAACAAAATTTTACTAAGCAATACAAGCTTAAATCGCACACTACATAACATTGGATTTAAGTTTAAGAAAGAAGACAATCGTCGTGCTTTAATTGAAAAACTATCCATCGTCGATGCAAGACTGAAATTTTTAAAAGCATATAACCGTAATATGCACTCGCAGATTAAACGAAATGTTGTCTTTATGGACGAAACATGGTTGTTTGCTAAAGGAAATCCAGGACGATCATGGCAAGATGATAACGTAAAAAGTGTTCGTAAACCAGAAGGTTATGATGGCAAACGCTTTGTAATTGTACAATGCTGGTTCTAACGCAGGATTTGTGAATAATGCTGGATTAATATTTGCATGAAAATCACAGAAAGATGATTATCACGATGAGATGAATGGTGAAACGTTTTTGAAATGGGTGGATAACCAACTAATAAACCACCTCGAAGAACCATCCTTAATTATTATGGATAATGCGTCCTATCATTCAACTTTAGCTGAAAAGATGCCATCATCATCGTGGAATAAGGATGCAATTAAACAGTGGCTTATAAATAATAACATACAATGTGATGAGCAAATGTTCAAATCTGAGCTGTTGGCATTGGCTAAGTCACATAACAAAAGCAAGCAGTATCAGGTACATCAGTTGCTACAATCCTGTGGGCATGACGTTTTGCGATTGCCATCTTACCAGTGCGAATTTAATGCGATTGAGATGGTGTGGGCAATTGCTAAGAAATATTATAACAAAAATATTGGTCGAGATGGTTATGGTGATGACAAAGTAGTTGCAATGTGGAAAGAATCTCTAAATCAGTGTACTGGAAATGTTTGGCAAGAGTGTATCCGTCACACAGATGCAATTATAAATAAGTGGTATAAAAGAGAAAAGCTACTCGATATAAGTGTGGACAACCTTATAATTCAAGTTGATGAAGACCCACAATCAAATTCTGAAAGTGGCGAAGATTAAATAAAATGATATTTACTATTGTTTACTCATTTTACTTGAAAATTCTTTCTCATTTCGATTGATGTAATTGTATTATTTTTACAACAAATTTGCAATTAAATATATACGAACTATTCCTCTTTTGATTTTTAATTATACGATAGCCAACATTCATTTCATGGGATGCGTTGTAAAAACCATCACGACATAACCTTACTTTTGGTATAAAATTATACCTTTTCTTAAAAATAGGAAATCTTTCTTAGTTTTTTTGTAAATGGTATATACTTTTTAAAGTTTTAAAAGAATTAATGAAAATTAAGTGTTTGGAGTGAAGACATCATTAATCATTTTATTAAAATGTCAGCAATACAAAATGTTAATTTTTCCATAAAGCACGGTTGCCAAAGTTATCGTACCCGAGAAAGATTTCAATACAGTTGCCGTAAATAATTTATATTGCAGTTATTGTACGTTTCTATTCAGATCAATATATGTAACTCAATTTATGAAAATGGGTTTTATTTTAAATGAATTCATTGAACTCGTAAAACAAGAGGACACTAATTTCAAAATAGTTAAAACAACTACCTCAATGAAAATAAAATATTATCGGCAACCATGCTTCGTTACGGTATGCAAATGTGCGAAGCTTGACGAACACTTCCGAATTCGAATATTTATTGTGTGTTTATGGAACTAGATGCTACATTGACTTTAAATTTTCAACTTAATTCATACGAATACAAGTTATGACGCAGACGACTTCTTTCGTGGTTTCGACTATAGAAACCTGGATTTTCCAATCGATACCCAGTTGTCGAAGGATGCGCGCTAGCAACCGCGCTCCGACACTCACGGCACTGGCTGTGTGCTATGATAAACTCAAGGATTTTCCACTCTAACTAAATTTTGAATACGCGCAACGGATTTAAAAATAAGCAACAAACTCAATGAGATAAAATTTAGCTTTAATTATTTTACATAAAAACGGAACAATAGGAATACAATTTTTTTGTAAACAGGAAAGTGAACTCTATGCAATTGAACATTCGTTATTAGGCGGTCGTATGTGTTTTCCTGACTGTCTTTTAATACAACCTAATTACGTAAAAAGCCTGCACAGCGTCATCGTTAGTGCCGGATAAAACATATGCTTTCTAGACTCTTTTTCCTAATACAGGAAAATCACATATTTCGAACAAATGGCCGTTAACCAATATGAGACAGCATATGTTTGTGTAAATGACTTTTGCATGTTGCACAATAATCACAATTATTGCATTGAAATGGACGTTCGTTAGTGTGCGACTTCATATGTTTCTGTAAATAAACTTTTTGTGAAGCGGCATAATTACACAATTTGCATGCAAATGGACGTTCGTTAGTGTGCGACTTCATATGTTTCTGTAAATAGACTTTTTGTGAAGCGGCATAATTACACAATTTGCATGCAAATGGACGCTCGTTAGTGTGCGATTTCATATGTCTTAATAAACTACCTTTCCCTAAGGCGGCATAATTACACAAATTACATTCGAATGGACGTTCGTTAGTGTGAGACTGCATATGTATTTTTAAACTATTTTTATGTGATGCGGCATAATAGCACAAATTGCATTCAAATGGACGTTCGTTAGTGTGCGTCGTCATATGTATCTTTAAACTGCTTTTAAGTGACGTAGCATAATTACATAAATTACAGGCGAATGGACGTTCGTTAGTGTGCGACATAATATGTATTTTTAAATTACCTTTTTGTAATGCGGCATAATTACACAATTTGCATGCGAATGGACGTTCGTTAGCGTGCAACTTCATATGTGCTTTTAAATTATGTTTCATTGATGCGGTATAATTACATAAACTGCATGCGAATGGACGTTCGTTAGTGTGCGATTTCATATGTCTTTGTAAAGTATCTTTCCTTGATGCGGCATAATTACACAAATTGCATTCGAATGGACGTTCGTTGGTGTGCGACTGTTTATGGCTTTTTAAGATACTTTTCCGTGATGCGGTATAATCACACAAATTGCATGTAAATGGACGTTTGTTAGTATGCGGCATCATGTGTATTTGTAAATATCCTTTCAGTGATGCGGCATTGTTACATAAATTATATACAAATGCATGCACATTAGCTAATATGCATCTGTGTATGTTAAAGTGCTTCTCTGAGATTCCGTATAATCATACAAATTGCATAAATATTCACGTTCGTTAGTATGCGACTGCATAGGTAAATGTAGAAGACTTTTGTGATGTTGCATTATCACTAAAATTGTATACAAATGTATGTTCGTCAAAACAAAAACACATATGAGTTCTTAACTTGCTCTTACTACATGCAGAATATGCGCCTACAAAGCATGCGAATAGCCGTTCGTTAGTAAGTGAGCAGATACGAATTTTTATGAAACCTTCATAGAGCAATCACTAAATACATAAATTATATAATAACGAACGTTCCTTAGCATGTGACCGAGCTATATATTGATAAATTACTGTCAATAGACGGTGTGGTGTTTAAGGGGGCAAACGTACACTTGCTAATAGGTCAGTTATTGCAAATGTACAATAAACACACAAATTCTTGTCTATATAAATAGCGTATTCCAATAATACTCTACTTTTGGAGGCGAATTGGTTCAATGTTTATAAAAACATTTCCTCTTAATACCAGGCATCTTCTCTTACATAACGATAAATTCTAGTGTTGTATATCTTATTGATATAACGATGTTTTATTAATTAGAAAATCAATAGTCGGAGTTACAGTGTTTATTGAATCAAAAAATAATTAATAATTAAATATGTACATCAGCACGGGCCCTCATTAGTAACTAACTAAAACTATATTCTTTGTTGTGGCAGCTCTGATTGAATATTAACACAATGTATCACAGATACACTCAGATTAGATAAACACAGCAAATGAAACTATAACTAAATATTCCAATATACAACATCTCCCTTTCAAAACAAGAAGTAATATATTTTTAAGAAATTTGTTAACAATGTAACCCACTGTAATATACAAAACGCAATATCCTAATGACTACTATTTTAAGTGATACTCTTTCGTCCATGCATGTTTTTTACTTATGCGACCTGATCTGGTTCTTTGTAAATTTATACGTTTGGAATGATCAGCTGTAGTTACAACAGAATGTTCAACTACATTTTCTTTTTCTCCCACGGCTACATCAGTATTTTCTTTACCTGATTCAATTATTTTATTTTCTATTTTCACAACGATTTAAGCTTGGTCTAAGATGAGTGCCAGTCCTACGCAATATATTGCCTTTATTATCTGCTACAAGATAAGATCTCGGTTCTGGGGTAGGGTTTATTACACGCCCTGGAACCCATATTTTCCCTCTATTTTTAATGACTACATTTTTATCCGGTTCAAATATACGTTCGGCATGCGATGCAATTTTATCATATGAGATGTATATTTATTTTGGGTGTTTCTAATTTTGATCGGAACATCTTCTTGAATATTAAGTTGTAATTTTTTCTCCGATATGGGTATTTTAGTACGTAATAAACGTGACATTAATAATTCGGAAGGTGAAGCTTTTAAGCTAGGTATTGGAATAGTTCGGTATTCAAGTAGTGCAATAAAAATTTCTTTTTTAGTTTCTATTGTTTTTCTTAATATTTGTTTTGGTATATGTACAGCTTTTCAGACATACCATTACTTTGTGGATAATTAGGACTTGATGTGATATGTTTAAAATTCTAGTCGTTTGAGAATTGTTCAAATTCATACCACCGAAATGATACATTATCAGATATAACACACTTTGGTATACCATGAGTTGAAAACTACTCTTTTAATTTCTCTATTATTTCAGTTGTTGTTTTATTAGCTAATTTCATTATACCGGCCCATTTAGAGTAATAGTCGATCGATACTAAGTAATCATTGTTTTGATATGTCAAGATATCTACACAAATTTTTTCAAACGGCAGCATAGGTACGTCATGAGGTAGTAGTGTATTTTTCCTATTAAAAGCTCTATATTTTTCACATATTCTACATTTATTTACTATGAGCTTAATGTGTTTTGACATTTCTGGCCAATAAGAGGTGTTTTTTTTCTCTCATTGTACTTTTAGTAATTTCCATATGACTTTCATGCAATAAATTTAATATAGTTTGTCTTAAACTATCTGGTACAACTATTCGACTTTGATAATAAACAATGCCATTTTCTACAGTTATGTCATATCTTAATCCATAATACGGTTTTACACTAGTTTCAACATACTTGTCACGTAATTCGTGGCAGTCCCTGTTCGGGCGCCAAAAATCTATGTTACGTTGGCTCGTAGCCGTGCGTAACACTAAGATATCATAGAAATGACCGGGCTCAATCGGAGAGTAGGGGGGGTCGTAGAAAGCAGACCAACATATAACGTACGGGGCTATAAGGAATTAGTAACAATACCTGAAAAAAAAAATTAGAATAGCAAACCTGCAATAAAAATAGTTAAGTAAACCTGAAAAAAAAAGAATGTAAAAGAATGTAAAAGAATGTAAAAGAAGGTGAAAACGTTTGGATAATCTATATAATATGACAATGATAAAAGCAGTACAAAAACTTTTAATAGAAAGTGAGGTATTGGGGAGTAGCAGAAACGTTTCCTCACACACCAATTTAACATCAATTATACAAAAATTTTTAACAAAAAATAAATAGATAAGCACAATTGATAAGTAATGCAGTGGTATTAGTTTTTTTTTTGTTTCTTAATAGCATGCAAGTCTATTGTAAAAGGTATCAGAACGACAAAGGATATTGCAAAACAACGGATAGATATTTAAAATAACAACAAGTATGAAATAGTGCACTTACAGAAAGTCCTGCAGTAACGCTTCCTTGCAATGGAAGTGTGGGATGTACGATGTTCGGCACTAACGAAGCACTTCACCCTTTATTGTGAGGGTGTTGATGGAACTTATTACACTTTACACTAATCACAAAAATTGTAGTAAAAATTTAGCATTTAGAATCACGGGCTTGCAAGGCACGATGTAATGCATGTCATCTGATAAGTTCTTGCATTAAAGTAACAGCAACGCGAGGTGTTTCATTTGCTACATATAGCAACAAAGAAAAATCCAATGCTTTGCATAACGAAAGTTTGCACGAGTAGTGATCTATTCTAGATTCTTTGGTAGTAGAAAATTCAGAACCACAGTATCAACTGTATTTACATGTGAATGAGTTACATATTTATAAGAAGCAACCTTTTTTTTTCATCTACTAAACCTGCTACACTGTATCATCATTTTTAGAAACACTCAAGCTTAAAACTGTATTTAGATAATCCAAAGTATGTACTGCTCTGATAACAAAAAAAAACAGGTAACGAAACGAGATCGCACACACACATTAATCCTAAAGAAAGAATCGGTCAAGTTTCACAAGTTCTACAACGTTTTTTTTTTCTGCACAAGAAAAACAACTACAAACACACTGAGTACGGCACGCGTATCACTACAACCAATGTTCCGTAAAAACAAACACGTGCGGTCGAGTTTAACAAGTTATCCACTTTTTTCCAACAGGAAACAACTAAAGATACAATTAGTAAGCACGCGTATCACTAAAAATACGTCAATCAGATGTTTCGTAAAATGTTTATTTCACCAGAAAACACACGTTCGTCTATACAGAGCACACTTTTTTTAAAAAAAAATCGAACTCTGCTCTCCAGTTAGTTCACAACTCAGCAATTTTAGAAACAACGAACAACTGCCAAACTCGTAATTTATAGGAACAAAGCGCAACTACCAACCACGCTAATCTGTCGATATAAAATCGTTGTTGCCCATAACATCTGAGCGCCTCTTATCTCGACTTCGATAATAGCATAAGTAACGAAATTTATACGACGAATAATTATTTATTTATTAATGTAAATCCAACTTTATGCAACCAGCTATTCAAAGCGATGTATTTTAAGTACGCTAGCAGAAAGGAGCGTAATATAATATAGAGAGATTATTCGTCAACGAGTTAATAAACAGAAAATGCAGAAATAGCAGTCACAGAAACGTATTTACGAATTGGGTATAGTGTAAAAATGTCGAGCTACAAAAATGCACGTTACATACTTTAAATCGGGCCACCCTTGTTTGTAATAGATCTTAATTTTGTTCAACTCATAATCGGCGTTGGTAGCCTTTTCAATATCATACTGAAACGAGCTACTACTACCGCGTTTCTTTAATTTAAAACAAGTAATAATAAAGGTCTTTATTACTCACTGTTCACAAGTCTAATTAACAGTATATGCCTTATTTGTAGATGTTTTCAGTCCACTTAACAATGAAGCACTATTACACTAATGAATTTACAAGCACTAATTTTTTCTTAAACTAACTTCTTTACCATAGGTCCATTAACAACACTAACACAACTATTTATTTATACACTTCTATTTATTTATGTATACTACAAGCTGCATGTACATTAGACACAGCATATAACATTTATGTATACTTCTAAAAGCTCAAACTACTATTACTTTACAACGTTATAATTTATATTAGACATTCTAGTATAAACTGCCTCCTGCATTTATTAGCGGCCTTATATATACTCTGAGTTAAAGATATGACTCATCCTCTGGTACTTACTAGAAGCTTCCCGGTCCATTGAGAATAAGTGGCGTTTTGTGCGTTTGATTGCTAGAAGGATTCTCGAATCCTGGAGACTATGCGGACCCTACAACGCTTGTGTGTTTGACGGGTTGCCTAATAGTAGCTCGCAACACTACCCCCTCTTAAAACCGTTACGTCTCGTAACTGTAAATACATTTTGACGCCAATTCGATGAATGATGACGGTATCGGAACCACCATACGCCACCATAAAGCTCTCAAAATCTACATTTGGCTCATGATTAATAACCTGTCGAACACCATTCTCATCATTCGAGCTTTCTTGATTGTTGCCAGCGTAGGATGTTAAACGGTCAAAGTGTACCACTTTCGGTTTACCACGGGGAGATCTTCTGATCCGGTACACTACATCATTAATCCTTTTCATCACTTCGTACGGGCCTTCCCATTGTCTTTGTAATTTTGGCGACAACCCACGTTTTCTCTGTAGATTATACAACCACACCAAATCTCCAGGTTGATAACCACCTTCTTGTGCTCTCGTGTCACATAGTGATTTCATTCGATCGCTTGCTGCCTGGATATTCTTTCGGAATTCTTTCGTGAATGCTATTTGATCGTTCACGAAGCTTACTAACGTAATCTTCACTTGCGATCTCTTCTCCAGGTTTAAATCCAAACTGAAGATCACATGGTAGCCGCAATTCACGTCCTAGCATTACGCAAGCGGGCGAGTACCCTGTGCTGTCATGTACCGAAAATCGGTACGCCAGTAGGAACAAATGTAAATATTGGTCCCAGTCTCGTTAGTGTTCGGAGACAACTTTGGCCAGGTACTTCCCCAACGTCCTGTTTATTCTTTCAACCATTCCATCCGATTGGGGATGAAGTGGCGTGGTTCTAGTCTTCCTGATTCCAAGATGCTTGCAGACATTTTGAAACAATGCTGATTCGAAGTTCCGACCTTGATCAGAGTGTAATTCCAATGGAACTCCAAAGCGACAAAACAACTTCTTTACTAGTACCTCTGCAACCGTCTCGGCTTCTTGGTTAGGTATAGCATATGCCTCCAGCCATTTGGTAAAATAATCCATTGCAACCAAGATGTATTTATTTCCTTTCTCTGATTCAGGAAACGGGCCAGCTATATCAATGGCTACCCTCTCAAAAAGATTCCCCACGTTATACTGTCTCATTGGGGCTTTCCGTTTTGTGACCGGGCCATTTGTAGAGGCACACAATCCACATTTCCGGCACCACTCCTTCACATCATCTTTGCAGTTCTCCCAATAGAATCTTTCTCTCACTCTATCGAGAGTTCTTTTCACGCCAAAATGCCCTCCGGAAATACCATCGTGCAAGTGCTGCAACACTTCCGGCACTCTGCTTCTCGGCACTATCACTTGAAGTCTCTCAGTGCCATCTTCAAATTCCAGGCGTCGTTTCAAGATTCTATTTTCCATCATCAAAAGAGTCCCACTGTGCCCAGTATGCCTTCAGGCTTCTACTTAAAATACTAATTTCTTCCCAAGCTGGTCGTTGTCCTCTATTTTTCCACTCAATAATACGTCCCAATTGTTACGTGCCACTGCACTTAAACATGTTTTTAGGTTAGTTTTTGATGTATGGAAAGTTCGCGCCATAATTTCAAATACGCGGTGCGCGGGAATTTTAAATGGACTAGGCGGTACTTCCGTACGTCATAGTAGTGAGTTTGCGCAGTGTGCGTATCCCTAGAGGGGTAGAGCAATACTAGACAAAGTGGTGAGAGGTTTGGGTGACGCTCGAAATCGTGGCTGTTTTCCTTTGATCTTCAAGTGAAATAGTCGTGCCGGGTATCGTGTCTTCTCTTACTATGTAGATTCCCTTGTCTTGCTTATCTTTGTTTGTCTTTCCCTAATTAACCTATTCCTGTCGTTCCACTACATTTAGGACTGATACGACCCCTGGAGCAGCCCACGACCGGATGTCCATGCTCAGCCAACACCACCGGAGCCCGGAGCAATACCTTCATTATCGACCCGGAAGGATGATAGGCGTACCTGGGGAAAGCCGGATATCTTATGGGAGTAATTTGTTTGTTAAAATTATTCGATTCTATCTTTCACTGTTTAATTTTTATATTTCCGATTATGGCGCAATATAAATTATCGGTGACGTCATGGTAGATGGCCGCGCCAAAATCTGTAAAAGGTTTGCGCTTTCCTCCGCTAGAGGCGTCACTCGCCTTATTCATTGCGCTTGCGCGATGTATTTTATGAACTTTGGTAACTGTATTACAGACTTTTAAGAACCATCTATCGCCATATAAATGTACCACCATCTAAGTGTAATACTTTGCAAACTGTTTTATCGACCATATAAACTTTCACCAATAAAAGTGTAATACAATTCGGCGTCATTCTCCTGGTCTTCTCGTATTCTTTCGAGTTGCCAAGTATCATCGGTTACCGTCATTCTATGGATGACACTTATTTTCTCTTCCATCTTGGAGCAATGATTGCAGTTTACTGGACAAGGTCTCCTTGACAAAGCGTCTGCATTCCGATGGCTACTTCCTACCCGATGTTCTGTGTCAAAGTCATATTCCTGCAACTGCTCTATCCACCTTGCAACTTGCCCTTCAGGATTTCGAAACTGCAGTAACCATTTCAGTGCAGCATGGTCTGTTGTCAACAGGAATTTACGGCCGTATAAGTACTTATAAAAGTGCTCTACGGATTTGACGACGGCCAACAGCACCCTTCTTGTCAAACAATAGTTCCTTTCTGGCCGCGACAAGACCTTGCTGAAATATCCAATAACTTTTTCTTGTCCGTCCTGCGCTTGAGAAAGAACGCCTTCTATAGCTGTGTTACTGGCATCGGTATCCAACACCGTGGATAACTCAAAATTGGTGCTGTAACCAGCAGACGTTTCAGTTGTTCAAATGCACTGTGGCAGTCGTCATTCCAATCATATTCTTGTCTATCTTCGGTTAATTTTGTTAACGGTTTGGCAATGTTCGCAAACCCAAGTATAAAGCGTCGGTAATATGTGCACAATCCTAGAAAACTGCGTAGTTGGTGCATATCTACTGGTGTAGGCCACTCTTGTACCGCTTTTATTTTGTCAGGGTCAGCTCTTATTCCGGTCTCCGAAACGACATGTCTTAGGTATTTCACCTCTTTTCCAAACAGGTGACACTTCTTGGGGCTCAATGTAAGGTTTGCCCCCCGTAATCTTTAGAATATCTCCTTTAGGTTCTTAAGGTGTTCTTCAAAAGACCGGCCTAACACTATCACGTCGTCTAGGTACACCAGACAAGTCTTCCAAGACAGTCCACGCAGTATCGACTCCATCAACCGTTCAAAAGTAGCAGGGGCATTGCATAATCCAAATGGCATGACCTTGAACTGCCATAATCCAGTTCCAATTGTAAACGCAGTCTTTTCTTTATCGTTTGGCTCCAAGTCTACCTGCCAGTATCCACTTTTCAAGTCCAAGGTCGAAAACCATTTAGATCCGGATAGAGTATCCAAGGTGTCATCAATTCTAGGCAAAGGATAGCTGTCTTTCTTTGTCACATTGTTAAGCCGCCGGTAGTCTACACAAAACCTTGTCGACCCGTCCTTTTTCTTGACAAGCACTACCGGGGATGCCCATGGACTATTCGAGGGTTCAATCACTCCCTGTTCTTCCATATCGGTGATAATTTGCTCGGCTTCCTTACGTTTTGCCAAAGGAAGCCGCCTGGGGTGTTGTCTTATCGGTTGCGCATCTCCAGTATTGATCTTGTGTTGCACAACATTCGTCCTTCCTTTCTCACTATCATCCAGTGCAAACACACCTCGATATCGTCCGACCAGCTCTTTGACCGTGCCCAGTTGGTCGCCGTTTAATCCTTGACACGAAGGTATTAACATATCCAGCAATTTCTGTGAGCAACCGTTGGCTGGTTTATCTTTCGTGTCGTCCACACAACGTTTAATATGGCATACTGGAATGCAACTTCCCACAATCGTGTGCTTCTTCAGGGTCACCGTATGCGGATTAATGTTCAGCACCCTTACTGGTACCATATTTCGAAACTTTACCAGCGTTCTTCCAATCAGTAATCCCTCCTGACCCATTCTCGATTCAGTTGCTTCCATCATGCATACTTGTCCTTCCCGGAGCGTAACATCCGGGCGTCCCATTACTATCACTTCCGCCTTCTCGGGTATTTTCATATCGCAAATCATTCAAACTTGCATCGTCTGGTTACTCGTACCTTGAAGTGGAATCTCATCATCATCTATCCGAAGCACATTTTCTTTCATGTTTACATGAAACCCATATTCTCTCATGAGATCCATTCCCAAGATCACTTCTTCTGTAATTTCAGCTACCAACACCCGATGATTAATTAGTTTGTCTCCAATTGCCAACGTAACGGCAGTCTCTCCGTGAGTACAAATTTTTCTCACCACTTGCCGTTCGGAGACACACCGATACAGGTAGCACTTTTCCACGACCAACTAAATCTGGTCTCACAATAGTCCTTGTCGCTCCTGTATCCACGAGTAATCGGACAATCCTACCATTAATTCTACCATCAATATAAATGCTGTCCAGACTTTCCATTGACGATGCAGCACGGATGATAATCTCCGGAGCACTACGCTGTGCTGTCGACGTTCGCCCCTTACATTGACCTGCTTTAACTCAACCGGTTGTTTCTTTGGTTGAGTACAGCGTCTCTGCATATGACCAACTTCACCGCAGCTCCAGCATCGCAGACGCCATCTCCGCGGTCGTAATCTTTTCAGCCTTTCCGCTTTTCGCTTTTCAAACACACGGTTTATTATTTCATCTATGCTGTTCTGCGATTGCTCAGGTTCTTCTAATGCAGACCGAACTTTGTGACTCATCCTGTGTAACGTCTGCTTAGCTGCTTCAAATTCAAGCGCATGAGCCAGTGCGTCATCTAACATTTTTGGCCGAGCTAATCTTAGCGCTTGCTGTATTTCACTGTCTTTAATGCCATCCACAAATGTTTGAACAGCCAGTTGTTCGAGGAAACTATCTAGTGCCGTTGGGTATGCCAATCTAACTAATCTGGCGATGTCAGCTTCGAATTCTTGCAGGCTTTCACTTGTCTTTTGCAAGCGGTTCCTAACTTGTGCGTGGTAAACCTGTTGAAGGTGAGCGTCTCCATATCTCATCTCAATCTTCGATGTTAAGAGACCGTAATCATTCTGCTGGTGATCAGGAATCGTTTGTAAGATGTTAAGAGCTTCCCCCCGTAGGGCCACTATTAAGGAGATAGCCTTCTCTTTGTTGCACCAACCGTTGGCTATTGCTGCAGCTTCAAATTGTTTCAAATATGTGGGCCAAGGTGTTTTGCCATCGAATGTGGGTGGTTTCACTTTAAATTTAGACGGTATGGACTCGCTTCTTTCCATGGTTCTTATTTCTGGAATGTTCTCATTTACAACTTGATTTGCTATTTCAAGTGGCCGTGTTGTTAGTGAAATCACCTGTTCTTGCAGCCTCATCATATCTTCTTCCATTTTTACCAATTTACTGTCCAGCTTTTGCTCAACTGTTCAGTGAAATCTGCTTTCAATGCAATGGAGCTTTCCATTAATCTTTGTTCTAACGTGGCTGTATTTTCACTTAACTTTTCTATTTTCTCAGCATTTTCACTAAGTGTCACTTCCATACCGTATTTAAACTCTTTAAGAGTCGATTCCAGTTCAACTGACCCCACTAAATTTTCACTGAGTGTCACTTGCATTTCGGATTTAAAATCCTTAAGTAAGTTCATTAAACTTTCTGCTTCCATTTTACTTTGATTTCTTGTAACTGGCATATACAAACTACTTAAATGTCTTTAGACTTGTGTTTTAAATTAATCACTATATACCCCGCACTGACACCAGTGAAACGAGCTACTACTACCGCGTTTCTGTAATTTAAAACAAGTAATAGTAAAGGTCTTTATTACTCACTGTTCACAAGTCTAATTAACAGTATATGCCTTATTTATAGATGTTTTCAGTCCAATTAACAATGAAGCACTATCATGTTATTTATAAACACTAATATCTTCTTAAACTAAATCCGTAACCATAAGTCTTCTTAATAACACCAACACTACTATAATTTATTGATTACCCTTCTGTCTATTTAAGCAATATGCACGTTCACATAACACAAATTTATATTTACTGTAGGACCTTCAAAATGTAATGCCAACTAACTATACACGTTATGATTTATGTACATTTTGATATAGACTAACTAATGTACACTCATCACCGATCTTATATATATATATATATATATATATATATATATATATATATTTATATATATTATAAAAGGGAGAGGGAGAGAACTGGAGTACAGATGGTTTTTATATATACTGTAATACAAGACTCAAGTTTAATCAAAACAATTAGTGAGGTGAGAAACGATGCTAATTGGCAAAATGCTTTATCTTCGAGTGAATATTACTTTGTAGATCAATAATTATACTTGTCCAGAAGGTGTTTGACTTTTAATTTAGAAATAAAATTAGTAGCAGTCACATGTAAAATTAAACGAGGGTGAAACATATAAAAAGGTTGTCTAAATATGCTTTTTAACATTAGTGATTATTATTATACAATGCAATATTTGTTTGTACCAATCAAAAGGCCATGTAAATTTAGGGAAGACTAAGCTACGGTGGTTTTGAATGTACAATTATGATTTAAAAATTTTTGATTTATATAAAAGTAAAATAGTAGGTAAGGTGTTGGTTGCTAGGTTACGATAGGTGTTATGGTTATTGATTTTTCTTTGATATATATGATTGTTGTTTATTATTTTGGAATGGTATGAATATATTTTTTTAAATGATGAAAAGCTGTTGAATAAAATACTACTTGTGTTGGAGACCTGTGGTTTTATTCCTAAAAATAAAATTATTAATAAAGTGATTAAAGGTCAAATGTTAAACAAACTTAGAGTACTTACAATATTTCAAAGTAAATATAAAGGTGTCTAACCAAAATCTGAAGATACTAGGAGCAAGCCGTTTTGGTGTAAAAGTTAGCAGAGCAACGAGGCATAGAGAGGATACACTTAGAGCTAGAAGAAAACACTGCTGGTATCATTTGTATTGGTACAAGTCTGGAAGGTGAAGCAGCATACCGTACACGTATTCCTTAGTATCGATTTAAATAATTCATTCATTCTTAAAACCATCTAAAAATTAACCAAATATTAAAACAAACAATATTGTTATTAGGTAACTGCGCTGAGATCTTGTAGGTGCACTGCATTAATTTAAAGAAGCACAAACACACAAATCTGGATATTAAGGTATTGTTTCAAGTTTATTAATAAAATATTAATTCTTCAAAATTAAGATAAAGCATTTAATTCAATGAGCATTGTTTTCACTGAAATTTATTTGACAACGGTAACACAGCTTAGAGGTATCTGCATTACCATCTACAGTTGTCTTACATTTGTAAAATATTAGATTGGGCCAACAGAGAAAGAGGGTGCCAGGTGTTGGTTTCATACATATTTGTATGCGAGCTTATTTGAATATAGAACCCAGTTCAAATAAGTTCTATTCAAAACAAAACAAAGATTAACCCTGAAATTAAGAAATATCAGTTCTGTAGCCGAGGTATATTTGGTATTAATTAGCAACACCAATATATAAAGCTGCACACAACCAATATCTGAAGTGTTTTTTTTTAAATTGCTTAACAATAAAGTTTCTTTTTATAAAAAGAGATTAACGTGCTCTTAAATAAAAAGTGACACCCGATAGTGGGGCTGAAAGTTTGCAACATATATGGCGCCCAAGCTGTGGGACTAGTATAAGTAAATAACTTCGCAACAAAATAATATATATATATATATATATATATATATATATATATAAAACAAAATATATTTAATC
Organism: Platerodrilus igneus; assembly: GCA_036346225.1. NCBI lineage: Eukaryota > Metazoa > Arthropoda > Insecta > Coleoptera > Lycidae > Platerodrilus > Platerodrilus igneus. The sequence continues at coordinate 5,846,545 of JARFIW010000318.1, read as the reverse complement.
AAATTCTTGTGCTAACTGCATCTCTAATGTGCATGTTGCATTCCGTTTTATAATTGGTAAATCTTTAGTATAAATTGTTGTATCAATTTCAACTTCCAACTTACTTCTTTTTTCAGAAACATTTCCCATAGTAAATTGTTCAGTATTTTCATTATCTATGTTTTCTTCATTATTATCTGCTTTATCAACTTTAACTGACAATGGTTCTTTATCATTATAATCTGATTCTGTGTTAGAAGTATCAGATCCTGATGCTTGATCACTCACAATATTCTCTTTGATGTTTGTGTGTTTATTCCCTAAAATTGTATTGATAGTATTCTCTTCTGAACATTGCAAGTTGTCAGAACTTTGTATATCTTCAACTTTGTATTCATAATTTAATGAAACGTTAGTGTTTCCAAAATTATATGATTGGTTTAATATTTTATCTTCAATATTTGATGCATCAGTTTCAATTTGATTTTCATCTGTAGTCATGACTTTTCTATGTTCAACATCTACTTTGTCTGAATTGCAATTAACTTTCATTTTATGCGGTTCGTTTTCATGTATTTCCATAATGTTAGAGAACACAACATCATTTATTGTATTTGTACTATTTGTAGTGGACGGTTCTACTTCATCTGGTTTATCGTTTTCCATATCTTTCGAAACACCATCGATTTCTAATTGCTTTGGCGTTATTTCTCTGATATCTGGTGATTCTATGTTTTCACTGGTATTAGTTTAAAAAATTATCTGAAACCCTTTCTCACGTTCATTAATTGCATTATAACTTTTTATAAACTTTTCCATCTCATCTTGATATTGTTTGTTGTATTTCTCAGTGTACATTTTTAATTCATCTGTAAATTGTTTCATTTCAGTTCTTATAGCAGATATGCTGTTGGTCATAATCAATGCGTTGTTTTCTTCTTCTTCTTCTACTTCTTCTTCGTCTGCTTCATTTACTTCTAGTTTATTAGTTGGACCTTCCTTTTTTAGAAGATCGATTGGCTTTGTCATTCGCAAAACGTTTGTTATCATTGGAACCTTATATTCTTCTTTTTCTTTACTGTAGCGCTGATAATTTTTCTGTTCCTCTTCTCCAGCTTCGTCTTTTGTTTCACACTCAAATATTCTTTTTTCTCGAGGAAGAAGAAATACTTTGTTTTCAGTTTTTGGTTTAAATTGCCATGTTAGTAGCTCTCTAATTTGGTTGACAGAGCACTGGCTTTCACCTATACTTATGGTATTAACAGGAGATTGTATTTGTTCTTGAGCAATATCTATTTTATCTAATTGTTCATAGAATGGAGTTTCAGAATCATCGATGCCTTCTGAATCATCTGAACTACTGTTTTCTAAAATAGTTGAAGAAGCTGCTGCTACTTTAAAATTGTTTCCTGTTGGGTTATTGTCTGTTTGTGTACTAACAAAAACGTTGAAAGCATTACAGTCTTTACTTTTATTAACAATACCTGTGCATATTTTAGGTGTTGAAAAGATTTCACCCGTTTGTGTGGTCACTGAATAAATTTTGACTGATTGCATAGGTTTAGATTCGACTTGATCGTCTTGGATATCTACTTCAATTTTTCCAAAGCATCTGTTATTGTTTGTATCTGCTCAGATGTATTATCGTTATTATTTAAATTATATTTCTGCAACTGAACCGGATACTCGTTTGAATCTAAAACTTTTTTGACAACTGATGCTGTGGTCATGTAAGTGACAGAGTTATTATATGTTTGTACAACTAAATCTTCATCATTTATGTCTTTTTGTTCAATAGCTGGGAAATATTTATTTACATCGCTCTCAAGGTAAGTTTTGCTTTCTATTTTTGAACCTGTTGCATCACTTCCTTTAATATGAGTACACGATTTGGTTGCTTCTTCAATATTCTGGTGATAACATCCATTTCGAATGGACTTGCACCTTGCCAAAGTTCTAAATTACTAGAACAGATGAAATGGCCTGCGTGTTCTAATGAGCTAAAGAGCCAAACTACAGGTCCAACCAAAGTAGTAGGGTCGTTAGTGAGGAACCAGACGACTAAGACAGGTCCCCGAAAGAGAGCAGCGGCTCTTTCGGTACTTAGATTGGCAGAGACCATAGGGGTCGGTATGGCAGTCTAAGACACAATACCGCGATGTGGAAGGCAACGGGAAACTACCACATTATCTCCCAAGTACACGGCGTACTTAAATTGTAACAAACATTATGGCATTCTCTGGGGTAAAAGATTCAGGAGTTAAAATAGTCCCCCATTCGGATCTCCGGGAGGGGACTACTTCTGAAGATGCGATCGGAAAGTTGAAAATAAGAGTCGGGAACATTCTGCGAGTCGGAGAGAGAACCTAAAAATCGAAATGAATAGGTTATCACTAGACATAGTAGGGATCAGCGAAGTTTGGTGGCCAGAGTCGGAGGATTTTTGGAGTGGAGACTTCAGGGTAATTCATACTGGAGCAGAGGAAGGAAATTTGGGTGTGGGGATAGTTATGCGGAAAAAGATAGAATACTGTGTAGAAAATTACTTACAAAAAAACGATGGTTAGATTAGAATCTAAACCGGTAAACACAGTAATAATACAAGTATACATGCCCACCTGTTCGGTCTTTTTTATTATTTTATTAAGTTTAATTTGAAAACGACTCGCTCCTGTATCCTATTAATGTAGACATTGGAAATATGCATCCCGAATACCTCACTCCTTTTATCACGAAGGTTACGCGCGATCAGGTTTGAACAGGTAGAAACTTGTTTTCGACGTGCCTGCACCCCTAAATAGAGTGTAAGAAGAGCAGTCGTAGTTAATCGTTCGAAACGGTAAGACGTTATTAAAGCAACATACAATTCGGTATGTTTTCGAAGCTCGTATTATGGTTCGTTATATAAAACATTAATAATCGTGTAGTGTTCGGAATGAAGGGTGTAATTACACAAGTGCTATTTATGGCCATAATAGTGCGAACTTTGTAAGTTATAACCAAACTTGTCGTTCAATGGATATTTCGTCTCGGCTTGCAGAGAAAGCATTACTACATCATAAAAATACAGTCCATTAATTCGTTGGTTATTAATCGTTGGACCAGCAAACTTCGTCCTTCGATAGTATCTCCAGGTATGTAGATTGCTATATTCTAGCTACAACCTCATAGGTACGTCCACCACCTCTAGCTACAGTGACGAAGAGGTAGAAGCTATCTACAAAGATATCGAAGACATATTAAGATACGTATAAGGACATGAAAATTTAATAATTACGGGGGATTTTAATGCCGTAGTAGGTGAGGGTAGGGAAGGAGCGGTAATAGGTTTATTTGGTTTAGGCACGAGAAACGACAGGGGAAATAGACTGGTAGAATTTTGGGACAAGAACAATTTAATTATCACAAACACATTATTTCAACATCATGCTAGAAGAAGGTATACGTGGAAGATGCCAGGAGATATAGGAAGATATCAAATAGATTACATGCTTGTTAGACAACGGTTTAGGAATCAAGTAAAAGACTGTAGAAGCTATCCAGAAGCAGATATAGATACTGACCACAACATCGTAATTATGAAGGCCGCACTTAAATTTAAAAATTTGAAAAAAAGAAACGGAAAAAAGCACTTGGACCTACAGAAACTAAAAGAGAAAGATATCCAAGAAAGATTCGAAAAAAGGTCAAATGAATTGCTCAAAGATATCGGGAAAATATCTGATACTAAGGAAGTATAAACAGAATGGAATAACATTAAATCCAGCCTCGACATTGCGGCCAGAGATATTCTGGGATATACACAAAAAGAAAATAAGAAACCATGGATAACAAAGGATATCCTGAATTTAATAGAAGAAAGACGAAATACAAAATTAAATCAGACGAAACAGGAAAACAGAGATACAAAGCCATAAAATGGGAAATTATTCGAAAATGCAGGAAAGCTAAAGAACGATGGATTGACGAAAATTGCTAAGAGGTATAAACTAAGATGGAAATAGGAAAGACAGACGAAGCATACAAATTAATTATAATCAATTTTAGGGATATAGAACCGTATAGCAAAAATATAAGGGACGCACAAGGAAACGTCATTATAGAAAATGTAGAGAAAGTAGGTAGATGGCAAGAATATGTAGGGAATTTATATGCAGGATAGGAACTAACTGCATTAGAACAGGAATCAGACATTGAAAAATGATGACTTGGGATATCCTATACTTAGAGATGAGTTTGAATTAGCAGTAAAGGGTCTGAAAAATGGTAAGGCGCTGGGTACAGATAAGGTGCAAGCAGAAACTCTAAAAGCCGCTGGACAAGCAGTAACAGAACATCTCTTCCAACTTGTAAGCTATATGTATGAGACAGGCGAGATACCTAAAGATTTCAAACGCAGCATCATAGTAACTATACCAAAAAAAAAGGAGCAAATAGATGTGAAAATATTCGAACAATAAGTTTGACAGCACACGTGTCAAAAATATTAACTAGAATTGTGCAAAGACGAATGGAAACGGGCGGAAGAAATACTAGGAGAAGACCAATTTGGGTTTAGGCGAAACAGGGGAACACGGGAGGCTATTTTAGCTCTGAGAGTGATAATGGAGAAAACAATAGAAAAAGGTGAAAGCGTGTATATAGATATGGAAAAAGCATTCGACAATGTAAATTGGAAAAAAATGTTTGAAATACTCAAAAAGATTGGAATGAGTTATAGGGATAGACGAATAGTACATAGCTTATACAAAGAGCAAACAGCAGTAATAGAATTAGAGCAGGAACGTAGAGAAGTAAACACTAGGAAAGGGGTGAGACAGGGATGTGCCCTATCCCCATTGATTTTTAACTTGTACATAGAAGAGGCAATTAATATTGTCAAATGCAGAAAGACATTTGGAATTACTATGCAGGGACAAAAAATTGATATGCTTAGATTTGCAGATGACATAGCGGTATTAGCGTCTAGCAAGGAAGAGTTAGAAACAGCTCTTAATGAAATGGAAACGGTTCTAACAGAGAGATACGGTATGAAAATTAACAAAACTAAAACTAAAGTTCTAGTATGCAAAGGTGGGGAAAATAAATCAAAAACAGGAATACAAGTATGTAACACGAACTTACAAGAGGTTAAGGATTTCTGCTACCTAGGAAGCCAAATAACGCAAGATGGAAAAAGCACAAAAGATATAAAACAAAGATTAGCACAAGGTCGTGCTATATTTAACAAGAAAAAGGAACTACTGTGCTCAAAGGCCAGAAACATAGAAACAAGGAAAAGATTGCTTAAAACATATGTGTGGAGCACAGCACTGTACGGCTGTGAAGCCTGGACAATAGGAGAAGCAGACAAGAAAAGTGTAGAATCCTTTGAAATGTTGGGCTACAGACGTATGATGAAGATATCATGGACAGACAAAGTTAAGAACGAAGAGGTACTAAAAATGGTAGGGGCAGAAAGAAATATGTGGAAAACGGTAAAAAAAATAGGAGAGATAGGATGATAGGCCACACACTACGGCATGAGGGAATAGTGTGGAATATATTAGAAGCAGAGATAGGAAAAAAGAGAAGAAGAAGCAGACCTGGGCTGGACTACTGCACACAGATAGTAAAAGATGTAGGCTGTAGGGGTTTCAGGGAGATGTGTAGGCTAGCCCAGAATAGAAATCAATGGAGGTACGCATCCAACCAACCCCACGATGGATAAACGAATGACGCAAAAATAACTGTGCTTAAACATGATGATTATTATAAGTAACTACAAGAATTGGCTGGGCAATATTCTCGAATAATGTTAAATGTGTGAAAGGATTTACTGGAAAACCATTATTTCGGCAAATGTCTAAGTGTTGGGGGATCTTGGTAGCCACAGGTTGCTTAACCCCCTACGCTGAATCTCGGTGAAATAGGTTATAAAATTAGAAAACAATAGAAGGGAAACGAGCTGTATACACATGCTGTGTGAGAATTTCAGGGAACAATGTAGGCTAGCTCAGAATATCAATAAGTGCAGGTACGTGTCCAACCAGTTTTGAGACGGAAAACCTCATGACGAAAAAATAAGCGCAGATAAATCTGATGATTAGTATAAACAACTAGTTGTTGGTTGCGAAATATCTGCAACTAATGTTGACTGTGCGAAAAGATACATTGGAAAATATATTAAATCGGTAAATGGTTAAATGTTGGGGAAACTTGGCAGCCACAGGCTGCTTACCTCCCTTCACAACCACTGAAGGTCGGAGAAATAGGGTATAACTGTAAAACAATAGAAGGTGGCCGAACTGCATCTAACAAGAAAGAACATCGCCTATGAGAAAAGACAATAAACATAGAACAAGAAGAAAATTGATAAAAGCATATGTGTGGAGCACAGCACAGTATGCCTATGAAATACGGGCAGTCTGAAACGCAGACAGAAAAACGGTAGCAGCCTTTTGAAATGCTGTGCTCAGATGTATGAGGTCGATAGCATGGACAGACAAAGATAATAACAAATAGGTTATAGAAATAGTAGGGGAACAAGGATATCTGGGGAAAAAGGGAAATAGAAGGAAGGAATACGTTTTAAGGCATTTTTGGGGAATAGTATGAGATATATTACAAGCAGAGATAGGAAAAAAGAGGTAGATGTAGACCTAGATCAGATAGTGATAGATGCAGACTGTGCAAATTTCAGGGAAATCTGTAGGTTAGTTCAGAATAGGAAACAATGATAGTACGCGTCTAACCAGTTCCAGGACTGAAGACCTAATGATGATGATGATATACATACATATTACTGTGGATTAGTAACCTCAGATAGGTGTATATAAACCAAACATTTATTTATTTGTAAGGACCCTATACATAGAAATCGATATACAATTTAAAACGCTTCAATATAATTAAATAGGGATAAGATTGGGTAAGATAATGTAGATTTAATTTTTATACGTTAATTTAGAACAACGATAACAATCAATTATGAATAAGATCGCTGGCAAGGTCACAAATCGTGTACAAACATTATTATTATAAAAGCTTTTCAGATTGGATGTAGTGTAAAAATCAATAATTTAAGCAAGTTTCATTTCTTAACGTAGCATAAGCTAAAACATTCGTGGAACTTTACAAGGTATGATATTTGAAAACAAACTGCAACGGTAAAGAATTTAAAAAAAAAACGTACTATAGATAAACCATTCCTATAAAGCTTCTATACGTTGAGAATATAGTTCTAGGTAAAATTGAAAAACTGAACTGAAAACAGAAGGGTAAAAGCAACAGTCGTATACTTGTTGAAAACAGATCGGTAAAATTAGACGAGAGACGATATTTAGCATGTAACAGAAACAAATAGAAGATATTATATGAATAAGTGATAATGACTTTCAAACGTATGTAATACGAGTATATTTTAAAAGCCAATAAGCAGTATAATTACATAAATTGCATGCAAATGGACGTTTGTTAATGTGCGACATCATATGCATTTTTAAACCACCTTTATGTGGTGCAGCATAATTACATAAATTGCATGGAAATAGACGTTCGTTGGTATGCAACTGTATATGACTTTTTAAAAGTTCTTTCCCGTGATGCCGTATAATCACACAAATTGCATGTAAATGGATGTTTGTTAGTATGCGGCATCATTTGTCTTTTTTAATAAGTTTTCAGTAATAGCATAGTAGCATAGTTACATAAATTGCATACAGATTGACTTAGTTAGTATACAACTGTATATGTTAAAGTACTTTTCTGAGATTCTGTATAATCACACAAATTGCATTAGTATTCACATCGGTAATCTGTGACTGTATAAGCAAATGTAAAAGATTTCTGTGATGCGGTATAATCAATATAATACGAATTATATTCGTCAAAATGGAAACGCAAATGGATTCTTAACTTGCCTCTACAACATGAAGAGTAAGCACATAAAAAGCATGCCTATGGCCGTTCGTCAGTATGTGAGCATGTACAAACTTTCATGAAACCTTTAGAGGGAACAATAATTACATAAATTATATGACAACAAACGTGCCTTAGCATGTGATCGTGTTATATATTGATTGTTACTTTTCTGCATTTTAACGGAGAGTGGTTGAGGGTGAGAACACACATCTTAATAGGGCAATTATTGGCAATGTACAATAAACACATAAATCTCCTGTCTATACAAATAGCGTATTCCAATAATACTCTACTTTTGGAGGGGAGTTGGTTTATAAAGGTTTATAATGGCATTTCCTCTTAATGTCAGACATTATCTCTTACTAAACGATAAATTCTACTAGACACTTTTTACTTCAAATATTAGTTTTCGATCGTGTTGTTCACGTGAGCTTGTTAAAAGAGTTAAATAGAAAGAATTCATTTGATTTAATTTTAAATACTTTTCCGTAACTATGTACATATTAATTTACCTTAACGTATACTTAAAACTTAAACAATGAATGCACTTGTGGATGATTCATAGAATTGGTTGATTTATAATCTCCACATGGTTTTAGAGTAAACAGAGGAGTTTAAGTTTACAAATGCGCTAGTAGAATAATTATAGGAAGTCACCTGCTTTTTATACATGAACCACACCCACACATGTGATCACTTGCTTTCGTGCTTTTAGCTCAAATTATTTAAAATCGAATGGTTGTTAGAGAATAAAATTGAGATTTTTTTCTGTGGCAATAATTAATGAAAAAAAGGTTTAATATCGAATAAACGTCTAGTTCATAGTTATGCATCCCACACTACGTCGTGTTAGTTGGGTTGCCGGAACTGTAAGCGTTTCATTTAAAAATGTCAAACAATCCACAAATGATGTGTAGGTAAATTTGATAAGCGTTAATATTAGTGGTAATTCAGATTCTGGTTTATCTGACGATGATGATGCTGATGATTTTCGTTTTAAGTTGTTAGAGTAGTTTGTATGTATGTGGTATTATTTTATTTGATACAAATAGCTGGTTATGGATCCACTGATTAGGTAGATTTCTGAATAACGATGAATCAGTCACCAATCACGGTATTCTCCTTCGTGGTAACCAAACCTAGCACCTTCCTCTGGGGGGAAATGCAGGATATAGTTCTAGACTACTACACTACTTTTACTCCCCGCACCATCCCTCGATTCCTACACATTTCCTTTACCTCCGCAACATTCATACATTGCTTTTGGCATGTTCTTTTATTTCTCAGACTTCTCACCTGTCCTTCTTTCTGTAACTTCTTTACTACATCCTACCATTTTTTACGCGGTCGCCCTGATGCAATTCAACCAGTCATCTTACTTGCATATATACTGTTGGTAAGTCTATCCTCATTCATTCTTTCTACAGGTTTAATCTAAGAGTACTTCGCTCGCTTCACTCCCTAAGGGTCATCTGCATTCCACACTGCTTAAACCCATTCGTTTAGCACTTTGTCTCTCAATGTGTTTCCGCATACACTTCTTATAAACCTCATTCCTGCAGCGTTTATGACTGACATGCCTCTGTTGCCCGACTCAAATTAAGCTTCCATTCTGAACAGTTGGCACAAATCACGACACAACAAACTCAGAAGATATGATACGCATGCACTTCCACCTAGTTCAAGCTGCAATGGCGTCACGCCGAGAGAACATCAGTTGAAACTGGTGTTTTATTCTTCAGATTTCTTACTTGTCGTTTTTTTCAGAACCTCCTCTATTATAACCAACCATCTGTTACGTTAAAACCTTGCGAGCGCTCTTTTTCTGCATGAATATTAATTCAAACTACTGTTATTTAAAACACCCTAAAGTTTCTAAACAACCTCACGCTTTCTATGTTATTTTAAATCATAAAAGTTATCGATCAACACGCTCAATTTCCTTCAAATTGAAATGAGTGCTGGTTTATAAAATTTCCTCAAGTATTTATTCTATTATATTTTGCTCTGTTAGTCACATTATAAATGCGTCGAATAAAGCAAACATCTGCTATCAAACTTTGCTTTACAAATTTGCTGAAATATATTCTAACACCTGCAGCAAACACGTTATGGTTCCTTGTAAAAGATTAAATTAAAATTGTCTTATACAAATGCTTCGAAATACGTTGCAACCACAGCTGTACATACATTCATGACTTTCTTTAAAAGATAAGACCGTTTAACCACCTGCCTTGTAAATGAACACTTATATGGATTTGTTATCTATACCAAGAATATACCTGGCATTTTGTTTATTTTATAGGAGAAATCTTTCGATTTTTCGTCTCAGCACTTATGTTCTCCATACATTTGTACACACAATTCCCAAAATTTTTTATTTTAAGACTATGTGTTCTATACCATCTTTAAAATGTAATAAAATCGCTCTACCACACGGTCGTTGCAGTCTCCACACATTGTAGCTTGTTCCGCAAGCTGGTCGTACGTTAGATTTTGAGGATGGCTGATATTGCGCATCGCACTACAGGTCGTACCACAATCCTACTAACCTACAATTATCGTTGAAACCGTTGAACCAATTGCAATCATGCAACAGATTGTACGATAGATTGCTCGTTTGTAGGCCGTTTACTTTTAATTAATTAATTGAAAATGCGTAGGAGTTTGTACATTTTACACTATGTATTCTATTTTAATAAATGATTATTTTCTTGTTTGGAAAATTGTACAATTATTAAATATTTATTGTAGTTAAACGACTTACTTTACTGTAATTCGATAAATCGAGCTTCGTATCTTTGGGTGCTAGAAATATGCTTAAAAACTAATGCTAAGCTGTAATGGGTTTTACGTAAGTGTTATTGTGGGGCAGTTTTATAATACATTCGTTAAACTAGATCCACTTTAATTTTCGAGCGTTGGTGTGTGTGGATTGAATGGGAATAACTATTATAAATCTAACCGGGCATATAAACAATGTTTATGCTGTTGTAGGTTTTTGAAACAATACTTTCTTGCTGCTGATACAAAAATTTCACATTGTTGTTACAACATTTTTGTCTAGCTGCCGTTGTATGCTGGTTAAGTATAGCGAGGTAAATACATTCCAGCTATCAATAACCCTTAACCCATAAGTATCTACGAAGTTCTACTTAAAAAATTTATAACTTTCCAGTGATGTAAAGTAACGGAAAAACTTAATTTAAATACTTAGCGGTTGTTCATATGTGCACATACTAAATTTGAATTTTCTTCCAAATTTAACGAATAAACAACCAACACTTACCCGAAATCCCGTATTAAGTTTCTTTTCTAATAAGTTATTGATTATAGGTTTAACGTGTTGTGGTAATTTTCGAAAGCTCAAAAAGTGAGGTTTAGAAGTGGACTGTATACTTTAATTTAAGCGAGATGAACAAGCACAAAATAATTAAATGTCTTTTAAACAAATCACTCAATCAAAGCGTTTACTACAGCACTTACCTGTGGTTGTTTACGATGTGGTTCCAATGCGAAAAAAAACTATGTACCATCCAATTAACTCCACGTAGAATGTGTGAACACTATGCGGCGTAGTCGATCTCAGCATGTAACCGTTGAAAAAACTATATGCGGGTCATTAACAGCGGTTCCAACACACATTACATAACAAACTGTTTTTCACTACGAAACGAGAACTCTTATTCATGCAGGACGTGCACGATCGATGCGGTCAATTCAAAAAGCCAAACGAAACTTGTAGAAACGGTGGATTTTCCAATCGATACCCAGTTGTTGAAGGATGCGTACTAACAACCGCGCTCCGACAGTCACGGCACTGGCTGTGTGCTATGGTAAACTCAAGGATTTTCCCCTCTAACTAAATTTTGAATACGCGCAACGGATTTAAAAATAAGCAACAAACTCAATGAGATAAAATTTAGCTTTAATTATTTTACATAAAAACGGAACAATAGGAATACAATTTGTTTGTAAACAGGAAAGTGAACTATATGCAATTGAAAATTCGTTATTAGGCGGTCGTATGTGTTTTCCTCACTTTCTTTTAATACAACCTAATTACGTAAAAAGCATGCACATCGTCATCGTTAGTGCCGGATAAAACATATGTTTTCTAGACTCTTTTCCTAATACAGGAAAATCACATATTTCGAACAAATGGCCGTTAACCAATATGGGACAGCATATGTTTGTGTAAATGACTTTTGCATGTTGCACAATAATCACAATTATTGCATTGAAATGGACGTTCGTTAGTGTGCGACTTCATATGTTTCTGTAAATAAACTTTTTGTGAAGCGGCATAATTACACAATTTGCATGAGAATGGACGCTCGTTAGTGTGCGATTTCATATGTCTTAATAAACTACCTTTTCCTAAGGCGGTATAATTACACAAATTACATTCGAATGGACGTTCGTTAGTGTGAGACTTCATATGTATTTTTAAACTATTTTTATGTGATGCGGCATAATAGCACAAATTGCATTCGAATGGACGTTCGTTAGTGTGCGTCGTCATATGTATCTTTAAACTGCTGTTAAGTGACGTAGCATAATTACATAAATTACACGCGAATGGACGTTCGTTAGTGTGCGACATAATATGTATTTTTAAACTACATTTCTGCAATGCGGCATAATTACACAATTTGCATGCGAATGGACGTTCGTTAGTGTGCAACTTCATATGTGTTCTTAAATTATGTTTCATTGATGCGGTATAATTACATAAACTGCATGCGAATGGACGTTCGTTAGTGTGCGATTTCATATGTCTTTGTAAAGTATCTTTCCTTGATGCGGTATAATTACACAAAGTGCATTCGAATGGACGTTCGTTAGTGTGCGACTGTATATGACTTTTTAAAATACATTTCCGTGATGCGGTATAATCACACGAATTGCATGTAAATGGACGTTTGTTAGTATGCGGCATCATGTGTCTTTGTAAATAACCTTTCAGTGATGCGGCATTGTTATATAAATTCCATACAAATGCATGCCATACACATTATATAATATGCAACTGTGTATGTTAAAGTGCTTTTCTGAGATTCCGTATAATCATACAAATTGCATAAATATTCACGTTCGTTAGTATGCGACTGCATAGGTAAATGTAGAAGACTTTTGTGATGTTACATTATTACTAAAATTATATACAAATGTATGTTCGTCAAAACAAAAACACATATGAGTTCTTAACTTGCTCTTACAACATGCGGAATATGCGCCTATAAAGCATGCGAATGGCCGTTCGTTAGTAAATGAGCAGATACGAATTTTAATGAAACCTTCATAGCGGGATCACTAAATACATAAATTATATAATAACGAACGTTCCTTATCATGTGACCGAGCTATATATTGATAAATTACTGTCAATAGACAGTGTTTAAGGGTGCAAACGTACACTTGCTAATAGGTCAGTTATTGCAAATGTACAATAAACACACAAATTCTTGTCTATATAAATAGCGTATTCCAATGATACTCTACTTTTGGAGGCGAATTGGTTCAATGTTTATAAAGACATTTCCTCTTAATACCAGGCATCTTCTCTTACATAACGATAAATTCTAGTGTTGTATATCTTATTGATATAAGGATGTTTTATTAATTAGAAAATCAATAGTCGGCATTACACTGTTTATTGAATCAAAAATAATTAACAATTAAATATGTACATCAGCACGGGCCCTCATTAGTAACTAACTAAAACTATATTGCTTGTTGTGGCAGCTCTGATTGAATATTAACACAATGTATCACACATACACTCAGATTAGACCAACACAGCAATAGAAACTTTAACTAAATATTCCAATATACAACATCTCCCTTTCAAAACAAGAAGTAATATATTTTAAAAAAATTTGTTAACAATGTAACCCACTGTAATATACAAAACGCAATATTCTAATGACTACTATTTTAAGTGATACTCTGTAACGGGCATTTTTATAGTCTAACATTTTACGCTTTTTCTCAATTAGTAAATACATTTCTGTAACTACTATTTCTATATTTTATATTTATTAACTCCTTAGGCGAATGCGTCGTATTATAATGAGTGGATTGCATCGTTCTTGTCTTGCCTTTAGTATAAATTTTGTTCCTTATGTGGATATACAAGTCTAGATAATATACGATAAGAGGTTGTAATAGCAACGTGTTTGATAGTCGACAAGAGTTCATGGTAACAACTAGTTGATATAACCAGATTAGCAGTGTAGTTCTGATGACTTTTGAAGGAGGTGTGCTGTGTATGTGGCGTGTTGGATTGTTTTGGCGATACGCGTTGCTTTACAAATTGTTTTTGTTGCTTTTCGGTTTGAACTAAAAGTAGTAGAGCTTGTTAAACTCGAGGCACGTCTGCTTTACGGAACATTTGACGGACGGTTTTATTTGCTTACGCGTACTTTACTAATGTGTGGTTTTTAGTTGTTTTTCTTGTGAGATAAATGCGTTAAGGAACATTTGACGGACTTATTTTAGTGATACGCGTACTTTACTAATTTGTGGTTTTAGTTGTTTGTCTTGTGAAATAATAGTCGTAAAACTTGCTAAACTGACCGATTCTTTCTTTAGGATTAATGTCTGTGCGATCTAGTCTAGTGTCCCTTTGTTTTATCAGAGTAGTGCATACTTTGGATTATCCAAATACAGTTGATACTGTAGTTTCTGCATTTTCTAACCCCAAAAAATCTAAACTAGATCATTGCTTGCGCAAATTTCGTTATTTGCGAAATATAACAGATTACCGGTATACAAAGGTATTGGTTGAAGTTTCTCACTGCTTTTTGGGATGTTTACGAAAATAATATACATTTGGTCCCAGTTGAAATTAAACTAGTGCTACAAAATATTTCGAACTTATTGTCTTAGGAAGTAGAATTACCAAGAAATTTATCAAGGCTACATAGTTCCGACGCGTGATAATGTCTGCTGCTAACACCAGTAAAATACGTAGGTGTGATTAGTGTAACGTGTGATAAGTTCCATCAACACCCGCACAGTCAAGGGTGAAGTGCTATGTTAGTGTAGGACATCGTGAATCCCACACTTCAATTGTAAGGAAGCGTTACTGAAGGACCTTTTGTAAGTTGAACTATTTCCTACTTGTTATTACTTTGAATATCTATCCGTTGTTTTGCCATATCTTTGTCGTTCTGATACCTTTTACAATAGACTTGCATGCTATTTTAAAACATAAAAAAAGAAAGAAAGAACAATCAATACTACTGAATTACTCATACCAATGGTGTCTTATCTATTTATCTTTTGTTAACATTTTATCTGATTTATGTTTAATTGGTGTGTGAGAAAATGTTTCTGCTACTCCCCAATATTACCTCACTTTGTGATAAAAGTTTTTGTAATGCTTTTATCGTGATTATATTATATAGTTTATCTAAACAGTTTTATTTACATTCTACAAAGTACTGAATAACTTAGACTTTTCATTGCTGCTATGCTTATTCTTCTTTTTACAGGTTTGCTTAACTATCTTTCTTGCAGGTATTGTCACTAGCTCCTTACCGCCGTTTACATCATATGTTAGTCTGCTTTCTACAACCCCGCCTAATCTCCGATTGAGCCCGGTCATTTCTTTAATTTTCTTTGGGTTACGCACGGCTACGAGCCAACGTAGCATAACTTTGGCGCCCGAACAGGGACTGCCACGAATTACGTAACATATATTTTTGGCACCCAACGTGGCTGCCTCGAATAACCTAACATAACAAATTTGGCGCCCAACGTGGAACCCGTTTTTTTTTCCTGCCCGATTTTTTTGGTTTGCCCTTGATTTTTTTTTTAAATTTTTTTTATAACCTCGATTTTTTTTTGGCATTAATTTTTTTAGTGTAGCGGCTCGATTTTTTTTGATTCGCTCTCGATTTTTTTGATTGGCCTGATTTTTTTGATTGGCTCGATTTTTTTGATTGGCTCGATTTTTTTTGATTGGCTCAATTTTTTTGATTGGCCTAATTTTTTTGATTGGCCTGATTTTTTTGATTTACTCTCGATTTTTTTGGTTTGCTCTTGGCTTTTTTAAAATTTTTATGACCTTGATTTTTGGCATTCATTTTTCTGGTGTATCGGCTCGACTTTCTTTTCTGCCTATATTGGCTGGCTCTAATTTTTGTGGTGTAGTCTTGATTTTTTCTTCCTTCGCTATATAGAAATTCCTTGATTTTAATTTTTTTGTGAATTATCAGAGTTGTGTTTTCGCTGGTAATTTGGTTCTGGAAAACACTGGCGCCCAAGTTTCTTTACACCACCTTTTTTCTTTTCTTCACGTCACTTTCGCTACCTCACTTAAATATAATCCTAATATCCCCGATCTAGATCTGTTGTCCTTTTGGCGACGCAAGCGCCGCAAATTCCGTCCGTAATCCACTCGTCCCCCTACGTTATACGATTCCTTCAACTCATTAGCTTTATCTGTGATATTTGACATATTTTGTAGTATTGTGTGATGACTTTTATTTTTTCTTCTACTCTTTCCGGGTTTTCTTTCATTCCACATTCCTGTCCATTTTTTTTCCCTGACTGGTTTTCTTTGCGGTTAGTTGATGTACTGACTTCGATCACTCGTTTTATCTGCTCCTGTGGTAGTTGCTCTTAGGCCTACTTTCTGTCCTTTAGGAAACACGACTTAGTCGACTTTAGGGTCTATTAGCAGATTACTTTTCTTAACTGGTTGTATTATACGACTTTTTTTTCTTCTTGATACCACAGTTGAAGCCTTTCGTTACTTTTCCCAGTTTTCCGTTTGTCGTTCCCTAGCTTACTTGAGGCTTGACACTTGTGTCTTATGTTGGCTATTGCTGTTGGTTTTCTTCCTCGCTACTTTTCTTTTCTTTTGGTTACTGCGCGCGCGAAACCAATTTCTTGAGGTTGGAAACTGTGCTGTTTCTTTTCTAAAGAGACATCCGTCCTTGGACGACTTTGGCAGCGTTTATGCCTTTACACCTTGGTCCTCTTCGATTGCTACTACTTACCTATGTTTCCCTGTGGATTTCTTTACTCTTAGTTTTGTCCGACATTTTGGTCCTTTGAGCCTGAAATTTTTTTTCTTTTGTGTGTTGGTTCTGATTGGATTGGTCTTGTGTTTTCTCTGATAAGCCTGTGTCCGAAAACACTGGCGCCCATTTCGTATTCCTATTTATATTTTGTAGCTAGCCCATCCCGTGACTTTTTCTTCTGGCTAGTGCTACCATTTGTTCACTATTTGACTATTTTTGTCGCTTTCTACATCCATTCCTTGAAGTAGGCTTCAGATCTATTTTCTTTTCCTTTAGGTATTTCGACTTGGTCGCTTTTGTAGGTCTGTTAGCCATACTTTGCTTGAGTAATCGTTTCATACGAATCTGTGATACCTCAGTTGGAAGTATTCTAGATTGTGTACTAGCTTGCCTTTGTCCTTTACTTTGGCTTGGTTCTTTCTTTGCTGCACACTTGAGGGTGACAGTTTTGCTACGAGTTTTCTTCCTCGTTTTTTTTCTTTTCTCTTGGTTTCTCCGCGGGAAACCAAAACTTTTCTTTGAGGTGGAGAACAGAAATGTCCCTTTTGGGGACATCCGTATTTTGACGTCTTTGAAAGTAGCTAAGACCTTTAATCCTCATTGGGTGTTTACTTAATGCTTTCTTTACCTATTCTGTCGTTGTTGGTTACGATGGATGACTTTGTCTTCTTTTGAAAAAAAATGTTCTTTTTCTTATACTGGTGTTGGTCCTTCGAACCGGATAAATTTTTTTGTTTGGTTCCTTGTCTGTCGTTTTTTCTTTCACCCCGACGTCTTTATTTTGCTAGGGGAATTTGTAACGGCATTTTATAGTCTAACATTTTACGCTTTTCTCAATTAGTAAATACATTTCTGTAACTACTATTCCTATATTTTGTATTTATTAACTCCTTAGGCGAATGCGTCGTATTATAATGAGTGGATTGCATCGTTCTTGTCTTGCCTTTAGTATAAATTTTGTTCCTTATGTGAATATACAAGTCTAGATAATATACGATAAGAAGTTGTAATAGCAACGTGTTTGATAGTCGACAAGAGTTCATGGTAACAACTAGTTGATATAACCAGATTAGCAGTGTAGTTCTGATGACTTTTGAAAGAGGTGTGCTGTGTATGTGGCGTGTTGGATTGTTTTGGTGATACGCGAGTTAAAGTTCGGGCCTTTGGAGCTGTGTTTTTAAAAAACTGCGACACTTTAACAAATTTATTTTAATAAGTTAAACAGAAACTACAATAAAATTTAGACTAGCTGGTTCATAATAACTTTAATAAAAATAATTAATTGTACTGGGCGAGTAGTCTAGGTAGACAACAATGCAAAAGCTGTAAACTCAAGACTGACTCGGTTGAGTAGCTTGAACAACGAAGTATGGAGTTCGAAGACTGACTGCTGGGCATTGAGTTCCTGGGCTTTTTATAATAACCTGCCCCTCACACGGCTTGTGGGAACTTGCAGATCTCATGTCTGCTTTACACTTTGTTACAATGTATCAATCTTAATTCTAAGTAATTGCGGTCTGTTGACCGCCTGTGACCTGCCACCTGCAGTATCACTGCCCTCACGGATGCAAAGTTGCATGTCCGTTCTCATGAACTGTCGATAACCTCTCTGGGTTATCCTTGTGTTACAATGTTGCATTGAACTTATACTTTTACTTAACAATTTCTAATAATTCCTATTAGATTCAATATATCAATATATATAGGTAATGCGTTAAAGGGTGTGAATTTTTGTTGAGGGATTGTTTGTCTTGTGGCTTGTATAGTTTTTATTGGTGAATAACTTTTATTCGCGTTAGGGTTGTATAGTCTGTTGCGGTAATACATTCCATTTTCTTTTTTCTATTACTAGGCTCATAGCTTCTTCTAGATTTTGGGGTCGTTGGAATCTGATTTTAACCGATAGTCGTTCTGGTAAAGCGTTTATGTATGTCTAGTGCCATTTCGTCATACATTTTTGTTTTTAAATGTCTAACGTTTTGATCGGGTTCTTCGATTTTTAATTTTGTTAAAATTAAACTTCTCACGTCTTGGCATTTCATTCCGAATTGGTAGGGGGGATTGGTTGTGTTCCATTCTAAGATTTATTAGGTCTCGTACCAGGCATTTTATGTTACGTTGGTCTCCAAAATATGCAATTAGTAGCTGTTTAAATTGTTCCCATTCTTGTAAATCGTCCCTACTGGCGATTAAGGTTAGTGCCCTTCCGGTTAGTTTACTTATTACCAAGCGTATAAGCAATGAATTTCTTTTGTCATCTCCGAGTTTGTAGAAGGTTTTTAGGAACATTTCAGATGCTCCAATGAAATTTGAGAGATGGGCTTCCGTGCCATCAAATGTTTGTATTGTCTCCAAATAGAGTCGCATTTCTGTGCTACTCATGTTGGTTAAGGGTTGTTTTTGATTTTGGAAAATTTTTTAAATTTTTTTTTTTTTTTGAATTAAGCTTTATTTCGCTATTTGCATTGTTATTTTTGCTTCGGATTTACTAATTTTCCGTTTGGGTTGTAAAATTTCAAATTTTGTAGAAATTGGGGTTGTTTTTGCTATTTATAGCGTTAATTATGCTTGGGATGTATTAATTTTTCTTTTGGATTAAATAATTTTGAATTTTGTAAAAATTGGGGTTGGTTTTGCTTTTTGTGACGTTAATTTTGCTTTGGTTTCATTAATTTTTCTTTTAGATTGAATAATTTTGAATTTTGTAAAAATTGGGGTTGTTTTTGCTATTTGTGATGTTAATTTTGCTTTGGTTTCATTAATTTTCCTTTTAGATTGAATAATTTTGAATTTTGTAGAGCTTGAGATTTATTTTGCTATTTTTCAGCGTTATTTTTGGTCAGGATTTGTTAATTTTCAGTTTAGATTGGGTAAGTAAAAATTTTGGTAAGGGTTGAGATTAATTTCGTACTTGTAATATTAATTTTGGTTTGGATTTATTAATTTTAAGTTTAGACTGGGTAAGTAAAAATTTTGGTAAGGGTTGAGATTTATTTTGCTATTTTCCAGCGTTATTTTTGATTTGAATTTGTTAATTTTAAGTTTAGATTGTGGAAAAAAATTTACACAGTGCGGATGTACTCGTGAGATTTATACTCAATACCGTAGTCTTGGATTTGCTTGTTTTTATGCAGCTTTTAATTTGTCTTGAGTTTCTGCTTCTTAAGGAATCTGAAATGGATGGGATTATTCTCGCTTAGCGTTGTTTTAGTTAAATTCTGTTAATTTGTGATTAATATTCTTTCCGTGGGTTTTACTGAGTTGCGTAATTATGACTTGAGGTTAATTGCTTCTGTACTTTATTGTTTGCATGAACTACTAAAGGATGTAGTCTTTGTTATTTAATCACGTACGTTGAGGTAATTGCACTTACAGGTATTATTTTCAATTTATAGGAATTACTAATTTACTTGCTAATGCTTTGCATAAAGTGTTACGTCTAGTTTTATTCTTAGATATTTCGGTGTTCACGACTTGTAATTGAACTCTTCGTTATGTGCGTTTTCAGGTTACAATTATGAGCGTATGATAACGTTTAGCGTTATTCTGTATTCGTATTGGAATAATGCACTTTATAAATGCTGATTAATTAATTGAAAAACGTTTAGATTTTATACCGTGTTTGTTGCAATTGTACACGCTTTTATGGATTAATTACTTGTAGGTATTAAATGCAAAACTGCATTGCTTTATACTATGCAAGGTTCTGAAAGCGATTTTCTCTGAGGTTTAAAATGTGTAATAAAGGTGCTTCTTGCTTTCTTCGGATGGCGTTTTAGATTACAGTGGTTTTAGGTTACCGTAGTTTTTAGTTAATGCAGAATGCTCTTGCTGTGGTTCACACAGTTTTATAGAGGTCAATGTTTTAAATAATCGTTTTGTGATTGCTTTAAAGGATTAGCTTTAGCTTTGAAATTAATTTTGCGTTCTGTGTTTTTATTTTACCGGATTGAAAACGTGGGTTTGAATCGCGCTGGTTAATGTTTCTTATTTTGGTGTTAGTGAATGTGCGCCCGTTATTTTTTGGATTATTTTCGTTCTAATAATTGTGGTAAGAATCTCTTAATATCAATTCTCATTTACTTTTAAAGAAAAAATATCTCTTTACATTCGTCTCATAGGTTAATACTTTCTTAAAATAAGGTCTCGTTTTTTTTTTGGAAATAATTCACTTTGTAATTATTTTCAAAACAATATTCATAAAAATAAAATTCATAAGACAATAATAATAAATGGTAATCAATAATTATAATACTAGCATATATCAATTATAGTTTTTGGTTAAAAAAAAAGGTATGGAAATGAACTTACATTAATTTCATCTGTTTCTTTGGTGGGCTCGATCGATGCTGTATCTTGTCCACCTTGGTTTGTTTGTTGGATTTAGACTATGCTTGTTCTTCCTCCAACTTGGTTTGGGTTCTGCCAAAATTTCGAATTAAAATTCTTGGTCACCAATCTTCCGATTTTGGATTTTCAGTGCCCTTTTGACATCCGTTACGACTGCGCCAGTTAAAGTTCGGGCCTTTGGAGCTGTGTTTTTAAAAAACTGCGACACTTTAACAAATTTATTTTAATAAGTTAAACAGAAACTACAATGAAATTTAGACTAGCTGGTTCATAATAACTTTAATAAAAAATAATTAATTGTACTGGGCGAGTAGTCTAGGTAGACAACAATGCAAAAGCTGTAAACTCAAGACTGACTCGGTTGAGTAGCTTGAACAACGAAGTATGGAGTTCGAAGACTGACTGCTGGGCATTGAGTTCCTGGGCTTTTTATAATAACCTGCCCCTCACACGGCTTGTGGGAACTTGCAGATCTCATGTCTGCTTTACACTTTGTTACAATGTATCAATCTTAATTCTAAGTAATTGCGGTCTGTTGACCGCCTGTGACCTGCCACCTGCAGTATCACTGCCCTCACGGATGCAAAGTTGCATGTCCGTTCTCATGAACTGTCGATAACCTCTCTGGGTTATCCTTGTGTTACAATGTTGCATTGAACTTATACTTTTACTTAACAATTTCTAATAATTCCTATTAGATTCAATATATCAATATATATATATAGGTAATTGGGGGATACATAACTCGCGTTGCTTTACAAATTGTTTTTGTTGCTTTTCGGTTTGAACTAAAAATAGTAGAGCTTGTTAAACTCGAGGCACGTGTGCTTTACGGAACATTTGACGGACGGTTTTATTTGCTTACGCGTACTTTACTAATGTGTGGTTTTTTAGTTGTTTTTCTTGTGAGATAAATGCGTTAAGAAACATTTGACGGACTTACTTTAGTGATACGCGTACTTTACTAATTTGTGGTTTTAGTTGTTTGCCTTGTGAAATAATAATCGTAGAACTTGCTAAACTGACCGATTCTTTCTTTAGGATTAATGTGTGCGATCTAGTCTAGTGTCCCTTTGTTTTATCAGATTAGTGCATACTTTGGATTATTTAAATACAGTGATACTGTAGTTTCTGAATTTTCTAACAACAAAGAATCTAAAATAGATCATTGCTTGCGCAAATTTCGTTATTTGCGAAATATAACAGATTACCGGTTTACAAAGGTATTGGTTGAAGTTTCTCACTGCTTTTTGGGATGTTTACGAAAATAATATACATTTGGTCCCAGTTGAAATTAAACTAGTGCTACAGAATATTTCGAACTTATTGTCTTAGGAAGTAGAATTACCAAGAAATTTATCAAGGCTACATAGTTCCGACGCGTGATAATGTCTGCTGCTAACACCAGTGAAATACGTAGGTGTGATTAGTGTAACGTGTTATAAGTTCCATCAACACCCGCACAGTCAAGGGTGAAGTGCTACGTTAGTGTAGGACATCGTGAATCCCACACTTCAATTGTAAGGAAGCGTTACTGAAGGACCTTTTGTAAGTTGAACTATTTCCTACTTGTTATTACTTTAAATATCTATCCGTTGTTTTGCCAATCTTTGTCGTTCTGATACCTTTTACAATAGACTTGCATGCTATTTTAAAACATAAAAAAAAAAACCAATCTATACTACTGAATTACTCATACCAATGGTGTCTTATCTATTTATCTTTTGTTAACATTTTATCTGATTTATGTTTAATTGGTGAGTGAGGAAACGTTTCTGCTACTCCCCAATATTACCTCATTTTGTGATAAAAAAATTTGTAATGCTTTTATCGTGATTATATTATATAGTTTATCTAAACAGTTTTATTTACATTCTACAAAGTACTGCATAACTTAGACTTTTCATTGCTGCTATGCTTATTCTTTTTTTTCCAGGTTTGCTTAACTATCTTTCTTGCAGGTATTGTCACTAACTCCTTACCGCCGTATACATCATATGTTAGTCTGCTTTCTACAACCCCCTCTAATCTCCGATTGAGCCCGGTCATTTCTTTGATTTTCTTTGGGTTACGCACGGCTACGAGCCAACGTAGCATAACTTTGGCGCCCAAACAGGGACTGCCACGAATTACGTAACATATATTTTTGGCACCCAACGTGGCTGCCTCGAATAACGTAACATAACAACTCTTTTGTCCATGCATGTTTTTTACTTATGCGACCTGATCTGGTTCTTTGTAAATTTATACGTTTGGAATGATCAGCTGTAGTTACAACAGAATGTTCGACTACAAGAAAGTAGTATCCCCTACTATCATCGCATAGTTGGCTGACCTGTTTGGTTATCTACGAAAAGAATTACAGATCGGGATATCTTCTGAGACATTATATATATGGTATAAAGTGGTTTGCAATGTACTTATAGAAAACTTCAAAATTGATCTATCCTAAATTAGATCGTCCTAAGACCCAAGCCTCTGGAAGCGATTCAACAAAAATTCTTGTCAGTTTTTAAGGCACAACTTTACTGTCATTAGAAAAGTTTGTCAAAGGTGTCATTTGTTCCTTTTCTGAATGAACCCCAAGTTCTTTTTATTATCAGCTTATCCCAATACCTTCCCACTTTTAGGACATAAGAGGAAACCGGCTTCATCCGCATTAAATATCTACTCTGGATGCTCAAGAATATTGTAGCGGGCTACTGGAAACGCATTCACCAATTTAGAACAAGTAATAACAAAAGTCTTTTTTATTCACTACTCACGAGTTTAATTAACAGTATATGCCTTATTTATAGATGTTTTCAGTCCAATTAACAATGAAGCACTATCATGTTATTTATAAACACTAATATCTTCTTAAACTAAATCCGTAACCATAAGTCTTCTTAATAACACCAACACTACTATAATTTATTGATTACCCTTTTGTCTATTTAAGCAATATGCACGTTCACATAACACAAATTTATATTTACTGTAAGACCTTCAAAATGTAATGACCAACTAACTGTACACGTTATGATTTATGTACATTTTGATATAGACTAACTAATGTACACTCATCACCGATCATTATATATATAATAATATATATATATGATATGGATTAATTAGGTTAGTAAAACATTTATTCAACTTAACGTTTCGGAAAATTTGTCTCCTTAATCATAAGTTAATGTGTTTAAAATTTTTGACATGTAACGTCAAATGACGTTACATGTCAAAGGTTTTCACAAAACACATTAACTTATGATTAAGGAGACAAATTTTCCGAAACGTTAAGTTGAATAAATGTTTTTAAACTAAACCACTAACTTTAATCGAACGAAATTTATCCCAATATTTATAAAAAAAAGGTCAATTAGTTTATAACAAATACGTTCGTTATTGAAAAGAAGATCAACTTTATATATATATATATATATATATATATATATATATATATATATTATAAAACGGAGAGGGAGAGAACTGGAGTTCAGATGGTTTTTATATATGCTGTAATACAAGACTCAAGTTTAATCAAAACAATTAGTGAGGTGAGAAACGATGCTAATTGGCAAAATGCTTTATCTTCGAGTGAATATTACTTTGTAGATCAATAATTATACTTGTCCAGAAGGTGTTTGACTTTTAATTTAGAAATAAAATTAGTAGCAGTCACATGTAAAATTAAACGAAGGTGAAACATATAAAAAAGTTGTCTAAATATGCTTTTAAACATTATTGATTATTATTATACAATGCATTATTTGTTTGTACCAATCAAAAGGCCATGTAAATGTAGGGAAGACTAAGCTAAGGTGGTTTTGTAAGTACAATTATGATTTAAAATTTTGATTTATATAAAAGTAAAATAGTAGGTAAGGTGTTGGTTGCTAGGTTACGAAAGATGTTATGGTTATTAATTTTTCTTTGATATATATGATTGTTGTTTATTATTTTGGAATGGTGTGAATATATTTTTTTGAATGATGAAAACTGTTGAATAAAATAGTACTTGTATTGAGAGCTGTGGTTTTATTCCTAAAAATAAAATTATTAATAAAGTGATTAAGGTCGAATGTTAAACAAGCTTAGAATACATACACTATTTCAAAGTAAATATAAAGGTGTCCAACCAAAATTTGAAAATACTAGGAGCAAGCCGTTTTGGTGTAAAAGTTAGCAGAGCAACGAGGCATAGAGAGGATACACGTAGAGCTAGAAGAAAACACTGCTGGTATCATTTGTATTGATCCAAGTCTGGAAGGTGAAGCAGCATACCGTACAAGTATTCCTTAGTATCGATTTAAATAATTAATTCATTCTTAAAACCATCTAAAACAAACAATATTGTTATTAGGTAACTGCTCTGAGATCCTGTAGATGCACTGCATTAATTGTAAAGAAGCACTAACACACGAATCTGGATATTAAGGTATTGTTTCAAGTTTATTAACAAAATCTTAACTCTTCAAAATTAAGATAAAGCATTTAATTCAATGAGCATTGTCTTCACTGAAATTTATTTGACAACGGTAACACAGCTTAGAGGTATCTGCATTACCATCTACAGTTGTCTTACATTTGTAAAATATTAGATTGGGCCAACAGAGAAAGAGGGTGCCAGGTGTTGGTTTCATATATATATATATATATATATATATATATATATATATATATATATTTGTATGCGAGCTTATTTGAATATAGAACCCAGTTCAAATAAGTTCTATTCAAAACAAAACAAAGATTAACTCTGAAATTAAGAAATATCAGTTCTGTAGCCGAGGTATATTTAGTATTAATTAGCAACACCATTTTATAAAGCTGCACACAACCAATATCTGAAGTGTTTTTTTTAAATTGCTTAACAATAAAGTTTCTTTTTATAAAAAGAGATTAACGTTCTCTTAAATAAAAAGTGACACCCGATGGTGGGGCTGGAAGTTTGCAACATATATGGCGCCCAAGCTGTGGGACTAGTATAAGTAAATAACTTCGCAACAAAATAATATATATATATATATATATATATATATATATATATATTACTCATATTTAGACCAGGGTAAAAAATTATATAATCACATCAAATAATTTTAATCACTGTGTAGAAGCTTTTGGAAAAGGTACGCGTTATTAAATAACAGCGTGAAGCATAAAAATTCATTCGTTTTATTAAAATTAAGAAATTTAAATTATTTATAAGACGCTTTATATCAAAAGAAACAGTATTAAAAGCTCTGCGTGTAATTTAATTATTCCGAGGAAAGAAACAAATGGAAATTACGTGCAAAATTTATATTAATTAACTCTATTTTAAGTAACCGGTAGTAAAACAAAGTGTACACATAATAATTAATATTTAACTTGTATTCGCTAAAATGTAAGGATAGAAGTCAATTTTAATTGGAGTTAATTAAACCATTATTAATAATAAGCATAAAAGTCTGTGAAAATCCAAGATTATAATACCAGAAAATAAAGCTCTGAGAATTAATATTATTTTGAACACCTGCGTAGTTTAAATATCACGTACGGCGAAAATTGTGTAGATAACAAATGGTTTCAGAGAATCTTGGAGAAACCGGGGCTTAATATTCACGGGAAGGTGCGATACGGGGTTATTTAACCCAGATAGTCCACATGGACTGAAATAATCGATAATAAGGAATATCAATTTGCACAAATACGAACAGGTTAGAAAAGGAAAGAGAAAATGCCTCAAGCAAAGACACATATAGTAAAGGCGTGATTTAAGCAACGTCACGAGGGTCACAATTGGTTGAAAATAGGATGCAAATATCAGAGATAGAAACAACAATTTCTGTACAAAATTAATTAGTTTTTCTCGGACATGTTTGCGTGCCGTGTGAGAATTTCTGAGATTTAACTGGGACGAGTGCAAAATTCGTAAAAACCGCCGCACAGGCTACGGACTGGGAACCTAGCATGCGAAATTCTTTAGAATTACCCGTTTGGAGGACTCGACCGACAGACAGGCTAACGGCTATATATACCGAGGTGAATATAAACAAGCTCTCTTACATCCGCGACTTGATTCAAGATGTTAAACAGTGCATTTTAGTTTGATAAAATAATTTAAAGTTTGCTCGTATATTTTAGTGATTCAAAATAGTTTGTTATTTACGTGCTAACATGAATGTACTTCAGTGCACTTAGATACAAGGTAATAAAATTTAGTATCACTGTACCAATTAGCAAAATTGACAACGACAAATGTATACACAAAAGTAGGCAGTTTTGGCGTATATTGGTGAAAGAAGTATGAATTTCTTTGTTATTTTTCGGGGGTGTTAATAATTAAATGGTTCAAAAACGTGTCTGGATCCACAAAACCAGGGTCAGATATACACAGATGAGTTCCGGAAAAGCCCAGAAACAACTTTAAATAAATGGTGATAGAGAAAATTTTAAAAGCGTTGAGAATTAGAAGCCGTAAATATAACCCAGTTGGAATGGTGTGATTAACTAAAGGGACGATGTACATTGAAGCTACGAGGACAGTAACCTTCAGGTAAATTATACTATTTTGTTTGACATTTTGGTGTGTGTTGAATAACTTTATAATTGATTTACTTTAAATGGACATTAGTGAAATTGTACTAACAATAAAATCTTAATTTTAAGGTGAAATTTGCTTGTTTAAGTAGAAAGGGTATTTAGTATTGATGTTTGGAATTATGATGAAAATTTGGGTATGTCTTTGAGCTCAATTAGACGAACCTGGTTAATTAACGTAAAGGGGTGGTAGATGCTCCCTTTGTACTCAGACTCCGGTCTGCATATATTGTTATATTAATTAGTAGGCATCCTACAAGGACTTTAATTCTGGATGCACATAAAATGATAATAAAATTAATCTTGAAATTCTTTTAAAACTGAAATTTATGCCGAGTTTTAATTTTGAAATTTTAATGTATTGTGAATATTGATGTAAATAGAGTTAACGTTGATGTTTGTGGTAGGAATGTGTTTGTTTTTTTTTATGAATGAGGAGGTTTATTAACTAGAGGAGCAGCCGAGGCGATGAACAGAAGAAAGTCAATGGACCAACACAGTTAAGGTAATGAATAGCTTTTTGTAGGATTCACAGCATTCTGGACATCCAATTCGTAGGGGCTCGATTCGAAAAGCGGAGTACCCGGATTTTGGTGGATTCACAGCAATATATATATATATATATATATATATATATACAGGGTGCCCTATTTCTTACACGTTGTATGGGTAACTCTGTTATTTCTGACATTAGAGAAAAGGTTAAATGGGAAAACTAGTGCAGTTTTAATGCTAAGTTCAGCCATGAAGAGATAATTAACATACAGGGTGTAGCAAAAGCGTTATACCAAAATAACGAAATTTTGATCTTTTTTGTTTTGCTTTGTATTTCATTTATTGTGATAGATACAGTAAAAGGAGAATAAGATAAACTTATTTGTTTTACATGGCTTTGGTCATGTTCGAGTAAATAAGTGAGGTTATGTTTTTAAATGTAAACCATAATTGGCGGTAGTTCCGATATAAAGGCATTGTTTTTCTCTTTTCAGTGATGTACTACAGTGTACATGTTCAACATAAAAATTTTTGAAAAAATTTTGTTTTTATGAAATACGAAACTTGGTATTAAATAATAAAATACTTATGCATGACGTAACAAAAATATCAAAAAGAAATTATGTTAGAAATATTAAATATAATATCACTTCAAAGTGTGTTCAAAGTGCCCACCATTTTATTGAAGGCACAAGCTCACATAGTTTTTTAACATTACGAAGTGCTTTTTCTATTGTGCGTGCATCAATGCTTGCAATTGCTGTTTGGATTCTAGCTATTACATCCTCAGGCGTTTGAGGAGTAGTAGAATACACTTTATTTTTTAAATCACTCCACAAATAAAAATCTAATGGCGTAAGTTGTGGTGAACGAGCAGGCTAATCAATTTCCATTTTGTTACCAATCACGTGCTCAAAACGATCAGTTAAATATTGCTTCACTGATGTACCACTGTGTGCAGGGGCACTATCGTGTTGGAAATACTTTGGTCTGTAATGGATGTTAAGAGGTAATTCATCCAAATATTCTTCCAGTTGGTGTTTTACGAAATTTAAGTAATTTGCAGCGGTGAAATTGTCGTTATAAAAAAAGTCCAATAATTTTTCCACAAAAAAAATTCCACACCAACAATTAATACCAAATTGATGTTGATCTCTGGATTCACGCACAAGTTTAGGATTTTCTTGAGAATAAAATACTTTGTTATGCCGATTAAATATTCCGTTATTTGTAAATTTAGTCTCGTCAGTAAACATAATGGTCTCCAAAAATATGAATCCTCTTCACATTTATTAAGGTACCAACGACAAAATGTTATCCGTCTTTGATTATCCACTGGATACAATGTATTCGAAATAGAATAGTGATAGGGATGATATTTCCGACTTTTCAGAATACACCTCACAGTTTCCTTAGAAGTTGCACAGTGGTTTGCAATTTCGGCAGTAGAAGATTCTGGTTTATAGTTAACATACGCCAACACATTCGTTTCAACAGTTTCTTCACATTTTCGCAAGAATTTAGGTTTGGTAAATGCCCCATATGCCTTAAGATTATTTTCAGGTTTGCTAAATATCCGACAGTGTGGTTGCTTACGTTCCATGTATCTTTCCAAGTACAAATCCGCTGCTGCACGTGAGTTACGATTCGAAGAATAGTAGCAAAAGAGCATGTTATTTTTTTCTTCATTTGTATAGGACATTCTATCAGAAGAAAATAATGTACGTATAAATACAAAATAACAGTACTATCTAATTTCTTTTATTTAAACAAGTGAAATCTATTGTTATGTGTCATATGGCTACTTGATTCATAAAATCAGTTCGAATGTTCACATATTATTTAATACAAAGTTTCATATTTCATAAAAACAAAATTTTTTCAAAAATTTTTATGTTGAACATGTACACTGTAGTACATCACTGAAAAGAGAAAAAAAAATGCCTTTCTATCAGAATACCGCCAATTATGGCTTCCATTTAAAAAAACATAACTTCACTTATTTACTCGAACATGCCCAAGGCCATGTAAAAACAAATAAGTTTATCTTATTCTCCCTTTAAAATAATGTAAAAAACATCTACAACGTTTTACTGTATCTATCACAATAAATGAGCCACGAAGCAAAACAAATAAGATAAAAATTTCGTTATTTTGGTATAATGCTTTTGCTACACCCTGTATGTTAATTATCTCTTCATGGCTAAACTCGGCATTAAAAACTGCACTAGTTTCCCTATTTAACCTTTTCTCTAATGTCACAAATAACAGAGTTACCCATACAACGTGTAAGAAATAGGACACCCTGAATATATACAATTAATAAGATAAAATAATAACTTAGACTTTTTAAGTAAAGCCCAAATGATCATTTCAAATCGAGCTTAAAATCGAACTTAAAAAGTCTAAGTTATTATTTCATCTTATTAATTGTAATACGTTAGTATTTATCAACTTACCATGTGTAAAAAATACTTATAATGTTTAAATATTAATACTTGGTTTATAGCCGTAATTTTGAGCGTTGCTTCCTGTCTATATCTGACATAAGTCAAAAACTTGACAATGTCAGATATAATTGACAAAAATGCTAAACGTAATTGAAAGTTAGGTTTCTATATAGTACTGTACATGATTTAGATTTGTAATTTTCCCAATTATAGCCATCGGTCTCGGTAGCGTAATTGGTAAACGCACAGTTCCGGAAAAACTGAGATGCAGGTTCAAATCCTGTCCAAGACCTTATATTTTCCTTCTTTCAATTACTAGCTCGATTTGAAATGATGATTTGGGCTTTACTTAAAAAGTCTAAGTTATTATTTCATCTTATTAATTGTAATACGTTAGTATTTATCAACTTACCTTGTGTAAAAATATATAATATAATATATATATATATATATATATATATATATATATATATATATACATCCATTTCGAATGGACCTGCACCTTGCCGAAGTTCTAAATTACTAGAACAGGTGAAATGGTTTGCGTGTTCTAATGAGCTAAAGAGCAAACTACAGGTCCAACTAAGGTAGTAGGGTCGTTAGTGAGGAACCAGACTAAGACAGGTCCCCGAAAAAGAGCATCGGCTCTTTCGGTACTTTGAATGGCAGAGACCATAGGGGTCGGTATGGCAGTCTAAGACACACTACCGCGATGTGGAAGGCAACGGGAAACCACAACATTATCTCCCAAGTACACAGCGTACTTAAATTGTAACAAACATGATGGCATTCTCTGGGGTAAAAGATTCCGGAATTAAAATAGTCCCCCATTCGGATCTCCGGGAGGAGACTACTTCGGAGGATGCGATCGGAAAGTTAAAAATAAGAGTCGGGAACATTCTGCGAGTCGGAGCGTAGAATGTTAGAAGTATGAAGCAAGTAGGTAAGCTAGAGAACCTAAAAATCGAAATGAATATGTTATCACTAGACATAGTAGGGATCAGCGAAGTTTGATGGCCAGAGTCGGGGAATTTTTGTAGTGGAGACTTTAGGGTAATTCATACAGGAGCAGAGGAAGAAAATTTGGGTGTGTGTATAGTTATGCGGAAAAAGATAGGATACTGTGTAAAAAATTCTTACAAGAGAAAGAAAGAGTACTCATGGTTAGATTAGAATCTAAACCGGTAAATACAGTAATAATACAAGTATACATGCCCACCTCTAGCTACAGTGACGAAGAGGTAGAAGCTATCTACAAAGATATCGAAGACATATTAAGATACGTAAAAGGACATGAAAATTTAATAATTACGGGGGATTTTAATGCCGTAGTAGGTGAGGGTAGGGAAGGAGCGGTAGTAGGTTTTTGGTTTAGGCACGAGAAACGACAGGGAAATAAGCTGGTAGAATTTTGCGACAGGAACAATTTAATCATCATAAACACATTATTTCAACATCATGCTAGAAGAAGATATACGTGGAAAATGCCAGGAAATATAGAAAGATAGCAAATAGATTACATTCTTGTTAGACAACGGTTTAGGAATCAAGTAAAAGACTGTAGAAGCTATCCAGAAGCAGATATAGATACTGACCACAACATTGTATACTTGTTGAAAACAGATCGGTAAAATTAGACGAGAGACGATAGTTAGCATGTAACAGAAACAAATGGAAGATATTATATGAATAAGTGATAATGACTTTCAAACGTCTGTAACACGAGTATATTTTAAAAGCCAATAAGCAGTATAATTACATAAATTGCATGCAAATGGACGTTTGTTAATGTGCGACATCATATGCATTTTAAACCACATTTATGTGGTGCAGCATAATTACATAAATTGCATGGAAATAGACGTTCGAAAGTATGCAACTGTATATGACTTATTAAAAGTTCTTTCCCGTGATGCCGTATAATCACACAAATTGCATGTAAATAAAAGTTTGTTAGTATGCGGCATCATTTGTCTTTTTTAATAAGTTTTCAGTAATAGCATAGTAGCATAGTTACATAAATTGCATACAGATTGACTTAGTTAGTATACAACTGTATATGTTAAAGTACTTTTCTGAGATTCGGTATAATCACACAAATTGCATTAGTATTCACATCGGTAATCTGTGACTGTATAAGCAAATGTAAAAGATTTCTGTGATGCGGTATAATCACTATAATTGCATACGAATTATATTCGTCAAAATGGAAACGCAAATGGATTCTTAACTTGCTTTTACAACATAAAGAATAAGCACATAAAAAGCATGCCTATGGCCGTTCGTCAGTATGTGAGCATGTACGAACTTTCATGAAACCTTTAGAGGGAACAATAATTACATAAATTATATGACAACAAACGTGCCTTAGCATGTGATCGTGTTATATATTGATGTTACTTTTCTGCATTTTAACGGAGAGTGGATGAGGGTGAGAACACACATCTTAATAGGGCAATTATTGGCAATGTACAATAAACACATAAATCTCCTGTCTATACAAATAGCGTATTCCAATAATACTCTACTTTTGGAGGGGAGTTGGTTTATAAAGGTTTATAATGGCATTTCCTCTTAATGTCAGACATTATCTCTTACTAAACGATAAATTCTACTAGACACTTTTTACTTCAAATATTAGTTTTCGATCGTGTTGTTCACGTGAGCTTGTTAAAAGAGTTAAATAGAAAGAATTCATTTGATTTAATTTTAAATACTTTTTCCGTAACTATGTACATATTAATTTACCTTAACGTATACTTAAAACTTAAACAATGAATGCACTTGTGGATGATTCATAGAATTGGTTGATTTATAATCTCCCACATGGTTTTTAGAGTAAACAGAGGAGTTTAAGTTTACAAATGCGCTAGTAGAATAATTATAGGAAGTCACCTGCTTTTTATACATGAACCACACCCACACATGTGATCACTTGCTTTCGTTCTTTTAGCTCAAATTATTTAAAATCGAATGGTTGTTAGAGAATAAAATTGAGATTTTTTTCTGTGGCAATAATTAATGAAAAAAAGGTTTAATATCGAATAAACGTCTAGTTCATAGTTATGCATCCCACACTACGTCGTGTTAGTTGGGTTGCCGGAACTGTAAGCGTTTCATTTAAAAATGTCAAACAATCCACAAATGATGTGTAGGTAAATTTGATAAGCGTTAATATTAGTGGTAATTCAGATTCTGGTTTATCTGACGATGATGATGCTGATGATTTTCGTTTTAAGTTGTTAGAGTAGTTTGTATGTATGTGGTATTATTTTATTTGATACAAATAGCTGGTTATGGATCCACTGATTAGGTAGATTTCTGAATAACGATGAATCAGTCACCAATCACGGTATTCTCCTTCGTGGTAACCAAACCTAGCACCTTCCTCTGGGGGGAAATGCAGGATATAGTTCTAGACTACTACACTACTTTTACTCCCCGCACCATCCCTCGATTCCTACACATTTCCTTTACCTCCGCAACATTCATACATTGCTTTTGGCATGTTCTTTTATTTCTCAGACTTCTCACCTGTCCTTCTTTCTGTAACTTCTTTACTACATCCTACCATTTTTTACGCGGTCGCCCTGATGCAATTCAACCAGTCATCTTACTTGCATATATACTGTTGGTAAGTCTATCCTCATTCATTCTTTCTACAGGTTTAATCTAAGAGTACTTCGCTCGCTTCACTCCCTAAGGGTCATCTGCATTCCACACTGCTTAAACCCATTCGTTTAGCACTTTGTCTCTCAATGTGTTTCCGCATACACTTCTTATAAACCTCATTCCTGCAGCGTTTATGACTGACATGCCTCTGTTGCCCGACTCAAATTAAGCTTCCATTCTGAACAGTTGGCACAAATCACGACACAACAAACTCAGAAGATATGATACGCATGCACTTCCACCTAGTTCAAGCTGCAATGGCGTCACGCCGAGAGAACATCAGTTGAAACTGGTGTTTTATTCTTCAGATTTCTTACTTGTCGTTTTTTTCAGAACCTCCTCTATTATAACCAACCATCTGTTACGTTAAAACCTTGCGAGCGCTCTTTTTCTTCATGAATATTAATTCAAACTACTGTTATTTAAAACACCCTAAAGTTTCTAAACAACCTCACGCTTTCTATGTTATTTTAAATCATAAAAGTTATCGATCAACACGCTCAATTTCCTTCAAATTGAAATGAGTGCTGGTTTATAAAATTTCCTCAAGTATTTATTCTATTATATTTTGCTCTGTTAGTCACATTATAAATGCGTCGAATAAAGCAAACATCTGCTATCAAACTTTGCTTTACAAATTTGCTGAAATATGTTCTAACACCTGCAGCAAACACGTTATGGTTCCTTGTAAAAGATTAAATTAAAATTGTCTTATACAAATGCTTCGAAATACGTTGCAACCACAGCTATACATACATTCATGACTTTCTTTAAAAGATAAGACCGTTTAACCACCTGCCTTGTAAATGAACACTTATATGGATTTGTTATCTATACCAAGAATATACCTGGCATTTTGTTTATTTTATAGGAGAAATCTTTCGATTTTTCGTCTCAGCACTTATGTTCTCCATACATTTGTACACACAATTCCCAAAATTTTTTATTTTAAGACTATGTGTTCTATACCATCTTTAAAATGTAATAAAATCGCTCTACCACACGGTCGTTGCAGTCTCCACACATTGTAGCTTGTTCCGCAAGCTGGTCGTACGTTAGATTTTGAGGATGGCTGATATTGCGCATCGCACTACAGGTCGTACCACAATCCTACTAACCTACAATTATCGTTGAAACCGTTGAACCAATTGCAATCATACAACAGATTGTACGATAGATTGCTCGTTTGTAGGCCGTTTACTTTTAATTAATTAATTGAAAATGCGTAGGAGTTTGTACATTTTACACTACGTATTCTATTTTAATAAATGATTATTTTCTTGTTTGGAAAATTGTACAATTATTAAATATTTATTGTAGTTAAACGACTTACTTTACTGTAATTCGATAAATCGAGCTTCGTATCTTTGGGTGCTAGAAATATGCTTAAAAACTAATGCTAAGCTGTAATGGGTTTTACGTAAGTGTTATTGTGGGGCAGTTTTATAATACATTCGTTAAACTAGATCCACTTTAATTTTCGAGCGTTGGTGTGTGGATTGAATGGGAATAACTATTATAAATCTAACCGGGCATATAAACAATGTTTATGCTGTTGTAGGTTTTTGAAACAATACTTTCTTGCTGCTGATACAAAAATTTCACATTGTTGTTACAACATTTTTGTCTAGCTGCCGTTGTATGCTGGTTAAGTATAGCGAGGTAAATACATTCCAGCTATCAATAACCCTTAACCCATAAGTATCTACGAAGTTCTACTTAAAAAATTTATAACTTTCCAGTGATGTAAAGTAACGGAAAAACTTAATTTAAATACTTAGCGGTTGTTCATATGTGCACATACTAAATTTGAATTTTCTTCCAAATTTAACGAATAAACAACCAACACTTACGCGAAATCCCGTATTAAGTTTCTTTTCTAATAAGTTATTAATTATAGGTTTAACGTGTTGTGGTAATTTTCGAAAGCTCAAAAAGTGAGGTTTAGAAGTGGACTGTATACTTTAATTTAAGCGAGATGAACAAGCACAAAATAATTAAATGTCTTTTAAACAAATCACTCAATCAAAGCGTTTACTACAGCACTTACCTGTGGTTGTTTACGATGTGGTTCCAATGCGAAAAAAAACTATGTACCATCCAATTAACTCCACGTAGAATGTGTGAACACTATGCGGCGTAGTCGAACTCAGCATGTAACACGTTGAAAAAACTATATGCGGGTCATTAACAGCGGTTCCAACACACATTACATAACAAACTGTTTTTCACTACGAAACGAGAACTCTTATTCATGCAGGACGTGCACGATCGATGCGGTCAATTCAAAAAGCCAAACGAAACTTGTAGAAACGGTGGATTTTCCAATCGATACCCAGTTGTTGAAGTAAGCGTACTAACAACCGCGCTCCGACAGTCACGGCACTGGCTGTGTGCTATGGTAAACTCAAGGATTTTCCCCTCTAACTAAATTTTGAATACGCGCAACGGATTTAAAAATAAGCAACAAACTCAATGAGATAAAATTTAGCTTTAATTATTTTACATAAAAACGGAACAATAGGAATACAATTTGTTTGTAAACAGGAAAGTGAACTATATGCAATTGAACATTCGTTATTAGGCGGTCGTATGTGTTTTCCTCACTTTCTTTTAATACAACCTAATTACGTAAAAAGCATGCACATCGTCATCGTTAGTGCCGGATAAAACATATGTTTTCTAGACTCTTTTTCCTAATACAGGAAAATCACATATTTCGAACAAATGGCCGTTAACCAATATGGGACAGCATATGTTTGTGTAAATGACTTTTGCATGTTGCACAATAATCACAATTATTGCATTGAAATGGACGTTCGTTAGTGTGCGACTTCATATGTTTCTGTAAATAAACTTTTTGTGAAGCGGCATAATTACACAATTTGCATGAGAATGGACGCTCGTTAGTGTGCGATTTCATATGTCTTAATAAACTACCTTTTCCTAAGGCGGTATAATTACACAAATTACATTCGAATGGACGTTCGTTAGTGTGAGACTTCATATGTATTTTTAAACTATTTTTATGTGATGCGGCATAATAGCACAAATTGCATTCGAATGGACGTTCGTTAGTGTGCGTCGTCATATGTATCTTTAAACTGCTGTTAAGTGACGTAGCATAATTACATAAATTACACGCGAATGGACGTTCGTTAGTGTGCGACATAATATGTATTTTTAAACTACATTTCTGCAATGCGGCATAATTACACAATTTGCATGCGAATGGACGTTCGTTAGTGTGCAACTTCATATGTGTTCTTAAATTATGTTTCATTGATGCGGTATAATTACATAAACTGCATGCGAATGGACGTTCGTTAGTGTGCGATTTCATATGTCTTTGTAAAGTATCTTTCCTTGATGCGGTATAATTACACAAAGTGCATTCGAATGGACGTTCGTTAGTGTGCGACTGTATATGACTTTTTAAAATACATTTCCGTGATGCGGTATAATCACACGAATTGCATGTAAATGGACGTTTGTTAGTATGCGGCATCATGTGTCTTTGTAAATAACCTTTCAGTGATGCGGCATTGTTATATAAATTCCATACAAATGCATGCCATACACATTATATAATATGCAACTGTGTATGTTAAAGTGCTTTTCTGAGATTCCGTATAATCATACAAATTGCATAAATATTCACGTTCGTTAGTATGCGACTGCATAGGTAAATGTAGAAGACTTTTGTGATGTTACATTATTACTAAAATTATATACAAATGTATGTTCGTCAAAACAAAACACATATGAGTTCTTAACTTGCTCTTACAACATGCGGAATATGCGCCTATAAAGCATGCGAATGGCCGTTCGTTAGTAAATGAGCAGATACGAATTTTAATGAAACCTTCATAGCGGGATCACTAAATACATAAATTATATAATAACGAACGTTCCTTATCATGTGACCGAGCTATATATTGATAAATTACTGTCAATAGACAGTGTTTAAGGGTGCAAACGTACACTTGCTAATAGGTCAGTTATTGCAAATGTACAATAAACACACAAATTCTTGTCTATATAAATAGCGTATTCCAATGATACTCTACTTTTGGAGGCGAATTGGTTCAATGTTTATAAAGACATTTCCTCTTAATACCAGGCATCTTCTCTTACATAACGATAAATTCTAGTGTTGTATATCTTATTGATATAAGGATGTTTTATTAATTAGAAAATCAATAGTCGGCATTACACTGTTTATTGAATCAAAAATAATTAACAATTAAATATGTACATCAGCACGGGCCCTCATTAGTAACTAACTAAAACTATATTCTTTGTTGTAGCAGCTCTGATTGAATATTAACACAATGTATCACAGATACACTCAGATTAGATAAACAAAGCAAATGAAACTATAACTAAATATTCCAATATACAACATCTCCCTTTCAAAACAAGAAGTAATATATTTTAAAAAAATTTGTTAACAATGTAACCCACTGTAATATACAAAACGCAATATTCTAATGACTACTATTTTAAGTGATACTCTGTAACGGGCATTTTTATAGTCTAACATTTTACGCTTTTTCTCAATTAGTAAATACATTTCTGTAACTACTATTTCTATATTTTATATTTATTAACTCCTTAGGCGAATGCGTCGTATTATAATGAGTGGATTGCATCGTTCTTGTCTTGCCTTTAGTATAAATTTTGTTCCTTATGTGGATATACAAGTCTAGATAATATACGATAAGAGGTTGTAATAGCAACGTGTTTGATAGTCGACAAGAGTTCATGGTAACAACTAGTTGATATAACCAGATTAGCAGTGTAGTTCTGATGACTTTTGAAGGAGGTGTGCTGTGTATGTGGCGTGTTGGATTGTTTTGGCGATACGCGTTGCTTTACAAATTGTTTTTGTTGCTTTTCGGTTTGAACTAAAAGTAGTAGAGCTTGTTAAACTCGAGGCACGTATGCTTTACGGAACATTTGACGGACGGTTTTATTTGCTTACGCGTACTTTACTAATGTGTGGTTTTTAGTTGTTTTTCTTGTGAGATAAATGCGTTAAGGAACATTTGACGGACTTATTTTAGTGATACGCGTACTTTACTAATTTGTGGTTTTAGTTGTTTGTCTTGTGAAATAATAGTCGTAAAACTTGCTAAACTGACCGATTCTTTCTTTAGGATTAATGTCTGTGCGATCTAGTCTAGTGTCCCTTTGTTTTATCAGAGTAGTGCATACTTTGGATTATCCAAATACAGTTGATACTGTAGTTTCTGCATTTTCTAACCCCAAAAAATCTAAACTAGATCATTGCTTGCGCAAATTTCGTTATTTGCGAAATATAACAGATTACCGGTATACAAAGGTATTGGTTGAAGTTTCTCACTGCTTTTTGGGATGTTTACGAAAATAATATACATTTGGTCCCAGTTGAAATTAAACTAGTGCTACAAAATATTTCGAACTTATTGTCTTAGGAAGTAGAATTACCAAGAAATTTATCAAGGCTACATAGTTCCGACGCGTGATAATGTCTGCTGCTAACACCAGTAAAATACGTAGGTGTGATTAGTGTAACGTGTGATAAGTTCCATCAACACCCGCACAGTCAAGGGTGAAGTGCTATGTTAGTGTAGGACATCGTGAATCCCACACTTCAATTGTAAGGAAGCGTTACTGAAGGACCTTTGTAAGTTGAACTATTTCCTACTTGTTATTACTTTGAATATCTATCCGTTGTTTTGCCATATCTTTGTCGTTCTGATACCTTTTACAATAGACTTGCATGCTATTTTAAAACATAAAAAAAGAAAGAAAGAACAATCAATACTACTGAATTACTCATACCAATGGTGTCTTATCTATTTATCTTTTGTTAACATTTTATCTGATTTATGTTTAATTGGTGTGTGAGAAAATGTTTCTGCTACTCCCCAATATTACCTCACTTTGTGATAAAAGTTTTTGTAATGCTTTTATCGTGATTATATTATATAGTTTATCTAAACAGTTTTATTTACATTCTACAAAGTACTGAATAACTTAGACTTTTCATTGCTGCTATGCTTATTCTTCTTTTTACAGGTTTGCTTAACTATCTTTCTTGCAGGTATTGTCACTAGCTCCTTACCGCCGTTTACATCATATGTTAGTCTGCTTTCTACAACCCCGCCTAATCTCCGATTGAGCCCGGTCATTTCTTTAATTTTCTTTGGGTTACGCACGGCTACGAGCCAACGTAGCATAACTTTGGCGCCGAACAGGGACTGCCACGAATTACGTAACATATATTTTGGCACCCAACGTGGCTGCCTCGAATAACCTAACATAACAAATTTGGCGCCCAACGTGGAACCCGTTTTTTTTTTCCTGCCCGATTTTTTTGGTTTGCCCTTGATTTTTTTTTTAAATTTTTTTTATAACCTCGATTTTTTTTTGGCATTAATTTTTTTAGTGTAGCGGCTCGATTTTTTTTGATTCGCTCTCGATTTTTTTGATTGGCCTGATTTTTTTGATTGGCTCGATTTTTTTGATTGGCTCGATTTTTTTTGATTGGCTCAATTTTTTTGATTGGCCTAATTTTTTTGATTGGCCTGATTTTTTTGATTTACTCTCGATTTTTTTGGTTTGCTCTTGGCTTTTTTTAAAAATTTTTTATGACCTTGATTTTTTGGCATTCATTTTTTCTGGTGTATCGGCTCGACTTTCTTTTCTGCCTATATTGGCTGGCTCTAATTTTTTTGTGGTGTAGTCTTGATTTTTTTTCTTCCTTCGCTATATAGAAATTCCTTGATTTTAATTTTTTTTGTGAATTATCAGAGTTGTGTTTTCGCTGGTAATTTGGTTCTGGAAAACACTGGCGCCCAAGTTTCTTTACACCACCTTTTTTTTTCTTTTCTTCACGTCACTTTCGCTACCTCACTTAAATATAATCCTAATATCCCCGATCTAGATCTGTTGTCCTTTTGGCGACGCAAGCGCCGCAAATTCCGTCCGTAATCCACTCGTCCCCCTACGTTATACGATTCCTTCAACTCATTAGCTTTATCTGTGATATTTGACATATTTTGTAGTATTGTGTGATGACTTTTATTTTTTTCTTCTACTCTTTCCGGGTTTTCTTTCATTCCACATTCCTGTCCATTTTTTTCCCTGACTGGTTTTCTTTGCGGTTAGTTGATGTACTGACTTCGATCACTCGTTTTATCTGCTCCTGTGGTAGTTGCTCTTAGGCCTACTTTCTGTCCTTTAGGAAACACGACTTAGTCGACTTTTGGGTCTATTAGCAGATTACTTTTCTTAACTGGTTGTATTATACGACTTTTTTTTTCTTCTTGATACCACAGTTGAAGCCTTTCGTTACTTTTCCCAGTTTTCCGTTTGTCGTTCCCTAGCTTACTTGAGGCTTGACACTTGTGTCTTATGTTGGCTATTGCTGTTGGTTTTCTTCCTCGCTACTTTTCTTTTCTTTTGGTTACTGCGCGCGCGAAACCAATTTCTTGAGGTTGGAAACTGTGCTGTTTCTTTTCTAAAGAGACATCCGTCCTTGGACGACTTTGGCAGCGTTTATGCCTTTACACCTTGGTCCTCTTCGATTGCTACTACTTACCTATGTTTCCCTGTGGATTTCTTTACTCTTAGTTTTGTCCGACATTTTGGTCCTTTGAGCCTGAAATTTTTTTTTCTTTTGTGTGTTGGTTCTGATTGGATTGGTCTTGTGTTTTCTCTGATAAGCCTGTGTCCGAAAACACTGGCGCCCATTTCGTATTCCTATTTATATTTTGTAGCTAGCCCATCCCGTGACTTTTTCTTCTGGCTAGTGCTACCATTTGTTCACTATTTGACTATTTTTGTCGCTTTCTACATCCATTCCTTGAAGTAGGCTTCAGATCTATTTTCTTTTCCTTTAGGTATTTCGACTTGGTCGCTTTTGTAGGTCTGTTAGCCATACTTTGCTTGAGTAATCGTTTCATACGAATCTGTGATACCTCAGTTGGAAGTATTCTAGATTGTGTACTAGCTTGCCTTTGTCCTTTTCTTTGTCTTGGTTCTTTCTTTGCTGCACACTTGAGGGTGACAGTTTTGCTACGAGTTTTCTTCCTCGTTTTTTTTTTCTTTTCTCTTGGTTTCTCCGCGGGAAACCAAAACTTTTCTTTGAGGTGGAGAACAGAAATGTCCCTTTTGGGGACATCCGTATTTTGACGTCTTTGAAAGTAGCTAAGACCTTTAATCCTCATTGGGTGTTTACTTAATGCTTTCTTTACCTATTCTGTCGTTGTTGGTTACGATGGATGACTTTGTCTTCTTTTGAAAAAAAAATGTTCTTTTTCTTATACTGGTGTTGGTCCTTCGAACCGGATAAATTTTTTTTTGTTTGGTTCCTTGTCTGTCGTTTTTTTCTTTCACCCCGACGTCTTTATTTTGCTAGGGGGGAATTTGTAACGGGCATTTTTATAGTCTAACATTTTACGCTTTTTCTCAATTAGTAAATACATTTCTGTAACTACTATTCCTATATTTTGTATTTATTAACTCCTTAGGCGAATGCGTCGTATTATAATGAGTGGATTGCATCGTTCTTGTCTTGCCTTTAGTATAAATTTTGTTCCTTATGTGAATATACAAGTCTAGATAATATACGATAAGAAGTTGTAATAGCAACGTGTTTGATAGTCGACAAGAGTTCATGGTAACAACTAGTTGATATAACCAGATTAGCAGTGTAGTTCTGATGACTTTTGAAAGAGGTGTGCTGTGTATGTGGCGTGTTGGATTGTTTTGGTGATACGCGAGTTAAAGTTCGGGCCTTTGGAGCTGTGTTTTTAAAAAACTGCGACACTTTAACAAATTTATTTTAATAAGTTAAACAGAAACTACAATAAAATTTAGACTAGCTGGTTCATAATAACTTTAATAACAAATAATTAATTGTACTGGGCGAGTAGTCTAGGTAGACAACAATGCAAAAGCTGTAAACTCAAGACTGACTCGGTTGAGTAGCTTGAACAACGAAGTATGGAGTTCGAAGACTGACTGCCGGGCATTGAGCTCCCGGGCTTTTTATAATAACCTGCCCCTCACACGGCTTGTGGGAACTTGCAGATCTCATGTCTGCTTTACACTTTGTTACAATGTATCAATCTTAATTCTAAGTAATTGCGGTCTGTTGACCGCCTGTGACCTGCCACCTGCAGTATCACTGCCCTCACGGATGCAAAGTTGCATGTCCGTTCTCATGAACTGTCGATAACCTCTCTGGGTTATCCTTGTGTTACAATGTTGCATTGAACTTATACTTTTACTTAACAATTTCTAATAATTCCTATTAGATTCAATATATCAATATATATAGGTAATGCGTTAAAGGGTGTGAATTTTTGTTGAGGGATTGTTTGTCTTGTGGCTTGTATAGTTTTTATTGGTGAATAACTTTTATTCGCGTTAGGGTTGTATAGTCTGTTGCGGTAATACATTCCATTTTCTTCTTCTATTACTAGGCTCATAGCTTCTTCTAGATTTTGGGGTCGTTGGAATCTGATTTTAACCGATAGTCGTTCTGGTAAAGCGTTTATGTATGTCTAGTGCCATTTTGTCATACATTTTTGTTTTTAAATGTCTAACGTTTTGATCGGGTTCTTCGATTTTTAATTTTGTTAAAATTAAACTTCTCACGTCTTGGCATTTCATTCCGAATTGGTAGGGGGATTGGTTGTGTTCCATTCTAAGATTTATTAGGTCTCGTACCAGGCATTTTATGTTACGTTGGTCTCCAAAATATGCAATTAGTAGCTGTTTAAATTGTTCCCATTCTTGTAAATCGTCCCTACTGGCGATTAAGGTTAGTGCCCTTCCGGTTAGTTTACTTATTACCAAGCGTATAAGCAATGAATTTCTTTTGTCATCTCCGAGTTTGTAGAAGGTTTTTAGGAACATTTCAGATGCTCCAATGAAATTTGAGAGATGGGCTTCCGTGCCATCAAATGTTTGTATTGTCTCCAAATAGAGTCGCATTTCTGTGCTACGCATGTTGGTTAAGGGTTGTTTTTGATTTTGGAAAATTTTTTAAATTTTTTTTTTTTTTTGAATTAAGCTTTATTTCGCTATTTGCATTGTTATTTTTGCTTCGGATTTACTAATTTTCCGTTTGGGTTGTAAAATTTCAAATTTTGTAGAAATTGGGGTTGTTTTTGCTATTTATAGCGTTAATTATGCTTGGGATGTATTAATTTTTCTTTTGGATTAAATAATTTTGAATTTTGTAAAAATTGGGGTTGGTTTTGCTTTTTGTGACGTTAATTTTGCTTTGGTTT
Organism: Platerodrilus igneus; assembly: GCA_036346225.1. NCBI lineage: Eukaryota > Metazoa > Arthropoda > Insecta > Coleoptera > Lycidae > Platerodrilus > Platerodrilus igneus. The sequence continues at coordinate 5,801,797 of JARFIW010000318.1, read as the reverse complement.
CATTAATTTTTCTTTTAGATTGAATAATTTTTAATTTTGTAAAAATTGGGGTTGGTTTTGCTTTTTGTGACGTTAATTTTGCTTTGGTTTCATTAATTTTCCTTTTAGATTGAATAATTTTGAATTTTGTAGAGCTTGAGATTTATTTTGCTATTTTTCAGCGTTATTTTTGGTCAGGATTTGTTAATTTTCAGTTTAGATTGGGTAAGTAAAAATTTTGGTAAGGGTTGAGATTAATTTCGTACTTGTAATATTAATTTTGGTTTGGATTTATTAATTTTAAGTTTAGACTGGGTAAGTAAAAATTTTGGTAAGGGTTGAGATTTATTTTGCTATTTTCCAGCGTTATTTTTGATTTGAATTTGTTAATTTTAAGTTTAGATTGTGGAAATAAAAATTTACACAGTGCGGATGTACTCGTGAGATTTATACTCAATACCGTAGTCTTGGATTTGCTTGTTTTTATGCAGCTTTTAATTTGTCTTGAGTTTCTGCTTCTTAAGGAATCTGAAATGGATGGGTTTATTCTCGCTTAGCGTTGTTTTAGTTAAATTCTGTTAATTTGTGATTAATATTCTTTCCGTGGGTTTTACTGAGTTGCGTAATTATGACTTGAGGTTAATTGCTTCTGTACTTTATTGTTTGCATGAACTACTAAAGGATGTAGTCTTTGTTATTTAATCACGTACGTTGAGGTAATTGCACTTACAGGTATTATTTTCAATTTATAGGAATTACTAATTTACTTGCTAATGCTTTGCATAAAGTGTTACGTCTAGTTTTATTCTTAGATATTTCGGTGTTCACGACTTGTAATTGAACTCTTCGTTATGTGCGTTTTCAGGTTACAATTATGAGCGTATGATAACGTTTAGCGTTATTCTGTATTCGTATTGGAATAATGCACTTTATAAATGCTGATTAATTAATTGAAAAACGTTTAGATTTTATACCGTGTTTGTTGCAATTGTACACGCTTTTATGGATTAATTACTTGTAGGTATTAAATGCAAAACTGCATTGCTTTATACTATGCAAGGTTCTGAAAGCGATTTTCTCTGAGGTTTAAAATGTGTAATAAAGGTGCTTCTTGCTTTCTTCGGATGGCGTTTTAGATTACAGTGGTTTTAGGTTACCGTAGTTTTTAGTTAATGCAGAATGCTCTTGCTGTGGTTCACACAGTTTTATAGAGGTCAATGTTTTAAATAATCGTTTTTGTGATTGCTTTAAAGGATTAGCTTTAGCTTTGAAATTAATTTTGCGTTCTGTGTTTTTATTTTACCGGATTGAAAACGTGGGTTTGAATCGCGCTGGTTAATGTTTCTTATTTTGGTGTTAGTGAATGTGCGCCCGTTATTTTTTGGATTATTTTCGTTCTAATAATTGTGGTAAGAATCTCTTAATATCAATTCTCATTTACTTTTTAAAGAAAAAAATATCTCTTTTACATTCGTCTCATAGGTTAATACTTTCTTAAAATAAGGTCTCGTTTTTTTTTTGGAAATAATTCACTTTGTAATTATTTTCAAAACAATATTCATAAAAATAAAATTCATAAGACAATAATAATAAATGGTAATCAATAATTATAATACTAGCATATATCAATTATAGTTTTTGGTTAAAAAAGGTATGGAAATGAACTTACATTAATTTCATCTGTTTCTTTGGTGGGCTCGATCGATGCTGTATCTTGTCCACCTTGGTTTGTTTGTTGGATTTAGACTATGCTTGTTCTTCCTCCAACTTGGTTTGGGTTCTGCCAAAATTTCGAATTAAAATTCTTGGTCACCAATCTTCCGATTTTTGGATTTTCAGTGCCCTTTTGACATCCGTTACGACTGCGCCAGTTAAAGTTCGGGCCTTTGGAGCTGTGTTTTTAAAAAACTGCGACACTTTAACAAATTTATTTTAATAAGTTAAACAGAAACTACAATGAAATTTAGACTAGCTGGTTCATAATAACTTTAATAAAAAATAATTAATTGTACTGGGCGAGTAGTCTAGGTAGACAACAATGCAAAAGCTGTAAACTCAAGACTGACTCGGTTGAGTAGCTTGAACAACGAAGTATGGAGTTCGAAGACTGACTGCTGGGCATTGAGTTCCTGGGCTTTTTATAATAACCTGCCCCTCACACGGCTTGTGGGAACTTGCAGATCTCATGTCTGCTTTACACTTTGTTACAATGTATCAATCTTAATTCTAAGTAATTGCGGTCTGTTGACCGCCTGTGACCTGCCACCTGCAGTATCACTGCCCTCACGGATGCAAAGTTGCATGTCCGTTCTCATGAACTGTCGATAACCTCTCTGGGTTATCCTTGTGTTACAATGTTGCATTGAACTTATACTTTTACTTAACAATTTCTAATAATTCCTATTAGATTCAATATATCAATATATATATAGGTAATTGGGGGATACATAACTCGCGTTGCTTTACAAATTGTTTTTGTTGCTTTTCGGTTTGAACTAAAAATAGTAGAGCTTGTTAAACTCGAGGCACGTGTGCTTTACGGAACATTTGACGGACGGTTTTATTTGCTTACGCGTACTTTACTAATGTGTGGTTTTTAGTTGTTTTTCTTGTGAGATAAATGCGTTAAGAAACATTTGACGGACTTACTTTAGTGATACGCGTACTTTACTAATTTGTGGTTTTAGTTGTTTGCCTTGTGAAATAATAATCGTAGAACTTGCTAAACTGACCGATTCTTTCTTTAGGATTAATGTGTGTGCGATCTAGTCTAGTGTCCCTTTGTTTTATCAGATTAGTGCATACTTTGGATTATTTAAATACAGTGATACTGTAGTTTCTGAATTTTCTAACAACAAAGAATCTAAAATAGATCATTGCTTGCGCAAATTTCGTTATTTGCGAAATATAACAGATTACCGGTTTACAAAGGTATTGGTTGAAGTTTCTCACTGCTTTTTGGGATGTTTACGAAAATAATATACATTTGGTCCCAGTTGAAATTAAACTAGTGCTACAGAATATTTCGAACTTATTGTCTTAGGAAGTAGAATTACCAAGAAATTTATCAAGGCTACATAGTTCCGACGCGTGATAATGTCTGCTGCTAACACCAGTGAAATACGTAGGTGTGATTAGTGTAACGTGTTATAAGTTCCATCAACACCCGCACAGTCAAGGGTGAAGTGCTACGTTAGTGTAGGACATCGTGAATCCCACACTTCAATTGTAAGGAAGCGTTACTGAAGGACCTTTTGTAAGTTGAACTATTTCCTACTTGTTATTACTTTAAATATCTATCCGTTGTTTTGCCAATCTTTGTCGTTCTGATACCTTTTACAATAGACTTGCATGCTATTTTAAAACATAAAAAAAAAAACCAATCTATACTACTGAATTACTCATACCAATGGTGTCTTATCTATTTATCTTTTGTTAACATTTTATCTGATTTATGTTTAATTGGTGAGTGAGGAAACGTTTCTGCTACTCCCCAATATTACCTCATTTTGTGATAAAAAAATTTGTAATGCTTTTATCGTGATTATATTATATAGTTTATCTAAACAGTTTTATTTACATTCTACAAAGTACTGCATAACTTAGACTTTTCATTGCTGCTATGCTTATTCTTTTTTTTCCAGGTTTGCTTAACTATCTTTCTTGCAGGTATTGTCACTAACTCCTTACCGCCGTATACATCATATGTTAGTCTGCTTTCTACAACCCCCTCTAATCTCCGATTGAGCCCGGTCATTTCTTTGATTTTCTTTGGGTTACGCACGGCTACGAGCCAACGTAGCATAACTTTGGCGCCCAAACAGGGACTGCCACGAATTACGTAACATATATTTTTGGCACCCAACGTGGCTGCCTCGAATAACGTAACATAACAACTCTTTTGTCCATGCATGTTTTTACTTATGCGACCTGATCTGGTTCTTTGTAAATTTATACGTTTGGAATGATCAGCTGTAGTTACAACAGAATGTTCGACTACAAGAAAGTAGTATCCCCTACTATCATCGCATAGTTGGCTGACCTGTTTGGTTATCTACGAAAAGAATTACAGATCGGGATATCTTCTGAGACATTATATATATGGTATAAAGTGGTTTGCAATGTACTTATAGAAAACTTCAAAATTGATCTATCCTAAATTAGATCGTCCTAAGACCCAAGCCTCTGGAAGCGATTCAACAAAATTCTTGTCAGTTTTAAGGCACAACTTTACTGTCATTAGAAAAGTTTGTCAAAGGTGTCATTTGTTCCTTTTCTGAATGAACCCCAAGTTCTTTTTATTATCAGCTTATCCCAATACCTTCCCACTTTTAGGACATAAGAGGAAACCGGCTTCATCCGCATTAAATATCTACTCTGGATGCTCAAGAATATTGTAGCGGGCTACTGGAAACGCATTCACCAATTTAGAACAAGTAATAACAAAAGTCTTTTTTATTCACTACTCACGAGTTTAATTAACAGTATATGCCTTATTTATAGATGTTTTCAGTCCAATTAACAATGAAGCACTATCATGTTATTTATAAACACTAATATCTTCTTAAACTAAATCCGTAACCATAAGTCTTCTTAATAACACCAACACTACTATAATTTATTGATTACCCTTTTGTCTATTTAAGCAATATGCACGTTCACATAACACAAATTTATATTTACTGTAAGACCTTCAAAATGTAATGACCAACTAACTGTACACGTTATGATTTATGTACATTTTGATATAGACTAACTAATGTACACTCATCACCGATCTTATATATATATATATATATATATATATATATATATATATATATTATAAAAGGGAGAGGGAGAGAACTGGAGTACAGATGGTTTTTATATATACTGTAATACAAGACTCAAGTTTAATCAAAACAATTAGTGAGGTGAGAAACGATGCTAATTGGCAAAATGCTTTATCTTCGAGTGAATATTACTTTGTAGATCAATAATTATACTTGTCCAGAAGGTGTTTGACTTTTAATTTAGAAATAAAATTAGTAGCAGTCACATGTAAAATTAAACGAAGGTGAAACATATAAAAAAGTTGTCTAAATATGCTTTTAAACATTATTGATTATTATTATACAATGCATTATTTGTTTGTACCAATCAAAAGGCCATGTAAATGTAGGGAAGACTAAGCTAAGGTGGTTTTGTAAGTACAATTATGATTTAAAAATTTTTGATTTATATAAAAGTAAAATAGTAGGTAAGGTGTTGGTTGCTAGGTTACGAAAGATGTTATGGTTATTAATTTTTCTTTGATATATATGATTGTTGTTTATTATTTTGGAATGGTGTGAATATATTTTTTTGAATGATGAAAAACTGTTGAATAAAATAGTACTTGTATTGGAGAGCTGTGGTTTTATTCCTAAAAATAAAATTATTAATAAAGTGATTAAGGTCGAATGTTAAACAAGCTTAGAATACATACACTATTTCAAAGTAAATATAAAGGTGTCCAACCAAAATTTGAAAATACTAGGAGCAAGCCGTTTTGGTGTAAAAGTTAGCAGAGCAACGAGGCATAGAGAGGATACACGTAGAGCTAGAAGAAAACACTGCTGGTATCATTTGTATTGATCCAAGTCTGGAAGGTGAAGCAGCATACCGTACAAGTATTCCTTAGTATCGATTTAAATAATTAATTCATTCTTAAAACCATCTAAAACAAACAATATTGTTATTAGGTAACTGCTCTGAGATCCTGTAGATGCACTGCATTAATTGTAAAGAAGCACTAACACACGAATCTGGATATTAAGGTATTGTTTCAAGTTTATTAACAAAATCTTAACTCTTCAAAATTAAGATAAAGCATTTAATTCAATGAGCATTGTCTTCACTGAAATTTATTTGACAACGGTAACACAGCTTAGAGGTATCTGCATTACCATCTACAGTTGTCTTACATTTGTAAAATATTAGATTGGGCCAACAGAGAAAGAGGGTGCCAGGTGTTGGTTTCATATATATATATATATATATATATATATATATATATATATATATATTTGTATGCGAGCTTATTTGAATATAGAACCCAGTTCAAATAAGTTCTATTCAAAACAAAACAAAGATTAACTCTGAAATTAAGAAATATCAGTTCTGTAGCCGAGGTATATTTAGTATTAATTAGCAACACCATTTTATAAAGCTGCACACAACCAATATCTGAAGTGTTTTTTAAATTGCTTAACAATAAAGTTTCTTTTTATAAAAAGATTAACGTTCTCTTAAATAAAAGTGACACCCGATGGTGGGGCTGGAAGTTTGCAACATATATGGCGCCCAAGCTGTGGGACTAGTATAAGTAAATAACTTCGCAACAAAATAATATATATATATATATATATATATATATATATATATATATATATATATATATTACTCATATTTAGACCAGGGTAAAAATTATATAATCACATCAAATAATTTTAATCACTGTGTAGAAGCTTTTGGAAAAGGTACGCGTTATTAAATAACAGCGTGAAGCATAAAATTCATTCGTTTTATTAAAATTAAGAAATTTAAATTATTTATAAGACGCTTTATATCAAAAGAAACAGTATTAAAAAGCTCTGCGTGTAATTTAATTATTCCGAGGAAAGAAACAAATGGAAATTACGTGCAAAATTTATATTAATTAACCCTATTTTAAGTAACCGGTAGTAAAACAAAGTGTACACATAATAATTAATATTTAACTTGTATTCGCTAAAAATGTAAGGATAGAAGTCAATTTTAATTGGAGTTAATTAAACCATTATTAATAATAAGCATAAAAGTCTGTGAAAATCCAAGATTATAATACCAGAAAATAAAGCTCTGAGAATTAATATTATTTTGAACACCTGCGTAGTTTAAATATCACGTACGGCGAAAATTGTGTAGATAACAAATGGTTTCAGAGAATCTTGGAGAAACCGGGGCTTAATATTCACGGGAAGGTGCGATACGGGGTTATTTAACCCAGATAGTCCACATGGACTGAAATAATCGATAATAAGGAATATCAATTTGCACAAATACGAACAGGTTAGAAAAGGAAAGAGAAAATGCCTCAAGCAAAGACACATATAGTAAAAGGCGTGATTTAAGCAACGTCACGAGGGTCACAATTGGTTGAAAATAGGATGCAAATATCAGAGATAGAAACAACAATTTCTGTACAAAATTAATTAGTTTTTCTCGGACATGTTTGCGTGCCGTGTGAGAATTTCTGAGATTTAACTGGGACGAGTGCAAAATTCGTAAAAACCGCCGCACAGGCTACGGACTGGGAACCTAGCATGCGAAATTCTTTAGAATTACCCGTTTGGAGGACTCGACCGACAGACAGGCTAACGGCTATATATACCGAGGTGAATATAAACAAGCTCTCTTACATCCGCGACTTGATTCAAGATGTTAAACAGTGCATTTTAGTTTGATAAAATAATTTAAAGTTTGCTCGTATATTTTAGTGATTCAAAATAGTTTGTTATTTACGTGCTAACATGAATGTACTTCAGTGCACTTAGATACAAGGTAATAAAATTTAGTATCACTGTACCAATTAGCAAAATTGACAACGACAAATGTATACACAAAAGTAGGCAGTTTTGGCGTATATTGGTGAAAGAAGTATGAATTTCTTTGTTATTTTTCGGGGGTGTTAATAATTAAATGGTTCAAAAACGTGTCTGGATCCACAAAACCAGGGTCAGATATACACAGATGAGTTCCGGAAAAGCCCAGAAACAACTTTAAATAAATGGTGATAGAGAAAATTTTAAAAGCGTTGAGAATTAGAAGCCGTAAATATAACCCAGTTGGAATGGTGTGATTAACTAAAGGGACGATGTACATTGAAGCTACGAGGACAGTAACCTTCAGGTAAATTATACTATTTTGTTTGACATTTTGGTGTGTGTTGAATAACTTTATAATTGATTTACTTTAAATGGACATTAGTGAAATTGTACTAACAATAAAATCTTAATTTTAAGGTGAAATTTGCTTGTTTAAGTAGAAAGGGTATTTAGTATTGATGTTTGGAATTATGATGAAAATTTGGGTATGTCTTTGAGCTCAATTAGACGAACCTGGTTAATTAACGTAAAGGGGTGGTAGATGCTCCTTTGTACTCAGACTCCGGTCTGCATATATTGTTATATTAATTAGTAGGCATCCTACAAGGACTTTAATTCTGGATGCACATAAAATGATAATAAAATTAATCTTGAAATTCTTTTAAAACTGAAATTTATGCCGAGTTTTAATTTTGAAATTTTAATGTATTGTGAATATTGATGTAAATAGAGTTAACGTTGATGTTTGTGGTAGGAATGTGTTTGTTTTTTTTTATGAATGAGGAGGTTTATTAACTAGAGGAGCAGCCGAGGCGATGAACAGAAGAAAGTCAATGGACCAACACAGTTAAGGTAATGAATAGCTTTTTGTAGGATTCACAGCATTCTGGACATCCAATTCGTAGGGGCTCGATTCGAAAAGCGGAGTACCCGGATTTTGGTGGATTCACAGCATATATATATATATATATATATATATATATATATATATATACAGGGTGCCCTATTTCTTACACGTTGTATGGGTAACTCTGTTATTTGTGACATTAGAGAAAAGGTTAAATGGGAAAACTAGTGCAGTTTTTAATGCTAAGTTCAGCCATGAAGAGATAATTAACATACAGGGTGTAGCAAAAGCGTTATACCAAAATAACGAAATTTTGATCTTTTTTGTTTTGCTTTGTATTTCATTTATTGTGATAGATACAGTAAAAGGAGAATAAGATAAACTTATTTGTTTTTACATGGCTTTGGTCATGTTCGAGTAAATAAGTGAGGTTATGTTTTTTTAAATGTAAACCATAATTGGCGGTAGTTCCGATATAAAGGCATTGTTTTTCTCTTTTCAGTGATGTACTACAGTGTACATGTTCAACATAAAAATTTTTGAAAAAATTTTGTTTTTATGAAATACGAAACTTGGTATTAAATAATAAAATACTTATGCATGACGTAACAAAAATATCAAAAAGAAATTATGTTAGAAATATTAAATATAATATCACTTCAAAGTGTGTTCAAAGTGCCCACCATTTTATTGAAGGCACAAGCTCACATAGTTTTTTAACATTACGAAGTGCTTTTTCTATTGTGCGTGCATCAATGCTTGCAATTGCTGTTTGGATTCTAGCTATTACATCCTCAGGCGTTTGAGGAGTAGTAGAATACACTTTATTTTTTAAATCACTCCACAAATAAAAATCTAATGGCGTAAGTTGTGGTGAACGAGCAGGCTAATCAATTTCCATTTTGTTACCAATCACGTGCTCAAAACGATCAGTTAAATATTGCTTCACTGATGTACCACTGTGTGCAGGGGCACTATCGTGTTGGAAATACTTTGGTCTGTAATGGATGTTAAGAGGTAATTCATCCAAATATTCTTCCAGTTGGTGTTTTAAGAAATTTAAGTAATTTACAGCGGTGAAATTGTCGTTATAAAAAGTCCAATAATTTTTCCACAAAAATTCCACACCAACAATTAATACCAAATTGATGTTGATCTCTGGATTCACGCACAAGTTTAGGATTTTCTTGAGAATAAAATACTTTGTTATGCCGATTAAATATTCCGTTATTTGTAAATTTAGTCTCGTCAGTAAACATAATGGTCTCCAAAAATATGAATCCTCTTCACATTTATTAAGGTACCAACGACAAAATGTTATCCGTCTTTGATTATCCACTGGATACAATGTATTCGAAATAGAATAGTGATAGGGATGATATTTCCGACTTTTCAGAATACACCTCACAGTTTCCTTAGAAGTTGCACAGTGGTTTGCAATTTCGGCAGTAGAAGATTCTGGTTTATAGTTAACATACGCCAACACATTCGTTTCAACAGTTTCTTCACATTTTCGCAAGAATTTAGGTTTGGTAAATGCCCCATATGCCTTAAGATTATTTTCAGGTTTGCTAAATATCCGACAGTGTGGTTGCTTACGTTCCATGTATCTTTCCAAGTACAAATCCGCTGCTGCACGTGAGTTACGATTCGAAGAATAGTAGCAAAAGAGCATGTTATTTTTTTCTTCATTTGTATAGGACATTCTATCAGAAGAAAATAATGTACGTATAAATACAAAATAACAGTACTATCTAATTTCTTTTATTTAAACAAGTGAAATCTATTGTTATGTGTCATATGGCTACTTGATTCATAAAATCAGTTCGAATGTTCACATATTATTTAATACAAAGTTTCATATTTCATAAAAACAAAATTTTTCCAAAAATTTTTATGTTGAACATGTACACTGTAGTACATCACTGAAAAGAGAAAAAATGCCTTTCTATCAGAATACCGCCAATTATGGCTTCCATTTAAAAAAACATAACTTCACTTATTTACTCGAACATGCCCAAGGCCATGTAAAAACAAATAAGTTTATCTTATTCTCCCTTTAAAATAATGTAAAAAACATCTACAACGTTTTACTGTATCTATCACAATAAATGAGCCACGAAGCAAAACAAATAAGATAAAAATTTCGTTATTTTGGTATAATGCTTTTGCTACACCCTGTATGTTAATTATCTCTTCATGGCTAAACTCGGCATTAAAAACTGCACTAGTTTCCCTATTTAACCTTTTCTCTAATGTCACAAATAACAGAGTTACCCATACAACGTTTAAGAAATAGGACACCCTGAATATATACAATTAATAAGATAAAATAATAACTTAGACTTTTTAAGTAAAGCCCAAATGATCATTTCAAATCGAGCTTAAAATCGAACTTAAAAAGTCTAAGTTATTATTTCATCTTATTAATTGTAATACGTTAGTATTTATCAACTTACCATGTGTAAAAAATACTTATAATGTTTAAATATTAATACTTGGCTTATAGCCGTAATTTTGAGCGTTGCTTCCTGTCTATATCTGACATAAGTCAAAAACTTGACAATGTCAGATATAATTGACAAAAATGCTAAACGTAATTGAAAGTTAGGTTTCTATATAGTACTGTACATGATTTAGATTTGTAATTTTCCCAATTATAGCCATCGGTCTCGGTAGCGTAATTGGTAAACGCACAGTTCCGGAAAAACTGAGATGCAGGTTCAAATCCTGTCCAAGACCTTATATTTTCCTTCTTTCAATTACTAGCTCGATTTGAAATGATCATTTGGGCTTTACTTAAAAAGTCTAAGTTATTATTTCATCTTATTAATTGTAATACGTTAGTATTTATCAACTTACCTTGTGTAAAAAATACTTATAATATATATATATATATATATATATATATATATATATATATATATATAGAATGCTGTGTAACCTCTCATCTTTGCAGCATTCTCTAGGTACTGGCCCTTTAAAAAAACATTCGAGCCCCACAGTTTGGGCGTCAAGAATGCTGTGAAACCTTTAAATCACCTGGTCCGTTGATTCCTTCTGTTAATCGCCTCGGCTGCTCTTCAAGATAACTTCCATTCTCAATCATAAAAATTAAACAACACATTCCTACCACAAACATCAACGTTAACTCTATTTACATCAATATTCAGAATACATTAAATTTTCAACTTAAATTTGAACATAAAATTCAGTTTTAAAAGAATTTCCGGATTAATTTTATTATCATTTTACTGTGCATCCAAAATTAAAGTCCTTGTTGGATGCCTACTAATTAATATAACAAGATAAGCAGACCGAGTCTGAGTATAAAGGAGCATCTACCACCCTTTACGTTAATTAACCAGGTTTGTCTAATTGAGCTCAAAGACCTACCCAAAGTTTCATCCTATTCCCGAACATCAAAACAAAATACCCTTTTACTTAAACAAGCAAATTTCATCTTAAAATTAAATTTTTATGGTTAGAAAAATTCCATTAATGTCCATTTAAAGTAAATCAATTATAAAGTCATTCAATACACACAAAAATGTCAAACAAAATAGTACAATTTACCTGAAGGTTATTGTCCTCGTAGCTTCAGTGTAATCGTCCCTTTTGTAAATCACACCATTCCAACCGGATTCTATTTACAGCTTCAAGTTGTCAACGCTTTAAAATGTTCTCCATCACCATTAATTTAAAGTTGTTTCTAGGCTTTTCCGGAACTCATCTGTGTATATCTGCCTCTGGTTCAGTGGATGCAGACACATTTACGAACCATTTAGTCATTAACACCCCGCAAAATAGCAAAGAAATTCATACTTCCTTTTACCAATATTACCAATATACGCCAAAACTGCCTACTTTTGGGTATACATTTGTCGTTGTAAATTTTACTAATTGGTACCGTGATAATAAACTTTTATTACCTTGTATCTAAGTGCACTGAAGTACATTCATGTTAGCACGTAAAATAACCAATTATTTTGAGTCACTAAAATATACTAGCACACTTTAAATTATTTAATCAAACTAAAATGCACTGTTTAATATCAAGTCGCGGATGCACGAGCTTTTAAAGCATCGAATCGTCGAAAGTCTAAGAGTCTAAGAGAGAAACACATATTCCCGCCTGTATATATAGCGAATAGCCGACACGTCGCTTTGTTCCCTAAAACGGGTAATTCCAATGAATTCCTCATTCTACGTTCCCAGTCTGTAGCCTGCACGTCGATTTTTATGAATTTAGTCCTCACCCCATTGAGATCTCAGAAAATTTCAACACGGCTCGCAAAGTTGTCCGAGAAAAACTAATTACTTTTATACAGAAATTGTTGTTCTACCTCTGATATATGCATCCTATTTTTAACCAATCGCAACCCCTTGACGTTGCTTAAATCCCGCCCTTTTACAATATGTGTCTTTGCTTGACGCACTTTCTCTTTCCTTCTCTAACCTGTTCGTATTGGTGCAACTTGACACTCTTCATTATCGATTATATTTTAGTCCACGCGGACTGTTATCTTGGTTTAATAACCCCGTATCGCACATTCTCGTGAATATTAAGCCCCGGTTTCTCCAAGATTCTTTGAAACATTAATTATTTGCCAAATTTACGCAGAATGAGCTTTTTTAAAAATACGCAGGTGTTCTGTATTTCCTGCTAAAGCATCTGATCGTTTCCAATATCCTTAGAATCAACATGTTTATCCAAACAAATTAACTTGAAATTGCTTTTAAAAACACGCAGGTGTTTTCAAACGTAACATTTTAAATAACCTTCCTACGATTTGACTATTATTGGGTTTTCACAAGCCTTTTATGCTTATTATATGTTATTAACGGTTTAATTAACTCCAATTAAAATTGATTTCCATCCTTTTCATTTTTTAGCGAATACACCTTAAATATTAATTATTATATGTACACTTTGTTTTACTACCGGTTACTTAAAATAGGGTTAATTAATATAAACTTTGCACGTAATTTCCATTTGTTTAGGAATAATTAAATTATCCACTGCGCTTTTCAATACTGCTTCTTTTGATGTAAAGCGTCTTATAGATAATTTAAATTTCTTATTTTTACTGAAACGACCGAGTTTATTTATGCTTCAAGGTTTTAATAAAGCGTATTATTTAATGACATTCCTTATACACGGTAATTAAAATTATTTGATTTGATTATTTAATTTTCTACCCTGGTCTAAATATGAGTAATATATATATATATATATATACATCCATTTCGAATGGACCTGCACCTTGCCGAAGTTCTAAATTACTAGAACAGGTGAAATGGTTTGCGTGTTCTAATGAGCTAAAGAGCCAAACTACAGGTCCAACTAAGGTAGTAGGGTCGTTAGTGAGGAACCAGACTAAGACAGGTCCCCGAAAAAGAGCATCGGCTCTTTCGGTACTTTGAATGGCAGAGACCATAGGGGTCGGTATGGCAGTCTAAGACACACTACCGCGATGTGGAAGGCAACGGGAAACCACAACATTATCTCCCAAGTACACAGCGTACTTAAATTGTAACAAACATGATGGCATTCTCTGGGGTAAAAGATTCCGGAATTAAAATAGTCCCCCATTCGGATCTCCGGGAGGAGACTACTTCGGAGGATGCGATCGGAAAGTTAAAAATAAGAGTCGGGAACATTCTGCGAGTCGGAGCGTAGAATGTTAGAAGTATGAAGCAAGTAGGTAAGCTAGAGAACCTAAAAATCGAAATGAATATGTTATCACTAGACATAGTAGGGATCAGCGAAGTTTGATGGCCAGAGTCGGGGAATTTTTGTAGTGGAGACTTTAGGGTAATTCATACAGGAGCAGAGGAAGAAAATTTGGGTGTGTGTATAGTTATGCGGAAAAAGATAGGATACTGTGTAAAAAATTCTTACAAGAGAAAGAAAGAGTACTCATGGTTAGATTAGAATCTAAACCGGTAAATACAGTAATAATACAAGTATACATGCCCACCTCTAGCTACAGTGACGAAGAGGTAGAAGCTATCTACAAAGATATCGAAGACATATTAAGATACGTAAAAGGACATGAAAATTTAATAATTACGGGGGATTTTAATGCCGTAGTAGGTGAGGGTAGGGAAGGAGCGGTAGTAGGTTTTTTTGGTTTAGGCACGAGAAACGACAGGGGAAATAAGCTGGTAGAATTTTGCGACAGGAACAATTTAATCATCATAAACACATTATTTCAACATCATGCTAGAAGAAGATATACGTGGAAAATGCCAGGAAATATAGAAAGATAGCAAATAGATTACATTCTTGTTAGACAACGGTTTAGGAATCAAGTAAAAGACTGTAGAAGCTATCCAGAAGCAGATATAGATACTGACCACAACATTGTATACTTGTTGAAAACAGATCGGTAAAATTAGACGAGAGACGATAGTTAGCATGTAACAGAAACAAATGGAAGATATTATATGAATATGTGATAATGACTTTCAAACGTCTGTAACACGAGTATATTTTAAAAGCCAATAAGCAGTATAATTACATAAATTGCATGCAAATGGACGTTTGTTAATGTGCGACATCATATGCATTTTTAAACCACATTTATGTGGTGCAGCATAATTACATAAATTGCATGGAAATAGACGTTCGAAAGTATGCAACTGTATATGACTTATTAAAAGTTCTTTCCCGTGATGCCGTATAATCACACAAATTGCATGTAAATGAAAGTTTGTTAGTATGCGGCATCATTTGTCTTTTTTAATAAGTTTTCAGTAATAGCATAGTAGCATAGTTACATAAATTGCATACAGATTGACTTAGTTAGTATACAACTGTATATGTTAAAGTACTTTTCTGAGATTCGGTATAATCACACAAATTGCATTAGTATTCACATCGGTAATCTGTGACTGTATAAGCAAATGTAAAAGATTTCTGTGATGCGGTATAATCACTATAATTGCATACGAATTATATTCGTCAAAATGGAAACGCAAATGGATTCTTAACTTGCTTTTACAACATAAAGAATAAGCACATAAAAAGCATGCCTATGGCCGTTCGTCAGTATGTGAGCATGTACGAACTTTCATGAAACCTTTAGAGGGAACAATAATTACATAAATTATATGACAACAAACGTGCCTTAGCATGTGATCGTGTTATATATTGATGTTACTTTTCTGCATTTTAACGGAGAGTGGATGAGGGTGAGAACACACATCTTAATAGGGCAATTATTGGCAATGTACAATAAACACATAAATCTCCTGTCTATACAAATAGCGTATTCCAATAATACTCTAGTTTTGGAGGGGAGTTGGTTTATAAAGGTAAGACATTATCTTTTACTAAACGATAAATTCTACTATTATATAGTCCATTCCAAATAAGAATAAAGTAGATGACCTTGTACGCAAGGTGGATTTACACAGCAAGTTAATTATAATTTCTATACATACATACAGAATAATTATTAATTCCATATTTGAGTGATTATAAATCGTGACTAGCCTACATTAATTTCCATAACCAGTTTTTATTGCAAATTTTACAATGGCGCATTATATATATTTTAAATACAAATTTTTAAAATTAAGCTGTGTAAATCAGCATCATGTTTTAACCAATCAAATCGAAGGCTAAACTTTCCCTATACCTTTCATCGCTTTATTCTTAGCTGGAATGGACTATAGACACTTTTTACTTCAAATATTAGTTTTCGATCGTGTTGTTCACATGAGCTTGTTAAAAGAGTTAAATAGAAAGAATTTTTTTGATTTAATTTTAAATACTTTTTCCGTAACTATGTACATATTAATTTACCTTAACGTATACTTAAAATTTAAACAATAGCTAACCCATTAATAACGTAACAGCCATCATAATGAATGTACTTGTGGATGATTCATAGAATTGGTTGATTTATAATCTCCCACATGGGTTTTAAAGTAAACAGAGGAGTTTAAGTTTACAAATTAGTGGAATAATTATAGGAAGTCACCTGCTTTTTATATACATGAACCACACCCACACATGTGATGACTTGCTTTCATGCTTTTAGCTCAAATTATTTAAAATCGAATGGTTGTGAGAGAATAAAATTGAGCTTTTTTTCTGTGGCAATAATTAATGAAAAAAAGGTTCAATATCGAATAAAACGTCTAGTTCATAGTTATGCATCCCACACTACGTCGTGTTAGTTGGCTTACCGGAACTGTAAGCGTTTCATTTAAAAATGTCAAACAATCCACAAATGATGTGTAGATAAATTTGATAAGCGTTAATATTAGTGGTAATTCAGTTTCTGGTATATCTGACGATGATAACGCGTATGATTTTCGTTTTAAGTTGTTAGAGTAGTTGGTATGTATGTGGTATTATTTTATTTGATACAAATAGCTGGTTATGAATCCACTGATTGGGTGGATTTCTGAATAACGATGAATCAGTCACCAATCACGGTATTCTCCTTCGTGGTAACCAAACCTAGCACCTTCCTCTGGGGGGAAATGCAGGATATAGTTCTAGACTACTACACTACTTTTACTCCCCGCACCATCCCTCGATTCCTACACATTTCCTTTACCTCCGCAACATTCATACATTGCTTTTGGCATGTTCTTTTATTTCTCAGACTTCTCACCTGTCGTTCTTTCTGTAACTTCTTTACTACATCCTACCATTTTTTACGCGGTCGCCTTGTTGCAACTCAACCAGTCATCTTACTTGCATATATACTGTTGGTAAGTCTATCCTCATTCATTCTTTCTACAGGTTTAATCTAAGGGTACTTCGCTCGCTTCACTCCTTAAGAGTCATCTGCATTACACACTGCTCAGACCCATTTGTTTAGTATTTTGTCTCTCAATGTTTTTTCGCATACACTTCTTATAAACCTCATTCCTGCAGCATTTATGATTGACATGCCTCTGTTGCCCGACTCAAATTAAGCTTCCATTCTGAACAGTTGGCACAAATCACGACACAACAAACTCAGAAGATATGATGATACGCATGCACTTCCACCTAGTTCAAGCTGCAATGGCGTCACGCCGAGAGAACATCAGTTGAAACTGGTGTTTTATTCTTCAGATTTCTCGCTTGCCTTTTTTTTCAGTACCTCCTCTACTATAACCAACCATCTGCTACGTTAAAACCTTGCGAGCGTTCTTTTTCTGCATGAATATTAATTCAAACTACTGCTATTTAAGACACCTAAAGTTTCTACCTCACGCTTTCTATGTTATTTTAAATCATAAAAGTTATCGATCAACACGCTCAATTTCCTTCAAATTGAAATGAGCGCTGGTTTATAAAATTTCTTTAAGTAGTTATTCTATAATATTTTGCTCTGTTAGTCACATTATAAATGCGTGGAATAAAGCAAACATCTGCTATCAACTTTGCTTTACAAATTTGCTGAAATATGTTCTAACACCTGCAGCAAACACGTTATGGTTCCTTGTAAAAGATTAAATTAAAATTGTCTTATACAAATGCTTCGAAATACGTTGCAACCACAGCTGTACATACATTCATGACTTTCTTTAAAAGATAAGACTGTTTACCCACCTGCCTTGTAAATGAACATTTGTATGGATTTGTTATCTATACCAGTAATATACCTGGCATTTTGTTTATTTATAGGAGAAATCTTTCGATTTTTCGTCTCAGCACTTATGTTCTCTATACATTTGTACACACAATTCCCAAAAAATTTTATTTTAAGACTATGTGTTCTATACCATCTTTAAAATGTAATAAAATCGCTCTACCACACGGTCGTTGCAGTCTCCACACATTGTAGCTTGTTTCGCAAGCTGGTCGTACGTTAGATTTTGAGGATGGCTGATTTTGCGCATCGCACTACAGGTCGTACCACAATCCTACTAACCTACAATTATCGAAACTGTCGAAACAATTGCGATCATACAACAGATTGTACGATAAATTGCTCGTTTGTAGGCCGTTTAACTTTTAATTAATTAATTGAAAATTTGGAAAATTGTACAATTATTAAATATTTATTGTAGTTAAACGACTTACTTTACTGTAATTCGATAAATCGAGCTTCGTATCTTTGGGTGCTAGAAATATGCTTAAAAACTAATGCTATGCTGTAATGGGTTTTACGTGAGTGTCATTGTGGGGCAGTTTTATAATACATTCGATAAACTAGATCCACTTTAATTTTCGAGCGTTGGTGTGTGTGGATTGAATGGGAATAACTATTATAAATCTAGCCGGGCATATAAACAATGTTTATGCTGTTATAGGTTTTTGAAACAATGCATTCTTGCTGGTGATACAAAAATCTCACATTGTTCTTACAACATTTTTGTCTAGTGGTTAAGTATAATGAGGTAAATACATTCCAGCTATCAATAACCCTTAACCCATTGTAACAATTTTATTTTTGGTTAATAAATCCCTCCATCAATGAGCGAGAATAATAAAACACTTTTTTTTAAATAATGTTAAAATACATTTAACAAGTAAAGTAATACGTTAAAACAGCATCTTGATTTGTTAGTTTATTTGTGGTTGGATAGCGGTGTCTTCTACAGCCATTCGCAGGCGCGTTTAGGTTTGACAACCTCCCCCTTGGACCCTCCGGTCGTCCGAGCGAGTTTGATAATCACTCGGCCATACGTGGAAGAAGAGACAAGATGTATGAAAGAACGCAGGCCAGTAATTGGCGTATCAATTTTGATGAGTGAGGACACATTCTTGAATAGCGGTTGGTAACGTATAAAAGTTATTATCTTATTTAATTTGGGATAATTTGTTTAGCGCGACGAGAGACATTGCTACAATTAACCATGCACTTTGAAATTAGAAAATTTAATCGATTTTAAGAAAACCACTTTGTTTTACGACGTGTAAAATGCAACTTAGAAGATGGAAAGTTTAACCAATTTAAAGAAGATCACTTTGTAATACAGCGTAAGGATGCTACTTTGTATATAATTCTACACCTGGAACAACTCCATGTGGCAGAAGCTGTCTAGGATGAGCGGAGTTCATACTACATGCAGTAAACATCGCATGATGTAACAAGTACCTCATCTAGGCGAGAAAAGCAGTTTTTGGTTCGTAGTTAGCTTTAAGTAATTTTTCGTGTTTCAAATTAGAAACACGCTAATTTGTTCTTATGTGTAAAAGCACGAATATGATATTTGTTTCAACTATTGCTAAGCTGGAATTTCCAGTGTCAAAATTAAAATTCACTAATTTGATGTTGTAAGAAACAACACGTTGCTTCAGTATAAATTGTTAGTTACAACAGCAGGTGTTACTGACGTCACATATTTTTCTGTAGTATACTGCTGACAGATGTATCCTTGAAAGCAAATGCTTAGAACAGCGTTAGCACAACTTTTGTAAACAAGAATATTTTTGTGATCATTTTTATTGGAAACTAAAACTAGTACTTTTAACTTAAAGAGGAAAACTTGAATAGTAACATTTTTAATGTAATCGGCCTGAACAGATCTGCGCGGGTTAGAGTATCTTTGTGTAATAAGTTTACACCTTGCTGTAAAATATTTGATTATGAATAAGGTTGATAACCCTTAATTTAAAATTCACGAAGTAATTCAATTATTTATTAAATTTTGTTTCATTGCATTTTAGTTTAAAAGAGATTCTTTTTAGTAAATTATTGGTTCAAGATTAAAGTTTTTTATTTTGATCAAATATGATCAAACCTAACCACAGAAAGCTAACATCTTTAAGAGTAGAATTTTGATGACAACTTTATATTGGAAACACCTTTTCACTATTTCGTTATGTATATTTGCGGGACACAAATAGTGTTCCACCTTTTTTATTAACCTAACTATTGTAATTTCTTGCAGGAACAGCGTCTTATTCTGTTAAGACAGGTTTTTGTCATCGAAGGCGAACTTTCTTTCTTTGGGTCTCCACGTCCGCCCTTAGAAATATGCCTTGTCGTTATCTTGAATATGTCCGGACTTGGTGGCGCCTATTTGTTTTAGTTTGAGTTTGACCTACAAACAGATTTCGACTTACCCCCCCCCCCCCATTTCTCATAGCTCTACCCAAGGAATAGACCCCTAGTTATGTCGGAAGACTTCGTTTCACTGACACCCATTTGAAAAATACGTAACACCATAAGTATCTACGAAGTTTTACTTAAAAAATTTATAACTTTCCAGTGATGTAAAGTAACGGAAAAACTTAATTTCAATACTGAGCGGTTGTTCATATGTGCACATATTTAATTAGAATCTTCTTCCAAATTTAACGAATAAACAACCAACAGTTAACCGAAAGTCCGTATTAAGTTTCTTTTCTAATAAGTCATTGATTATATGAATGCAATTTTTTTGTAAACAGGAATTCCTTTGTATGAAAGTGAACTGTGTGCAATTGAACATTCGTTATTAGGCGGTCGTATGTGGTTTCCTGACTTTCTTTTAATACAACCTAATTACGTAAAAAGCATGCACATCGTCATCGTTAGTGCCGGATAAAACATATGCTTTCTAGACTTTTCTTTCTGATACAGAAAAATCACATATTTCGAACAAATGGCCGTTCATCAATATGGGACAGCATATGTTTGTGTAACTGACTTCTGCATGTTAGTGTGCGACTTCATATGTTTCTGTAAATAAACTTTTCGTGAAGCGGCATAATTACACAACTCGCATGCGAATGGACGCTCCTTAGTGTGCGATTTCATATGTCCTAATAAAGTACCTTTTTCTAAGGCGGCATAATTACACAAATTGCATTCGAATGGACGTTCGTTAGTGTGCGACTTCATATGTGTTTTTAACCTGCTGTTAAGTGAGGTAGCATAATTACATAAATTACACGCGAATGGACGTTCGTTAGTGTGCGACATAATATGTATTTTTAAACTATGTTTCTGCAATGCGGCATAATTACACAATTTGCACGCGAATGGACGTTCGAAAGTGTGCAACTTCACATGTGCTTTTAAAGTATGTTTCATTGATGCGGTATAATTACATAAATTGCATGCGAATGGACGTTCGTTAGTGTGCAACTTCATATGTGCTTTTAAATTATGTTTCATTGATGCGGTATAATTACATAAATTGCATGCAAATGGACGTTCGTTAGTGTGCGATTTCATATGTCTTAATAAACTACCTTTGCCTAAGGCGGCATAATTACACAAATTGCATTCGAATGAACGTTCGTTAGTGTGCGACTTCATATGCATCTTTAAACTGCTGTTAAACGAGGTAGTATAATTACATAAATTACAAGCAAATGGACGTTCGTTAGTGTGCGACATAATATGTATTTTTAAACTACGTTTCTGCATTGCGGCATAATTACACAAATTGCATTTGAATAGACGTTCGCTAGTATGTAACTTCACATGTGTTTCTAAATTATGTTTCATTGATGCAGTATAATTACACAAATTGCATGCGAATGGACGCTCGTTAGTGTGCGACTTCATATGTATTTTTAAACTATTTTTATGTGATGCGGCATAATAACACAAATTGCATTCGAATGGACGTTCGTTAGTGTGCGATTTCATATGGCTTAATAAACTACCTTTCCCTAAGGCTGCATAATTACACAAATTGCATTCGAATGGACGTTCGTTAGTGTGCGACTTCATATGTATTTTTAAACTATTTTTATGTAATGCGGCATAATTACACAAATTGCATTCAAATGGACGTTCGTCAGTGTGCGACTTCATATGTATCTTTAAACTGCTGCTAAGTGAGGTAGCATAGTTACATAAATTACACGCGAATGGACGTTCGTTAGTGTGCGACATAATATGTATTTTTAAACTTTCTTTCCTTAAGGCGGCATAATTACACAAATTGCATTGGAATGGACGTTCGTTAGTGTGCAACTTCATATGTAGTTTTAAACTATTTTTATGTGATGCGGCATAATCACACAAATTGCATTCAAATGGACGTTCATTAGTGTGCGTCGTCATATGTATCTTTAAACTGCTGTTATGTGACGTAGCATAATTACATAAATTACAGGCAAATGGACGTTCGTTAGTGTGCGACTTCATATGTATTCTTAAACTATTTTTATGCGATGCGGCATAATTACACAAATTGCATACGAATGGACGTTCGTTAGTGTGTGTCGTCATATGTATCTTTAAACTACTGTTAAGTGACGTAGCATAATTACATAAATTACAAGCGAATGGACGTTCGTTAGTGTGCGACATAATATGTATTTTTAAACTACGTTTCTGCAATGCCCCATAGTTACACAATTTGCATGCAAATGGACGTTTGTTAGTGTGCAACTTCATATGTTTTTGTAAAGAATCTTTCCTTGATGCAGCATAATTACACAAATTGCATTCAAATGGACGTTCGTTAGTGTGCAACTGTACATGACTTTTTAAAATACTTTTCCGTGATGCGGTATAATCACACAAATTGCATGTAAATGGCCGTTTGTTAGTATGCGGCATCATGTCTTTTTGTAAATAACCTTTCAGTGATGCGGCATTGTTACATAAAGTACATACCAATGCATGCACATTAGCTAATATGCAACTGTGTATGTTAAAGTGCTTCTGAGATTCCGTATAATCATACAAATTGCATAAATATTCACGTTCGTTAGTATGCGACTGCATAGGTAAATGTAGAAGACTTTTGTGATGTTACATTATTACTAAAATTGTATACAAATGTATGTTCGTCAAAACAAAAACACATATGGGTTCTTAACTTGCTCTTACAACATGCAAAATATGCACATACAAAGCATGCGAATAACCGATCGTTAGTAAGTGAGCAAATACGAACTTTAATGAAACCTTCATAGAGGGCTCACTAAATACATAAATTATATGATAACGAACGTTCCTTAGCATGTGACCGAGCTATATGTTGATAAGTTACTGTCAAAGGACAGTGTTTAAGGTTGCAAACGTACACTTGTTATTAGGTCAATTATTGTAAATGTACAACAAACACACAAATTCCTGTCTATACAAATAGCGTATTCCAATTTCAATGTTTATAACATTTCCTCTTAATACCAGGCATCTTCTCTTATTAAACGTTCAATTCTGCTGTTATATATCTTATTGATATATCGATGTTTTATTAATTAGTAAATCAATAGTCGGAGTTACAGTGTTTATCGAATCAAATAATAATTATTAATTAAATATGTACATCAGCAAGGGCCCTTATTAGTAACTAACTAAAACTATATTCCTTGTTGTGGCAGCTTTGATCCAATATTTACCCATTGTATCACAGATACTCTCAGATTAGATTGACACAGCAATAGAAACATTAACTAAATATTTCAATATACATCATCTCCTTTTCAAAACAAGAATTAATATATTTTTAAGAAATTTGTTAACAATGTAACCCACTGTAATATACAAAACGCAATATCCTAATGACTACTATTTTAAGTGATACTCTTTCGTCAATGCAGGTTTTTACTAATGCGACCTGATCTGGTTCTTTGTAAATTTATAGGTTTTGAATGATCAGCTGTAGTTATAACAGAATATTCGACTATATTTTCATTTTCTCCAACGGCTACATCAGTATTTTCTCACACGGCTACATCAGTATTTTCTTAACCTGATTAAATTATTTTTTTTTATTTCACAACGATTTAAGCTTTGTCTAAGATGAGTGCTAGTCCTGCGCAATATATTGCCTTTATTATCTATTACAAGATAAGATCTTGGTTCTGGGGTAGGGTTTATTACACGCCCTGGAACCCATAGTTTCCCTCTATTTTTAATGACTAGATTTTCATCGGGTTCAAATATACGTTCGGCACGCGATGCAGTTTTATCATAATGAGATTTATATTTATTTTTGGTGTTTCAACTTTTGATTAGAGTAGTGTAAGACCAGGTCTTTTGTAACCTCATTTCTAGCAGCTTTCCTCATTTCCACACACATCTGGAACAAAATAGTTTTCTTCGCCTAGCCATTTCATCTTACGAGATAAATGTACTTTGTTTGGTATCAATTAATATTAGAATTTTCTCAGCTATCTGAATTACTAGGGAGCTACTCTCATTTTAAGATTTTTTGCTGGTAGCAATTTTTTGGCCGTCCGCATAAATTTTTTAACCATGCGACACATCAAATTAGTCTAGAATTTTACGCAGAATCCGAATCTGCAAGCAGATTTAAAATAAAATCACCCCTTACTGTTTTACACATATGCCATCTGCGAGATAAATCTTTCTCCACATTTCCACCCACGTGATAAATGTGCCTTGTTTGGTACCAATTAATATTAGATTTTTCTCAGCTACTGGAATCTTTTTAAATTTTGTAGATAGCATCATCTTCCAGGGAGCTACCCTCATTTTAAGATTTTTTACCAGCAGCGATTTCTGACCGTCCTTATAAATTCTTTTAGGCATGCGACACAACAAATTAGTCTAGAATTTTACGCAAAATCCAAACCTGCAAACAGATTTAAAATCGGGGCAATTCCTTACCGTTTTACACATATTCCCTCTAAATTATAACTTTCCTGCAGCTCATACCTAAAAAAAAATCTAAAAACCATTGTTTAAAACTTTTTATTACAGACAATTTTTACTAATACAGTTTAAATTTTGTAAACCACATTTCTAAATACATATTCACAATTTTTATTCCTAACCTAGAACTCCTCACATCGGTTTATACTTATTAATATTTATTTCTAAATAGAGCACCTTTTCCAAAGACCAACCGAACCCACGTGTTTCAAATACCTCTTATTTTGTTCTCATAATTTCGCTTAAGACCTCGTACATATTTTCCAGATTACTAGAAGATGTTATAGCCATATTTTTTTTGTGTTGGTAGTTTCTTCTACCATTTTGGTGTAGACGCCGTAGGGTTCGCAATAAACTTTTATTGCTGTATGTTGTATTCTTTTTTCATTAATTAATCGAATAAAATGTTCTTTCTGCTTCCAAAGCAACTCGGACCCTCCATCGTTGACACTGACGTTCTTTATGTGATAGCTAGCCATACGGTTGTTAAACGCTGTGCTAACCATTGGCGACGCCGTGGGTCAATGTAGTAAGCGTAAGACTACGGATCCCAAGGTCCTGGGTTCGAATCCTGACACGGCCGACTGCTTGAAAAATGACAGGTGAGCATTTTTCACAAAACTTACGCCCTCGTTTGGATGAGAGGTTAAATCGAGGTCCCGTGTGTAAGTGTTGTCACGCACGTTAAAGATCCTTACCTCGCCTGGAACGGCAAGGATTCGGCAAAATTCTAAATTTCCAGGTAATAAAAAACTCGCCTCCTGGTCAATGTAGTACCTTCGGGTGGAGCATTGAAAATATAAATGCAATGTGCTAACCATTTCTACGCCATCGTCGCTAGTAGCGGTAACTGTTGCATTTTTATGTCTGTTGCTCTTCAAGTGTGCGGCATACGTAGTCTTTTCCATTTCAAAATCGCATACTTTACACATAATTCGTGGTTGTTTCGTACAAGACTCTTTAACAGCTGGCGGAGCTAAACGTTTACGGCTTAATGACATACCTTGCTGATTTTCTTTGTGTCGCAGTAAGTTGTCCATTCTCGTAAAAGCGATACCGTGCATTTATATTTCCAATGCTCCACCAGAAGGTACTACATTGGCCAGGAGGCGAGTTTTTTGTTGCCTGGAAATTTTAGAATTTTGCCGAACCCTTGCCGTTCCAGGCAAGGTAGAGATCTTTAACGTGCGTGACAACACTCACACACGGGACCTCCATTTAACCTCTCATCCGAACGAGGGCGTAATTTTTGTAAAAAATGCTCACCTGTCATTTTTCAAGCAGTCGGCCGTGTCGGGATTTGAACCCAGGACCTTGGGATCGGTAGTCTTACGTTTACTACATTTATCCACGGCGACGCCTCGTAAAAGCGATACCGCAAGACAAACTGTTTAAGTACTGTTCTGTTGACGGATGTATAAGCTTAACCGTGGACGATGTTACACCACAACATTTGTTCTGGTGCCGTTTGAGAGCATTGTTCCAGGTATAGAAAGCACCGCAAGGGTTGCAATTAAAAATATTTTTGGAGGGCATTTTAGTACAAAACAAAATCCGCACTATAGGACTTTGGTAAAACTTGTAAGCAAACTAACTTATAACTAAAAAGTTTACTCTTGCGTACCTGCTTTATGTTCCTTATAGAATGCAAACAGAAGGTTTCCTAAGACAGCCAAACAAAGTTAAGGATTCAGCGGGGAACTAAATGACGTCATCTTTTACCAACCCTTGTTGCTCGTCCAGTACATTTATTACCAATGCATGCGCCCGGTTTGCATCGTCCATGCTGCGAATGCAGTCAGTAGAAACGCCGGAAACGTCTTCCATGTTATTAGGGTCAGCAATCGCATTGCGTGCATATTAAAAATCCAAAAGGGTAGTAGCTCACGCACACAAATTGGCTGCAAGTCGTGCGGTAGAAGATGCAGTGCTACTATAAACAAAAACTTAATAAAACACTTTAAACCTTTACTAAGGGAATACCAAACTTGTCTACAGCATACTTACTAATAAAGCAATTTAATTTTAAATAACTTCTACGTCATATTTTCGGAAATGGCGGCCTTGAATATTTTCTAAATAAATCACCAAGCGAAAGTATATGCGTACGGAATTATTATTAACCATTAGTTTCTCATTTTACGAGCGCCGCTAATTATAGATTAAAATTTAATTTGTTTTAAATAACGAAATTGAATACTTTACATAGACTTTGTGGTTGTTTCGTACAAGACCCTTTAACAGCTGGCGGAGCTGAATGTTTACGGCTTAATGACATACCGTGCTGTTTTTCCTTGTGCCGTAGTAAGTTGTCCATCCTCGTAAAAGCGATACCGCAAGACCCACAGTTTAAGTACTTTGCTGCTGACAGATGTATAAGCTTAACCGTGGACGATGTTACACCACGACATTTGTTCTGGTGCCGTTTGAGAGCATTTTCCAGGTTTAGGAAACACCACTAGACTTGCAATTAAAAATATTTTTGGATGACATTTTCCTTCGACTAGCTTCCATGGTTAGCGCCATGATTCATATACATTTTGAAAACAATCAAAGATTGCCGAAGACACTCGAAGAGTGCACAAGCGCGGTCACTAAACCAATTAGCATTAATACCAAGTATTCCGTACTTTTGTAGGTTGCTCATTTCATAGAACCAAATCTTTCTCATAACGGTCGGTAGCACGTAATTATTTCTAGAGCCGGCAAGTACTCGATACCAGCCAAATAGAGAATTAGATGCTCGATGTCTGTTAACTTGCGATTCCCTCGTAAAAAATAGAAAAAACTCGGTCAATCATCCATCTAGCTTATACTTCGACCCGCCCCCATTCTGATAATTTCCAAACATTTTTCAAACGACAATGGTCTCAGAATTTTAAACCTCCAAGCGATCTATAATTCGTGATCAATTACACGTTCGAGCTACCGGTAAACTAACATATTTTATAGTAACAGTGCGCTGTATAATACATGCATACTCCTTCTCTGCACTACTGCTATTCTTGTAATTGCTTGAAAAAGTCAGTCGCCTTTTTACTGCTAGAACTGCTGCAAAGCATCATTCTATACTTTCTTTATAAGTATAGCACATCGCGTACTTTTTTGTCTGTTAATTACATTTTGCTTATGTAGGCTTCTACACTTTCGCATATTTAAACATCTAATACGATCGATTAACCACTTTCGATTATTTTAACGGGAACCGCCATACATTCCACCGCACCGTTCTTTTTGAATCCAACGATCTGATGGGATTCCACACACTAACACCTAACGTATTTTTCTTACTATTTGTGAAACAAAAACTACCGGCATTGCCATGTCCCATATGTGGACGTAAGTCGATGTTTGTGGATGTGTACGTGAATATGTAACTATATACATTAATCAGTCTAAGCTAGTTTTTTTAGTCCAAGAAAACTACTATTTTTCTAAACCATAATTAATAATAGCTTTTATAGGTTCCACATTTCTGCCATTTCCCAATGACTGGTGATACGTACATGGAAACTTTAATTTCTTATTGGAGAGAATCTTTATTCTCCCACACACAGCTGCGTAGTTGCATGCCCCACCCCTTTTAGGAATATATGCTCGTTATAGGTTGTAGGACCCTCGGTTTTACTTAACTACACTTCGTGAGACTCCTTTAATCTATTTAATCGTGTCTTTCTCGCTTACAATACAGTAGGACTTGGCTTTTGTACCGACGAATTCTAATACTAGACTCACATTAAATTTGTCTTTGAATTTCCCTACAACTTTTTTTTTGTTGACAAGCGGTATATTATATTTATTATCAGCGGGGTAGTCACTCTTTAAGATAACTATATTTTGTTTGGTATCAACTAAAACCGATGTGTCCCGCGAACACCACGTAGGGATAACACGTATACTCTGTCCACCAGGATAGAAGCAGAAAAGAAGAAGGGAAGGTGGGAGAAGAACTTAAAAATTATGGAATCTTAAAACTAATATATACAATAGATTTACAAAATCTATACAAATATAAACAACTATCTTAGATTTATATCTTTATGCCCCCATGCGTAGATTGATATGCTTCCAGGAATGACGTTACGCTTGTCATCTTCGCTCGATAAACTAATTTTTTAATTAAAATTAAATAAAAACCCTTTACCACAAAAAATATTTAAATTACTAGATACGTATTTCGACCACTATGTGGTCATCATCAGTAGGTAACCTCTTAAAAAAAAAAAAACACAATAATAATAATAATTAGCTGTTGTTCTGGAACACTTCAGAGGATATTCTCCTCACCACTTAGGCTAAAGTGAACCTTCCCAACCTATAATTTACTATATTGTTGCTTTAAACATTATCTAGGATATTCTCCTCGCCCGCAGGCTGGTGTTCTCAACAACAAACAAGTGAATTGTGACATTATAACTTAAATCTACTTAATTTATACTAATTCTAAATCTACTGAAGCGGAACCAATTTAATCTTACTTTCTCATTGGTTGTTGACCAATAGGGAAAGCAAAGCAGATGGCGCTATTGGCCCTTTATCGGTGTTTAAGAGGGTCCTTTATGTTTAACAATTTTAATTGATTCATAGGCATTTAAGGAGGAAAACGTTGGTACCGCTTTTAACAATTTAACATTTTCTAGTTTAACGGGGTGGCTGGTTTCAAATATATGTTTGGCGACCTGAGACCTTCCATAATTACCATATTTGAAGTGAGCAATGTGTTCTTTAAAACTTGTTGTTATATTCCTCTTGGTCTGACCAATATATTTTTGAAAACACCCTGGCCCTGCACAACTAATTTCATAAATCCCAGACTTTTGCAATTTTTCCATCTTGTCTTTTGGATTACCTAGCAAATCTTTAATTTTATTAGTATTAGTGAAAGCAATTTTGAAATTACACTGTTTGAATATTTTATCAAGACCCTTTGTGGTTTTGTGAAACGGAAGTTTAACATATTTAACATTATCGTTAGAGGTGGTTGATTGCAAAGTCGTTGATTTACAGATGTTGATCCTATTTTTACACTTTTTAAAAATATTATCTATAATATCAGAAGAGAAACCATTGTAATTCGCTATTTGTTTAATAAGAGCAAATTCTTTATTAAATCTGTTTTTATTTAAAGGGAAATTCAATAATCTATTAATTAAAAAGTTAAATGAAGCCAACTTATGTTGTATGCTATGATTAGAGGAAGACAAAATAAAGCGATTTACATTGGTTTCTTTTCTATAAATGTCAAATTCTAATTTATTACCATTTATAATTACTAATGTATCTAAAAGGGTAATTGTCCATTATTCTCTAGTTCATACGTAAATTTTATGCTTTGAAATTTTGAATTCATTTCTTTAAGAAAATCATCAACATTTGATTTAGAAGTGTCAAAAACTGCAAAAATATCATCCACGTACCTTAACCATATTCTTGGGAAGTATTTGGAGTTTTCTTTTAACTCGGTTTCAAAACGAGACATAAATAAATTTGCTATGAAAGGTGATAAGCTATTTCCCATTGCTGTGCCTTCATGTTGTTCGTACAACTTGTTGTTGAATTGAAAACAGTTCTGGGACATGCAATGCGAAACAAGCTTGATATAGTCCTCAACTTTATCATCATCAATATCACTATCTATAAGAACATCCTTTAAATATGTTAAAGTACGTGGTATTGGAACACTAGGGAATAATGAACTGACATCAAATGAAATTAAGATTTCGTTCTTTTCTAATGTGATATTTTTAATTTTATTAATGAACTCTAAAGAGTTTTGTACAGATAAACTATTAAACTTTAAAATCTTAAATTCATTTGACAGCCACCGTGATAAATAGTAAGTCGGTGAGTTGATACCTGAAACTATTGGTCTCATCGATTTATTATTTTTGTGAATCTTTGGCAAACAGTAAAGTTTTGGCATTTCGGGATTTGAAATTGTTAATTTTAATTTTAGTGTGGGCGAAATTAGGTTTGGACATTCTTTCAAAACAGACTCTGTTGATTTAATCATTTTATTTAAAGGAACTTTACGTTTTTTGACTATTGGTCTGTAAGGACCCTCAGACAGCAAAGTCTCTACTCTATCAACATAGTCTTGTTTATCCAGAATAACCAACCTATTCCCCTTATCAGCCTTTAAATGATAACAATTCTTTTGTCGTAAATCTTTAATAATCAGATGATCTTTCCTTGTTTGTTCTGAGGCATTTCTTGCGCAAGTGCGTAAGTTGTTCGAAAGTTGAATTTTGCACGCGTTTCTAATAAAGGTTTTTGAATTGTCGTCTAATTTTGAAATGGATTTTCAATGCCAGCAATAATGTCTTCCAAAGGAGTTTTCAAATGATCTACTCCAAATTTTAGGCCTCGATCAAGGAAAGTCAACTCTTCATTATTAAAGATTTTCGACGATTCGTTAACAACTATTGACTCTAATGGAGGTGAAGTAATTTCCAGTTTTTTAGGAGGTACATTGACATTGTGTTTCTTTAAAAGAAACTTCAACTTAGTGTTTTGACTATTAATTTTGTCTAACAATTTATGATTGTTGACTTCAAAACAATTCTCTGAAATTACTCCATTCCTGAAAACCGGACTCGGATAAATTGCACGTTAGTGCTAGGTGCGATTTATACGTTTCCAGTTCCAATCTACTAAGTTTACTATACAGATATTTGATTTCCAAATTAAGCCATTTATCTTTTGCAAAATTGATTATTGCGTTACTACGTTTACAATTACTGCTGATTTTTACGTTAATGAAATTTGGAAAAACTTTGTGGGCTTTACAACTTTTTAGAAATCGAATATCTGCTTTTACGAAACTAATTTTAAGAGCTAAGCTCCGATACCTATTAAGTTCCGAAGACCGGGAAGTCATAGTTAATAATCTATAGCAACACTGTGGCACGATTTAAATAAAATTAAATTTTGAAATTACACTGTTTGAATATTTTATCAAGACCCTTTATCAACATCCGTAAATCAACCACTTTGCAATCAACCAGCTCTAACGATAATGTTAAATATGTTAAACTTCCGTTTCACAAAACCACAAAGGGTCTTGATAAAATATTCAAACAGTGTAATTTCAAAATTGCTTTCACTAATACTAATAAAATTAAAGATTTGCTAGGTAATCCAAAAGACAAGGGGGAAAAATGGCAAAAGTCGGGGATTTATGAAATTAGTTGTGCAGGGCCAGGGTGTTTTCAAAAATATATTGGTCAGACCAAGAGGAATATAACAACAAGATTTAAAGAACACATTGCTCACTTCAAATATGGTAAATATGAAAGGTCTCAGGTCGCCAAACATATATTTGAAACCAGCCACCCCGTTAAACTAGAAAATGTTAAATTGTTAAAAGCGGTACCAACGTTTTCCTCCTTAAATGCCTATGAATCAATTAAAATTGTTAAACATAAAGGATCCCTCTTAAACACCGATAAAGGGCCAATAGCGCCATCTGCTTTGCTTTCCCTATTGGTCAACAACCAATGAGAAAGCAAGATTAAATTGGTTCCGCTTCAGTAGATTTAGAATTAGTATAAATTAAGTAGATTTAAGTTATAATGTCACAATTCACTTGTTTGTTGTTGAGAACACCAGCCTGCGGGGGTGAGGAGAATATCCTCGATAGTGTTTAAAGCAACAATATATTAAATTATAGGTTGGGAAGATTCACTTCAGCCTAAGTGGTTAGGAGAATATCCTCTGAAGTGTTCCAGAACAACAGCTAATTATTATTATTATTATTGTGTTTGGTTTTTTTTTTTTTAAGAGGTTTTTTACTGATGATGACCACATAGTGGTCGAAATACGTATCTAGTAATTTAAATAGTTTTTGTGGTAAAGGGTTTTTATTTAATTTTATTTAAATCGTGCCACAGTGTTCCTATAGATTATTAATTTTTTAATAGCCAATAGTTTGATACCTAGAGACCTTCTAGGTTTTCGAATTGCAAAATGTTCCGAAGTTTGTTTCTATATATAAAGTATTTGATTCCACCGACAACCAGATCCATTCCTTCGTGTAATTCTTGCAGCTTATGACAATCTTTTAATCGCAGCTTTCCCACTATATCCTGCATACGTATCTTGTTAGCTAGATAGACTTCTTCTTGTCGGTATTGGAAGGAACCTTTATTCTCCCACTTATTGTTGCGTAGTTGCTTGTCTACCACTTTTGGGAATGATCCGAAAGGTTCTTTACTAAGCAAATATGCAATGTTTAGCGGAACCCCTTTGCGTGTGGTGTACGCCAAGGTTACGAAACCCGCAATCTTTAGTTCGTCTTTGTATATCTGTCATTTTGATAAATATGTTTTTATAATAACCTTTTAAAAAGTATACGGATTTAGTACCATCCTTTTCCGCAAGGACGCTTACATAACTAAAAGAGTCTTTCTTACTAACCGCAAATGCATACAGCTTGTAGAACCCGGATGTATTTAAGTCAATCCATCGGCACATAAAATAACCTCTTAGTTGCTACTCATTTCCTCTAATAAGATGTTCTTTGTCTAACACATCTTTGTATTGTTCGCGTATTGTCGCAGTGTTTTCCATGTAGTCCAACTTTCGCCTTTTTGCATACATTTCCTCTAATTCCAGTTGTCTTTACTTCCACTTACAGCGTATGGCATGCATAATGGGGCAATTTCCTTTAGCGTAAACGGATAGAGTTTACTGCCAATATTTACGCGTTGTCGTACAACCTCTGGACGAATGTTAGGCGTATCTATCAACCCCAATTCCGAAATGACTATTTCTTTTGGAATTGTAGAATATGGTGTTGCAGATTGTGTAAAATATGTACTACCTGCTTTAATGTAGCACTTATGTAAGATTTTTATTTTGTCTTGGCTGTCTTTCTCCTCTACTATCTCCAAATAATTTACAGGTAAATAGTTAAAACTAAAAACCGAAAGCACATACTTTATCAATTTTTCCCTTTCCTCTGGTTTTTCGAACAACTTAATTTGCAAGCTCGTCAATTTCTTTGTATTACCTTTTTTCCAATACAAGTACTCGTAATAGGTTATTATACACTAAACAGCAGCTATTTCGTAGCTTGTCCGATAGCTTACTCCACATTTTGGCAAGTGGTACGGAGTACATTGGCGCCTTTAGGAAGTATAACTTACTATCTTCCAATAAGGTTAAACAGTCTTTTAAGAATTTATACGCCCTTTCCGCTCTGACATAGTTTTTAATTGTACAGTTGAATATTGTCGCTTCCAATCGTGGAATACCATGTTCTTTGGCCAAAGTTGACGCAAATGTTCCCCTTAAACGTACATCTGGACAACGTAAAAAATCTAGTGTATGATTGTCAAGTTGTTTATTAACACCAGTACTTGTTATCTGACACACAAATTTGTTGTATATCTTAATTCTTGCATTGGTTGTTAGCTATGTTAAACAATCAATTCCCACAGTTTTATCGTTGTCAACTATAATATTACACTTTTCTTCGTATTCGCCCTTATAGCAAAAGTTATGGTTTGTAGTTAAATAATTACACATTTCCATCTTGTTAAATATGCCAGCAAAATCTTGGGTTACATCCATGTCAAAAAGATAGTAATAATCTGTTTTGAGTTCGTCTAATATATCTGGTAGTTCCTCCAATAAAGTTTCCAACTTAATATTTGCTAATTCCACTTTGTGCGGAAGACATATAAGATTTTGGAATTTTTTATTAATGCTTTCGAGGTCTTCTTTTCCTATAATTTCTTTTACTCCCTGGCCCATCTTGTTAGTGCTTTCCAGAGAAAGCGGAAGCTTAGCTTTAACACCATGCCTAGCGGAAACAAATCGGTCGAACTTTCTTCGTAGATAGCTGTTAAATGCACCACAAATTTCTTTTTTTAGGATAAACATCTTTTTGTTTGCAGATGTTTGCTCAGAGTTAGAAATGTCGGAGATTTTAACCAACATTATATTGTCACAAAATGGTTCTGTAATTGGTGTGTGTAGTCCGCCATCAGCATCTGTTCGCCTTCGACATAACTAATATTACCAATATCTGATTATTGTTGCACATATTTTCTGCAAACAACCATAATCCAAATCGCTCATTTGTCGGTTTCACTTTATTCCCAAAAAGTTGAGGAACGTTAATCAACTTGGAGACGCTTATGTTTACCGTTCTAGCTACTGCTGAATACTAAATTAAATACGAAAATTGCCCTTATGTATCCTACCGAGTCGGGGCGCATATTGCCGAAGATACCCGAATATGTTGGACACCGCCAAATCGCTTACATTCTCTTGTTTAGGAACAGTTTTGTTATCCGACCTAGGTCGGTAAGGGTGCGCATCGACATATGTCCGGATATATGTAGAATGTTAGGTTAGGGTGAAATTGCCACATAGGATAAAATTTCCTCATAGGGTGAAAATGTCTCATAGGGTGAATTCAACGACAAATATGACGGACTAATCGGAATGGACCTTCTAACAAAATAAATAGGAGCCAACATTGACATAAAGGACCGTTTATTAAGGACGAAATACGGAAAGATCCACATTAAATTTCAAAACACTCAATTCGAACAAAAATACTCAATAGAACCCCGAACGGGAAAAAAAATAAAAATCCCAGTAAATTCTAACAACAAAGTAGGAATAATAAATCATATAACATTTCAATAAGGAGTAGAAACCCCAACTGCCTTAGTACACATAAAAGATAGTTATGCCACTACAACGATATTAAATTGAAACGACTATCCCGTAGAATTATCATTAACAGACCCAAGTAACGTAGAGGAATTAAAATTTAACTAAATGGAAATAGACGAAAATTTAGAAAACGATTACAACCCAATGGAACATGACAAAATGTTAAAAGAAAATTTAAGTAACATCCGCTTTAATACCGACATCAATCAAGAAGAGCAAAGAGCAATTAAAAAATTATGTTTTGAATACCGCGAGATATTCCACTGCGAAGGAATACCCCTATCATTCACCAACACAGTGAAACATAATATCGAACTAACAGACAACAAGCCAATCTTTACAAAAGCATATAGACTACCTCATGCGAGCCAAGAAGAAGCTGACAGACAAGTAGCAGACTTATTAGAACAAGACGTAATCCAGCACTACAACTCACCATGGAACAGCCCCGTGTTAATAGTGCCTAAGAAGTTAGACGCAACCGGAAAGAGAAAGTACAGAATGGTAATAGACTACAGAAAGTTAAATGAAAAAACGGTAGATGACAAATATCCACTACGAATACAAACGAATGCCATTTGGATTAAAGAATGCACCCGCTACTTTTCAGAAAGTCATGGACAATATATTACGAGGAATACACAATGAAAAATGCCTTGTATACCTTGACGACATCATAGTTTATTCCACATCATTGGTAGAACACATAGAAAGACTGAAAGAAGTATTCGAGAGACTAAAACAAGCACATTTCAAAGTACAATTAGACGAAAGTGAATTTTTACAAAAGGAAGTAACATTTTTCGGACTTATAATAATACCCCAAAGTGTAATGCTAAATCCCGACAAAACAAATGCAGTTCTAAATTACCCCTTACCAAAGACAACCAAAGAAATTAATTGGATTTCTAGGACTTAGTGGTTACTACCGCAAATTTATTAAAGGTTACGCTCAGATAACCAAGCCCCTGACAAATTGTTTAAAAAAGGGACACAAAATTGAACACACCCCGGAATTCATTAAAGCCGTAGACAAAATTAAAAATATATTAACGAATCACCCTGTATTAGAATACCCAGACTTTTCAAAACCATTTATACTAACGACAGACGCAGTATTGAGCCAAGGAAAAGTAAGTAGCGATAAACCCATCAGCTACGCATCTGAAACCCTAAATGAAACCGAGCAGAAATATAGCACCATAAAAAAAGAATTATTAGCCATAATTTTAGCAACAAAATATTTCAGATCTTACTTGTACGGAAGAAAATTTTACATATACACCGATCATAGAACATTAGTATGGCTATGCAAACTTAAAGAACCAAATTCAAAATTACAACGAGGGCGAATCAGACTAGAAGAATATGATTACGAAAATATATATAAAAAAAAGAGGAATTTATAACAACAACGCAGACGCTTTAAGTAGAATACAACTCAATGCATTAGAAACGGAATCCATTGTAGGAAACGTAGACGAAGCAGAAATAAGGGAAGATCCAGACGAGATCGACACGATACATTCGACACAAAACGAAGAACCTAAAACCGCGATTAAAATTTTAAACGATGCAATCGATATGAAACCCAACCAATTTATAATTACCGAAGTTTTAAATAACCCCAATCCCGTAAAATATACAAGAGTAGATAACAAAAAGATATACCAAATCCAAATAACCAAAGATTACAACGAGGAGCAAATAATTAAGATTCTAAAAGAATACACCCCCGAGAAAAAACGATTTTATTTCTATTTCAACAACGAACACTTATACCCAAAGATTTTCAGAATTATACGTTAAATTATTCAATACCCTTGGCCCTGAACTTATCAGATGTACGAGAAAATTAAAAACACTAGACGACCTTGACGAAATAAATGATGTAATTAGGAATCAACACGAAGGAAAAACCAACCATCGTGGAATTAACGAAACAATAAGGCAACTAACTCATAAGCCGATATTATTTTAAAGACATGAAAGAATTGACCACAGATTTCATTAACCAATGTGGACTATGTGACAAAGCGAAATACGACAGGAAACCTCCAAAGATACTCTTAGTGTTAACCAAAACACCCGACAAACCATTTCAAAAACTACATGCCGATACTCTAGTAGTAGGAGCGCAAAACTATTTAACAATTGTAGACACATTCACAAAAATAGACCCAGCAATACCAATCACAACGAAAAATAGCATTGACGTAACCCAAGGATTTTTACAGAACTTTACATTTTATGGAACACCCGAAACAATAACTCTAGATAATGGTAGCGAATTTAAAAATGAAACAATACAAAATACTTTAGAACTCCACAAAATAAAAATTCATTTCATAACGGAAAACCACCCTGAATCAAACGGACTAATTGAACGACTACATTCAACCATGTTAGAACAAATTGGATTATTAAGAATAAATTATAAAAGGAACACATAACCAATTTAATGTCATATGCACTAATCGCCTATAATAATACAATTCACTCATTGACAAATTTTACACCCTTAGAATTAACCTTAGGACATTCAGATTCACGTAATCCCTATGACATACACTACAACAAGGAAATATATCAACAATACGCCAAAGATCACAAAGAAAAACTAAAAATAACTTACGACAAAGTAAATGATAAATTAGATAACGATAAAAAACGTATCACCACAACTCGTAATAAAAATACCAACGCAAATAAATTTTCAATAGGACAAACCGTGTATGAGAAAAATTTCCAAAGCAAGCGACATAAAACGGTACCCAGAAATTTAGACCTATTTAAAATTAAGAGAATATCAGACAAAAATATAGCAGTAGTAGACAACGGCAAAATAACAAAGTACATTCACTTGAAAAACTTAAGACACCCTGTAATTTCAGATGGATAATCATCATCCTTACCGTCAACCTCCGCCCAGGTAGAACGGACAACCAAATAATAATAGAAGATATAAGAAACAACCCCGGTATACTACCAATTAAATTAGGCAGTATGCAAAACACAATCGACTATTAGACATTCGCACAAAAATTCGTCCTAACAGAATTAAAACAAGAATTTCAAACAATCACAGAAAATTGTTACCAATTAAAACAATCAATGGACACAGCAAAATTCGGAAAGGAATACGCAATAGAAATGATGAATTACAACAGTATAATAGAAATCATTTTAAGAAACATAGAAGATAAATTTAATAGATTAATACTCACCGAACAAACTACGAGACGAAAAAGAAGACTAATCAACGGATTAAGTAACATAATAAAAGCTATCACAGACAATTTAGATAGTCAAAACGCAGAACGTTACGACAACGCAATACAACAATTAACTGAAAACCAAAACGACATATAAACCATAATTAGCAATCAACTATCACTAACCAAATCAACAATTATAAAATTCAACAAAACATTGAGAAAGTTAGTAAGAAACCACGACAGTATAGCCAACAGAATACAAACCCTTAAAACCAGCATGCAAGCTACCATGTTAGACATGCAAGATTTAATTAGATTTAATACAATATTTACTCAAATAATATCAACCCTTACTTTAATTCAACAAATTTTAGCAACGTTAGAAAATGCAGTAACATTTGCAAAATTAAATACCCTACATTCTAGTATTATTGAACCAACCGATTTAATAAAAGAATTACTAAGAATTAGATCATTTATAACTAACAGTAAATTACCTTTTGATGTAACGGAATCAAACATTCTAATATTTGAAAAAATAGCTATAGTCAACGGCTACATTAAGAATAACGAAATAATATTTTTAATAGAGATCCCAATAGTAGAGAGTAACAGTTATAATTATTATCATTTATTTGCTTTTCCAATGAGAATTACTAGCACATACCAAGTTATCATACCCAAACCAAATTCATATCCTTAAATGAACTGAGATATGGTTATACAAACGAAAAATGTATTGAAGTAACACCAAACCAATACTTATGATAATCGACGACGACAACAACCATTCAAGAAGACAGCCCTTGTGAAGTACAACTATTAAAATTTTCAAATCATTACGAAAACTGTGAAGCCAAACCAGTGCAAATAACCAACATGAAAATTCAAAAGGTTACAGAAAACAAATGGATAGCCATTTTCCCAACAGAAGTAATAGTAACCATCCACTGCAATCAAGATGAAAATAACCTAGCATTGACCGGAAGCAAATTAATTACCCTTAAAGAAGACTGTTACGTAAAATTGAAAAACGAAGTAATCAGAGTTTATCAAGATCCCATAGCAACAAAGAAACTCGCAAACCTACCGGAACTACAGTTCAAGATAGAACA
Organism: Platerodrilus igneus; assembly: GCA_036346225.1. Taxonomy (NCBI): domain Eukaryota; kingdom Metazoa; phylum Arthropoda; class Insecta; order Coleoptera; family Lycidae; genus Platerodrilus; species Platerodrilus igneus. The sequence goes on along the minus strand of JARFIW010000318.1, from coordinate 5,761,807 downwards.
ACAAGAAGACAAAGAAATAGTCAAGAAACCCATGAAGCTACAGTATCTAGACTTAGACCACCTCAACCACGCCATGCAATTAATGGAAAGTTACAAAGAACAATTAAGTGAACTCAAAACGCCAAAGTTACACTATGACAATATAAGCGTTTGAACAATTGTGTTAATCATTCTAATAATTTTTCTAATTATATATGTGTTTTACAAAATGTATCTTAGATATAAGAATAAAGGAAACAGTTTTAGATTTAAGGAAACAAAGAGAAATAAAGAAACAATAAGTGTACCCTTAGAAACAATGAATTTTAAATAATGAAATTGAATAATGAATTTTATGTATTTAAAAGTTAAGCAAAACCTTAATTTTTTATTTAGGTTGGGACGAGTTATGTATCCCTCAATTTACCTATATATATATTAAATAATAGAATCTAATAGGAATTATTAAAAATTGTTAAATAAATCATACGTCAATTGCAACAATGTAATACAAGGATAAACCAGACAGGTTATTAACAGTTCATGAGAACGAATATGCAACTTTGTATCAGAGACGACAGTGATACTGCAGGTGACAGTTCACAGACGGTTAACATACCGCAATTACCTAGAAATAAGATTGAAGCAATGTAACAAAGTGTAGAATTAAGAGTAAAGCAGATATGAGATCTGCAAGTTCCCACAGCCATGTGAAGGGGTAAGATTATTATAAAAAGCCCGGGAGCTCAAAGCCCGGCAGTCAGTCTTCGAACTCCATACCTTGTTGTTCAAGCTACTCAATTGAGTCAGTCTGAGTATTACAGCTTTTGCATTGTTGTTTACCTAGGCTACTCGCCATAATATTAGTACAATTAATTAAATCCTTTGGTTTAAAGTAAAGAACAGTTTGTCAAGATTCAAAATTAATTTCTGTTTAAAAATAAATAAATTTGTTAAGTTTTGGAAACGTTTTTTAAAAACATCGCTCTAAAGGCCCAAACCTTAACTCGCGCAAATATTGGCAGTAAACTCTATCCGTTTACGCTAAAGGAAATTGCCCCATTATGCAAGCCATACGCTGTAAGTGGAAGGAAAAGACAACGGGAATTAGAGGAAATGAATGCAAAAAGGCGAAAGTTGAACTACTTGGAAAACACTGCGACAATACGCGAACAATACAAAGATGTGTTAGACAAAGAACATCTTATTAGAGAAAATGAGGAGGAACTAAAAGATTATTTTATGTGCCGATGGACTGACTTAAATACATCCTGGTTCTACAAGCTGTATGCATTTGCGGTTAGTAAGAAAGACTCTTTTAGTTATGTAGGCGTCCTTGCGGAAAAGGATGGTACTAAATCCGCATACTTTTTAAAAGGTTATTCTAAAAACGTATTTATCAAAATGACAGATAACAAAGACGAACTAAGGATTGCGGGTTTCGTAACCTTGGCGTACACCACACGCAAAAGGGTTCCGTTAAACATTGCATATTTACCTAGTAAAGAACCTTTCGGATCATTTAAAACCGAGGGCCCTACAGCTTATAACGACCATATATTCTCAAAAGTGGTAGACATGCAACTACGCAACAGGGAGTGGGAGAATAAGGATTCTCTCCAACACCGACAAGAAGAAGTCTATCAAGCTAACAAGATACGTATGCAGGATATAGTGGGAAAGCTGTGATTAAAAGATTGTCAAAAGCTGCAAGAATTGCACGAAGGAATGGATCTAGTTGTCGGTGAAATCAAATACTTTATATATAGAGACAAACTTCGGTACATTTTGCAATTCGAAAACCTAGACGGTCTCTATATATCAAACTATTGGCTACTAATAAAATTAGTTTATCGAGCGAAGATGACAAGCGTAACGTCATCCCTAGAAGCATATCAATCTACGCACGGGGGCATAGAGATATAAATCTAAGATAGTTGTTTATATTTGTATAGATTTTGTAAATCTATTGTATATATTAGTTTTAAGATTCCATAATTTTTAAGTTCTTTTCCCACCTTCCCTTCTTCCTTCCTGCTTCTATTCTGGTGGACAGATTATACGTGTTATCCCTACGTGGTGTACCCGGGACTCATCGGTTTTAGATTTCTTGGAAAATGGTTGGTTAAAGCATATGTCTTGGGTAGCGAAAAAAAGTTTATAGATGGAGTTAAATAAAGATGGGCAAAAATTAGAGGTTTGGGTCTTTAAAAGGCGTAACTTTGTAAGAGGTGGTCCTATTTAAAATCTATTTACAGATTTGGGCTCCCTAGAAAAATTTAATATTAGTTTATACCAAACAAAACATAGTTATCTTAAAAGAGTGACTACCCCGCGGATAATAAATACAATATACCGCTTGTCAACAAAAAGTTGTAGGGAAATTCAAAGACAAATTTAATGTGGTTCTAGTATTAGCATTCGTCGGTACAAAAGCAATGTCCTACTGTATTGCAAGCGAGAAAGACACGATTATAAAGAATAAAGGGGTCTCACGAAGGATAGTTAAGTAAAACTGAGGCTCCTACAACCTATAACGAGCATATATTCCCAAAAGGGGTGGGACATGCAACAATGCAACAGTCAGTGGGAGAATAAGGATTTTCTCCAATAAAAAATTAAAGTTTCCATGTACGTAGCACCAATCATTGGGAAATGGTAGAAATGTTAAACCTATAAAGGCGATCATTAATTGTGGTTTAGAAAAATAGTAGTTTTCTTGGACTAAATAAAATAGCTTAGACTGATTAATGTATATGGTTACATATTCTCGTACACATCCACAAACATCTGCTTACGTCCACATACGGACATGGCAATGCCGGTAGTTTTTGTTTAACAAATAGTAGGAGAGATACGTTAGGTGTTAGTGTGTGGATGCCCATCGGATCGTTGGATTCAAAAAGAACGGTGCGGTGGGATGTATGGCGGTTCCCGTTAGAATAATCGAAAGTGGTTAATCGATCGTATTAGATGTTTAAATATCCCAAACTGTAAAAGCCTACATAAGCAAAATTTAATTATCAGACAAAAAATTGCGCGATGTGCTATACTTATAAAGAAAGTATAGAATGGTGCTTTGCAGCGGTCCTAGCAGTAAAAAGGCGACTGACTTTTTCAAGCAACTACAAGAATAGCAGTAGTGCAGAGAAGGGGTATGCATGTATTATACAGCGCAGTGTTACTATAAAATATGTTAGTTTACCGGTAGCTCGAACGTGTAATTGATCACGACTTATAGATCCCTCGGAGCTTTAAAGTTCTGAGACCATTGTCGTTTGAAAAATGTTTGGAAATTATCAGAACGGGGGCGGGTCGAAGTATACGTTAGATGAACGATTGACCGAGTTTTTTCTATCTTTTACGACGGAATCGGAAGTTAACGGACATCGGGCATCTAATTCTTTATTTGGGTGGTGTCGAGTACTTGCCGGCTCTAGAAATAATCACGTGCTACCGAGCGCTATGCGGAAGATTTGATTCTAGGAAATGAGCAACCTACGAAAGTACAGAATACTTGGTATTATTGCTAATTGACTTAGTGACCGCGCTTGTGCACTTTTCGAGTGTCTTCGACAATCTTTGATTGTTTCCAAAATGTATATAAACCATGGCGCTATCCATGGAAGCTGATCGAAGAAAAATGTCATCCGAAAATATTTTTAATTGCAACTCTTGTGGTGCTTCATATACTTGGAAAAATGCTCTCAAACGGCACCAGAACAAATGTTGTGGTGTAACATCGTCCACGTGTTACGGTATTCCGCGCAAGCACAAAAGAAAACAGTAAAAGTAAGTAAAGAAATGGTTACGCCGAATACTGCAACAGAACGGGGGATAGAATGGTAGAATTTGGGCTAGCTCAAAAACGTCGGAGAGGGGCGTGGGTGAAAACAAAAACACATTGGAAACCTCTGAGATACTCTATTGATAACATCGAATCTTGGAAGATTATTTACAAAGCAATAAAATAAATAAGTTGCGTAATCGTGATTGTGTCATAACATATAAAAATTGGTAAGCAAATATAACATCTTATAATCTAAATACCTACTTAATGGTTCACCTTAAATACATATAAAAAAAAATAAAACAAACTATACAGTAAATCTAGAAAAAGAAATATACTTAAATTATATGTACATGATGCTTTGTGAAGTGCACTTCCTCAGAAATAATATAATATTAAAATTAGACACCCTAACTTAAATTAATCAAATATTAATCTACTTTTAAAGTAATGCGTAAGTTCTTTTAGTTAAGGCTTATACAGAAATACAAAATAAACAGTGAAACGGACTCTAACAAAAACTTTGAGTAATTAATTTTTAATTTACAGGATAATAACATAGTTCGTGCATCGTGCATGTGAGTTTTGTAACGGGGTGGTGCCAATTTATCGGAGAACTATAAGCAATAGCAGCAAATAAAAAGTTTATTCTTCACGCAGCAAACAAGAATTATGGAAATAGGAAAAGTGTACCTTAAACAATCAGCTTCATGCTGGTCTCATCTTAAGACTGCAAAAATGCGGCTGCATTTCTCTATGGGCTGGCTGCATGCTAGAACCACCAACTTCACTTATAGAAGCACAGAGAGCATTTCTAATAGCGCGACTTTACATCATGTATCTTTTCGGTAATGGTTAATCTTTAATGGTTACTTTCAAAGCACAGTCTCTATTTTATAAGGGCCAGAATCATGTATGGGGGTAGGGTATTTGACTTTCAAAGGTATCGCCGAGGAACTAAGTGTGCAGAATTTCTAGACAACAGCTGCCGAAATACAAACTGTAGCAGCTTGCCAACAAGCAGATAACGCAATTATCAAAAGATTTTAAGAGGAAGGAAAACAATCTTATTACTTTGTAACATCTTAACAGCTGCAGAATACCAGATAACAAGTCCATTGTAAGCAGATGTAGGCAGGTGATAAGTGGTCTTATCTTTTAGCAGAAAGCTGCACATTTACATGCAGCTTTTACTTAAAATGTAATCACTGCAGGTGCTAGAATTTATTACAACTACTTTGTAACATAATGTTTCCTAAGCAGCTGTTTAAAGCAAACTTTAATACGGAGTAATTACTTGAGAAATTTTATTAAATAATACTAATTCAAAAGGCGGGAAATCGAGCTTGTTAAAGAATTTTAGGGCGTTATAAAAATAAATGCAGGAAAAATCGTTTGCAGGGTTTTGAACGTAATACACGGTTAAGCTTATACATCTGTCAGCAGCAAAGTACTTAAACTGTGAGTCTTGCGGTATCGCTTTTACGAGAATGGACAACTTACTGCGACACAAGGGAAAACAGCACGGTATGTCATTAAGCCGTAAACATTCAGCTCCGCCAGCTGTTAAAGGGTCTTTTACGAAACAACCACAAATTCTATGTAAAGTATTCAATTTCGTTGTTTAAAACAAATTAAATTTTAATCTATAATTAACCGCGCTCGTAAAATGAGAAACTAATAGTTAATTTTAATGCCGCTAAACATATACTTTTGCTTGGTGATTTATTTAACAAACATTCAAGCCTACCATTTCCGAAAATATGACGTAGAAGTTATTTAAAATTAAATTGCTTTATTAGTAAGTATCCTGTAGACAACAAGTTGGTATTATTTCTTTAGTAAAGGTTTAAAGTGTTTTATTAAGTTTTTGTTTATAGTAGCACTGCATCTTCTACCGCACGACTTGCAGCTAATTTGTGTGCGTGAGCTACCACCCTTTTGGATTTTTAATATGAATGCGATGCGATCGCTGACCCGTATAACATGAAAGAAGTTGCCGGCGTTTCTACTCACTGCATTTGCAGCATGGACGATGCAAACCGGGCGCATGCATTGGTACTAAATGTACTGGACGAGCAACAAGGGTTGGTAATAGATGACGTCATTTAGGTCCCCGTTGAATCCTTAACTTCGTTTGGCTGTCTTCGAAAATCTTCGGTTTGCATTCTATAGGGAACATAAAGCAGGTACGCAAGAGTAAACTTTTTAGTTATAAGTTAGTTTGCTTTCAAGTTTTACCAAAGTGCTATAGTGCTGATTTTTTTTTGTACTAAAATGCCCTCCAAAAATATTTTTAATTGCAACTCTTACGGTGCTCCTTATACCTGGAAAACTGCTCTCAAACGGCACCAGAACAAATGTTGTGGTGTAACATCGTACACGGTTAAGCTTATACATCCGTCAACAGCAAAGTACTTAAACTGTTTGTCTTGCGGTATCGCTTTTACGAGAATGGACAACTTACTGCGACACAAGGAAAAACAGCAAGGTATGTCATTAAGCCGTAAACGTTTAGCTACGCCAGCTGTTAAAAGGTCTTGTACAAAACAACTACGAATTATGTGTAAAGTATGCGATTTCGAAATGGAAAAGACTACGTATGCCGCACACTTGAGGAGCAACAGACATAAAAATGCAACAGTTACCGCTACTAACGACGATGGCGTAGAAATGGTTAGCACAGCGTTTAACAACCGTATGGCTAGCTATCGCATAAAGAACGCTAGTGTCAAGAACAGCAATAAAAGTTAATTGCGAACTCTACTGCGTCTACACCAAAATGGTAGAAAAGACTACCGATGTAAAATCCTTTAACACAAAAAATATGGTTATAACATCTTCTAGTAATCTGGAAAATATGTACGAGGTCTTAAGCGAAACCATGAGAACAAAATCAGAGAAATTTGAAATACGTGGGTTCGGTTGGTCTTTGGAAAAGGTGTTCTATTTAGAAATAAATATTAATAAGTATAAACTGATGTGAGGAGTTCTAGGTTAAGAATAAAAATTGTAAATATGTATTTAGAAATGTAATTTACAAAACTTAAACTGTATTAGTAAAAATTGTCTGTGATAAAAAGTTTTAAAAAATGGTTTTTAGATTTTCTCTTACGTATGAGCTGCAGGAAAGTTATAATTTAGAAGGTGTGTGTGTGTGTGTAAAACGGTAAGGGGTTGCCCCGATTTTAAATGTTTGCAGGTTCGGATTTTGCGTAAAATTCTAGACTAATTTGATGTGTCGCATGACTAAAGAATTTATAAGGACGATCAGAAATCGCTGCTGGTAAAAATTCTTGAAATGGGAGGGGTTTGCTGGGGGGATGATGCTATCTGAAAAATTCCCAGAAATTCAGGTAGCTGAAAAAAATCTAATATTAATTGATACCAAACAAGATAGATTTATTTCGTGGGTAGAAAGGTGGAGAAAGATCTATCTCGCAGAGGGTATATGCGTAAAACGGTAAGGGGTTGCCCCGATTTTAAATCTGTTTGCAGATTCGGATTCTGTGTAAAATTCTAGACTAATTTGATGTATCGCATGGCTAAAAAATGTATAAGGACGGTCAGAAATCGCTGCTGGTAAAAAATCTTAAAATGAGGTTAGCTTCCTGGGGGATGCTGCTATCTGAAAACTTTAAAGAGATTTGGGTAGCTTAGAAAAATCTAATATTAATTGGTACCAAACAAGGTACATTTATCTCGTGGGTGGAAATGTGGAGAAAGTATTATCTCGCAAGAGGGCATATGTGCAAAACGGTAAGAGGTGGTTCTATTTTAAATCTACTTGCAGATTCGGATTCTGCGTAAAATTCTAGACTAATTTAATGCGTCGTATGATTAAAAAGTTTATGTGGACGGCCAAAAAATTGCTACCAGCAAAAAATCTTAAAATGAGAGTAGCTCCCTGGGGTGATGCTACCTAAAAAAATTCCTAGAAATTCAGGTAGCTGATAAAATTCTAATATTAATTGATACCAAACAAGGTACATTTATCTCGAAAGATAAAATGGCTAGTCGAAGAAAACTATTTTGGTCCAGATGTGCCTGGAAATGAAGGAAGCTGATGGAAATGAGGTCACAGAAGACCTGGACTGATTGGAACATCTTCTTGAACATTAGAAACTAAAAAAGAAATTTTTATTGAACTACTTGAATACCAAACTACTCCAATACCTAGCTTAAAAGCTTCACCTTTTGAATTATTAATATCACGTTTGTACGTACTAAAACACTCATATCGGAAATTTTTTCTCCGATATGAGTGTTTTAGTACGTAATAAACGTGATATTAATAATTCAAAAGGTGAAGCTTTTAAGCTAGGTATTGAGTAGTTTGGTATTCAAGTAGTTCAATAAAATTTCTTTAGTTTCTAATGTTTTTCTTAATATTTGTTATGATATATGTACAGCTTTTTCAGACATACCATTACTTTGTGGATAATTAGGACTTGATGTGATATGTTTAAAATTCCAGTCGTTTGAGAATTGTTCAAATTCATACGACCGAAATGGTACATTATCAAATATAACACATTTTGGTATACCATGAGTTGAAAACTACTCTTTAATTTCTCTATTATTTTAGTTGTTGTTTTATTGGCTAATTTCATTATATCGGCCCATTTAGAGTAATAGTCGAACGATACTAAGTAATCATTGTTTTGATATGTCAAAATATCTACATAAATTTTTTCAAACGGCAGCATAGGTACGTCATGAGGTAGTAGTATATTTTTTCTATTAGAAGCTCTATATTTTTCACATATTTGACATTTATTTACTATGAATTCAATGTCTTTTTACATTCCTGGCCAATAAAAGAGGTTTTTTGCTCTCATTGTACTTTTAGTAATTCCCATATGACTTTCATGCAATAAATTTAACATAGTTTGTCTTAAACTAGCTGGTACAACTATTCGACTTTGATAATAAACAATACCATCTTCCACAGTTATGTCATGTCTTAATCCATAATACGGTTTTACACAAGTTTCAACATATTTTAAATCGGGCCACCCTTGTTTGTAATAGATCTTTATTTTGTTCAACTCATAATCGGCGTTGGTAGCCTTTTCAACGTCACACTGTTTATTGTAATTTTTTGTATAACGGTTAATACAATGCACTTGACCTTCGATGTTTAACTCATCTTTAAAGGTTTCAGTAGGTAATTACGTGATAATAAATCTGCTAAATACATTTGCTTTCCAGGTAAATATTTAAGTTCAATATCGTAGTTTAATAATTTCAGTCTAGTTTTCAACGAACTTCGTTCGTTTATGAAATCTATTTGTCTGTGTGTCTGTCTGTCTGTGTGTCCGAGGCCTTTTTAATGGTCGGACATCAATGTGTGATACATCAATCGATTCAGCTCGGTGTCCAGAGCTTAAGTTTTGATGTCAGTTAAAATCGGGCCACGGGGACGCCGAGCCCCCGGGAAAATCCACAGGGATAATTAAAATTTTAAATAAGTTTAAAATCAATATGCGACACATATTTGAACAATTTATGGCATTTCATGCCAATTATTCCAATATTACAGACATTGTTTAAACTTAAATTTTGATTACCGAAAATAATTAGATTCATATAAAAAAAAAATTTCTTATCTTATTGATGAGAACTAATATATAGCTTTTAAAATATTTATTCAATAAAATAAAATATATTAAAATGTCTCTTTGTTGTTTATAAATTTTGTTTTATCTGAATACTTATAATTATTACAACATAATAATTTTAATTTCTTTAAATTGTTTTAAAGTAAGTCTACATTTGGAAGTTCGTTGCGACAATGCCTTGCATTTTCAACTTGTTTGTAATCTATTGTAGCGGGCTACTACTACCGCGTTTCACCAATTTAAAACAAATAATAACAATAGTCTTTATTACTCACGGTTTACAAGTCTAATTAACAGTATATGTCTTATTTATAGTTGTTTTCAGTTCAATTAACAATGAAGCACTATCACACTAGTGAATATACAAGCACTAATATCTTCTTAAACTAAATTCTTAACCATAGGTCTATTAACAACACTAACACTACTATAATTTATTTATTACATTTTCGTCTATTTATGTACAGCTGTCGGTACAATATACACTTTCACATAATACAAATTAATGTTTACTTTTGTACTTCCAAAAGCTCAACTATTTAACTTTACACGATATAATTTATATTCGACATTCTGAGACTAAACTCTTACATTTATTAGCGGTCTTATATATACCCTGAATTAAAAGAATGATTCATACTCCAGTAATTGCTAGAAAATTCTCGGTCCCTAGAGAATATACAGTGCTTACGGCGTTTGTATGTTTGACGGGTTGCCTAATAGTAGCTCGTAACAATACCCCTTCTTTAAAACCGTTACGTATCGTAACTGTAAATACATTTTGACGCCAATACGATGACTGATGACGGTATCGGCAGCTATCTCCTCTGGTGCATCCACCGCATCAGTCAACACTCTTTTCTTGATTTTGGTAGGCAACCGGTTGATAACAACAAACAAGGACCTGGACGTTGGTTTCCTGGAAAACTACTTCTAGCGTATTTCGGACTATCCTCCAATCTAAGCGATCCAGTCCACAGTCTAGCTTGGGCACCGCTATTCTCGTTACTCCATTCTCCATCATCTGAGCTTTAAGATACAGCAAAGCCTCCCATAGATGTCAATAATTAGGTCTCTGCCATGAAGAATTTTTGGTGACCAGATATAAATAGATATTACTGCAGTCTCGCACGAAATGTTAGAAACGATTTGTAATTGGAAATTAAGGTCGGACGAGGAAACGCTCTCTGATCATAAATTAATAACATGGGACGTTGAAACCAAAACAAGTGCAAACGAGCAGCTAACTGTATTTCCGCGGTTCTGTAATAAAAAGCAAATTGGGAGCGATTTAAACAAAAATTTGGCGAAAGTATCCTGTGCTCGAAAATGAGCTATTTAACTGCCGAGAGGCAGACGAAGTAGAAACACTCGCGAAAAATTTAACGACGCGGTGGTAGACGCGTCGTCGTATTCCATGCCGAAAAGAAAACATTTAAAGACAGCGTACCCTGGTGGACCCGGGAACTAACCACCAAGCGGGCAGAAACGCGTAACCTAAGGCGCCGCTATCAACGCGCCTCGGGAGATATAAGAGAACAACGGAGAATAGAATATAATCAAAGTTACCGCGAATATAAAATATTAATAGAAGAAACGCGAACGAATAAATTTAAAGAATTCTGCACGCAAAACTCAGAGAAAGAACCCTGGGGAACCGCATACCGCGTAATTAGAGGAAAACAACAAAAAATCGCGCTCAGTAATATAAAGAAAACAAATGGCGAATACACGGAAGGTTTTAAAACCACAGCGGAATATTTACTAGAGAAATTTTTCCCATCGGATAATCCCGAGGGGGATGAAGGGTCGCACGATTTAATACGTCGGGAAGCTGCAAAGGCGCAAGGAACAAGTGCCGATAAGGCAATCCTAGTTCACGAGGTCGTCAGGGCTCTTAGGAGGATGAACCCTAAGAAGGCACCGGGGCATGATGGAATCACTTCAGACGCAGCTCTGCAGGCGTGCCTGTTAGCCCCGTGTGTCTTTGTTGGGTTGTTTAATCTTTGTTTAGAAAGGGCGTTTTCCGCGTTGCTGGAAAATCCAGAATGTGAAATTTATACCCAAACCTAAAAGGCGGATGCGTCAGATCCGGGCAGCTATCGTCCAATTAGCTTGCTACCGGTGCTGGGGAAAGTTTTAGATCGCGTTATGACTACGCGTGTTGAACACCTAGTGCGAGACAGCGGCGGTTTTAATAACCGACAGTTTGGTTTCGTGGAGGGCAAGTCGACTATCGACGCGTTAGAGTTTGTTGTCGGGGAAATTAAGCAGGCAAGAGATGCCAAAGAGTACTGTGTCGTTGTTGCTTTGGACATTTCAGGAGCATTTGATGCTGCCTGGTGGCCATTAATCGTTTGCGAGTTAGATCGTAGGGGTTGTCCGCGAAACTTGATGTCTTTGGTCAAGAGCTATTTCTCGGGGCGATTAGCACAGGTTGAAATTCCGGGTGAAGTTTTGTCGCGTGAGGTGGAAAGGGATGCCCGCAAGGGTCATGTTCTGGTCCCACATTTTGGAAGTTGTTGTATGAGAGCATCTTTAGGGTCAAGTTGCCCGCAGGATGCTTAATCGTTGGGTTTGCAGATGACACACTTTTAATTGTAAGATCGAGATTGTTAATGGATATGCGCACAAAACCGAACGAGGCGCTTAATAAATTACACGAATGGTCGCAGGCGGTAAAATTAAAATTTAACACGGCGAAGTCAGAGGCGCTTTATTTCGGCACGAAACCAGGACAGAGACCTCCTAGGTTAGAGCTAGGAGGAGAAAATCCGTTTAAAGATTGTATTACCTACCTCGGCGTCAAGATCGACAATAAATTAAATTGGAAAGCGCACGTACAATACGTAAAAAGTAAGGGCGGCGAAATATCAAATAAAATGATGGCGGCGGCTAAAATAAAGTGGGGTTTCAGGGGCGAATCGCTGAGGACGGTTTATGCCGGAGCAATTGAGCCGGCAATACTGTACGCAGCTTCTGTATGGGCAGAAGGTTGTAAAGTCCGGGAGATGCGTCAATTGACGAGCGTACAACGCATAACCGCGGTAAAAGCGGCGAGGGCGTACAGGACCACCTCCACGGAGGCTGTCCTGGTGATCAGTAGGTCTCTCCCTATCGAATATGTCGTTAGGGAGATTAGAGATAGACGATTAATAAATATAGGAAAAGGGCGCGAAATTATCGAAGATCTTAATCTTGGTAATAGGAAATTGCAAGAAAGATTGTTGTATCTGAGTTAGGGCACCCGGCTGATATTAAAGGGATCGAGTTTGTCGAAGGTGATGAGGACGCGATGGGTATCAGAATTTATACGGACGGTTCACGTATGGACGATGGGCAAGCAGGCGCGGCGTTTGTCGTGTATAAGCAGGAAAGGGAGGTGTTTCGGTTTCAAACCAAACTCGCGAACTGGTGCACTATCTTCCAGTGCGAATTGGTAGCCATACGAGAGGCTATCGATTACGTAATAAACCATACGGGCAGAGACGAGTATTATATAATCAGTGATAGTAAATCGGCGCTAACGGCTTTAACAAACATAAACACCTCGACAGATCTCCAAGCGGACGTCTGGAGGATAGCGCGTACGGCGCTAGAGTTTCGACGTTTAAAGTTCTGTTGGATCAGGTCGCACAATGGTAACGTAGGAAACGATAGGGCTGACGAATTAGCTAAAGAGGCCGCGACGGGCGACTTTCGAATATCACATTCGTCGATACCGAGGTCTTTAATCAAAAGAAAGCTGCGCGAAAAATCAATTCGACAATGGGAAGAGAGGTGGAACAACGCTGCCACGGGCAGGTTGACCCACAAATTCATACCGAGCATAGAAGCCAGAGGTAAGATCGAGATAAAGCTCGATCACAAAATGGTGCAGTTGATAACAGGGCACGGCGCCCTGAAGGCGTATTTACAAAGGTTCGGTCTAACCAATGGCGACCGCTGCGAATGCGGTGAGGGCGCGGAAAGCGCAGAGCACGTGCTCTTCGACTGCCCGCTTGAGGCGGGAAATCGAGGGTTGACTGATAGCAAACTAGCTATCCTAGGTCTGGCATGGCCAAAGAGCCTAGAGGAAGTCGGGGAGGTGGTTAACCGAAGGCGTTCTTTACAGCCTTAAAAGAATTCGCGGGAAGGGTCGCGAGATTAGACAATCAATGACGACCGCGTGTAAAAATTCGGTGGGTTTGGTGGGAGGATTGAAAAATTTTAGATTGACTTGGCGTGAGTAAGGATACGAGTATAACCAAAACCTGATATTAAATTAAAAAAAAAAAAAAAAAAAAATAATTATACCAAAATGTCCAATATGCACGAGAAACCCCCACTCCATTAATACAATCACTGCCTATCTTCATAATTATGTGCGGAAAATCGGGAATAAATAATACCAAATAAACAATAACAAATAAATCATAAACCTTCACTAAATTAAATCAATAAAGTAAACAAGGATAATAAAACAGAGCGCAACCGCGCATCCCCCCAGGACTTGAAAGTGAAGTGATAGTGATAGTGATTGTGATCCCCCCAAGAACATTTAGTGCATACCCACCAGGACTTTAGCAGTGCACCCCGTCCCACCTTTAGAAGTAAGTTACAGACGACCAGATCTTCGGATGCTGGAGAATTTTATTATCGAGGTAAGACTTAAATTGTGGCGGCTGTACTCGCACAAGCATTGATTTACATTAATTAGTAGTTTTGAAATAATTTAAGAAGCACGTTTGGTGTGTAAAGGCGCTAGCCGACATAATGCTTGTGCGAGTGCACCTGATAAATAGGGTGATGCTTTCGCTATTTTGTGCACTGCTATATGCTTAACGCTTATTAAACATTTATTTATATATTTACATAATTATATTTATTTATATTTTATATTTACACTTTATATTTATTTATATATAGCATGTATTATGTGGCTTATTTGTTTTGTTTGACGTTCTGTCGCCATTTTGGTTGCAGTATATATTTGGGAAGGACTAGCAGAATTGCGAAGATTGTAATCATAATGTAAATCAGTTAGGGAACGATAGGGAAAGCTAGGGATGGATTTAAATTAGTTAGCTAGATTTGGATAGTTTTAAGACGACCCTTCAGGTCGCACTGGTAAGCAGAACCGGCGTCTGCTATCCGGTATTACGGATCCCTCCCCCTCTCATTTTTGCTTGTTGATCGGGTACACTCGAAAGTCAGCGCTAGGGATACCATTATTTACAACCATGTTTTTAGTTTTTGTTTTGTTTTTGTTCCAGTTTTTGTCAGATTTTTAGGTTTGTTAGATTGTTAGAGTTTGTTAGGTTTGTTAGATTTTTAGGTTTGTTAGATTTTTATTTAGTTTTTATTTAGGGTGAATCAACTATGAAGTAAGAATAAATTAGGAGCACGACTATTTTTCGCGTTTAAACCCAATGTAGTACCTCCGGGTGGAGCATTGGGGACGTGGCCGCAAGTATAGCGGCCCTAATTCAAATTATAATGACCAGATATAAACATAACGATTTTTATCCTGAAGAACCAAAGCTTTTCCTACAGTTGGCTGCTGTTGTACTAATTCATCCACACATCCAAACCTTTTCTTGAAAAGAATAGCTATCTCTCTTGACATTTGCAGGTCCTGAACTACGCAATGTGCAAGGAAATACTCTTCTGGTGCTCTAAACAGATCCTGTTGTTTTTCAACAACAACGCCAAATCTCGCCTTAGCGGAAGCACCATACGCCGCAATGAAACTCTCAAAATCTACATTTGGCTCATGATTAATAACTCTTTGCAGATCATTCCCATTACTCAAGTTCTCCTGCTTATTGCCAACATAAGATGTTAAACGCTCAAAGTGCACCACTATCGGTTTACCACTGGGAGATCTTCTGATCCGGTACACTACATCATTAATTCTTTTTAACACTTCGTATGGACCTTCCCATTGTCTTTGTAATTTTGGTGACAATCCACGCTTTCTATGTAGATTGTACAACCACACTAAATCTCCGGGTTGGTAACCACCTTCTTGTGCTCTCGTGTTATATTGTGATTTCATTCGATCACTTGCTGCCTGAATATTCTTTCAAACGTTTTCGTGAATGCTATTTGATCTTTCACAAAGCTTACTAACGTAATCTTCACCTGCGATCTATTCACCAGGTTTAAATCCAAACTGAAGATCACGTGGTAGCCGCAATTCACGTCCTAACATTACCCAAGCGGGAGAGTATCATGTGCTGTCATGTACCAAAGATCGGTACGCCAATAAGAACAAATGTAAATATTGGTCCCAGTCTCGTTGATTTTCAGAGACAACTTTCCCTAGGTACTTTTCTAACGTCTTGTTCATTCTTTCAACCATTCCATCCGATAGGGGATAAAGTAGCGTGATTCTAGTCTTCCTGATTTCAAGATGCTTACAGACGTTTTGAAACAACGCTGATTAGAAGGTCCGACATTGATCGGAGGTAATTCCAACGAAACTCCAAAGCGACAAAACAATTCCCTCACTAGTACATCTGCAACTGTCTCGGTTTCTTGGTTAGATATAGCATACGCCTCCGGTCATTTGGTAAAATGATCCATTGCAACCAAGATGTATTTATATCCTTTCTCTGATTCAGGAAACGGACCAGCTATATCAATGGCCACCCTCTCAAAAGGATTCCCCACGTTATACTGTCTCATTAGGGCTTTCCGTTTTGTAACCGAGGCATTTCCAGAGGCACACAACTGACATTTCCGGCACCACTCCTTCACATCTTCTTTACAGTTTGCCCAATAGAATCGTTCTCTCACTCTTTCGTAAGTTCTTGTCACGCCAAAGTGCCCTCCGGAAATACCATCGTGCAAGTGCTGCAACACTTCCGGCACTCTGCTTCTCGGCACTATCACTTGAAGTCTCTCAGTGCCATCTTCACATTCCAGGCGTCGTTTCAAGATTCTATTTTCAATCACCAAGGAGTCCCACTGTGCCCAGTATGCCTTCAGGCTCCTACTTGAAATACTAATTTCTTCCCAAGCTGGTCGTTGTCCTCTAGTTTCCACTCAATAATACGTCTCAATTCAGCGTCATTCTACTGGTCTTCTCGTGTTCTTTCGGGTTGCCAAGTATCATCGGTTACCGTCATTCTATGGATGACACTTATTTTCTCCTCCATCTCGGAGCAATGATTGCAGTCTACCGGACAAGGTCTGCTTGGCAGAGCGTCTGTATTCCGGTGGCTAGTTCCTACACGATGTTCTGTGTCAAAGTCATATTCCTGCAGCCGCTCTATTCACCTTGCAACTTGCCCTTCAGGATTTCTAAACTGCAGTAACCATTTTAGTGCAGCATAGTCTGTTCTCAACAGGAATTTACGGCCGTATAAGTACTTATAAAAGTGCTCTACGGATTTGACGACGGCCAACAGCTCCCTTCTTGTCACACAATAGTTCCTTTTTGGCCGCGACAAGACCTTGCTGAAATACCCAATAAATTTTTCTTGTGCGCTTCCTATGGCTGTGTTACTGGCATCGGTATCCAACACAAATTTCCCCTCCATTCGTGGATAACTCAAAATTGGTGCTGTATCTAGTAGCCGTTTCAGTTGTTCAAATGCACTGTGGCAGTCCATCTTCGGTTAATTTCGTTAACGGTTTGGCAATGTTCGCAAACCCAAGTATAAAACGTCGATAATATGTGCACAATCCTAGAAAACTACGTAGTTCGTGTATATCTGCTGGTGTAGGCCACTCTTGTACTGTTTTTATTTTGTCAGAGTCAGCTCTTATTCCGGTCTCCGAAACGACATGTCCTTAGGTATTTTACCTCTTTTCCAAATAGGTGACACTTATTAGGGCTCAATGTAAGGTTTGCCCCGCGTAATCTTTGGAATATCTCCTCTAGGTTCTTAAGGTGTTCTTCAAAAGACCGGCCTAACACTATTACGTCGTCTAAGTACACCAGACATGTTTTTCAGGACAGTCCACGCAGTATCAACTCCATCGATCGTTCAAAAGTAGCAAGGGTATTGCGTAATCCAAATGGCATGATCTTGAACTGTCATAACCCAGTTCCAATTGTAAACGAAGTTTTTTCTTTATCGTTTGGCTCCAAGCCTACCTGCCAGTATCCGCTTCTCAACTCCAAGGTCGAAAACCATTTAGATTCGGATAGAGTATCCAACGTGTCAACAATTCTGGGCAAAGGATAGCTGTCTTTCTTTGTCACATTGTTTAACCGCCGGTAGTCTACACAAAACCTTGTCGAACCATCCTTTTTCTTGACAAGCACTACTGGGGGTGCCCATGGACTATTCGAGGGTTCAATCACTCCTTGCTCTTCCATGTCGGTGATAATTTGCTCGGCTTCCTTACGTTTTGGCAAAGGAAGCCGCCTGGGGTGTTGTCTTATCGGTTGCGCATCTCCAGCATTGATCTTATGTTGCACAACATTCGTCCTTCCTTTCTCACTATCATCCAGTGCAAACACACTTCAATATCGTCCGACCAGTTCTTTTACCTTGCCCAGTTGGTCGCCGTTTATTCCTTGACACGAAGGTATCAACATATCCAGCAATTTCTGTGAGCTACCGTTGGCTGGTTTACCATTCGTGTCGTCCACGCAACGTTTAATATGGCATACTGGAATGCAACTTCCCACAATCATGTTGTTCTTCAAGGTCACCGTATGCGGATTAATGTTTAGCACCCTTACTGATATCATATTTCAAAACTTTACCAGTGTTTTTCCAATCAGTAACCCCTCCTGAGCCATTCCCGATTCAGTTGCTTCCATAATGCATATTTGTCCTTCCCGGAGCTTACTATCCGGGCGTCCCATTACTATCATTTCCGCCTTCTCGGGTATTTTCATATCACAAATCATTCGGACTTGCATTGTCTGATTACTTGTCGCTTGAAATGGAATCTCATCATCATCTATTCGAAACACATTTTCTTTCATGTTCACATGAAACCAATTTCTCTCATGAGCTCCATTCCCAAGATCACTTTTTCTGTAATTTCAGCTACCAACACCTGATGATTAATTAGTTTGTCCCCAATTGCCAACGTAATGGCAGTCTCTCAGTGAGTAGAAATTTTCTCACCACTCGCCGTTCGAAGGCATGCCGATGCAGGTAGCACTTTTCCACGATCGACCAAATCTGGTCTCACAAAAGTTCTTGTCGCTCCTGTATCCACGAGTAATCGGACAAGCCTACGATTAATTCTACCATCAATATAGATGCTGTCCAGACTTCCCATCGACGATGCAGCACGGACGATAATCTCCGGGGTACTACGTTGAGCTGCCGACGTTCGCCCGCTTACGCCGACTTGCTCTAGTTTTCCTGCTGCTCAACCGGTTGTTTTGCTGGTTGAGTGCAGCGTCTTTGTATATGACCAACTTTACCGCAGCTCCAGCATCGCAGACGCCATCTCCGCGGTTATTGTCTTTCCAGTCTTTTCGCCACACGGTTGGTTATTTCTTCTATGCTGTTCTGCGATTGACCAGGTTCTTCTAAAGCAGACTGAACTTTGTTACTCACCCTGTGTGATGTCTGCTTAGCTGCTTCAAATTCAAGCGCATGGGCCAGTGCGTCATCTAACATTTTTGGTCGTGCTAACCTTAGCGCTTGCTGTATTCCGCTGTCCTGAACGCCATACACAAATGTTTGAACAGCCAGTTGTTCGAGGAAACTATCTGGTGCCGTTGAATATGCCAATCTAACTAATCTGGTAATGTCAGCTTCGAAATTCTTTCATTTGTCTTTTGCGAGCGGTTCTTAACTTGTGCGTGGTAAACCTGTTGAAAGTGAGCGTCTCTATATTTCATCTCAAGCTTCGATGTTAAAAGGCCGTAATTATTCTGTTGATAATCGGAAACGGTTTGCAAGATATTAAGAGCTTCCCCTCGTAGGGCCACTATTACGGAGATAGCCTTCTCTTTGTTGCACCAACCGTTGGCTTCTGTAGCAGCTTCAAATTGTTTCAAATATGTGGACCAAGGTGTTTTACCATCGAATGTGGGTGGTTTCGCTTTAAATTTTGACAGTAATGACTCGCTTCCTTCCATGCTTCTTATTTCTGGAATATTTTGATTTACCGCTTAGTTTACTAATTCAAGTGGCCGCGTTGTTAGTGAAATCATTTGTTTTTGCAGCCTCATCACATCTTCTTCCATTTTTACCAATTTACTATCCAACTTTTGGTTAACTGTTTTTACCTGTTCAGTGAAATCTGATTTCAATGCAATGGAGCTTTCTATTAATCTTCGTTCTAACGTGGCTGTGTTTTTACTTAACTTTTCTATTTTCTCCGCATTTTCATTTAACTTTTCTTCAATTTTGGCAGCATTTTCACTTAACTTTTCTTCCATTTTCTCAGCATTTTTACTAAGTGTCACTTCCATACCGTATTTAAACTCTTTAAGGGTCGATTCCAGTTCAACTGACCTCACTAAGCTTTCACTGAGTGTCACTTCTAGTTTAACCGACCTCTCTTCCATTTTCTCGGCATTTTCACCTAACCTTTCCCTTTTCTCAGCATTTTCACTTAGCTTTTCTTCCATACCAGATTTAAAATCCTTAAGGAAATTCATTATAGTTTCTGCGTCCATTTTACTTTGGCTTCTTGTAACTGGCATATATAAACTACTTAAATGTCTTTAGACTTGTGTGTTTTTCTTTTAAATTAATCACTATATACCCCACATAAGCCTGACACTAGTGTAGCGGACTACTACTACCGCGTTTCACCAATTTAAAACAAGTAATAACGAAAGTCTTTATTACTCACTGTCCATAAGTCTAACTAACAGTATATGCCTTATTTACAGACGTTTTCAGTTCAATTAACAATGAAGCACTATCACACTAATGCTATTTACAAGCACTAATATCTTCTTAAACTAAATTCTTAATCATAGGTTACAACATTAACATACTATAATTTTATTACACTTTCGTCTATTTATGTTCAGCTGTCGGTACAATATAAACTTTCACATAATACAAATTAATGTTTACTCTTGGACTTCCAAAAGCTCTAAACTCATATTTATTAGCGGTCTTATCTATACTCTGAATTAAAAGGATGATTCATACTCCAGTAATTGCTAGAAAATTCTCGGTCCCTGAAGATTATACAGTGCTTACGGAGCTTGTGTGTTTGACGGGTTGCCTAATAGTAGCTCGTAATACTATTATTTGGTATTAAAGAGATATTCTTTTTCATGATTGACACTAAAGGAGCGTGATCGGTGTATGCTATTATTTTTTTCCCGTAAATATAAAAATTAAATTTTCTACAAGCAAAAACCAGACTTAATAATTCTTTTTCAATTTGTGCATAATCTGTTTCTGTAAAGGTTATACTTCTTGATGCAAATGAAATGGGTTTTTTGTTTTGTGATAGTCAGCAGCCTATGATTTCTTTTTCCTTTTTGGAATCAAAATGACCTAGTATAAGTAAATTTGCAATTATTTCTTTTGATTTATTTAGACATCCTTTATGGTTTTTCGTCCGCGTAAAAATTGTATCTTTTTTTAGTAATTCACTGAAGCTGCCTGTTAGATTTGCCAGATTTGGTATAAATGCTCGTAAGTAATTTATCATACCTAATATATTCTGTAGCTCTTTTTTATTTGCCGGTTCTCGAAACTTTAAAATTGCTTCTACCTAATCACTGTCAACAGTGGCCCCTATTTCATTATAAATATGACCCAAAAATTTAATTCTTTCTGTTTATACTGTAATTTATTGAAATTAAATTTAACGTTATAATTTTTTGCACGTTCTACTATCTGTTTTAGTAGTATATCATGTTCCTCCTCAGTCTCAGTTGCAAGCAGTATATCATCGAAATATATTATTATGTCATTTGGATTCAGGTCACCAAAATATTTCTCGTTTAATTTAATGAAAGCCTCTGGAGCACAGGCTAGCCTAAAAGGCAGTGTATTAAATTTATAGTATCCAAACGGAGTACTAAAACAACACAAGTCTGTTGATTCTTCCTCTAACTGGATGTGCCAAAACCCTTGTTTAAAAGCAGGTATAATATTTTTTGTTACCTAATTTATCCCTTACATTTTATAATTTAGGAATTAAATAATAATCTCTAGTAATTACTTTACTTAATTCACTAGGATCTATACAGATACGCAAACTCTTGTCATTTTTCTCAACATTTACTAAATTGCTAGCCCAATTTATTGGTTCATCCACTTTAGAGATTATTTTAGCCTGGACTAATTTATCTAATTCTGGTTTAAGTTTATTATTTAAAGTTTGTGGCAGTCTTCTAGGAAGCATTATAATGCCTTGCGCATTAGTATCTACTTTTATTTTATACTTATCAGGGACGACACCTAAACCTTCGAATATTGTCGCATTATTTTTAATAAAATTTTTCTTATTTTTATACATATCTACAGTATTAATTACAGAATTAACACTGCACTTATTAATTAATTGTAGCTCTTCACATGCTTCCAATCCTAATAATGGTGTATTATCGCAGTCGACAACTACAAATTCAATTTCTAAATTCTTGCCACCTACATTACAAGATAAACATATCTTCCCTAGCGGCTTAATGCGATTACCTCCATATGCCTCAATAATACATATATTTTGTGTATCTAGCCCCTCAAAATTATTTCCAAACATTTGTCGATATATTCTTAATGATAACAAATTCAGTTCACTACCAGTATCTAACTTAAAACTTATTCGAAATTTATCATTAATTAAAACTTTCAAACCATTGCTTATCTTATTGTATACCTTACTAAGTAAACTTGCCTGAATTGTATCAATTCTTCCTATTTGGAGGTATTCGAATAAGTTTTCAATCCCATCAGAATCTTCTTGTAGTTCTGGTACATTATTTACAGTCTGCATTTCTCGAACTCGTCTCATTCCAGTATTCCATTTCTCGGACCTGTTGACAACCTACGGCAAAGTGATTAGTTTTTCCACATTTATCACAAGTTCTTCCATATGCGGGGCAAGACTTGTAAGTGTGCTTATACCCACATTTCTTACAAAGATAAATACTTGAATTATTAGCAGGAATTTTACGGTTAGTCTTGGAATTACTACTCTTGTATTTAACTGCATTTACATCATGTAAACCTTTTACCAAATTTCTGCTTATTTCACCACTTCTACAAATATTAATTGCTGTAGTTAATGTTAGTTTTTCTGTACGAAGCAGTCGTTCTTGTAGATCCTGACTTTGCACACCTAACACAATTCGATCCCTAATCATGTCATTTTTGTACCCCTCAAATTCGCAAGTAGAACTAAGATTCTTTATGTCAGTTAAAAAATGTTCAAATTCTTCATTTTCTCTTTGATTCCGGCTATAAAATAAGAATCTTTCATATATAACACTTTTTTCTTGGACGGACATAAATATCAAACGCTTCAATTATTTTTTTAACATTTTTTTGGTCTTCCTCAGATAGGTTAAATGTATTAAAAAGCTCTAGTTCTTCACCGATAAAGTTTAAAAGTATTGCAGCTTGAACTTCGGGTGTATTAGAACTTTTCCCAGATGCAGTCATATATATTCTAAAGGACTGTTGAAAACGTTGCCACCACTTTTCCGATCTCCCAGAGAAAAGGCAGTCGCCAGACACGGTGAAATAGGATAAGATTTCCCTGCTAATTCGATTTGGCTGGGTCGTGAGTAGATGGTTATTGGTTGAATCAGAACCACATTTCCACCAGCATCCACATTTCCACACACATTTGGACCAAATAGTTTTCTTCGACTAACCATTTTTCATCTTTCGTGATAAACCTATCTTGTTTGGTATCAATTAATATTAGATTTTTCTCAGCTACCCAAATTTCTAGGAATTTTTCAAATAGCATCATCCCCCAGGGAGCTACCCTCATTTTAAGATTTTTTACCGCTAACATTCTGAACCGAATAGTTTTCTTCGACTAGCCATTGCATCTTTCGCGATAAACCTATCTTGTTTGGTATAAATTAATATTAGAATTTTCTCAGCTTTTAGATAGCATCATCCCCAAGGAAGCTACCCTGATTTTAAGATTAATTACCTGTTGCGATTTATGAGCGTTCTTAAACATTCTTTTAGTCATGCAATACATCAAATTAGTCTAAAATTTTACGCAGAATCCGAATCTGTAAACAGATTTAATATCCGACCACGCCCTGCAAAGTTATACCCCTTTAAAGCTCTCAAACCAAGATTAGATAAAAGGAAAAATTGATAGGTTAGGTCAGCGTCGTCGCGCTGACCTATCCTATCAATTTTTCCTT
Source organism: Platerodrilus igneus (assembly GCA_036346225.1). Taxonomy (NCBI): domain Eukaryota; kingdom Metazoa; phylum Arthropoda; class Insecta; order Coleoptera; family Lycidae; genus Platerodrilus; species Platerodrilus igneus. Next base: position 5,738,142 of record JARFIW010000318.1, on the reverse strand, counting down.
TTATCTAACCAAAGTCCACACAAATCCAACTAACCTAACCTAATTCCGGACAACACTAGCTAACCTAACTCCTGACAAGTTCACATCCAACCTAGGTCGGATGCAATTTCACCCTATGGGGCAATTTCACCCTATGGGGCAATTACATCCTTTGGGGCAATTTCACCCTATGGGGCAATTACATCCTATGGGGCAATTTCACCCTATGGGGTAATTACATCCTAGCCTAACATCCTACATATATCCGGACATATGTCGATGCGCCTCCCTGCCGACCTAGGTCGGATAACAAAACAGTTCCTAAACCAGAGAATGTAAGCGATATGGCGGTGTCCGACATATTCGACTATCTTCGGCAATATACGCCCCCACTATGTAGGATACATAAGGGGACAATTTTTTCGTATTCAATTTAGTATTCGATAGTAGTTAGAACGGTAAATATGAGCGTCTCCAAGGTGATTAACGTTTCTCAACTTCTTGGGAATAAAGCAAAACCGACAAATGAGCGATTTGGATTATGGCTGTTGGCAGAAAATATGTGCAACAATAATCTGGTGACAGATATTGGTAATATTTGTTATGTCGAAGGCGAACAGATGCTGACTGGTGGACTACACGCACCGATTACAGAACCATTTTGTGACAATATAATGTTGGTTAAAATTTGCGACCTATCTGACGACGAACAAATATCTGCAAACAAAAGGATGTTCATCCTAAAAAAAGAAATTTGTGGCGCATTTAACAGCTATCTACGAAGAAAGTTCGACCGATTTGTTTCCGCTAGGAGTGGTGTTAAAGCTAAGCTTGTGTTCCATACAAAGTGGAACTAGCAGATGATAAGTTGGAAACTTTATTGGAGGAACTACCAGATATATTAGACGAACTCGAAAAAGATTATTTCTATCTTTTTGACATGGATGTAACCCAAGATTTTGCTGGCATATTTAGCAAGATGGAGATGTGTAATTATTTAAGGGAGAATTCGAAGAAAAGTGTAATATTATAGCTGACAACGATAAAACTGCGGGAATTGATTGTTTAACATGGCTAACAACCAACGCAAGAATTAAGATATACAACAAATTTGTGTGTCAGGTAACAAGTCCTGGTGTTAATAAACAACTTGGCAATCATATAGTAGATTTTTTACGTTGGCCAGATGTACGTTTAAGGGAAACTTTTGCGTCTACTTTGGCCAAAGAACATGGTATTACGCGTTCGGAAGCGACAATATACAACTGTGCAATTGAAAGCTGTGTCAGTGCGGAACGGGTGTATAATCCCTTAAAAGACTGTTTAGCCTTATTGGAAGATAGTAAGTTATACTTCCTAAAGGCGCCAATGTACTCGGTACCACTTGCCAAAATGTGGAGTAAGCTATCGGACAAGCTACAAAATAGCTGCTGTTTAGTGTATAATAACCTGCTACAGTACGTGTATTGGGGGAATGGTAATACAAAGAAATTGACGGGCTTGCAAATTAAGTTGTCCGAAAAACCAGAGGAAAGGGAAAAATTGATAAAGTATGTGCTTTCGGCTTTTAGTTTTAACTATTTACCTGTAAATTATTTGGAGATAGTAGAAAGGAAGATAGCCAAGATAAAATAAAAATCTTACACAAGTGCTACATTAAAGCAGGTTGTACATGTTTTACACAATCTGCAACACCATATTCTACAATTCCAAAAGAAATAGTCATTTCGGAATTGGGATTGGTAAATACGCCTAACATACGCCCAGAGGTTGTACGACAACGCGTAAATAGTGGTAGTAAACTCTATCCGCTTACGCTAAAGGAAATTGCTCCATTATGCATGCCATACGCTGTAAGTGGAAGGAAAAGACAACTGGAATTAGAGGAAATGGATGCAAAAATGCGAAAGTTGGACTACGTAGAAAAGACGGCTACAATACGCGAACAATACAAAGATGTGTTAGACAAAGAACATCTTATTAGAGAAAATGAAGAAGAATTAAAAGATTATTTTATGTGCCGATGGACTGACTTAAATACATCTGGTTTCTACAAGTTGTATGCATTTGCGGTTAATAAAAAAGACTCTTTTAGTTATGTAGGCGTTTTTGCGGGAAAGGATGGTGCTAAATCTGTATATTTTTTAAAAGGTTATTCTAAAAACATATTTATCAAAATGGCAGATAACAAAGACGAACTAAGGAATGCGGGTTTCGTAACCTTTGCGTACACCACACGTAAAGGGGTTCCGCTAAACATTGTATATTTGCCTAGTAAAGAACCTTTTGAATCATTTAAAACCGAGGGTCTTACAACCTATAACAACCATATATTCCCAAAAGTGGTGGACATGCAACTACGTTATAGTAAGTGGGGAGAATAAGGATTTCCTCCAATACCGACAAGAAGAAGTCTATCAAGCTAACAAGATACGTATGCAGGATATAATGCGTGAGCCGCGATTAAAAGATTGTCACAAGCTGCAAGAATTACACGAAGGAATGGATCTGGTTGTCGATGGAATCAAAGACTTTATATATAGAGGCAAACTTTGGCACATTTTGCAATTTGAAAAACTAGACGGTCTCTATGTAAAAAACTATTAGCTAGAAAAGGAGATAGAGGACTTGGGGTGTCGATTTAAATTTTAAGCTGCGAATAAAATTAGATAAAATTAAAACCATTCCAAACAAACATAAAGAACGGACTGTCTTCTGTATATAACTTTGTGTTAAAATTAAGTTGAAATGGCCCCATGCTTGGCATTACATTTTTTTTAAAATTTTGGTATGTATAATGTCAGAATAAAAATTTTGGAATAGTATTACATTGCTCTTTATTTATAAAAGGCCATGACGTCACCACGAAATAGCAGTCGCACAGAAAGGGGTGAGCAAGGGTAGTGCGCATGGGCAGGGGTGCGCATGGGCAGGGGGTGCGCATGGGCTGGGATGTGTCTGGGTGTACACGAGGGAAGCGGATGTTAACAGTCACCGAGCATCTAATTCTTTATTTCGTATGGAGTACTTGCCGGTGTATGTATCCGGAGTAAAAAATACGATTTGTACACGCAGATAATTAATAAAATTAGTTATTCGAGCGAAGATGACTAGCTTAAAGTCATTCTGGGAGCACATCAACATACGCATGGAGCCATAAAGATATAAGATAGTTGTTTATATTTTGTATAGATTTTGTAAATCTATTGTATATATTAGTTTTAAGATTCCATAATTTTTAAATTCCTCGCCCGCTTTCCAAATCCTTCCTGCTTCTATCCTGGTTGACAGGGTATGCGTGTTATCTCCACTTGGTGTTCGCGGGGCACATCCGTTTTAAATTTCTAGGGAAATGGTTGGTTAAAACATATGTCTTGGGTAGCGAAAAAAGGGTTTTAAAGATGTAGCTAAATAAAAATGGGTAAAAATTAGAGGTTTGGATCATTAAAAGGCGTGACTTTGTAAGAGGTGGTCCTATTTAAAATCTATTTACAGGTTTGTGCTCCCTAGAAAAATCCAATATTAGTTAATACAAAAAAAAGATATATTTATCTTAAAAGAGTGACTACCCCGCGGATAATAAACACAATATACCACTTGTCTACAAAAAAGTTGTAGGAAAATTCAAAGACGAATTTAATAGGGACCCAGTATTATAATTTGTTGGTAGTAGGGCTAAGTCCTACTGTATTGTAAGCGAGAAAGACACGATTAAAAAGATTAAAGGGGTCTCACGAAGTGTAGTTAAGTAAAATCGCGGATGCTACAACCTATAACGAGCATATATTTCCAAAAGATGTGGACATGCAACAATGCAACAGTGAGTGGGAGAATAAGAATTCTCTCCAATAAGAAATTAAAATTTCCATGTACGTAGCACCAGTTATTGGGAAATGGTAGAAATGTTAAACCTATAAAGGCGATTATTAATTGTGGTTTAGAAAAATAGTAGTTTTCATGGACTAAATAAAATAGCTTAAACTGATTAATGTATATGGTTACATATTCTCACATCCGCAAGCATCTGCTTACGTCCGTATACGGACATTGCGATGCCAGTAGTTTTTATTTAACAAATAGTAGGAAAGAAACGTTAGGTGTTAGTGTGTGGAAGCCCGTAGAATCGTTGTATTCAAAAAGAACGATGTGGCGGAATGTATGGTGGTCCCCGTTAGAATAATCGAAAGTGGTTAATCGATCGGATTAGATGTTTAAATATGCGAAAGTGTAAAAGCCTACACGAGCTAAATTTAACTATCAGACAAAAAAGTGCGCGATGTGCTATACCTTTAAAGAATGTATAGAATGGTGCTTTGCATCGGTTCTAGCAGTAAAAAAGGCGACTGACTTTTACTAGCAATTACAAGAATGGCAGTAGCGCGGAGAAGGGGTATGCATGTATTATACAGCGCACTATTACTATAAAATATGTTAGTTTACGGGAAGCTCGAACGTGAACAAATTAAATTTTAATTTATAATTAACCGCGGTCGTAAAAATGGGAAATTAATGGTTAATTTTAATGCCGCTAAGCATATACTTTCGCTTGGTGATTTATTTAGAAAATATTCAAGCCTACCATTTCCGAAAATATGACGTAGAAGTTATTTAAAATTAAATTGCTTTATTGGTAAGTATTCTGTAGACAGCAATTTTGTTATTCCCTTAGTAAAGGTTTAAAGTGTTTTTACTAAGTTTTAGTTTATAGTAGCACTGCATCTTCTACAGCACGACTTGCACCCAATTTGTGTGCGTGTGCTACCACCCTTTTGAATTTTTAATATACACGCGATGCAATTGTTGATCCGTATAACATGGAAGACTTTTCCTGTGTTTCTACTAACTGCATTTGCAGTATCGACGATGCGAACCGGGTGCATGCATTGGTGCTAAATGTACTGGACGAGAAGCAAGGATTATGACGTCTTTTAGTTCCCCGCTGAATCCTTAATATCGTTCGGTTGTCTTCGGAAACCTTCGGTATGCATTCTATAGGGTACATAAATCAGGTACGCTAGAGTAAGCTTTTTAGTTATAAGTTAGTTCGCTTACAAGTTTAACCAAAGTCTTATAGTGCGGATTTTGTTTTGTACTAAAATGGTACCTGCAAACGTTTTTAAATGCAACTCTTGCGATGCTTCTTATACCTGGAAAAATGCTCTCAAACGGCACCAGAACAAATGTCGTGGTGTAACATTGTCGACGGTTAAGCTTATACATCCGTCCGCAGCAAAGTACTTAAACTGTGGGTCTTGCGGTATCGCTTTTACGAGAATGGGCAGCTTACAGCGACACAAGGGAAAACAGCACGGTATGTCATTAAGCCGTAAACGTTCAGCCCTGCCAGCAGTTGGAGAGCCTTCCCTGAAGCAGTCACGGATTCTGTGTAAAGTGTGCGACATGGAGGTGTTAAAGTCTGCATACCCTGGTCATCTACGGAGCAACAAACAAAAAATGCATCAGTTTCCACTACTAGCGACGATGGTGTAGAAATGGTTAGCACTGCGTTTAACAACCGTATGGCTAACTATCGCAAAAAGAACGCTAGTGTCGACGATGGAGTGTCCGACTTTCTTTGGAACCAGAAAGAGCGGTTTATTCGATTACTTAATAAAAAAAGAATACAACATACTGCAATAAAAGTTAATTGCGAACTCTACGGCGTTTACACAAAAAAAGAGGAAGAGACTACCGATGTAAAATCCTTTAACACAAAAAGTATGGTCATAACGTCTTCTAGTAATCCGGAAAATATGTACGGGGTCTTAAACGAAACCATGTAAACACCAACTTTATACCCAATTAATTAATAAAATCAGTTTGTCGAGCGAGGACAACAAAAGGTACATCATTCCTAATAGTACAGCAACCTACGCATGGGGCATAAATATATAAGATAGTTACTATATTTTATTGTGTTTCCTTGTACAAACAATTAAGGTAGGTCAGTAATCAGTATTAAATTGCTATTAATTGACTCGCATTTAGCGTACTTCTCTACTGTAATTAACGTATTTGTTTGAAGAAGATATACACTTTTAAAAAGAAATTATATACAGCTTTCACATGTAATTCGGAGGATGATTACGTTAAAGACGACCTTCCCATTTACATATTAAAAACACATTACATTGGAATGTTTTTACATTATTCTCATATTGTGAGATTAACGACAATATGCCTTATGGACCGAAAACACTTTTCCGCTCTTATTAAACAGTACATTAATCTCTTTTTGTTATAGGTCTTTTTTAAACAACACATTAATTTCTATTTTTTGTTATAAGTTACTTTAATCTGCTTGGATTTGGTTAAACCAAGAAAATAATGTTATACTTTGTAAAATTGTAAAATAAATTATTAAATTTTTGCGTGCTTAATTTATTTGTGTTGGTTAAAGCATATGTCATAAATGAACAAAAAATTTAGAGGTTTGAGAGCTTTAAAGGGGATTCGGATTCTGCGTAAAATTTTAGACTAACTTGATGTATTGCATGACTAAAAAATTGTTTAAGAACGCTCAGAAATCGCAACAGGTAAGAAATCTTAAAATCAGGGTAGCTCCATTGGGGATGATGCTATCTAAAAAGTTTCTAGAAATTCGGGTAGCTGAGAAAAATCTAATATTAATTGATACCAAACAAGATAGGTTTATCTCGAAAGATGAAAAATGGTTAGTCGAAGAAAACTATTTGGTCCAGATGTGTGTGGAAATGTGGATGCTGGTGGAAATGTGGTTCTGATTCAACCAATAACCATCTACTGTCGTGGGTCATGGAGACCAAACTTGAAGCCAATAACTGGTGTTAAGATAATTTTGGGCGCCAGAAGACTGCCTGGAAACCCTAAAGCTCAAAATACTAAACGCGACGTCTTCAATCACCTTCATACAAAAAAAAATGCCTAGCAACGACGACTCATAGGTATTCAGGGAGCAATAATTATTAAAGCTCAAAATAACACTATGTCTATTAACCTCTTAATTTTTAGCAGTTTCAGAACTTACCAACCGTCCTATCAATCGCTATATATTATATTATATATATATATATATATATATATATATATATATATATATATATATATAGATATATATATTGGATCAATAACCCATTTATACCAATCAATAACATCAATTCACGCAAGGTAAAATCTTGGAGAACTTTTATTAAAAATTTACCTTTACCTTTGCTTTTGTAGGTAATAGTCTTTACAAAAAAAAATATGCTATTCGTGACCTGTTTTTTGTGTACACAGAAACTAGTAAATTACATTAGGAGCAAACCCGATCTTGGAACAACTCTCCAATATAAACCTTTTACAAAAAGGAAAGCTTTGACGTTTTAAGTAAATGTTATAGTGCAAAATCTTAGCTATAAATTTGATGTTATTTTCAATTTCATAAATAAAATTGACGGACTTTACAAAACTGCAAAATTAAGTATTTGCATAACTTACTACCACCAGATTACTATTAATAAAGGATATAAAAATACGAAGTCCTTCTAAATTAAAATGCATGCATGGATACCGCCAAATAACCATCAAATTCCGTAATGTTCATAACTGAATATTATTCATCCATTTAAATTAAAAGTTGAATTCTTCAGGTTCATCGCTCATACGATAACCAATGTGCGATAGTGTACTCTTCAACCACAACAGCAAGAAATCCTAAACATCTGTCCAGCATGAACTAAATTTATCCATATACATACGGCAAAACTAATACGAGAATAAAAGCGAAGATAAGAACGAAAATAGGAACGAAAATAAGAAGCCCTAAAGGAATAAAAATTAGTTAAATGTATTTAATATGATAACTTACGATTCGTGTTTACTTAACAACAGGACTATCAGCTTCCTTTAAAAATTACAGCAAAACCAATTTGCTAAACGAGCATATGCCTATTTTTATCAATCTAGACCAGATATCTGTTTAACAGTGAAAACCCATGCACCAGCCAAAATTCTATATAAATATTTTCACCGTAAATAAAGTGTACGGAGATCCACCAAAAGTGTAAGATTATAAATTGTACGGCCGCTATGCCAAATCCATTATTCCGTAGCACCTTGCAAAAATGGCGTATGTACTTTAACTTACGTTGTTCACGATCGAAGACAAAGTTCTGTCGTGTTGCCGATAATGTAAAGAGTAGGGACTACAACCGGTACCACTCTTTAATTAGTAACCAATCAATTTAAATCAATAAATAATAGACAAATGCTTGACAACTTAAACTAATATAGATTTGTACAAGAGGAAAATTTATATACAGAGCGTTTATTAAAGATGCGCTCGACAATACAAAAATAGTAAGTGTTGAAAGCAAAGAAAATCAACACTTTACATCTCCCCTCTCCAAAAAAAAAATTTCTTTTCGGTTAAAACCCAAAAAAAATTTAAATAAAAATAACACTTGTAGAAAACCAAACAAATCTAATTCTCTTCACCAATATGAATCTTTAATTGATCAACGTGCCAAGAACCAATATTTTTACCAGTTACAACGTCCTGTAAGACATAAACGTTAGGTGAACCTTTTTTCAACACTTTACACTTTACAAATTTTGGACTCAGTTTCGCCGCAAAATAATCACCAGCACGAGACAAATCATGATTCCTTTTCCAAACTATTTGACCTATATTTAAGCTTAACGGACGACATCATAAATTATATCTTTTTGCATTATTTTCATATGACTTATCTAATTCTTTTTTAACTTCGACGAACGACGAACGTTTCTTTAAGACCTTTCAGATGATCCGACCATTTCTCAGTTGTATCGACCGTAAAAGGAGTATCTTCACCTTCCTTAACATCACCATAAACATTTCCCAATAAATAAACTTCTCTACCAAAATTAAGAAACACGGGACTATAGCCTGTAACCTCACTAACTGAAGTCCGTATAGCAAAACCTAATTTGAGCAAATCCTTATCTTATAACCTCTGATTTTCGGTAACATAAGATCTAATCATCGTTTTAAATACCCTATTCGTCCTCTCACAGGGATTCGCCTGTGGGTAATATTTTGCGATGAACATAATTTTAGTCTGATAAGTCTTTTCCAATTTTTAAAATTCCTACCAATATATTGGGAACCATTATCGCAAATAATTCTACTTGGAATGCCATAATATAAAAATATATCTTTCTCCAAGCGTTTCGTAACAGCTGAACAAGTAGCTTTATGTAAAGGGAACAATAATACATATTTTGTTAACAGATCTGTTACCGCCAAAACAAAACAATTGCCTTGCGTAGAACGCGGTAATGGACCAATGAGATCCGTCGAAATCACTTCCCAAGGGCGAGAAATATTTCTTTTATACATAACGCCGTAAGGCAGACGTTGTTCAGGCTTCTGAGCTTGACACACTTGACAACCCCTAACATATTTAGCAACATCGCTGCTCATACCAGGCCAAAAATATGATTGCGATATACGTTTCCATGTTTTATGGAACCCCAGATGTCCTGCTGTAAGCGCATCGTGATTCTCAAGAAACACTGCTCTCCTTAAACTTTTAGGTACCAACACTTTCCAATTCGAAACATTATCATACACTGGTTTTCTATCATCTACCAATTTATAAATTTTATTATTTATAATATCCCACCTCGGATATTTTTCGGGATTCAGTAATATTTTTTGTTTTAAATTTTTATACCAATAATCTTCATTTCTTTGAGTTACGTCAATTAAACAAATAGCCCTAGATAATGCATCTGGGACTTTGTGATCGTTCCCTTTCCTATGTATAATGTTAAAGTTATAACCTTGCAAACGTAACGACTAGCGCGACAAGCGATCAGAGGCACCCTGTAATTTATGCAACCACAATAACGAAAAGTGATCTGTAATTACAGTAAATTTAACACCTTCAATATAGGGACGAAACTTTTCGATTCCCCAAATAACTGCCAAACATTCAAGTTTAGTAGCAGAAAATTTTTGTTCTTGCTTAGTAAGACTACGACTAGCATAAGCAATAACTTTCTCTCCTTCATCAAACTCTTGAGTGAGGACACATCCTAACCCAACTTGTGAAGCGTCCGTCTGCAACGTAAACTTCCTCGAAAAATCAAGACTACTTAAGATAGGCAACGAAATGAGACATTGTTTAATATCCTGAAACGCTGCTTCAGTTTCAGAATCCCAGTGAAATTTGACATTTTTCCTCGTTAACCTAGTAAGAGGTGCAATCCTACTGCTAAATTCTTCTACAAACCTCCTGTACCACGAGATCATACCGATAAACCTGCGAACCTCCTTCACTGATTTAGGAGCTGGATAATTAACCATACACTCAACTATATCTGGATCAGCCCGTAAACCATTCTTGTCAATAACATACCCCAAATACTTTAATTGCGATTTAACAAATTCACATTTTTCTTTATTAACGGTTAAACCAGCTGCCAACAGCCGTTCAAAAACTTCAACAAGAACTTTCAAATGGGTGTCAAAATCAGGAGTTGCTACCAGAACATCATCCAAATAAACGGACACGTACGGGGATAATTCAGGTTTCAAAATAGTGTCAACTAAGCGTTGCCACGTAGCCGGAGCATTTTGTACACCATAGGGTAACCGAGTAAATTGGTATAATCCTTTCCCTGGAACAACAAAAGCTGTTTTCTCCTTGCTGCTTTCCTCTAGGCTTATTTGCCAATACGCTGATTTAAGATCGATGGTAGATAAAAACTTTGCGTCCCGCAATCGATCAAGTATATTAGAAATGTACGGCAACGGATATGCGTCAGGTTTCGTCACACTGTTCACCTTACGGAAATCAATACAAAAACGATATTCCCCACTTGGCTTTTTGACTAGAACCACCGGTGAACTCCATGGTGATGTAGATCTTTTAATGACTCCCATCTCCAACATCTTATCAACCTCTTCATTAATCACACTGAATATAAGGGGATACCGGATAATATCGCTGCTTTATTGGTGCACTATTACCTGTGTTAATAATATGGCTAACACCTTTAGCACAACCTAAACCCTTATGCATACGACAGAAAAACGATCCTATTAATTTAATGAGTGAATTTTTTTGAACATTATTCAGTTCATCTTTAGCACAGATTGAGTTAACCTTAACATTTTCTTGAAAATTCCAAGTATTAAACGAAAAAGAAGGCAAAATATCCATCAACCTCCAAAAGTCATCGCCTAAAATGATATCTTTAACAACATCAGGCATAACAAGAGCTTTTATTAATTTCACTCTACCTGATAATTTAATTGGTAGCTGAACTACACCTACAATATTACAAGATCGACCATCTGCAATCTGAGCTGACTGAACCGAACGTTGCAAATTTAACCCACATTCTTTTAATAGTTTCCATCCTGGACCACCGATTATAGTTTGTGATGCACCAGAATCTAGTAAAGCCGTAAATTTTAAATCATATATTTCAATATTTAAATAAGGTCTAGGGTCACCTTCCTTTAAATTTAAACAACTCATAATTTTAGTTTTCTGAAATTCCATCTTAACCAGACTTAACCAACTTTTCCACGAGGGATCTACCGGCTTTGAGTAAAGGGACGGTAACCGGTAACTATTCGATCCTTTTTCCCGTTTCCCGCACAATTACTACATGAAAATCTAGTAACATCTGCTTTGCCACAGCGAAAACAAAATTTACCCTGTCGAGGTTTAGTACAAACTTTAAACCTGTGACCTATTTTTTTACAGTTCCAACAATAAACAGTATCACTTTGTTTTAAAATAGAAGAGACTTTAGTTTCAACTTTTACCTCAGTCAACGCTAAGTCAGGTTCTAAAAGTTTAGACGAAGTTGCACCACCTGTTTTACGATTAGACGCCAGTTGTTTGTTTATTTCTAACTTCTTACACAAATGTAAAAGTTCAATAACGTTAGAATATTCTTGTAGACCAAGCGAGTGAATATAGTAATAGTGGATATTTCTAGATAATATAGATAATTTTTCTTCTTCAGAAATTGGCCTTGTTAAACGTTGGAATAAATTTATCATACAAGCAAAATAATTTCCAACGCGTTCCTGTGGTCCCTGCACTCTAGCTCTGATTTCTTTTAACAATTCAAAATCATAATCAAAAGGCAAATATTCTTTCCTAAGCTTGTCTAGAAAAATTTTCCAACTTTTAATGCTATTACGTACCGACCTATACCAATTAAGTGCGCTTCCTTCCAGTATATCAATTATAGAATTAAGCTTAATTGTTTCTGAAATATTTGTGGCTAGACGATACTCTTCTAGGCGTTCAATAAATGCATTTACACTCAGTCCCTGATTATCTCCACTAAACGTTATACCCCAACACCGAACAGGTTCCGTTTTCATTGTTATATTTGTAACAGTATTATTTAATAAAGTTGATGGATTTTCATTGGCTGTGGATGTCTCAGTGGAATTAATTAAAATAGGGTCAGAAATAACATCATCAGATAAACCCTTTTCTTCTAAACATTCTTCCACCTTACATAATCGTTCAACCAATAAATTAATTCTATCTTTATCCTCCCGAGTAGCAGATTGTTCTAAGCGACATACTCTACCAAAAAGATGCTTTAGTTTAGCTTGAATACCTTTAAACCCTGAACTAGCTCTAGTTCCCGCGAATGACAATATAGAGGATTCTAAAAGATTAATTTTATTTGTACATATTTCAATTTCATTATCGATATCAATTATAACTGACGGATGGGTTACTAGACTACCAAAATCTTCATTATCTGTTAATTCCCTTAATTTTTTTCGCATGCTACTAACTGTTTCACCTGTAACTTTTGTTTCACCCCTCACGCGTAGCTCGTATATAAGTTCATCCCGCTGCAATCTGTAGGGATCCATTTTATATACCAAAAATAATTTATAACTAGTGGGTGTCTGCCAACATACAACCCCGCCCCTTCTAAAAAAATAGTTGCAACCTGCAATCTATAGGCTAAAAGTACATAAAATATACGCTACGAGCGTTAATATTTGTTGAGCACAAAAATAAAAGTCCGGTGCCAGCATAGTTAAATCTGTTGGGCGCCAGTTTCCTTTATGCCACCCCTTTTCCGATCTCCCAGAGAAAAAGCAGTCGCCAGACACGGTAGAATAGGATAAGGTTTCCCTGCTAACTCGATTTGGCTGGGTTGTGGGTCATGGAGACTAAACTTGAAGCCAATAACTGGTGTTAAGATAATTTTGGGCGCCAGAAGACTGCCTGGAAACCCTAAAGCTCAAAATACTAAAAGTGACGTCTTCAATCACCCTCATACAAAAGAAATGCCTAGCAACGACGACTCATAGGTATTCAAGGATCAATAATTATTAAAGCTCAAAATAACACTATGTCTATTAACCTCTTAATTTTTAACAGTTTTAGAACTTACCAACCGTCCTATCAATAACCCATGTATACCAATCAATAACATCAATTCACGCAAGGTAAAATCTTGGAGAACTTTTATTAAAAACTTACCTATACCTTTGCTTTTGTAGGTAATAGTCTTTACAAAAAAAAATATGCTATTCGTGACCTGTTTTTTGTGTACACAGAAACCAGTAAATTATATTAGGAGCAAACCCGATCTTGGAACAACTCTCCAATATAAACCTTTTACAAAAGGGAAAGCTTTGACGTTTTAAGTAAATGTTATAGTGCAAAATCTTAGCTATAAATTTGATGTTATTTTCAATTTCATAAATAAAATTAACGGACTTTATAAAACTGCAAAATTAAGTATTTGCACAACTTACTACCACCAGATTTGTTATTTATAAAGGATATAAAAATACGAAGTCCTTCCAAATTAAAATGCATGCACGGATAACGCCAAATAACCATCAAATTCCGTAATGTTCATAACTGAATATTATTCATCCATTTAAATTAAAGGTAGCTTCTCCAGGTTAATCGCTCATACGATAACCAACGTGTAATGCGGTACTCTTCAAGCACAACAGCAGGAAATCCTAAACATCTGTCCAACATGAACTAAATTTATCCATAAAGATACGGCAAAACTAATACGAGAATAAAAGCGAAGATAAGAACGAAAATAGGAACTAAAATAAGAAGCCCTAAAGGAATAAAAATTAGTTAAATGTATTTAATATGTTAACTTACGATTCGTGTTTACTTAACAACACGAATATCAGCTTCCTTTAAAAATTACAGCAAAACCAATTTGCTAAACGAGCTTATGCCTATTTTTATCAATCCAGACCAGATACCTGTTTAACAGTAAAAACCCATGCACCAGCCAAAATTCTATATACATTTTTTTTACCGTAAATAAAGTGTACGGAGATCCACCAAAAGTGTACGGCCGCTATGCCAAATCCATTATTCCGTAGCACCTTGCAAAAATGGCGTATGTACTTTAACTTACGTTGTTCACGATCGAAGACAAAGTTCTGTCGTGTTGCCGATAATGTAAAGAGTAGGGACTACAACCGGTACCACACTTTAATTAGTAAATCAATTTAAATCACTTAATAGATAATAGACAAATGCTTGACAACTTAAACTAATATAGATTTGTACAAGAGGAAAATTTATATACAGAGCGTTTATTAAAGATGCGCTCGACAATACAAAAATAATAAGTGTTGAAAGCAAAGAAAATCAACACGTTACAACGTTTCTAATTTTCTGTTAACTTTTCATTTAATATTAGATTTTTTGGTGGCTTAAATGCTTCCATTTTTAATTAGATTAACTGATGACACCAATCAAGCACGTGTTAACATAAAACTTTTTTGCGATTTATTTTAATCATTTGTTCACCTTCGCAGCACCATGTTATATATCTTATCTTATTGATATATCGATGTTTTATTAATTAGAAAATCAATAGTCGAAGTTACAGCGGTGATTGAATCAAATAATAATTAATAATTAAATATGTACATGGAAAAAAAGTTTAATATCGAATACAACGACTTTGTCATGGTTTTGCATCCCACACTACCTCGAGTTATTTGTGTCACCGGCACTGAAAACGTTTCATGTAAAAATCTGTGATTTCACAAATGATGTGTAGATAAATTTGATAGGCGTTAATATTAGTGATAATTCAGATTTTGGTTTATCTGACGATGCTAGATCTGGCGATTTACGTTTTAAGTCGTCAGAGTAGTTTGTATGTTGGATAAATACCCCACTAATGGCCAAGACCATTTTTTAACTTTATTTAAATGCGTAGAGTTTGTCTTTAACGTTTTTTAAATGTAAATTTATAAGATTCTACCTTAATTCATGTATAATCTGTACCTTATGAACTCGAATACAAATAAACATAATCAGTTTATATTAATCTTTTTAAGTTTAAACATACAACTCACACCAGTAATAGTCATGCATGTTTCAGAAGTGATCACCCATTTGCATTAGTAATGGCCATACTAAGAATAAATATTAATCTCAATTGATTTTAATACATTAACATTAATATAACATTTCTTAACACGTAGTCATAAGTATTTTTTATTTCAAGTACATCTGTTGTTTTTTAATATCGGTTGTTTAATTGTACAAACGATATCTTCATTAAAATAATACAACGTAACATTTTTTTCAGGCCACTTTCAAATAAATCTTGCTCTTTTCATAAATTTTTCAGCTCTTTCTGAATTCATTTTCAGAACCACTCCTGTAACAAACAATACTTGTTATAAATTTAAAATTGCAACAATGAGTTATGTAATTACCTGGATAGTAAGCTTCACCATATTTAACAATAATATAATCTGCAATAGCAAAATCTAACATTTTTGTATCACTGATGTCAAAATCGTCATCGTCAAATTTTATTTTGGACTTATTTGATTCAGAAGAAGACTCATCAGATACCTCTGCCAGCTTCCTTTTATTGATTTTTTGCTTTGGAATGTTTGTCTGCTCAGAAACATTTCGGTATATCTTACTTGAAACATTTTAAAGAAAAATTGTTCGTTTTCTATTATAGGAACATTTTTCTCGGGAGTTTTTGGAAACACCCAAAGATTCTTAAAAAGTGTGGCAACTTTAAATCCTTCGCTTACTTTTTTACCATACAAACATACGCTTGTTTTCTCTGGAGTTTTTCAACAAGGATCAAGTGACTGGTGTATTAGCAACAAATCATCTTTTCTGCGGACAATTCACATTTGGTCTTCACTATTTACAATTGCTTCAGGAATTTCAGTTGATCTATTAGCTATTCTTCCTACGGTTAGTCATATTTCTTTATTTACAAGGGAGCTTTTAAATGCAACCCACACTCTAAAGACTCAATATTACCGGTCCAATTCGAATGGTTTGAATAGGCTTTAAATAAACTGCTCCAAAACTTCTTTTTCAATTTTTTCTTCAACTGCTGCAAGTACTTTGTTACTAATGTTTTCTTATTTACAGTTCACGTTTTTCTATTTGGGATACATTTGGGATAATCAACACCAGCTCTGCCGAATGGGTATAGCCCGCTCCTTCTAAACCCATTTATTATTGTTTCCTTTTTAGCATATTTTGAAAAACAACAGACAAAATGTTGCCAAATGTGTAACGTCTAACATTTTCGAGGAAGTTGTCGAATTTTCATTTTCGAACTTTAGATGTCCAGCCTAACTTCAAGGGTTTTATAACAGCCACATCTGTAGTTTGTATTATATGGGTCGTGTTTGGATATAATGAAATTAGTATCACCCTACTATCATCGCTGACCTGTTTGGTTATGTGGGATCTATGGCCATCAACGAATAGAATTACAGGTCGGGATATCTTCTGAAACATTATATATATTGTTGTGAATTCAAAGGATTAAATCAGTGGGAAACAATAAAATTTCAACAACCCTGTATATAGAAAAGAACAGATTATTTACGCGCAAAATTTATTTAATTTATTTAGGGATAACGGACAAGTTTTGACGTATTTTTATAATTAATAATTGGAATGGTAAAATTACATTAAGCAAAAACAGTTTTAAAGCAAAAAGAAGTGCAAAGATACGTATTATTAATTTTAATTAATTTTAATCCAACACGCATAAGCATAAGAGAAGGCACTTGGGTAAGAAAATCAATAATCCCAAGGCAAAAGTATTCGTTGTAACAGGCAAACGTCAGTTTTATCAAATACAAAGAAATATAAAGTCTAGGAATTGTTTATGCTAAACGTTCGATAATTAACAAACACCTGCGTTTTAAAAAGGTTACGTTTGACGAAATTATGAGCATATAAAGATAGGATTTCATAGAAATATTTTCAACCGTCAGTTTGGTTTAAACCACAAGGCTGACAAACATCTTAAAGAGCGAGGAAAATGCATGATCGGTTATATACTACAAATAGAGACAGATGTAAAAGTGTTGGGATTGAAAATGCACGTAACAGTATACACGTGAAGTGGAGATGAGTGTCATCAATATCGATTTTCTGTAACTCAAGTGGGGTTTTGAACGAGACAGCAGACATGCATAAGACAGAGATAAATATAGTTTAGGCGTGATTTGTGACGACAGAGGATTTTATCATTGGTTGAAGACAGACAGTTTTCCAAACGTACACACACGCGAAGGTTGAAAGGCATTCGGATATACGGCACGTAGACCGGAGCGAATTTAACGAATTTCGAGACGGTTATATTTAAAATTTTGGGAATTAGATTTGAAAATAAGCTTTTCGCTTGAAGAGCGTCCATGAGGGGTTTTTTTGAAAGCATATAAATATTCAACCGAAACTATTGTCTTTTCTTAGTTTCTGTTACTTTATTACGATAAAATAGTGAATGCCGACCACTATAACAGTAAAGCTTTCTGTGAGTATTTTTATGTGAATATATTACCGTAAATAGAGTAGTTGAAAGTGTGTAGTACCCGACATCAAATTAGTGACGTGAAGTACGAGTAGTGCATTTTAAATTAATACAGGTCCGGCTACTACAATACAAAGCACGAAAGCATTGCGAAATCTTTGAATAACCTTCCCAAAGTCTTTATACATATTGGTTTAATCACCTCTTTAAACTGTATAATCGATAAATTATAACTTCTATGCCAACAGTCCTTTTATATGAGCTACTTTTGTTCGGATATGCCTCGATTGTGCCCGATTTGTGTTATGCTTATTCTATTATACAACTCTCTTCTCTTAATTCTTCTATTATAGATACCCCTCTAGTGCCAGGATAACCTCTATTATTTAAGGTTATGTCACTGTTTCCTGTATCAATTTCCTATATACTTTTTCCCAAACTATGCGTATCAGATTGGGGATTATACTTTACTCCATAAACTGACGTGTGTGTGTGTGTATGTATATATATATATATATATATATATATATATATATATATATATATTCGTATTTAGTTTTAACAAACACGTTCGTATACTAACGATGTACAGGCTCGTCATTAACTGGTAACTTAATCTTTTTTAAAAGTTCGCCTCTGTTTTTCAACTTTAATCTCCTTTATAGGTTTTGGTATTTTTCCGCTATTTCTTATGACTGGGAAGCGGTGATTTGCAAAGGCTCAAGTAATGTTTATGAGCTTCTTTGAATTCTGGTTGTGAAGTAGTATATCCTTTTTGCGTTCCACAAACTTTTTTCGTACGGCATCCTGCATAAAATGATGCTTATGTTTACTTACAATAAAATCTTTAGAGTCCGTCATCATGAAACTTGGGATTGGGGCTAACCATTAACAGCTTCTTCTATATTTATATACTCATCAAAATTTTTTCTATATCGCCCCTTACCCAAATCAAAATCTTTTACAATAGTAATAAAACTATGTTTAGAGTCACCACCATTCTAGCATCGCTGACAAATTTCTTTAAACTTTATAAAGGGCATATCACTGCCAACATGATTTAGAAAGATATGCCAAAGATTTGCATCATCCTGTTTCCATATTGAAATAACATTAGCGTTATCTCTAAGTCCGTGCTTTACTGTGCTGGCATACGTTTGACATAAGTAAAAGGAATCAATACTCTTATGTTTACCAAAGGAGAAAAACTGTACGATCTTGTTTTGTTCGTTTGCATGAATATCATCAAAGACAATAATTGAATCTTCTTTTGCATCCTCTGGCCTAATCAAATCTTTATAGTTCCCAAATTCGTAGTAACCAATATCTCTCTTTAAGGGTTCAAATAACTTTCTTAACAGTTCATACTTTAGCTGATATAAACTTTTAGAAAACACATAGACGTTTTGGAATCTAAGTCCATTCTCATGTAAAATGAGAGATATTAGAGCGTTGGTTTTTCCACTCGATGGTCCAGCAAATATTGCCCTTATATTGGATGGGAACAAAGGTCCATGTTTACCAACTTCTTTTGCACTAGAAGTGGTATATGTATCAAAGTTTTGTATGGGTATTTTAACTTTTTGTCGTGCAGCTTCCACCGGGATATTTGATTCTCTACTTTTATTTCGAGCACCAAGTTTATAGAGGTGATCCCGTAGCGTTGTTCTGGGCATATTGTACAACCTACTAGCTTTACGCGTATTTAACACACGTTTCCGAATTTCACTAATTGCTTTCTCTAAAGATTGCTTGGTGTACATCTTTCAAATATACAGCTAAGGCTAATTCAAAAATTTCAAAAAGCAGTTTTTTATACTAAATAGTCCATCCCCGAAGCACGTCTGTCCGCCCACCAGCCCCTCCGCCCGTTCATCCGCATTTGTCCGCCCGCCCGCCCGTGCAACCGGTCCGCCCGCCCATACGGAACGTTGCGCTGCAGCCAACAAGTACATGGAGGAAGAGTACGATTTCATTACACCGTGTTTTCTCCATATGTATGTTATATAATTTTGAGTTGATTTTTAAACAACAGGGCATATGTTCACTCGATTTAAAATTTTTTCTAAACCGCAAAATGCCGAATGCAGCACCCGCAAAGCCGATAAACATAATGAAGAATTGATATGAGTCATGAGGATCGTTAAATAATTTTCTAGACCGCAAAGTGCCGAATGGGGCACCCGCAAAGCCGATAAACATAATGAAGAATTCATATGAGTCATGGGAATTGTCATAAGACCCCCTTCCCCCTTCAACACCCTACAACTAGTAGGCAAGGAGAAAGGGGTAGGAAGGGGGAGGCGATCTAGTGAAAACCGATGTGCGCCAGAAGTGTCTTGAGGATCGTCAGAATTTACAAAGCACACCACCTCAACAACTGCGAACTAGAAGGCAGGGTGGGGGATCGATCGAGTGAGGATCGAAGTGCGCCTATATTATCTACTTATGACCTAGAAGTTATTTAAAATTAAATTGCTTTGTTAGTAAGTATTCTGTAGACAACAAGTTTGGTATTCCCTTAGTAAAGGTTTAAAGTGTTTTATTAAGTTTTTGTTCATAGTAGCACTGCATCTTCTACCACACGACTTGCAACCAATTTGTGTGCGTGTGCTACCACCCTTTTGGATTTTTTAATATGCACGCGATGCAATTGTTGATCCGTATAACTCGCACCCCAAAAATGGTCAAAATCTATCGACGCGTTTTCGAGTTATTTTAAAATATCAAATAATTTTTACGATTTTTAAAGCCCTTTAGCGGCTAAATGAAGCAACTTGTATAAAAGATAAGTTGGCTCAAATCGATCTATTTCGAGCCAAAGAGTCTCTGTTCTTACGTTGTACACGTATTTTACGGACACCCTGTATAATAAGTATATAATAATTATAAATAAGTTTCTATGATAATGATTCTTTTGTGAATGTACTATTAAGTAATACCTAGTAAGATAATGAAATGTTTATAGATTAAAAGAACTCGCATAAAGAAATACAAATAACGAAATAACTAAATTAGGAATGTTATAAATAAAAATGTATCTGATTCTTGGATTTCTATGCATGATTAGTTTTTATTTATTAGTAAAATTTATTATAAAATTAGTACGTTTATATCTTTTTTCATTTCTCATTTTACTAAAAGAAAAATGTACTTTATTTCTTAGACAATAAGTTTTATTTTCCATCTACAAACATGATGGCAGTAAACCGGTTAGCAAGTGGCCGACAACTAGGATAAGTGGTTAGAAACCGGGAAAATGGCTGCTTTTTTATTTTTTAAATTTTTCATTATTTAGACATAAATGTTGTAACAACAATGTGAGATTTTTGTATCACCATCAAAAAAGCATTGGTTCAAAAAACCTACAACAGCATAAATATTATTTAATTGCCCGTTTAGTTTTATAATAGTTATTCTAAAGGGTCTACACAAATCAACGCTCGAAAATTACAGTAGATCCAGTTTAACGAATGTATTATAAAGCTGCTCCACAATAACACTCACGCAAAACCCATTACAGCATAGTAATAACTTTTAAGCACATTTCTAGCACCCAAAGGTACGAAGCTCGATTTATCGAATTTTGCAGGCAGTTGTCGGTCTATATTGAAGTGTCCTGTGTCTCAAGAGGCAACGAAATCTAGACTTCAGAACCCCATTACAACACTCAATTTTATTACATGTAGTCTTATGCAATTTGTTTTAGGTATCTTCCTCCGTATTATCTTGAACTTCTGGGAATGGAGTAAGTAATCAACTATGAAGTGGGTAACCTGATTCACATATGAATAATGTATTCCTTTGTAATGTAGTTTGCTGTATTAACTACCATTACCCAACAGAAAGTAGTCATTATAGCCTGCTGCATGTAAATTTCTGAATACTCTGTACATTCGACTGATTCTATATAAATGAATCTCTGGTACTGCCAGGAAATTTAGCGTTAACATTTAATATTTTTAAATAAGCATCACATTCTAAAATATCTCTCATTAAGAAGAATATATGAAAAAAAGAATAGCAGTTGAATATTAAGTGAATGATAATTATTTCAATTTACATATAGATGTTCAGGAAATTCAGGATCTTCAGCCTGGGAGGTACTATTGCAACATATTCAGAATCTATAAATCCTACAACTTCTAGGATTTGTGTTGGTTATGAAATATAGAAGTGATAATCAAAACACATTTTAAAAAGCAAAAGTATGCTACTCCATTCTAATAGCGTTTAATTTTTCTAAATTATAATTTAGTAAAATAATAAATGGGGAAAATAAATTAATTTGTTAAATAGCTCAGGCAAATTTAGAGCTTCTGTAACTTCCTTAGCAGACACACACAGAAGATTGACATCAATAAATTTATTAGCACCGACATCTGGCTGATAGCTACAGTAGGGCAAATTAACCAATTCTGAAAAGAAAAAGACTCCCATTTAAATAACATTGTCATCTTAAATTTGACTCCCATAAGCAATACACATGCAAAAAATTGCATAAATCTGATATTTTGCACAATAGTTTTCTTCGACTAAGCATCTTTTGGCGAAAATCGCAAATAATTTCAACATTTGCAGCGAATTCGCACATTTAGTAGCAAAAATCTGCACAATAGTTTTCTTCAACTAAGCAATTTCTAGCCCCAGGCATGGCTAATTTAATTAAATTCTAATTTACGCAATTATTCGCACATTGGCGAGGGGTCAGCACCCCGATCTGGCACGGATCTTGTTCTCATCTGGACCATCTACCCTTTAATCGGCAAATATTCGCCTAAATTTGCACAATAGTTTTCTTCAAGTAAGCATTTTATAGCTCCAGGCATGGCTCGTGCTAGTCATCATAAAATTTGACTCCCATAAGCAATACACAGGCAAAAAAATTGCGCAATAGTCATCATAAATTTGACTCCCATAAGCAATACACAGGCAAAAAATTGCACAAATCTGATATTTGCACAATAGTTTTCTTCGACTAAGTATCTTTTGTCGGCGCCCTGATCTGGACCGTCGGACCCCCGGCATCCTTCCCCAGGGCCGCCGGATAGGCAAATTCTTCCGCTAATTTATTTAATCTTTAAACTAGCTAGTCATCATAAATTTGACTCCCATAAGCAATACACATGCAAAAAAAATGGCGCTAATTTATTTAATCTTTTAAACTAATCTAATACATAACTAGATTAATCCATTAACCCTAATGCAATCTTTTGCAAATTAAATTTTTATTTACCACAATCCACCGTCGGGGCCCCCCGAGTCAGATAGGCAAATTCTTCCGGATTAAGCTGATTAAGAGTTAATTTAATTACATCAATTAATTATTTATTTATTAAAGAATTACATAATAAAAATACAAAGTCATCTTAAATTTGACTCCCATATAACAATATGCATAACAATTTCTAAATTTGCCTTAATCATGGCTTGGGATGCAGAGATGATTAAGAGTCAATATAATTACATCAATAAACTAATCTAATACATAACTAGATTAATCCATTAACCCTAATGCTATCTTTTGCAAATTAAATTCTTATTTGCCACAATCCACCGTCGGGGCCCCGACAGGGGCACCAGATAGGCAAATTCTTCCGGATTAAGCTGATTAAGAGTCAATATAATTACATCAATTAATTATTTATTTATTAAAGAATTACATAATAAAAATACAGTCATCTTAAATTTGACTCCCATATAACAATATGCATGACAATTTCTAAATTTACCTTAATCATGGCTTGGGATGCAGAGATGATTAAGAGTCAATTAATTACATCAATTATTTATTAAAAGAATTACATAAATAAAAAATACAAAGTCACCTTAAAATTTGACTCCCATTTGAGCATATGCATGACAATTTCTAAATTTGCCTTAATCATGGCTTGGGATGCAGAGATGATTAAGAGTCAATATAATTACGTCAATTATTTATTAAAGAATTACATAATAAAAATACAAAGGCATCTTAAATTTGACTCCCATATAAGCATATGGAGATACCTAAATTTTCCTTAAGATGATTAAGATGATTAAGAGTCAATTAATTACATCAATTATTTATTAAAGAATTACATAATAAAAATACGAAGTCATCTTAAAATTGACTCCCATTTGAGCATATGCATGACAATTTTTAAATTCACCTTCATCATCTTAACACACCCAGATCTTCACCACTACCGCACAAATCAAACCACACCAAAGTTTGCCGAAAAAGGTACCAATTTTGACTGTGACATCACAGTAGTATCATCTACAGGAATGCATCGTTAATCTAATACAGACGCCAACATTTCGCAATAAGCGCAAACAATCGGTTACCATTCTTTGCCACACAGGTTTAACACTATATCATTTAGCACAAATTTGTATTTTATATAATCCAAGTTTACAATAAGTATTTTTGCGCGCATTTCGCACAAACATTTATGAAATGCAACTTTAGGCCTTCTTCTATCACCACTACCAATTAGCAAGTCAATAAACTAAAAGACAGGTATCCGGTTATTAGCAAATAGGCGTTCAAACACAAGCAAATTATTTTTTGATTCAACTAGCTCTTAGTGGGAGAGGGGAAAAAAAACTTACAGCTTATAAATGTATTATTATTAACAACCCATTGGAAAATAACAATAAGCGGTAATACTGTTTATTCGGTATAATAATCATTAATAGCATAAATTTGCATGCGGTTAAGATACATAGATCGAACAAAAAATTCCGCAAAATGACAAAATGTTAATTTTCAGTCTAATTCAAAGTCTATGTTCACTGTTGCACCGACTTTACCCCTGCTAATCATATAAACATTTTCTTACTATCAATTAGCTCGCTGAAAGTTTTATGCCATCAAGTTTTAAGTAGTTGAAAAGCGCTCTGGTAAAACACAAAAATCATCGCTTTCAACAATAGCACGATCCCCATACTTTGTTGACACAGGCCTGACTCCTAAGACACGATATTTTCTATCTGTGACAAGCTCCGAAGCACTTATCGTAGTTTTACACTTCATAACAGCATTTAATTTTGCAAAATCCATATTATATGAGCTGGCAAATAAAGAAAATAATGAGTTAAAATTAGGGCGGAAATTTAAATATTACAATTAAATCACTTATGAGGTAAGACCGAAATATAACTTTTAAAAAAATGCGAAAGACATAATTCCGCGTCTTGATGCAAGAATAATAATTTTAAAATAAAAAAGACTTACCTCCTGCTTGTACCTCGTTCTTCTGAAGTTGAAACAGATATTTTGAAATAGAAACTCTAGACCAATACTTATATGAATCGACGGATCCTTTCCAATCAACATAAATCCTGTTATAAAAAACACGACCGTCGACTTTGATACCCTTTCACCGAACGCAGTACTTTCATATTGTTTATGGAAAATTCGGAAATGTTTCTTAACCTTAAGGTATTTTTGATGAGGTTACATTAAATCGCGATAATTACGTGGTTTTAAATAGAGGTATTGCCAAACTAAAGCTGCTAAAAATACATATTGCAAAACAGTCTTTGAGAAGGATTCGTACTTTAGATATGCGCAAATAAAATTCAAACTGTAACAATATCTAAACCAAAAACGCTCCGTATTTAAAATGAAATCTTTCACGTGAAAACGCCATGGTAATTACATCACATCTTGATTTTACCCATTTTCATTAACGCTTCAACAGGATGGAATTTGTAAAAAAATTAGACGCAGCGTGTTTATTGGAACAGAAACTCGACCTGCCCCCAAATTATATTAAACCTGCTTATATTATGTCATAATTCGCGAAGAAAATTATATTCAAGCGAAATAATAGAAATTACATTTACAGTATTTTTTAAATGATTGTAATTATGCCAAATCACCATAAATAAAACCAATAGACTCATTTTTTAGCAATATTCTACGTCATTAGAATGTAAACAACATAACTGGAAAAAATTTGTTGACCGAAACAAATTCCTTTCATACTTATGATACATTACTTGTTAGATATAAATTTGGGGGAAATGCTCGCATTAACAATAACATTTTACATAGAAATGGATTTTTAATTGATGCAATTCCAAGTAAATATGTTACAAACGCAAATACGTTATTTTAGCCAAGTAAAAATGGATACAAGTCCTTAATAAAATACGACTTACAAAATAAAAACATTTTCAAAGCCTTAAAATAAATTTACAGATTTAATAGTCTTTTAAGTGTTTATGAAATACAATTTTAGTTTATCAGTCTAACATGCTTTTTTATTTTTTAAACTTTATACTTATTGATAATTCGCGAAAAAATATTACCCAAGAAATGGATTTAATTACGGAAATATCCATAAAACAAATAATAAATAACGTCTTCGACCTTATTAAAATGTAATATAATTAATAGATGGTAATTTGTTGGGAAGCTCTATGTATGCATTACGATACATTACTCGTAGAACTGAATTGGGAAAATTTACAGATTTTCGATAATATTTGCGTAGAAAAGAGCGTTAAACGCGGTGTTATTTATAATACAATAGCATATTATGCAAAATCTGAAAACCACAAATTTTCTGCAATACGATAACAAGCATGAGTTATCAATGTTTATTTATTTTCAGATTAATTATACGTCCTCGTTAAAAGCACTGAGCAATGTCATAGTCATTTACACTTATTAGAACGTGAGTGGAATATTTTGGATGACAGAAAAACAAAACCCATTCTATGCATTACGATACATTACTCGTAGAACCGAATTGGAAAAATTTACAGATTTTCAACATATTATGCAAAATCCGAAAACCACAAATTTTCTGCAAACGATGACGAGCGAGCGTGAGTTATCAATGTTTATTTATTTTCATGCTAATTATACGTCCTCATGTCAAGTTCAAAGCATCGTTAATGAAATTTTTATTACAGTTCATTTAAAATGTTGATACAGGTAATTTCCTGCAATCGAGTGGTATAACAAGATCAATTAGTACGTCATTTTTAAAGTATTCTCTTTATTAGCCCTAAGGCATTTGTAAAACAACGCCGCATCAAATCCTGATAATTACGCGGTTTTAAATAGTGGTATTGCCAAACTAAAGCTGCTAAAATACATATTGCAAACAGTCTTTGAGAAGGATTCGTACTTTAGATATATGCGTAAATAAAATTCGAACTGTAACAATATCTAAACCAAAAAAACGCTCCATATTTAAAATGAAATCTTTCACTTGAAAATGCCATGGTAATTACAAACGACATTTCATCATCTATTTACATCGTTATAACATCCGCATTTTCCAAATCATAGTTTAAAATCTTGTTTAATTTTGGTGAATGTAAAACTAATTTTAAAAAAATCCTGGGTTGTAATGTATATAAATGCGAGAAAACGGAAGTCTAAATCAGTGCAGTTACCGGTTTATCTAAGTAAAACGCGAAATATTTGTTTACCATCGTCCAGTTTGAATCTGAAAGGGTAAGTACATTTTTTGTTTTTACAGTATTTTAATATACCGCTTGAAAATATATAGCATTTTATTTGCTTGAATTAAATACTAAACTGAAAAACGTATCATTTTCTCTGCATGTTCTAAACCGCAATTAAACGGCTCCTAGTACAATAATTTTAGCAATATATCGCAACAGGCCAGGTAGCCAAGAAAACATAGATTTTGTAAAAATCATCTGAACGGGGTAGACAGCGACCCAACGATTAAGTATATTTTTGCTATAAATAGTACCTGTATATGGAACTGTCTATGTAACAAACATCATCACCCGCGTCCTTATAGCTAACAAAGTTGCGAATCTTGAACAGTTTCGTATTACAAATTTGAAGCAGTACGAAAAGATGGTTAATCTAACCAGTGTTTATTGCAGTTGACAGGGTTTAGTATCCTTGGAAGAAATCAGTAACAAAATCTATTACACATACCGCGAGGAGGCTCGACACCATATGCCAAAACGAAACGGTTCTTCTGAAACGAGTTGTTTAATTTTCTTTATAGGCGCGCCCATGTCTGCTTAACGTTCTTCTGGGGTATACCATATAACCTACTTGCAGAATTAACACTTACACCCTTTTGTATTTCACTAACGGCTTTCTCCCAAAGATTCCTTGGTGCACATCTTTCAAATATAAGTTTAAACTGATTCAAATTGAAAATAATATTCCATTCCCTTATATACCAGCATGGGCAGGGGTGTGCACGCGCAGGGGTGCACATGGGCAGGGGTGTGCACGCGCAGAGGTGCGCATGGGCAGGGGTGCGCACGCGCAGGGGTGCGCATGGGCACAGGCGTGCTTAGGTGTACACCGGAGTACGTGAGAAACTGTCTTGGATTGCCAAAAAAATCTTATTAATATTAAAACAACATAGATTTTATACAATTTTATAAAAAATATACGCAAAATATTTAACTGTGATTAAATCTATTAACAATTTCCGTAAACGGATTATATTCAAACATGGAGTCATGTATAATTAATGCATAAGCCCTCATCGACGATTCAAAATTTCTTGAAGCTTCTAATTCCATTCTTACATCGAGCAACTAAACCATCCATCTTGGAATATGGTATCAGGCTTCCGCCCGGTATGTGTAATAGATTTTTGTTTCTGATTCATCCATGGATACAAGTCCTTAATAAAATACGACTTACAAAATAAAAAACATTTTCAAAGCCTTAAAACAAATTTGACAATTTTAATAGTCTTTTAGGTGTTTATGAATACAATTTTAGTTATCAGTCTAACATGCTTTTAATTTTAATTTTATACTTATTAATATCTATTAATAAACTAAACATTAAACGCAGTACTTCTCTTTTATGAGGCTGTAGTGGAGCATGCACTGTGGTATCCGGAATCTTCGGAAAAAGACTCTTTCTCAAACATTTGTGCCAGCGATAGTGCCCCGATTACATCGTCGGTGTATTGATCGGGGTGACATGTAATTATTTCCAGAATTGTATGATAATTTGCCTTGGTGCAGTCATCAAATAGATAACGACTTGCGATAAGTTTGCTTTTATTAAAATTGTATTTTGTTCTTCATCTGTCACCTCGATATTTCCTCCACGATATGCATTTATTATATCACCAATAAACGTCTCGTAAAATGTCGAAAAGCCTCGACTATTCAACCCTCGCAGCTTGTAGCTTATTACCTCGCTCATCCTGAATATCTTAAATACTTCGCTTTGATTCAAAACAATGACATTTCGCCCTCTCACAATTTCCATATTAAACAAATCCTCTTCATGCAAATCATTTCCTACTAATGCGCTTTTGACGTTCGATGTAATGGTTGTCAGTTTCAATTTAAACCCATAAGCCAGTTGTAATTCTACATCATCTATTCCATCGCTGAAACCATTTTGCATAGCATTCTTTGCATCTCGTGCAAATTCTCTAACTCTAAATTCAACTTGAAAGCTACATAAATCGAACCAACCATTATACCCCATTTTCATTCCAACATTTCCGCATATACATCTAACACAATCAATTTGTATGACTGGTTGTAGACCACCATGTAAATCAAATCCTACTTCCAATAAGTGAGGGTGAGATCGCTTCCATCCGCTTAAGGGGTATTCAGTCTTGCCTACCAGGGTGTTTGGGTTTAATTGTGGCACATCACTTGTTACATCAACACCCGCGAAATCCATGACTTTAACTTGAATAGTTTGAAGATATTTCGCAAACTGAATTTTTAGCTTTACATTTCTCGGCTTATATTGAGTGGTGGAGGTCATGCGCCAATCAATTTTGAACCTGTTTAAGTCGATCGACAGATTTAACTAGTGGTATTAAGTGCAAGTCTTTACAGGAAAAACATAGCCCAAGGCATAATTAATTATATTATCGCGGATTTTCCTGAGTTTGTCATTGACATACAAGTATTTGGAAAGTATACACGGACTCAAAGTCCAACTTGTTTAACATTTGATTAGGCGCTCAAATTAATCGTGTTAAGGGATAATGCGACAGCATGACCATATGACCACACGACCATATAACCACATAACCATATGACCACATGACCATATGACCACATGACCATATGACCACACGAACCGTGACTATATAACCCATGATGCGCAATTTATAGGCATACTATCGTTGACATCTTACAGTACACTTCGGTTTAAACCTATAAAAGTGAATTAATTGTAATAATTAAATTCTTTTCGTTTTGAGATTGCTAACATTTTATTTTCAGAAATAATGGATTCTAAAAAGGTTTTCGCATGCAGCGGTTGTAACGCAACTTTTACTAGAAAAAATAATATTAAACGCCATTATGAAAAACAGCATAAAACAACTAATCGTTTAACATCAAGTCAACCTTCAACGTCGGGGGTTAAACGTCAAGCAGATGTAAAACCTGTTGAGTCGACCGTGAAACGCACTAGAGTTGGGCCTGTTGTTAAACGGTGCGATGTTTGTGACATAGATATGCCTAGACATTTGTTTGCAGCTCATCTGAACACCAATTTACACAAAAATGCTGCAAGCCGATCTGTAGGTGGTGATAATGTTGTGCAGATAATATCCTCTGCATTCAAAACACGTATTGCAACTTACAGATTGCAAAATGTAAATGCTACTGACAGCATCCTGCTGTTTCTGAACAAGAATCTTGAGCAGTTTGCACGCTTGGTTAGCGATAAACTACAAGTTCATACAGCATTTAAAATCAATTGCCAGCTGTATGGGCTTTATGTGAAAATGGTTGGTGGACAAGACATTAAAAGTTTTAACACCAAGAACGTGGTTGTCACCCGGTCCACCGATCTGAGTCATGTATACCATAAACTATCCGAGGTGCTAAAAACAAAATCTGAAGAGTTCCAGCATCGGGATTCGGGATGGTCTATTCAGCGTGTGCTGTACCTGGATATTAATATTAACAAGTACTCACCCTTGCGTGGATCATCCTACATCACTCTACCCAAGTGGATTAGAGATAAAAAAGCTGTCATTAACATCAAGAATCCTGACTCAGCCTGTTTCGCCTGGTCTATTACGGCCGCTATCAACCCCATAATAGTTAATAATCCTAGTGTCATATCAGCATACCCGCACTACAGCACGCTACTTAATTTTGATGGGCAAAATTTTCCCATGCCCATTAACAATATTCCGCGGTTTGAGGACTTAAACGACATCAGCGTAAATGTGTTTGGTGTTGAAGGCAAATCCATTGTGGGCCCATTGCATTTTACAGCTAGAAAACGAGCTAAGCATGTCAACCTTTTGTTTATCCAGGCTGGTGATAAATCTCACTATTGTTGGATAAGGAATTTAGGTAGGCTAGTAAGCAAACAGCTGTCAACAGATTGCCATTACAGATGGATTTGCGATGGGTGTCTTATCTTTTAAAACTCGGAACTAGTTGCGGCAACATTGCGAACATGATTGTGGTCATGTGGCTACAACCATGCCTAATGTTGCCAACAATCTTCTTAAATTTAAAAACATTCATAAACAGTTGCGCGTGCCCTTCGCCATTTACGCTGATTTCGAGGCGGTACTCAAACCGATTAGTTCTGTCATGCAAGATTCGCAATCCTCTTATACCAACAAAGTCCAACGGCACGATCCATTCAGTTTTGCGTACTATGTTAAATGTTCGTTTGATGAGAATCTGAGCAAATTCGAAACATACAGAGGACTTGACGCTGCCCACGTATTCATGTTGAAGCTTTGGCAGGATGCACGAAGATTGGGCAAAATACTTAAGACGAATGTACCGATGACACACTGAATTGTTTTGAGAAAATTTTATTCGACCAGTCACCTGATTGCGGAATTTGCAAAAAACCTCTTGGGGACGACAAAGTGTCGGATCATTGCCATCACACGGGAAAGTTTCGCTTTCCAGCACATTCACGGTGTAATATTCAGTATAAGGTGCCAAGCTTTATACCTGTGATATTGCACAATCTGAGTGGTTATGATTCACACTTTATAGTACCCGAACTTGGATGTGATTCCGAAAGTGTTGAAGTTATTGCCAACAGTTCTGAACGATTTATTTCTTTTTCGAAATTTGTTAGACTGCTTGACGATGACGATGATAACGAAGACGGCTTTAACAATAACGACTTTGACAATGACGATATTGATATTGATGACGCTGAACAATGTGGTAAACGTTGTGTACAACTACGTTTTATGGATTCCTTTAGGTTTATGGCTTCCTCGCTGGACAATTTGGCAAAGAATTTGGAGTCTTCACAGTTTATGGAGGTACGCCGGCATTTCCCAATAAACTAGATAGTTCATTATTAACTAAGAAGGGCGTATTTCCATATAACTATGTCACAGATATATCTGTGTTAGATGAAGAATTTTGCCGGTAAAGGACGCTTTTACAATACTTTGACAACATCTGGTATCAGCGAGGAAGAATACCAGCACGCCAAAACCGTTTGGAATCACTTTAACATACGGACACTAGGACAATACAGCGACTTATACTTGAAAACTGATGTTCTGCTGTTGGCAGATATATTTGAAAATTTTAGAAATGTTTGCATCACTACATATGACTTAGATCCATGTCAATACTTGACAGCTCCTTCGCTAAGCTTTGATGCAATGTTAAAGTACACAGAGATACGTTTAGAGTTGCTGACAGATATTGACATGCATCATTTTATAAAGAATGGTATACGGGGTGGGTTGGTGCAATGCAGTGATAGGTTAGCCAGTGCTAATAACAAGTATATGGATGATTTCAATCCAAACGAATCGCCATCATTCTTGGTATACTTGGATGCCAACAATTTGTATGGGTGGGCCATGTCTCAGTATCTACCCAAAGGCGGTTTCAGGTGGTTGGATGAACAAGGTATAGACTTTGTTCGTCAAAACCTTATGAGTATTCCCACCACAAACAATCAGGGTATATACTGAGCGTTGATATGGAGTATCCAGAATCTTTGCATGACGAACACAATGATCTACCGTTTTGCCCTGAAGTAGGGAAATCGCACTACACCAGTTCTAAAACACCCAAGTTACTTGCAACGCTTTGCAACAAGAGACAGTACACGATACACTACAGAAACCTTCAACAATGTCTACGCAATGGACTAAAGCTGACAGCCGTTCATCGTGTATTACAATTTGATCAATCTCCGTGGTTAGAACCGTACATTAACTTAAACACAAGTCTCCGCGCTCGGGCACAGAATACTTTCGAAAAAAACTTTTTCAAGTTGATGAACAACTCAATTTTCGGAAAAACCATGGAGAATGTGGACAAGCGCGTTGACATTAAAATTGTAACCCGATGGGTCTCTGATGGCGAAAAGTTGTGTGCAAGTAACTTGATTGCTAAACCTAATTTTAAGAATTGTACCACTTTAGGAGAAAATTTGGCAATCATACAGATGAATCGCGTTAAAGTTGTTTATGATAAGCCTATATATGCCGGCTTTGCGGTGTTGGACTTATCGAAAAGTCATATGTACGACATAAAATAAATAGTATTCAACACGAAAATTTACTTAGATTGCAACCCAAATCAAACAAATAGTTCTAAGAACTTCTAAGCAAATGTCTATACAGTTTAACGCAGTAATGAATTTATATCACCCTCCCAATCAAAAACAACGAAATCAAGGAATTGGAGCGTGAAATTCAATTTAACAAAAGGAATTCAATCCGGAAGAAGGCTCAAAAATGTTGGATCAAAGGATGTATCATGCATTTCTTAACATTAACACTTACTTTGAACTCGTCTAATTAGAATGTGGACTGTAATTAGGTTAACTGTACAGCGAGGTTTAACGGCACTATAGCATTGTCAATCAGCACTCACGACACGAAAACTGGTCTGTCACCTCCGGTGGATCAAACATGACAACACAACACCCTTGTCGGCTGCTGGTTTTAAGTCTTTTCATGATTGTTACAGGAAGGGGTTAACAATGATCAAGAAGAGAGGGACATGAGCCCGAACAAGTACAATTGAAACAAACTCCGACACAATTGAGCGCAAAACGAGCACTATTCAATGGACTAAGAAAAAATTAAAAACTAAAAAAAAAACGGTGGTTAAGCTGTCGAGGTGGCTCCGTGGTATAGTTGGTATGCGTGCGACTACTATGTCCAAGGACTCGGGTTCGAATCTCGAGACGGTGCGCTTGAAAAATGTTAGACGAGCATTTTTCACAAAAATACGCTTTCGTTCGGATGAAAGGTAAAATGGAGGTCCCGTGTGTGAGTGTTGTCACGCACGTTAAAGATCCCTACTTTGCTTGAAACAGAAAAGATTCGGCAAAATTCAAAATTTTCCAGGTAAAAAAAAACTCGCTTTCTGGTCAATGTAGAACTTTCGGGTGGAACATTGGGAAATCAAATGTAGGGAATGGCTAATTGTCGAGGGTTTCTTGGTTCGAATCCCGACATGGTCCGCTTGAAAAATGTTAGGTGAGCATTTTTCACAAATATATCTCCTTGTTCGAATGAGAGATAAAATGGACGTCCCGTGTGTGAGTGTTGTCGCGCACGTTAAAGATCTCTGTCTTGCTTGGAAAACCAAGGGTTGGCAAAATGCAAAATTTTCAGGTAAAAAAACTCGCTTCTTGGCCTTCGAGTGGAGCATTGAAAAA
Organism: Platerodrilus igneus; assembly: GCA_036346225.1. NCBI lineage: Eukaryota > Metazoa > Arthropoda > Insecta > Coleoptera > Lycidae > Platerodrilus > Platerodrilus igneus. The sequence continues at coordinate 5,703,737 of JARFIW010000318.1, read as the reverse complement.
TCAAGTGTGTGGTGGCTGGCTGTCAACTTGACCCACCCGGTTGTTTTCATTTCTTCTATTATAAGTGAGCAAGCACATCTGAAACATACACCGGCACAATTGAGCACAAAACGAACACAATCCAATGAACTGAGAAAAGTTAAAAACATAAAAGAGCAAGGACTAGCCGTCAACTTGCCCCCGGATATGTTTTCATATTTTTCACTATAAACAAATGAACGCAATAGAAATAAACACCAGCACACTTAAACATAAAACTAGCACAATTCAATGGAGTAAGAAATAATTAAAAACTCAAGAAAGCTCAACTTGGTCCCCCAAAAATTCATTCATTTTTCGTTATTAGTTAATAAGCACAATTGAAACAGATACCGGCACATTTGTGCACAAACACAATTCAATAGACTACGAAAAAACTGAGAAATCAAAAAGCGGTCGGCTAGACCCTTCCAAATGTTTGCAATACTTTTTCATCATATGCAAACGAACACCACTAAAACAAACACCTACATAATTGAGACAAAACGAGCACAATTCAATGGAATAAGAAAAAATTGAAAAACTAGAAAACGAGGGGTTGACCATCAACTTGGGTCTTCGAATATGTTTTAATTTTTTCGGTATAAGAAAATAAGCACAAGTGAAACAAATACCGGCACAATTGAGCACAAAACAAACACTATTAATTAAGAAAAAATATATTACTAAAAAAGCCGGGGGGTATCCGTCAATTAGGCCATCCGCATGTTTTCATTTTTTTCGCTATGATCAAATAAGCACAATTGAAACGTACATTAATGTAATTGAGAATAAAACCAGCACAATTCAATGGACAAAGATATAATTGAGAAACTCAAAAAAGCGGTGGGCCAGCCGTCAAACCCTCGTGTTTTGATCCTTTTTGCTAAAAACAAATAAGCACAATTGAAACAAACACTGACACAATTGAACACAAAACAAGCTCAATTCAATAGATTAAGAATAAAATTGAAAACGTAAAAAAACGAGGGGATGCCCATTTACTTGGACCCTCGGACATGTTTTTGTTTATTCACTATAAGTAAATCGGCACAAGTGAAATCAACACTGGTACAATTGAGCACAAAACCCACAATTCATTAATAAAAATATAAAACTATAAATATGGGGAGAGCTATCCGTCAATTAGGCCTCCGGATGTTTTCAGTTTTTTCGCTATAAGCAAATAAGCTAAATTGAAGCAAACATCGGCATAATTGCGCACAAAACGAGTACAACTCAATGGACCAAGAAAAAATTGGAAAACTAAAAAGAGGGTTTACCGTCAACTTGGGCCCCAGGCATGTCTTCATTTTGCGCTACAAGCATATCAGCACAATTGAAAAACACCGACACAATTGAGCCCAAAACGAGCACAATTCAATGAACTAAGAATTAATTGAAACCAAAAGCGAGACTTCGCTGTCAACTTGGCCCCCGGATTTTTCTTTTTTCGCTATAAGCAAACGAGCACAATTGAACTAAATTTAGACATCATTGAGCACAAAACGAGCACAATACAAGGGACTGAGTAAAATAAAAAAACTTAAAAAAGCAAGAACTAGCCGTCAACTTGGCTCCGGATATGTTTTCATCTTTTTCACTGTAAACAAATGAACGCAATAGAAATAAACACCGGCACACTTAAACATAAAACTAGCACAATTCAAGAAAGTAAGAAATAATAAAATTGTTGCTGACAGATATTGACATGCATCATTTTATAAAGAATGGTATACGGGGTGGGTTGGTGCAATGCAGTGATAGGTTAGCCAGTGCTAATAACAAGTATATGGATGATTTCAATCCAAACGAATCGCCATCATTCTTGGTATACTTGGATGCCAACAATTTGTATGGGTGGGCCATGTCTCAGTATCTACCCAAAGGCGGTTTCAGGTGGTTGGATGAACAAGGTATAGACTTTGTTCGTCAAAACCTTATGAGTATTCCCACCACAAACAATCAGGGGTATATACTGAGCGTTGATATGGAGTATCCAGAATCTTTGCATGACGAACACAATGATCTACCGTTTTGCCCTGAAGTAGGGAAATCGCACTACACCAGTTCTAAAACACCCAAGTTACTTGCAACGCTTTGCAACAAGAGACAGTACACGATACACTACAGAAACCTTCAACAATGTCTACGCAATGGACTAAAGCTGACAGCCGTTCATCGTGTATTACAATTTGATCAATCTCCGTGGTTAGAACCGTACATTAACTTAAACACAAGTCTCCGCGCTCGGGCACAGAATACTTTCGAAAAAACTTTTCAAGTTGATGAACAACTCAATTTTCGGAAAACCATGGAGAATGTGGACAAGCGCGTTGACATTAAAATTGTAACCCGATGGGTCTCTGATGGCAAAAGTTGTGTGCAAGTAACTTGATTGCTAAACCTAATTTTAAGAATTGTACCACTTTAGGAGAAAATTTGGCAATCATACAGATGAATCGCGTTAAAGTTGTTTATGATAAGCCTATATATGCCGGCTTTGCGGTGTTGGACTTATCGAAAAGTCATATGTACGACTTTCGTTATAGCGTAATGAAGCCTCTGTATGGATCCAAATTGTCTCTTCTTTACACCGACACTGACAGCTTTATAGATAGGGTTGAAACGGCAGATTTTTACGCCGACATTTACAAACACATCGACTTTTTTGACACTAGCGACTATCCCCCGGACAATAAGTACGGTATTCCTTTGGTCAATAAGAAAGTTCTCGGTAAATTTAAAGATGAGTGTAATGGTGACTTACTTCTAGAATTTATCGGTACACGGGCAAAATCATACTGTATCGTAACGGAAAAGGATGTGATTAAAAAGATCAAAGGAATATTGCGCTGTGTAGTGAATAAGTATATTACTGTAGATGACTTTAAGGACGTTGTGACTAATATTAGTACGCCCCTTATGCGTACGATGTTGTGTATACGAAGTGACAAACACCAATTGTATACACAGCAAGTGAACAAGATCAGTCTGTCTGGGGAGGAAGATAAACGGTTTGTGATTCCCAACAGTACGCGTACGTATGCGTGAGGGCATAAAGACATAGACAAATATTATTTTACATAGTATTTAAGTAAATATTTGTACAAACTTTTAAGTATTTGTTGATATTAGGTAAGTATAGAATAAGTATTTTTAAACCGTACCATATTATTTGGGGGAATGTGCACCTATTATCATTAGGCTAAGCAATTTTGTGAATTTGAAGTACTATTGTTATTAATCTAAGCATAGAATAAGCGTTCAGACAAATCTATCTATCAATTATTGTCTTGTTTTAAACATGGAATTGTTATTAAGTTAAGTGTTTTATGTATTGTCGTTAGAATAAGTGATATTTACACATCACTAATTATGTTTTTCACGTTTTTAGTTGATGTTCTGTTGCTTGGACAAAGTGCTGATTGGACTTAGCCCCTGGCGAGTAGAAGTAAAAAGGGATGTATTTTCTCATTGTTGTAGTGGACTAGGCGCTCAAGGTATATATTAGAGACACTAATATTTTTCTAAATCAATTGATGTCATCTTTATGCAATGTCACTGATACATATCTCGAGTGGATACCACATTAAAAAAAGTGCTTCTAGTACACTACCTCATGGGTGATGTGGAAAAGTGTACGCAAATAATAAATACATCTATGCTTAACATATTACTAACATTTTTTCTCTGTTTTAGACCATACACAATTTTTCGTTTGGCATAAGGATGCTCTAGGCTGAAATATGGTATATTAATTTCTTTTGCAGATGGATAACTTTTACTTAATGCTGTAATTGTATGTATTGTACTATTAATGTATTGTATATCGAATAAACTGTATAAACTATTGATTACATTTCATTACATTCTAAAAAATATGGTTAGTGCTATAAACGTAATAATGAACTCAAAATGATAGTTTGCAAATGCTGTTAAGTCATCCCTAAATTATTTGCAAGCGTTTGCATTAGGTTTAAATGTATGCGAAAACTTGTACCACAATATTCATTAAATACACCTCTAGAACGGTTTATAGATATATATTAACTGCATCATTACCCAAACTAATGTTTTCGCTTTGAGCTAGAACTGTATTTTATTACGCGTGAAACCTGTCTTTAACAGAAACGTATTAACAAATAAAATTGTTTTGCATATGACACATTGCCATTCAACAATATGTTTTGCAAATTTTTTACACTAAAATACTTTATCCACAAGCAGGTTTATTAAGCCTAGTAATTATACTGGCGATAGAAAAAGACCTAAAGCTGCATTTCATAAATGTTTGTGCGAAATGCATGCAAAAATACTTATTGTAAACTTGGATTATATAAAATACAAATTTATGCTAAAATGATATAGTGTTAAACCTGTGTGGCAAGAATGGTAGCCGATTGTTTGCGTTTATTGCGAAATGTTGGTGTCTGTATTAGATTAACGAGCCATGATTAAGGTAAATTTAGAAATTGTCATGCATATGCTCAAATGGGAGTCAATTTTAAGATGACTTTGTATTTTTATTATGTAATTCTTTAAAAATAATTGATGTAGTTAATTGACTCTTAATCATCTCTGCACCCCAAGACATGATTAAGGCAAATTTGGAAATTGTCATGCATATTGTTATATGGGAGTCAAATTTAAGATGACTTTGTATTTTTATTATGTAATTCATTAATAAATAAATAATTAATTGATGTAATTATATTGACTCTTAATCAGCTTAATCCGGAAGAATTTGCCTATCTGGTGCCCCTGTCGGGGCCCCGACGGTGGATTGTGGCAAATAAGAATTTAATTTGCAAAAGATAGCATTAGGGTTAATGGATTAATCTAGTTATGTATTAGATTAGTTTATTGATGTAATTATATTGACTCTTAATCATCTCTGCATCCCAAGCCATGATTAAGGCAAATTTAGAAATTGTTATGCATATTGTTATATGGGAGTCAAATTTAAGATGACTTTGTATTTTTATTATGTAATTCTTTAATAAATAAATAAATAATTAATTGATGTAATTAAATTAACTCTTAATCAGCTTAATCCGGAAGAATTTGCCTATCTGACTCGGGGGCGCCCGACGGTGGATTGTGGTAAATAAAAATTTAATTTGCAAAAGATTGCATTAGGGTTAATGGATTAATCTAGTTATGTATTAGATTAGTTTAAAAGATTAAATAAATTAGCGCAATTTTTTGCATGTGTATTGCTTATGGGAGTCAAATTTATGATGACTAGCTAGTTTAAAAGATTAAATAATTAGCGGAAGAATTTGCCTATCCGGCGGCCCTGGGGAAGGATGCCGGGGGTCCGACGGTCCAGATCAGGGCGCCGACAAAAGATACTTAGTCGAAGAAAACTATTGTGCAAATATCAGATTTGTGCAATTTTTGCCTGTGTATTGCTTATGGAGTCAAATTTATGATGACTATTGCGCAATTTTTTGCCTGTGTATTGCTTATGGGAGTCAAATTTTATGATGACTAGCACGAGCCATGCCTGGAGCTATAAAATGCTTACTTGAAGAAAACTATTGTGCAAATTTAGGCGAATATTTGCCGATTAAAGGGTAGATGGTCCAGATGAGAACAAGATCCGTGCCAGATCGGGGTGCTGACCCCTCGCCAATGTGCGAATAATTGCGTAAATTAGAATTTAATTAAATTAGCCATGCCTGGGGCTAGAAATTGCTTAGTTGAAGAAAACTATTGTGCAGATTTTTGCTACTAAATGTGCGAATTCGCTGCAAATGTTGAAATTATTTGCGATTTTCGCCAAAAGATGCTTAGTCGAAGAAAACTATTGTGCAAAATATCAGATTTATGCAATTTTTGCATGTGTATTGCTTATGGAGTCAAATTTAAGATGACAATGTTATTTAAATGGGAGTCTTTTTCTTTTCAGAATTGGTTAATTTGCCCTACTGTAGCTATCAGCCAGATGTCGGTGCTAATAAATTTATTGATGTCAATCTTCTGTGTGTGTCTGCTAAGGAAGTTACAGAAGCTCTAAATTTGCCTGAGCTATTTAACAAATTAATTTATTTTCCCCATTTATTATTTTACTAAATTATAATTTAGAAAAATTAAACGCAATTAGAATGGAGTAGCATACTTTTGCTTTTTAAAATGTGTTTTGATTATCACTTCTATATTTCATAACCAACACAAATCCTAGAAGTTGTAGGATTTATAGATTCTGAATATGTTGCAATAGTACCTCCCAGGCTGAAGATCCTGAATTTCCTGAACATCTATATGTAAATTGAAATAATTATCATTCACTTAATATTCAACTGCTATTCTTTTTTTCATATATTCTTCTTAATGAGAGATATTTTAGAATGTGATGCTTATTTAAAAATATTAAATGTTAACGCTAAATTTCCTGGCAGTACCAGAGATTCATTTATATAGAATCAGTCGAATGTACAGAGTATTCAGAAATTTACATGCAGCAGGCTATAATGACTACTTTCTGTTGGGTAATGGTAGTTAATACAGCAAACTACATTACAAAGGAATACATTATTCATATGTGAATCAGGTTACCCACTTCATAGTTGATTACTTACTCCATTCCCAGAAGTTCAAGATAATACGGAGGAAGATACCTAAAACAAATTGCATAAGACTACATGTAATAAAATTGAGTGTTGTAATGGGGTTCTGAAGTCTAGATTTCGTTGCCTCTTGAGACACAGGACACTTCAATATAGACCGACAACTGCCTGCAAAATTCGATAAATCGAGCTTCGTACCTTTGGGTGCTAGAAATGTGCTTAAAAGTTATTACTATGCTGTAATGGGTTTTGCGTGAGTGTTATTGTGGAGCAGCTTTATAATACATTCGTTAAACTGGATCTACTGTAATTTTCGAGCGTTGATTTGTGTAGACCCTTTAGAATAACTATTATAAAACTAAACGGGCAATTAAATAATATTTATGCTGTTGTAGGTTTTTTGAACCAATGCTTTTTTGATGGTGATACAAAAATCTCACATTGTTGTTACAACATTTATGTCTAGCTGCCGTTGTACGCAGGTTAAGTATAATGAGGTAAATACATTGTAGCTATTTCAAACTCTTAACCCATAAGTATCTACGAAGTTTAATTTAAAAAATTTATAACTATCCAATGGTGTAAAGTAAAGGTAAAAGTTATTTAAATACTTAGCGGTTGTTCATATGTACACATACTAAATTTGAATCTTCTTCCAATTTTAACGAATAAACAACCAACAGTTAAGCGAAATTCTGTATTAAGTTTTTTCTGTAATAAGTTATTGAAGCTCAACACAAATTGACGTGGTTATAGGAATGCATTTTTGTAAACAGGAGTTGTTTTGTATGCAAGTGATCTAACTGTATGCAAATGAACATTCGTTATTAGGCGGTTGTTAAATCTTACATTAAGCTTTGTTGAATTTACACTTATTTTGATTATTTGAATTTGAATCTTTTTATTAGTTATATTTTGCGCCGTATAGTTAGCGTTGCGGAACGTAATTAAGAAGGATTGTAGAAGTGGCACTCGCGCTTTAGACTTCAACAAGAACGGTCGTGTGCAGTTCATATACAGACTGTTAGTATTTTAAATTGAGTTGGCGGCAAACAGCTGCAATGTGTTCTGGTTTTTTAACGTTTGTTCAATAAATAACACTGCATTTTACAAGTTTTATGCGTTTTTTTTGATAGTGTTAATCTGCAGACTTGCTTGTAGATCACGTCAAGAAAGAATTAAACATGGTCCATCGAGCGAATAATAATTACTATGGAAATGGAAATTAAGGTCCATCACAATTACAGAAGACATTGAGCGTCTATGCCACGGAGCGAAACAGTAACCTTTCAAATTACTGAAATTGGAGCGATTATAAATTTGCGTAAAAAAGATTGGTCCAGGTACCCATATATAAGACTTCCTTTATAAAAAAATAGCGTTTATTTGAGGAATCAAGTAAATTTTCCGATCAATTTTCAATAATTTACGTAATTTTGAGGTTACAACTTTAATTTTATATATGCATAACACGTTTTAATGTGGTTGTTCCAATTAAAATAACGTTTTTCATATGCACACATTCGATTTGCGTTGAAATATTGCCAGAGGGTAGTAAATGTTAAGTTATTAAAGAGCTTATTTGTCCTTGCGTGCATTTAATTACACCGCCAAACAGGTTTTTGCAGGCGTATTTTCTTTCAAAAAATAACCTTGAGCTTTAGAAAGATGAACATGCCAGGGGTTACTCATTCATAACTGTGCATTGCCTTAGGCGATCTGAAAACATTTATTGGTTTTAGAAAGTTTGACTTGCATGTTCTGCAGGGCGGCAAAACGTCAAAACCGGTATTGTATAATGTAAAACCATTGAGCGGTTAAGCCATCATTAATGTTTGAAAATTAGTAGTCACTTTTGATAACATAAGCTTAAAAGGTTTAGCGCGATTTATGTGATTGTTTTTTAGCAAGGTTCTTATGCAATTTAAAGGTAAAGTTGTTTAATTTAAAGGTATTTTTCAAATATGTCTGAACAATTAAAGACGTTTATAGCGAAAATGTGTTCTTAAAAGCAAATTAACAAAGTTTAAACAAAAGTATGAGCAGGATTTTGCTGTTTTAAATGAAGAAGTTAAGTACATTGAACTTAAAGAGCGTTATACTCGTTTTGTCCCCTTGTTGGAGGAATATGAGGCGATTCAATTAAAAATCGATAATCTTGAGCATTCGGAAGATGCTGCGGGCTTTGAAGAGGGCAGCCAATTTGAAGATGCGTACTTTTCTTTAATGTCTAAGGTTCAGTACACGATTCAAACTTATGAATCAGTTGTAAAAACAGAAGTAGTTTCACGGGCTATCTCAGATGCTTCCCCAAAAGGGTTTAAAGAGGTTAAGGGATCAGCTTCTTCTGACAATTCGAATGCAGGCATACGTCTGCCAACGATAAACTTACCAAAATTTGACGGTTCGTACGTTAAATGGCTCGATAATAAAAATACGTTCGAATCACTTATTCATTTTAATAAAGATATTAGAAACGTCCAAAAATTTAATTACTTGAAGGCCAGTTTGCAAAATAGTAGCGCGGAACAAGTGATTAAAGCGATACCCATATCAGATTCCAATTATACGATATCGTGGGACATTTTATGTTCGAGATATGACAACAAAAGGTTACTCGTTCATAATCATATAAAATCTATTTTTAACCTAGAAGTTTTGGCTAGTGAATCATCATTTCAAATTCGAAAACTTATAGATACGGTTAACACCCATTTGAAAAGCTTAGAGTACCTTCAGTTACCAATAGAGCACTGGGATGTGCCGTTAGTGTATGTTATTGCGTCAAAATTAGATAGTACCTCTGCGCGAGAATGGGAATCGTTTAAGGGCGATAAGAAGGATCTCTTTAAATTTCTGAAAGGGCGTTCAGATTTGTTAAAAACTCTTGAGGCTACTGGTTTAGAAAGGCGTTCTGACAAACCTCATAAAGGCTATCATAATAAACGCAGACAATTCACAAAGGCGTTAGTAGCGAACAGCATCTTGTGTAATTATTGCAAGAAAGGTCACAGTATTTATAAATGTATGCAATTCAGGGATTTAACGGTTGAAGACCGCATAATAAAGGTTAAAGATTTAAAATTGTGCGAAAATTGTTTGCGCGAAAACCATTATGCCAAGGATTGTAAGTTTGGTTGTTGTACCAAATGCAAATTAAAACACAATTCTCTTTTGCATATCGATGCAGCTGAGGCGAGTGATATTGTGGTGATGAATTTATCTGCAACATCGATAAATACACAGGTTTTGCTTTCGACTATATTGGTGAAAGTGCAAAGTACGGACAATAGGGAGTATATTGTCAAAGGTCGTTTAGACACAGGTTCACAAAACAGTTTTATAACTAAAGAACTAGTGGAATGTTTAAAGCTAAATAAAAATAAAATAAACCTTACAGTATCTGAGCTTAGTCAATCATTGTCAACAATTGAATGTAAGTGCGACTTGATTGTACAATCTGTCAATAAGCATTTCAGTGCGGATTTGTCTTGTTTAGTTATCAAAAATATTACAGGATACTTACCTTCTTTTAAGTTGGATAAGGATGACGTTCATATTCCAGAAAATCTGAATTTAGCGGATCCTAAGTTTTTTGAGCCACATCCCATACATGTTTTGATAGGTAGCGATTATTTGTGGAATTTTGTTTGTATGGGTCAGATTCAGTTGGGAAAATATATGCCTATTTTACAAGAAACCAGCTTTGGTTGGATTTTATCAGGGCCAGTATTCAGTAATCGTAAAAATCTTAAAGGCACCACATACTGTAACTTAATTAACGTAGATGTTCAAACACAGCTACAGCGATTTTGGGAACTGGAAGAAATTAGTCCAGCAAGATAACACTCTTTAGAAGAGGAGGAATGCGAGCAGCATTTCTTAAGTAATTATAAGCGCGTAGAGGACGGGCGGTTTATGGTGTCTATTCCATTAAAGGCATCTCCAGATATTTTGGGAGAATCTTATGAATTAGCTAAAGCGTTTTCTAAATTTAGAGCGGAAATTTGCGTCTAATGCGTCACTTGGGCAGAGATACGCTACTTTTTTGTCTGAGTATGAAAGTCTAGGACACATGTCTAAGATAGAATATCCCTCTGATGTTAAGCAGTATTTCATGCCGCATCATGCAGTTTTAAAGGAGAGCAGAGAAACCACGAAATTGCGTATGGTGTTCAATGCATCTCAGGCGACTAGTTCAGGCAAATCTATCAATAATCTGCAGATGGTAGGTCCCGTATTGCAAGATGACCTATTTTCAATATTGATTCGTTATAGGCAACATAAGTTTTGGGAGAATCTTATGAATTAGCTAAAGCGTTTTCTAAATTTAGAGCGGAAATTTGCGTCTAATGCGTCACTTGGGCAGAGATACGCTACTTTTTTGTCTGAGTATGAAAGTCTAGGACACATGTCTAAGATAGAATATCCCTCTGATGTTAAGCAGTATTTCATGCCGCATCATGCAGTTTTAAAGGAGAGCAGAGAAACCACGAAATTGCGTATGGTGTTCAATGCATCTCAGGCGACTAGTTCAGGCAAATCTATCAATAATCTGCAGATGGTAGGTCCCGTATTGCAAGATGACCTATTTTCAATATTGATTCGTTATAGGCAACATAAGTACGTTTTCTGTAGCGATATCGAAAAAATGTACCGTCAGGTACTTGTAGAGCCTTCACAAAGGCGATTGCAATGCATATTATATAGGCATACACCCGATGAGAAACTGCAGGCTTACGAATTAAATACATTGACATACGGAACAACATCTGCGTCCTTTTTAGCGATACGATCCTTACAGCAGGTAGGTCATGATCGTAAAAAATCATATCCTTTGATATCTGAAATAATATTGCGTGATATTTATGTCGACGATTTACTGAGCGGATTTGACAGCGTCGCTGAAGCTAAGAGTATTGGCGAAGATATTTCGGTTGTACTATAATTGCTAAAATTATTTTACAAAGGCTGTGGCAACAAAAACTGGCATGGGACGACGAAGTTCCAAGTCCTATTAAAAATGAATGGTTGAGATTTCGAGAGTCTCTTCGTACTTTAAATAATTTAAATATAGAGCGGTGCGTGAGATCTACGGACTCTTCATTTTGAAATTCATGGCTTTTCCGATGCCTCGGAGAGAGCGTACGGTGCGGCGATATACATAAAATCGCTAAATAGCAAAGACACGGTTTGTATAAGATTGCTATGTGCGAAGGCTAAAGTTAGTCCTTTAAAAACTTGTACAATTCCACGTTTGGAACTGTGCGGAGCACTTTTACTGTCTCGATTAGTAGAAAAGGTTTTAAAATCGCTTACTTTAAAGCCGGAGAAAATATATTTATGGTGTGATTCGACCCTAGTTCTAGGGTGGTTAAAAACTCAATCAAATTTATTAAGACAATTTGTTGCTAATCGCGTAGCCACTATACGAAGGTTAACAGAAATTGATCAATGGAATCACGTTCGGTCACAAGAAAACCCTGCTGGCATATTGACGCGCGGAGTTAATCCAATAGCTTTACCAAGTTTAAATTTGTGGTGGGACGGTCCTTCCTTTCTGCAACAAAATGCAGAGTGTTGGCCAAAAATTGGCGCAGAGACAATATTTTTACCAGAGTAGCGTAAACAAAAAAATGTATGTTTAACTATTAATGATACTAAGTTAATCGACTTTACTCGATTTTCTAATTTTAATAGATTAATTCGTAGCGTTGCTTATTGCGTTCGTTTCACTACGAATTGCAGAACTAAAATTAAAAATATTGAGTTATTAACGAGAATTGAGATTGAGCCAGCTACATTAATTGTAGTAAAATATTCACAATCTGAGTCCTTTTCTGAAGAGCTAAGAGCACCTAAACGGGGAAAAGATATTTCCAGTAAAAGTAGAATTTTAGGTCTTTCTCCGTTCTTGGATAAAGATTGTACCATGCGCGTTGGTGGAAGATTAGATAAGTCAAATCTTCCCGAGGATCTAAAGCATCCCATCTTATTATGTTCAAGACATTTGTTATCAAAGTTAATATTCGAGTATGAACACTTAAATTCGTTACATGCGGGTAGTCAAACTTTATTGTACACAGTACGTCAGAAGTATTGGCCGATTGCAGGAAAGGGCTTGGCTCGTAAAGTAGTCAGGCAATGTGTAACATGTTTTAAGGCAAAACCAAATTTTTCTAGTACTATTATAGGAAATTTACCTAGAGAGCGAATCACTTCTGCTGCTCCATTTGCAACTACAGGTGTTGATTATACTAAAGCATTTTTAATAAAAGAGCGAAAAGGTCGGGGATCAAGAATGATTAAAACATATATATGTATATTTATTTGCTTCGTAACAAAGGCTGTACATTTAGAAGCAGTTACAGACTTATCATCAGAGTGCTTTATTATGACTCTGAGACGATTTGTTTCACGGCGAGGCAAACCCTTTAAAATTTTCTCCGACAATGGGACGAACTTCGTAGGTGCTAATAATGAATTAAAGGAATTGGGTAAGTTTTTTGCAGAGAACCAATCACAATTAGTTCAAGCTGTTACTTACTCTCCCCATTTTGGTGGCTTATGGGAGACTGGGGTTAAATCCACTAAGCATCACTTAAAACGGGTTATGCATGATTCTCATTTGACTTATGAAGAGTTTATAACCTTAATTTCACAAGTAGAAGCTATTTTAAACTCCAGGCCTCTATCCCTTATGTCCTCAGATCCCTATGATTTGAATCCTTTGTCTCCTGGACATTTTTTAATTCGAGCTCCGTTAACGACATTACCAGATTTCGATCATCAAGATGTGCCTGATAACAGATTGACGCGTTTTCAACTCGTGCAAAAATGCAGCAACATTTCTGGTCACGCAGGGCGAAGGAATATATTTCCAATTTGCAAGTTAAAAATAAATGGAAGCAGTCTTCATTAAACGTAAAGGTTGGCGATCTCGTTTTAGTTAAAAACGATAACTTACGGTCAATGAAGTGGTTGATAGGAAGAATTGTGTTCTTACATGCTGGAAAAGACTTAGTAAATCGAGTTGCGACAATGAAGACTCTGAATGGGAATATTAAGAAAAGTTTTCAGAAGTTCTGTGTTTTACCTGTGAATTAAAAGTTTTGCGCTAGTTGAATATACTGTTCTGTAGTCTTAAGATAGGCATTTATTTGTATGTTATGTTACATTTACTAGTGTTTTCTTATTAATTTGTGTAATTTGTTGAAAGCCTGGTGCTTCCAAGGGGGCCGGCATGTTAAATCTTACATTAAGCTTTGTTGAATTTACATTATTTGAATTTGAATCTTTTTATTAGTTATATTTTGCGCCGTATAGTTAGCGTTGCGGAACGTAATTAAGAAGGGTTGTAGAAGTGGCACTCGCGCTTTAGACTTCAACAAGAATGGTCGTGTGCAGTTCATATACAGACTGTTAGTATTTTAAATTAAGTTGGCGGCAAATAGCTGCAATGTATTCTGTTTTTTTAACGTTTGTTCAATAAATAACACTGCATTTTACAAGTTTTATGCGTTTCTTTTTCGATAGTGTTAATCTGCAGACTTGCTTGTAGATCACGTCAAGGAATAATTAACAGCGGTCGTATGTGTTTTTCTGACTTCTTTTGACACAACCTAATTACCTAAAAGTATTCACATCGCCATTGTTAGTGACTGATAACACATACGCTTTCTAGACTCTCTTTTCTGATACAGAAAAATCACCTATTTCGAACAAATGGCCGTTCATCAATATGGGACTGCACATGTTTCTGTAAATAACTTTTGAACGTTGCACAATAATCACAATTATTGCATAAGAATGGACGTTCCCCAGTGTGAGACTTCATATGTATTTGAAATAATATTTCCTTGGTGCGGCATAATTACATGAATTGCATGCAAATGGACGTTTGTTAATGTGCGACATCATATGTACTTTTAAACTACCTTTATGTAGTGCAGCGTAATTACACAAGTTGCAAGCAAATTGACGTTCTGTAGTGTGCGACTTCATATGTGTTTGTAAACTACTTTTCTGTGATGCGGCATAATTACACAATTTACAAACGAATGGACGTTCGCTAGTGTGCGACTTCATATGTTGTTGTAAAGTACCTTTTTGTAATGCGGCATAATTACACAAATTGCACGCGAATGGACGTTCGTTAGTGTGCGACTTCATGTGTATTTTTAAACTACCTTTCCTTGATGAGACATAATTACATAAATTGCATGCGAATAAAAGTTCGTTAGTGTGCGAATTGATATGTATTTGTAAATTATCTTTCCTTGATGCACTATAATTACATAAATTGCACGCGAATGGGCGTTCGTTAGTGTGCGACTTCATATGTGTTTGTAAATTACCTTTCTGTGATGCGGCATAATTACACAATTTGCAAGCGAATGGACGTTCGTTAGTATGCGACTTCATATGTATTTTTAAACTACTTCTATATGATGTGTCATAATTACATAAATTGCACGCGAATGGACGTTCGTTAGTGTGCAAGTTGATATGTGTTTGTAAAGTAGCTTTCCTTGATGCAGTATAATTACATAAATTGCATGCGAATGGACGTTCGTTAGTGTGCAACTGCATATGTGCTTTTAAATTATGTTTCATTGATGTGGTATAATTACATAAATTGCATGCGAATGGACGTTCGTTAGTGTGAGATTTCATATGTCTTTGTAAAGTATCTTTCCTTGATGCGGCATAATTACACAAAGTGCATTCGAATGGACGTTCGTTAGTGTGCGACTGTATATGACTTTTTAAAATACTTTTCCGTGATGCGGTATAAACACACAAATTGCATGTAAATGGACGTTTGTTAGTATGCGGCATCATGTGTCTTTGTAAATAACTTTCAGTGATGCGGCATTGTTATATAAATTACATACAAATGCATGCCATGCACATTATATAATATGCAACTGTGTATGTTAAAGTGCTTTTCTGAGATTCCGTATAATCACACAAATTGCATAAATATTCACGTTCGTTAGTATGCGACTGCATAGGTAAATGTAGAAAACTTTTGTGATGTTTTGTGATCTTTTCTTGATGCGGCATAATTACACAAATTGCATTCGAATGGACGTTCGTTAGTATGCGACTGTATATGACTTTTTAAAATACTTTTCTGTGATGCGATATAATCACACAAATTGCATGTAAGTGGACGTTTGTTAGTATGCGGCATCATGTGTTTTTTTAAATAATCTTTCAGCGATGCGGCATTGTAACATAAATTACATATACAAATGCATGCACATTAGCTAATATGCAACTGTGTATGTTAAAGTGTTTCTGAGATTCCGTATAATCATACAAATTGCATAAATATTCACGATCGTTAGTATGAGACTGCATAGGTAAATGTAGAAGACTTGTAATGTTGCATTATCACTAAAATTGTTTACAAATGTATGTTCGTCAAAACAAAAACACATATGAGTTCTTAACTTGCTCTTACAACATGCAAAATATGCACATACAAAGCATGCGAATAACCGTTCGTTAGTAAGTGAGCAAATACGAACTTTAATGAAACCTTCATAGAGGGCTCACTAAATACATAAATTATATGATAACGAACGTTCCTTAGCATGTGATCGAGCTATATGTTGATAAGTTACTGTCAATGGACAGTGTTTAAGGGTGCAAACGTACACTTGTTAATAGGTCAATTATTGTAAATGTACAATAAACACACAAATTGCTGTCTATACAAATAGCGTATTCCAATAATACTCTACTTTTGGAGGCGAATTGGTTCAATGTTTATAAAGGCATTTCCTCTCAATACCAGGCATTCTCTTACTAAACGATAAATTCTACTAGACACTTTTTACTTCAATATTGGCTATCGATCGCGTCGTTTACATGAGATTGTTAAAAGCGTTGAATACCGAGGCTTCATTTGACTTAATTTTAAATACTCTTTTCTGTAATTATGTTGATATAAATTTACCTTATGGTGTTCTTAACGTATACTTAAAACTTAACAATATCTAAATCATTATCAACATAGCAGCCGTTTTAATAAATGTCCTTGAAGGTATTTCATAGAATCGAATGATTTTTAAACTACGACATGGCTTTAGAAAAAAATTGAGCCTAATTTTATAAATGTACTAGTGAAGCGCTTGAAATTACTTTACGATTATTTTATTGGAATAATTATATAAAGGCACCTCTCTTTATACATGAACCACCCAACACACATAGGCTGACTTGCTTTTATGTCTTTAGCTCAAATTATTTAAAATCGAGTGGTTGTGGAGAATAAAGTTGATTTTTCTAGTGGTAATAATCAATGGAAAAAAAGGTTTAATATCGAATACAACGACTTTGTCATGGTTTTGCATCCCACACTACCTCGAGTTATATGAGTCACCGGCACTGAAGACGTTTCATGTAAAAATCTGTGATTACAATGAAAAAACTGAAACTATATGCAAATAACACAGAAAAGACAGCCAAATTACTTAATCGAAGAATATTTTTAGAAAAATGTCTCAGAGAGAATGTCCTTCCAAACCACATCAAATCAGCCAACAATCCTTTATTACAATTACTAGAAAACAACAACCAATGGATAAACAACAAAATCCAAAAGCAAACCAATAAGTTCGCAAGAACAATTCTTAATCTTGAAATCCAAGTCACATACATCAAATTAAAATCGATAGAAAATTCTATGAACATCTTAAAAAATTCCATTTCTGAAGATCTACCTCTACACATAACACATGATTTTCTCTTATTCCAAGATGAAAACTTCAACAAAATGTTAATTAAAATAAAAAAATTACATATCAAGAAGTTTAACGCACTAACCAACAAGTACTCACAAAACTCAGTTCTATTTAAAGACAATAGCAAATAGTTAGTTAATTTAAGTAACGTTTTTATTCCAGAAAATATCAAGAACTTCCTATCATTAGGACCAAAATTTAACTTAAAAACCAACACCTCTGAAATCCATATTTGGGAGACTACTTGCGGACGTCGAATCAATATTAAACAGTTATGAAAGCACCACACAAGAAAAAAACAATACAAGAGCGAAAATCACAAATATAATCACCAATTTCGTAAAAATCCAAATAACAACAAAAACGACCAACAACAAAAAATTTTGAACCAAACAAAAAATTTTTTTAAAAACAACAAAGAACTAATAATATTAAAAGCAGACAAATGAGAAGTTACCGTTATAATGAGATCACAAGACTACACAGAAAAATCACTAGAACTATTATCTGACACAAACGCATATAGAATATTACCTAAAGACCCTACCACCTCAATCCAAAAAAATGTAAACGAACACATCAAAACACTTCACAAACAGAACATGATTTCAAAAGAAGACAAAAAAACACTCGTCAACAACAGTACCAACCCAGGAAAGTATTATGGACTACCCAAAATCCACAAACCTACTATTTCTCTTAGACCTATAATTTCATCAGTAAATACTCTCACATACAACATTGCAAGATTTATATCTGATATTTTAAAAAAATCCTTTCCTCTAGAAGGATACAACACCCAAGACAGCTTTACTTTTGTTAATACATACAACAACTTTCAACTACCTCATAACCACATTCTCATTTCACTTGATGTTACATCTTTATTCACAAACATTCCCAAAGAACTCGTCATACAAATCATAACAAATAAATGGAATAAAATCGAACCTAACTGCAAACTATCAAAGATAATATTTCTTAGTACTATCAACCTTATTTTCAACAATACATATTTTGTATTCCAAAAAAAGTCTATCTACAACTTTTTGGTATTCCAATGGGCTCACCCTTATCACCAATTCTAGCCCAGGTAGTAATGGACCTTTTATTAGAAAGCGTCATCCCTAACCTTCCGTTCCAAATGGTTTTCCTAGTAAAGTACGTTGATGACATTATCTGTTCAGTACCATATGACCAAGTAGAATCAACTCTTCGGCACTTCAACAACTTTAATGAACATTTAAAATTCACCAAAGAAAAAAAAAAATAAAAAAAAATCCTTTTCTAGACACAAATGTCATTCGAACTTCTAATTTTTGACTATTACATAAAAAAACCAACAAATTCCGGCAGGTATATTAACTACTTTTCCCATCATTCGAATAAACATAAAATCAACTCTATATTAGCATTAAAACAACGCATAACAAGAATTAGTCATCCAACATTCATTAATAACAATATTCAAGAATTAACGAAAGTTTTCATAAATAATGGATACCCAATACAATTAATCAATCAACTGCTAAACACTAACACTACTTACAATACCAAAAAAAATGCAGATACTATATACAGAAAATTACCTTATATACAAAACTTAACACCACTACTCGTTCGAACACTAAAAAGACCTAACATAGTCATCACATACTACTACAACAGATCCATAAAAAACATTTTCACACATCTCAAAGACAAGACTGAAACCATTATGTACAACAGCACAGTATACAAGATTCGTTGCAGTTGCAATTATTTCTACATTGGGCAATCAAGTCAATGGCTCCGAGATAGGTTAACCCAACACCGCAGTGACACAAAACTTGGAAAAAATAACTGCGTTCTTGCCATACATGCACATACCACAAAACACAAACCGGTATTCGATGAAACACAAATTTTGGAAATAGAACAGGACTACTACAGACGTTTATTCTTAGAATCATTTTATATACAAAAAGAACTAAACTGCATTATTAATAAACAAGACCAAAAAAATTTAGGCATCATTTACTCCCAACTTTATAAACACTAGAAAGTATTCCAAAGTTTTGTAACACAATCCATCTTACTACAACAACCTATATTTTTGAAATTCATGTAACGTTCCCATAGTTATAGTACTTTCCACTGTCTTTATGATGTATGTCATATAGAAAAATCATATGTCATAGTTTATTTCTATTTTAAATATTTCTATGTAAGTAATTTAACAACATTGTAATTTATTTATTTATTTTATAAAAAAAACCATATTTCAGACTTACGATTAAGGTCAGAAACCCGACCGAATCGTCAAGTAGTTAGACAAATTTAAAGACGATTGTTTTTTTTGACCCAAAATATCCCAAAACACACAAAAACATTATTATATAAAGTATAATTGGTTAAGAAAATTAATATTACATACATATATATATATATATATATATATATATATATATATATAAAGTAAGATGTATCTGTAAACAAACTCTTATGAAAATAATAAGAGCCATTGACAAATACAAATCGGGCTGGTAGTTATATAGCCATTAACAAAACATTAGCTTTATTACTTCACAGGGGAGGAAACATCCACTGACTAATGGTTTCGGCTAGTTAGCCTCATCAGAGTGGAATAGTTCCCAAGAACCCTATGAAGTAATCGAAGCTATTATAATGATATAATTTAGAAACAATCACTGTACTATGGGAACTATTCCACTCTGATGAGGCTAACAAGCCGAAACCATTGGTCAGTGGATGTTTCCTCCCCTATGAAGTAATAAAGCTAATGTTTTGTTAATGGCTATATAACTACCAGCCCGATTTGTATTTGTCAATGGCTCTTATTATTTTCATAAGAGTTTGTTTACAGATACATCTTATTTTATATACAATTTTTTGTATTGCGGACTGCAAATAACTTGTCTTTGTTTATTTGAATTGCCTTTGGGGCATGAACCCGGGTGTCGACACGAGAAGGTTTGTTACGTTTGCAAATAAATTTTGCTGTAACATTCCGCAAATCTCAAAGGCCAGACGTACTTTTATAATCATTTATAAAATTTATTATGTAGTTTCGGTTCAATTCTGTACTTCTACACTTTAGTAGTGTTGGTGTTTTATCACCTGATGGCGTTTTATTTACTTTTGCCATAGTACAGTGATTGTTTTGAAATTATATCATTATAATAGCTTCGATTACTTCATAGGGTTCTTAGGAACTATTCCACTCTGATGAGGCTAACAAGCCGAAACTATTGGTCAGTGGATGTTTCCTCCCCTATGAAGTAATAAAGCTAATGTTTTGTTAATGGCTATATAACTACCAGCCCGATTTGTATTTGTCAATGGCTCTTATTATTTTCATAAGAGTTTGTTTACAGATACATCTTACTTTATATACAATTTTCTTATTGCAGACTGCAAATAACTTGTCTTTGTTTATATATATATATATATATATATATATATATATATATATATTGCTGTGAAACCTCCTAAATTAACTGGTTCGTTGACTTTCTTCTGTTAATCGCCTCGGCTGCTCCCCTAGATAACTTTCATCCTCAATCATAAAAAAAAAAAACACATTCCTAACACAAACATCAACGTTAACTCTATTTACATCAATATTCAGAATACATTAAATTTTCAAATTAAATTTCAGCATAAAATTCAGTTTTAAAAAGAATTTCAAGATTAATTTTATTATCACTTTAACGTGCATCCAGAATTAAAGTCCTTGTTGGATGCCTACTAATTAATATAACAATATAAGCAGACCGGAGTCTGAGTATAAAGGGAGCATCTACCACGCCTTTACGTTAATTAACCAGGTTCGTCTAATTGAGCTCAAAGACATACCCAAAGTTTCATCATAATTCAGAACATCAATACTAAATACCCCTTTCTACTTAAACAAGCAAATTTCATCTTAAAATTAAAATTTTATGGTTAGTACAATTTCACTAATGTCCATTTAAAGTAAATCAATTATAAAGTTATTCAACACACACAAAAATGTCAAACAAAATAGTATAATTTACCTGAAGGTTACTGTCCTCGTAGCTTCAATGTACATCGTCCCTTTAGTTAATCACACCATTCCAACAGGTTTATATTTACGGCTTCTAATTCTCAACGCTTTTAAAATTTTCTCCATCACCATTTATTTAAAGTTGTTTCTGGGCTTTTCCGGAACTCATCTGTGTATATCTGACCCTGGTTTTGTGGATCCAGACACGTATTTGAACCATTTAATTATTAACACCCCCGAAAAATAGCAGAGAAATTCATGCGTCTTTCACCAATATACGCCAAAACTGCCTACTTTTGTGTATACATTTGTCGTTGTAAATTTTGCTAATTGGTACAGTGATACTAAATTTTATTACCTTGTATCTAAGTGCACTGAAGTACATTCATGTTAGCACGTAAATAACAAACTATTTTGAATCACTAATATATACGAGCAAAATTTTAAATTATTTTATCAAACTAAAATGCACTGTTTAACATCTTGAATCAAGTCGCGGATGTAAGAGCTTTTAACGCATCGAATAGTCAAAAGTCTAAGAGGCCGAAATTCATATTACCACCGGTATATATAGCAAAAAGCCTGTCTGTCGGTCTGTTCCCCAAAACGGGTAATTCTAAAGAATTTCTCATGCCATGTTCCCAGTCCGTCGCTCACGCGTCGGTTTTTACGAATTTTTCACTCGCCCCATTTAAAACTCAGAAATTCACACACGGCACGCAAACATGTCCGAGAAAAACTAATTAATTTTGTACAGAAATTGTTGTTTCTACCTCTGATATTTGCATCCTATTTTCAACCAATTGTGACCCTCGT
This sequence comes from Platerodrilus igneus, assembly GCA_036346225.1. NCBI lineage: Eukaryota > Metazoa > Arthropoda > Insecta > Coleoptera > Lycidae > Platerodrilus > Platerodrilus igneus. The sequence continues at coordinate 5,681,541 of JARFIW010000318.1, read as the reverse complement.
GACGTTGCTTAAATCACGCCTTTTACTATATGTGTCTTTGCTTGACGCATTTTCTCTTTCCTTTTCTAACCTGTTCGTATTGGTGCAAATTGATATTCTTTATTATCGATTATATTTTAGTCCATGTGGACTATCTGGGTTAAATAACCCCGTATCGCACATTCTCGTGAATATTAAGCCCCGGTTTCTCCAAGATTCTTTGAAACCATTTGTTATCTACACAATTTTCGCCGTACGTGATATTTAAACTACGCAGGTGTTCAAAATAATATTAATTCTCAGAGCTTTTTAAATAAATCCTGTTTTGTATTTCGTGCTAAAGCATCTGACCGTTTCCAATATCCTTAGAATCGACATGTTTATCTAAACAAATTAAACTGAAATTGCCTTTTAAAATACGCAGGTGTGTTCAAACATCCTACTTCTAACTAGATATTATCTGTTACTAACGATTTAATTAACTTCAATTAAAATTAACTTCTATCCTTTCATTTTTAGCGAATACAAGTTAAATATTAATTATTATGTGTACACTTTGTTTTACTACCGGTTACTTAAAATAGGGTTAATTAATATAAATTTTGCACGTAATTTCCATTTGTTTCTTTATTAGGAATAAATAAATTACACGCAGAGCTTTTTTTAATACTGTTTCTTTTGATATAAAGCGTCTTGTACATAATTTAAATTTCTTATTTTTACTGAAACGACCGCATTTATTTATGCTTCAAGGTTTTAATAAAGCGTATTATTTAATAAAATTCCTTATACACGGTGATTAAAATTATTTGATGTGATTATTTAATTTTCTACCCTGGTCTAAATATGAGTAATATATATATATATATATATATATATATATATATATATATATTTGTAGGTTTTATCGCAGCATTCTTGACGGCCCAACGCTGGGGCTCGATTCGAAAACCTTAGTTCACGAAAGATTTTGTAGGAATCACAGCAATATATATATATATATATATATATATATATATATATATATATACATATATGATGATGCTGATGATATAGTATTAATGGGTTTAAGGTCAGCTGTAGCAATAATAATATTTACAACAAAATGACAATAATAGAATGAGATCTACACTAAAAAAATATTTTTTTAATTAGAAAGTTTAAACGCTAATTTATAAAATAACGTACCTGTTATGCCACTCGTTTTAGTTTAATAATTTTCCAATAACAATAATAATATTTATAATAAAAGAAGGAGAACTACACTAATGGAATATTTAATTAGTAATTTTAAACGCCGATTTAAAATAAGGTATCTGTTAACTCGATCCTTTAATTTAATAATTTGCTATTAATGGCACTGAACAAAGCAACTTATCACTGTAAAAAGAGGAACTATGCTAAAACCGTATTATAATTAGAATTTTAAATACTGACTTAAAGAATGGAATACCTATAGTATCAATTTTTTTAATTTTGCAAAGAACAATAAATAACATGATACCATATAGATTAGAATAACTTCATGATAGTGAAGACATTCCCAAACAAAACAAATAGGATGACGATTAGGTTATTCTTCGTTCATAAGCAGAGACATACGAAGACTAAATATATTTCAATGATACTGCAGCACCTCCAAGCGCTGTTGGATATGCGCGTAACTTGGTTCTTATAATTCGCTGTATATCGGATGATCTCCTTTATTTGTCTATGATCGTAACTCTGTATATACTGATTGTTTTAAATAACTAACATTAATCGGTGCTTATCCATAACATGAAAATAAGGTTTAGCTATCGTTTTGAATATATTCTTTTATATAAATTATGCAGTTCTGCAATCCATGAACAAGCATTCACCTCCCTGAACCTGAACAATTAAGAATTTTTTTAAATTATCTGCACTTCATTATCGATTTCGCTCTTTACTTTTGCACTAACGAAGCTCACATTTTTTTAAATATACAGGGTTATTCTAAATAATGGACCTATTTTTAAAAAATCGTATTTATTAAAGTACAAATCCAACATGAACAATCGTTATACCAATGAAAAGAGGAAGTTTTAATACATTATAAATGTTCAATGTGTCCACCGTTTGCTGCACGGCAAACATCTAAGGGGTCGTAAACTTATCCCACACACGAGAAAGCGTATCTGCTATTACTGAGTGTACGCAGAAATGGTACAGTTCCGCAGATTGTTCAGAGTTATTGGTAGAGGCGGGAAGTAAACAGCATCCTTAACATAACCCCATAAGAAGTAGTCACATGGGGTGAGATAAAGAGATCTCGGTTGTAACGTGCATTTTTGGTGGCCTAACATTTTTAGTCTACTTAATTCTTAAAATACATCGTTTTTGGATCGCGGTTTGTATAAAGTAAATACTTCCGCCTAGTTTTCAGATTGATATGCAAGTTGACTCGCCGGTATTAATTTTAAAAGATAGTTTAGTTGTAAATTGGAATACTCGTAAAATTACCTTCCACTTGTCATTAATAAATAAACCCGCTGTAATTAATATGTGGATATACAGTCTAGGTAGGCGATCAGAAGTTGTACTAGTAGGATGAGATATAAACAAAAAAGGGTCGTGTTTTGTTCTTGCTGGCGAGATGTCAAAAATTAAGTGTAAGATACGGTTTTTCTGGTTGAACTAAGAGTGGTAGAGTTGGTGAAACTCGAGGCACGTGTGTTCGTAGAATTTTCGACGTACGGCTTTAGTGCTTACGCGTGTCTACTAAACGTTTTTAGTCGTCTTTCTTATGGAAAAAAAAGCCGTAGAACTAACTGTCGCGGAGTCGTAGTTGGTCTTTGGGTTCCGGTATAGGAATTACGTTAAAGATCCTGTTTCGTTCTGCTTTTAACTCGATGCACGCGGGTTTTAAGGACATGGTTACGGACTCCCTTTAGTGATACATGTGCTTTACTTATTATGGCTTTTGTTGCTTGCTTTGTCTGGTGATATTTAAACTGTGACAGACTACCGGTATACAAAAGTAGTGGTTGAAGTTCCTCGCTGCTTTTTGTATGGTTATGCAACTAATATACATAGTTCCTTTGCGTGATAAGGTCCGCTGCTAACCCCAGTGAAATCAGTCAGTGTGATTAGGGTAAGTGGTGATGAGTTCCATCAACACCCTCACAGTCTAGGGTGCAGTGCTTTGTTAGTGCCAAACATCGTGGATCCCACACTGCAATGGCAAGGAAGCGTTCCTGAAGGACTTTGTGTAAGTTGCACTATTTCCTATTTGTTCTTACTGTAAATATCTACCCGTTGTTTTTGCAATATTCCTTGTCGTTCTGATACCTTTTCCATAAACTTGCCCGCTATTTAATAACAAAAAAAAAAGAACAATCAACCCTACTGAATGACTCAGAACAATTGTGCTTATCTACTTATCTATGTCTTTGCTAAAAATTTTACTAAATTACTTAGAGTAATTATGTCTTACCTATTTATATTTTTTTGTTACATTTTACCTGAATTATGTTTAATTGGTGTGTGATGCAACGTTTCTGCTACTCCCCAATATGGCCTCACTTTGTACTCAGAATTTTTCTGTACTGCTATTACTGTTGTTAGATTATAGAGTTTATCTAAACAGTTGCTCTTATTTATTCTATAAAGTACTGAACAATTTATACTTGATCCATAGGCTATGCTTTTTCTCTGTTTCAGGTTTGCAGGACTTGTTTTTCTTTCAGGTTTACTATTCTAATTTCTCTATGGCAGGTACTGGTACTAACTCCTGACAGCCGCGTCCCTTATAGATTGGTCTGCTTTCTACAACCCCCCTACTCTCCGATTGAGCCCGGTCACTGTTTTTTTTTCTTGGATTTTCTTTTGTTACGCACGGCTACGAGCCAGCGTGACATAACTTTGACGCACAACGTGGCGTCCACTAGAAATACGTAACACGGTGACTAGAAGTGTACAGCCAGGTCTTCATTTCTGTGTGGCCTATCCAGCGCTCAGAAAGGGATTAATTCAAAAATCCTCGTACATCGAGGCGCCAATGGGGCGGAGCTCCATCCGGTTGGAAAATAAAGACCTGCGAATTTTCCATAACTTGAGGGAACAGCCATTGTTCCAACATGTCCAGGAGCGTTATTCCAGTTACAGTTCCTTCCACAAAAAAAAAGTTTCATAGACCTTTGTACGGGATAAGGCACAGAACACGTTTATCTTCGGTGTGTCTCTTTCGTGTTGGTACAAAATGTCTGCTGCACTACAATTTCCGACTCACTTTTGCGAACTCAGAACCGCAGAAAATCTCGTGTTCCACAGTGGCCATCTCACTAATAACTGACAGTGAAGTGAAATGACGGCCTATTGCCGCGCGAACTTTACCGTCCGCTTCTGAAACCCTAACCGCTCACCTTCCTCTTTTTATTGGTATGTGGAACCGTATCACCGCTGCCGTGCACTCAGTAACAGCAGATATGCTTTCTCGTGTGTGGGATGACTTTACCTACCGCATAGATGTTTGCCGTGCAGCAAAAGGTGGACACATTCTGGCGCGTGCGTATTTGAAAACACGCGTTGTTGTTTAGGGGTTAAAGTATAGATAATGAAATACCAAGTTGTAGCATGCGTATTTGAAAACAAGCTAGGCTTGGTGTTGGCTTGTGTATGATGATTGAATGAAAGGTTAATAGTCTAAATGACCAGCAAAATAATGGATAATCAGATTGTAATTATAACAGATTGTTTTGTAGAATAAATGATAGGATAACTAACCTTGTTGCATGTGGTGTAGTTTCGACTATATTCTTGTTGTTTGAAGTGGTGAAACGGCTTACATTTGATGATGGATTGTCTGTTGATTCAATGTTCACTTATCACGCACTTCAATGTAACGTTTTAACTGATTATGCTTCTTTAACGCGAGCATATGCACGGCATATCGGAGGACACGTGTTGATTGTGTAACGAATATATATTCTATAGCACCATGTTTGTAAGAATCGCTTCAGCATAGATTTATTCTGTGGTATTTAATTCTCGTATTTGATGCTATAATGTCTAAAAGAAACAATCCTATCTGAAAACGGGAAACCATGTTCGCTTAAATAACTTAAATGCTTTGCATGGAGGTATTTAATAATATTATAATTTTCATATTTATATGGGGTCTAGTAGTTTGTGTTGTCTACCTTACAGGCGAATTCTTCCTCTTCATTCGGTAGAATTAGGATAGCGCGTGCGTGTACTAGTCACGAGGTATTGCGCCACGCAAATAAGGTGTCGTACTAACGAGGACAGCCATTGCTTCTTCTAAATGTAGTCGAGCTGGCAGTGTGTTTTCTTAAGAAGGATGAATCTCCATTCTTTGCAGAAGTGGGGCTTACGAATTGGCGTGGGGTGGATATAATAGGGGGACGAGTTGCCTTGGGACACGGTACGAAGCGCCAGACTTCTGTGACACCGGCAAGGCAATGAAACGCGTCGCCACTTATTATTATTGTGCTAGGATTTGTTAACGGTAAGCTCGCTTTAACTATATAACTTATAAACTATTTTCATCCCTTTAGCGTATGACAGAATGAAGAATTAAAATGATGGACTAGAATGAAGGTATTATAGTTGAATCCAAGGTTGTAAAGCTGTTCATTTATCAGTGCAAGTACAGCCGTGATTTAAAGTTTCGTCACAACAATTTGATGAACACATTTCGAAGCATGTACGTCGACGTTTAATAATTAGATTTGAAAACATCAACACCTACAGGTATCAAATCTTCTTTTTTGCTTTATTTGTGAGAATTCGTGAATGCTTACTTAAATAATTTTCAAGGATCGTTTGGTTAAGTTAAATTTTGTATGTATAGAACAGCGTGTGAGAAAATAGTCACGAATTACTACAGTAATAGTTTTGTAAAATTTGCATAAATTTACTTGCTAACAATATGATATTTCAAAGTCCATTTCTTACTTTTAAAATATTTATTTACTCATATTAAAATTTTAATAAGCCTCTAAAACCAGATATAAATGAAAAGTTGTTTGTCTAAGTTAACTACATGTGATTCGATTTTTTTTAGAAATAATGTTTGAGACACATATGTGAACCAATACTCAGATCTGAATGCTTGGTGCCAAAACTTGTTTTGATATATTATTATTAACTTAAGGTTCTGTTATGTCAAAGACAGATGTATTGAAAACTCGATTTTATTTGTTCATTTTGTAAACATATTTAAAGAAAAAATTCAAGAAAGAGAAACTATATTAAATTTCATTTTTAGACTCAAGTTTTTTTATTTCATGCATAATTAAATTTACTAAATTTTTAAAGTAAATAAGTTTGTTGAACAATGAAATTATACGAGGCTGAAGTAATTTAAAAAGCCCAGATATGCTACAACTGGTTTGTTCTAGGTATTTATTTTTGATTTAAATATCTTTGGTGTGGTAATCTCAATATTATCCACCTGTAATTATTGGCATGTATTTTTATTGGAAAGCACAAACTGTGTCTTTCTAATAGAGAATTTGTTGTGATTTTGTTCCAGGTTCATCGAGATCGGAGAGGTTGTAAGTATGTTCCAGAGGTTTCCAGATACATTAGTTTAGTAAGTTGTAAGTTTTTATTGCATTTATATCCCGTGAGTTTCTGTATCTTCTCATAGGAGTATTGAATCTTTAGTGTAACCGTTCATACAGATACAGTGGCGCCCAACCCATTTTCCTTTTGTAGCTTATTGTAGAGTTTAGACCATCACCACACCCTTTTCTCATTGCTCACCCTTGGGGTAATTCCCAGACTTAGCCGCGAATAATTAAAGCTTCACTTTATCCATCAACAAGGAAGCTCAAAAAAAAAGTTACGCTTTAATTGCTTGAAGGTTGCTCGAACACTCTTCTTTCTTTCCGTTGTGTTTGGTTAGTTTAATTAGGTAGGGATAATGTATAAAAATCGATTAGGTGTGCAGGAGTATTTTATGATATATACAAGGGGAATTGTAAATAATGAACGGTTACGGAACACATTCTTTTCATTGGTATAACGATTGTTTATTTCGAATTTGTACTTTAATAAATATTAAATACGAATTTTTTAAAATGGGTCCATCACTGAGAATAACCCTGTTCATTAAAGATTCAAATTGTAAAACCCTTTTGTGAAATTTTGGAAATTGAATAACCATATTCTGAGTAGGACCTTTATGAATTAGGGAAATAATAAATAAAACATGTAATTTGAATTACTGCATAGTTTTTAATAAGAGCTTAATAAAATATCACAAAATTTAACTTAAGGTAGATCCGGGCAACACACGCCAGCATACCTACAACAGAACATTAAATAGGTGGTAAATTGATTACGTACTCACTCATTCCTCAAAATACAAAAATATTTTTCAAACGCGTCTTTACTTGTAAGTAAAGAAAATATTTGTTTACATTGATGTAACAACACACAACTTCCGGCTTCATCAAAAGGAGTATTCGTACAAGAACCATTGTCATTGATAGTTTCATTCAACCCTAACATGTAGTGACCTGAAATACTTTGTTATTAAACATATGAGCAAGCAAGGGTGGCTAAAACCTCTGTTTAAATTTAATATTCCGTTTTTTAACACATCATTTAACCAAGGAATACTGGATAATATAGTCGCTAGTGAAAATTCAGTTACAGGGGTTGATGAAGTTGTAATCTTAGTCCAATGAGGGGTTGCCTTACCATTTACGGGCTTGTTAGAAATATCGGTACCCTCGTATTTTTGGTGAGGCGCTGCTGGAGGTTTCTGCTCTACTACTCTATTACCGTTTGCAGCTAAACATAAAGTACATCTTTAATTTAGTGAGATAAAGTATAAAAGTTTTACCTATACTATAGTGATGTGCTATCTTAGAACTACGACTTCCAACATCACCTGAAACAGAAAAAATTAATTGGGTTACTTACAACTTAAAAAACATCCATCACTTTAATTTGAATGACTTCTTGTACGTTAGTTCCTTTTTTACATATATCATGTGGTGCATAGAATCATACTTAGAATGGTTCTGTCAACAGAATTAGAGAATGAAGGATTAGTCGATTTTTACGAGTGTTAGTTTAAGATAATGGACAGAGCTCATTGAGTTAGTATAGTAGAGAACCGCTATTACAACGCCTTTTTTAATGAGAAAATGGTAACAAGATATTACATATAGTTTTCGCCTCATAAAATCTAGCTGGTTATCCACCGAAAAACTTTGTGAAGTACTCCTCCATTTGATTTTCCAATGCTCCACTCGAAGGTAATACATTGGCCAGGAAGCGAGTTTTTTACCTGGAAATTTTGACTTTTGCCGAACCCTTGCTGTTGCAAGTAAAGTAGGGATCTTTTACGTGCGTGACAACACTCACACACGGGACCTCCATTTTACCTCTCATCCGAACGAAAGGCGTATTTTTGTGAAAAATGTTCGCCTAACATTTTTCAAGCGGACCGTGTCCGGATTCGAACCCGGGACCTTGGGCGTAGTAGTCACACGCATACCATCTACACCACTGAGCCGCCTTTGAAGTACTCCGCTAAAAATCCTATTTCGGTAAAATACCGAAAACCTCGACTTACTAACAAAAATGGCTACCGACTAACTCAGTGGGACGGGGTGGTGTAAACGTTTAAAGAGGGTTCCGGTATATTATTGTATGTGAAATGTCTTAATACGGAAGTGCCTTGAACGCCACCTGATCTCGAAGTACAAGGGTTTGTAAGGCAAAACCTCAAAACGTATAACAAGGTGATGCCAAAATCTGAAATCAGGAAAGTAAGTCTGGCTTAAAATTCATATCCTTAAAATATTAAAAATCAAATATATCAAAATTTACTTAATCTAATCGCACAGACTTACTGTAGGTACGTTTGATCAGTTCATGCAATGCATTCAAAATGTTCATTTATTTACAAATTTTGTATGGTATAATTTCATGAGTAATTGTTGCCTGCAGATACCTCTTATCTCCAGGTGATTTCGAAACTAGTTGTTCTCAACCTGCTTATTTATTAACATAAAGTTATCGGTTTAAATAATAAGGTGTTCCTAACATTAAAAGCAACCACCACCTTGGTAGGGTATTATCCGAACAATATTGACTACCTTCAGTCTATTCGATAACTTATTCTTCTAAGCAGCTAACCTACTCAAGCTTACATGTTAATTGTTTGTATGGTAAATACGCAATGTTCTTTAAAAATGGATCTTTCCTCTATACAATAATTCAAGACATATTAATTAAGACTGCAAATTGAAAATACCTTGTGTCGCTTTTTTCTCTATCTAATTATAAAAAAATTAACTTAAGCTAGAGTTTAACTAGACTCAGAAACGAGGACTTTTGTTTATTTGAATAAGCACAAACAATTTGGAAACCCCTTCGGAATATTTTATTTATCTTATATATTATAAAAAATTAACATAAGATAGAAATGACTTACAATTAAATACTATAGAAAGTAATTTGCTGAAAAACACCAAACGTCGAGGGATGTAATGCAACGCCCTATATATTAATACAAAAATTAAAATCACCAATTGTAGTCAGACTTTAAAAACGAGAGCTTCATTAAACCTTCACTAGCGGACCAGAAAACTTTTGAATTGCTTTGGCGCTTTTGAATCATATTTATTATCGATCTACGAGGTGTACGCATTGGGCTTTGGCACTTGGGGTACACCAACATTTACTAAACTTCTCTCTTTAAAACAACCCTTAATCGGAATTAAAACACTCTATTAACAATTCTTCTGCTCTTTTTAAGGGCAATGTCAACCACGACCTTCGCCACCAAAGACACCATGGTGAAAAAGGCTTTTGTCACAGTCATGGACATCAAGACCAACATGAAAATCGAATCCAATTAGCAGCTGTAGACCTAGAAACGACCAATTAAAGGTTTTTGAGAACGAGTGAACAAGTTTAAGACTATGAAGATCACCGCAAGTACACGGACCAACAACAAAACAAAAACACTTACCCATCATGAAGGAGTTACACAAAGCGAAGATAAAAGAAACTTGTAGAACGAATATATTATCGATGACAAAAACTTGAATACATCTACAACACAACAGCACATGCTAAATTGCGCCGCTGCTGCTGTCTCTTATCATAACAAACACTCAAGAAACGCCTACTGCCCTCTCCAACAGCACAAGAATACACCTACATTTCACTTTCCAATGCCCCATCCGAAGGTACTACATTGGTCAGGAAGTGAGTGCGTTTTTTACCTGAAATTTTGAATTTTGCCGAACCCTTGCTATTCCGAGCAAGTCAGAGCTCTTTAACGTGAGTCACAACACTCACATGCGGGGCCTTCATTTTATATCTTATCCAAATGAGCGCGTACTTTTGTGGAAAATGCTCGCCTAACAATTTCCGCGGACCGTGTTGGGAATCGAACCCGGGCCTTTGTACTTAGTAGTCACACGCCAACCAACTAAGCCATGAAGCCGCACGGCAAAGATTTCACTAGATGTGATTTTCCAATGCTCCACCCGAAGGTAATACATTAGACAAGAAACGAGTTTTCTGTTACTTGGAAATTTTGAATTCTACCGAACCCTTGATATTCCAAACGACATGGGACCTACATTTTATCTCTAATTCGAACGATGACGTATTTTTGAGTAAAATGCTCGCCTAACAGTTTTAAAACGGTCCGTGTAGGGAATCGAACCCGGGATCTTGGGCTTGGTAGTTACACGCAAACCAACTAAGCCACGGAGCCGCCTTCGACGAAGACTATACTACATTTGATTTTCCAATTATTCAGACGAAGGTACTACATTGGCCAGAAAACGAGTTTTGTTGTACCTGAATAATTTTGAATTTTGCATAACCCTTCCACGCGAGGTAGTGATCTTTAACGTGCGTGGCAACACTCACACACGCCACTGTTACCCTATATCATAGTACACGTGCTGAACACAGAACAAACGCATGGGAAACCAAACTCTCCTACACATTTTTTGTGCTACCCTAAAACTAACAAGCCCATTGATCAACAGCACGTGTACATCTTTTACACACAAAAACTAAACCCCACAATACTATTAGATGCCCACCCCATTAACATTTTTTCAACATACCCTGCATAGGGGAAGAAAGCATATAAATACAATTGTAAATTCAACAAACCACATTCAGCTTAAGAAATTCTCTAGCAGTGCTCACCATAGTCTGTTAACACTTCCGCAAGCAGTGCTTTCCATAACCTGCTTATTCTTTACCAGTAACGCTGCCCGGCGCCGTACCTAGGACACGCCGCCATAATTCGTTGCATTAATCATTAGTAAATCACGTATGTGCAGGAAGCTCCATTCCACCCACCAGGCCAACAGGAAGCAACGCAGAACGCTCTCCGACGGGCCTTTCGAGCACCCGAAGCTTTTGTCACCTCTGCCGCCGTTATCAGACCATCTTCGGCGTCTACAAGAGCTACGGCGATCATTTATTCCAGCCACCCTTACGACGACAACGTCACGAGAGGTCGTTGTGGTGACGTCGAGTGTGTCTGCAAGCTCTACTCCCGGGATAGCACCCCCGTAAAGTTCAGCGGCGTCGCACCTGACGAGGTCTAGAGTATCACTACCACGAAACCTTACGAAGAGTTCCGAAGACCGCCCAAGACTTCTGAACCTCTTAACACTGCATGTATGTTCAATTTATGGTACATATGTCCATACCATAATTCTTTACATTCTTACTTTGTCCCACAAGTAAATCATGAAGCCGTCCGAAGAGTTTCGAAGACCGCCGAGGACGTCTGGACCTCTTAAAACCGTATATATTTTCCATCCATCGTTATTCAAGTTCTTACTTGGCCTCATTAGTAAATCACGAAGCTTTCCGAAGAGTTCTGAAGACTACCGAACACTTTTCTAAACCTCTTAACACGGTATATATGTTCCATTTATAGTTCTTATGTTCATATCATAATTCTTTACATTCTTACTTTGTCTCACAAGTAAATCACGAAACCTTCCGAACAGCTCCGAAGACGGCCGAAGTCTTCTGAACTTCTTCAAAACTGTATATACGTTCAATCTAGAGTTCTTTAAGTTCTTACTAGGCTACACAAGTAAATCACGAAGCCCTCCGAAGACTACTAAAGACTTCTGGACCGCTTTAAACTATATATATATATATATATATATATATATATATATATATATATATATACTCATTTAATTAGTATTTAAGTCCTTACTTTGTTCCACGAGCAACCACAAAGCCTTCTGAAGAGTTCCGAAGATTACCGAAGACCTGAACTGCTTCAACTGTATAAATTGTTCATTTTTAACTATGTAACGTTCATATCTATATATCTATGGATTTTTAAATTGTTTTTGCTTGTATATATTAAACATAATATAGCCAGGCCTACATACATTGTCTAAGAATCGAGGCACCCGTTCCAAACTCACCCGTTGGGCACTGCTGCTACAAGAATTCTCCTTCAACATCCAACATTGCTCGGAACCCAGAATGAGCTTCCGGACTATCTCACGCCACCTCGTCAACAATGACATTCCCGAAGAGGTTACGAGCGAAAACCGCCTGTTACCACCAAACACATCACAGGCAAACTGCATCACCCTAGTGGAGCTGCCTGAACGGGTACAAACCGCACAACGGATGACCTGAGAATGGAACCTCGTACAGCAAAGAGGAGAAAATCCTACAATACTTTGTAGTCTAAGACGGTTACCTTTGGCGTTACAACCCTCCCAGAACTGACTCGTTGTGCCCCCCCCCCCTGCACATATCGATGTGTTTGAAGGTCATATCCGTCGACACCATGAGACCGTACATCACTTCATGTCGAAACAATGGGTTCATACTGGTCGGGACCGACTTGTTCAGTAGATGGGTCGAGACCTTTCCCAAGCCTGTCATTAACCTCCTCAAAAACGACACCATATTCCGGTATGGGTACAACAGAACGATCCTCACCGGGTCCCAATACGTATCTCGATGATGGGACCAGACGCTGGATCAATGGAGTTGTGACCATTGGACCACGCCAATCTTTTGTCCACAAGCAAACCCAGTCAAACGCCGGAACCAGGAAATCAAAAACCCTTACGGGTCGTCGCAAACCAATACGACGCACTATCCTGGGAGCTGAAACTACCCGAGATAATGTATTTCCTCCGCATCAGGAAGAACGCCGCTACAGGAACTACACCTAGTTACGTCCTACTAAAATATGAACCACCTTGTTCATAAAGACCTCCATATGTCAGTGAGTAATCACGGAGAAGCCTGGCGTGGTCGCATCCAACAAGTTCAGGATTGCAAGCGCCGCTTCAGAGTCAAATATGGCCAAGACGAAGATCCCACCCTGTTTTCAACAAGGGACATGGTCATGATTAGAAACCACCCCTCTACCAAAAATCGGTTCAAAACGAAATGGACCGGATCCCACCCAATAAAAAGGCGAGACAGATCCAACATCTACTGGGTTCAACTGGAACGGGGAGATGTGAAGATACACTCCAAAAACTTACGACCATCACATACTCGACCACCGCCACCCCGCATCAACTCTCTTCACCCTGTGTCAACTGTATACATTGTTTATCTTTAACTATTTAATGTTCATATCTATGTGTCTATGAACTTTTTAATTGTTTTTGCTTGAAAATATTAAACATAATCGGGCCAAGTCTACATACATTGTCTAAGAAGCCACCCGAACGGCAACAGGACCTACATTTTATTTCTCATCCGAAAGAGGGCGTAATTTTGTGAACAATGCTAGCCTCACATTTTTCAAGCGGTCCGTGTGAGGAATCCAACCCGGAATCTTGGGCTTAGTAGTCACACGAATCAGGTGTAGAGATTTCTCAATACTTAGCGTGCCAATGTCATAGACATTCCAGCCTTTGCAGCGGCTTAGAACCAAAGCGCATGAAATGCAGTAATCAGCATATCACAGCCTAATGCACAAAAAAGCCAGACGATGCTTCAACCTGCGCCAGTATACCTGCGTAATATACCAAGATCTTCTTCACCGGAAACAGGGTACCCAGAAACCTAGATCGACAACAACGCCACTATTACAGACGAACGAATCCGACGAAGATAGAGTTTCGCCAAATTTTTCTACGGACGCAAGATCCCAATCAAACAACAAACATTTGACGGTACAATAAACAAACCGATATTTTCAACAATTGCCGTACACGCCGATATTCATAGAGCAATAGACAAACGGTTTTCTTCAGACGAAGCACCAACATCAACAACTCCACGTTGAAAGCATAGATAACAAAAAGCCTAAGCCACCGACAGCACACCGAAACTAACATTGACAGCACCGTCTTCTACCCCTGGACAATCTGCTGCACCGCAACCGCGGAGCCTACATAAACTACAAGAATGCTCCACAACACACAACGCAGACAATCACACCATCATGAAAGTATCCAAGTTACTACGTAAGGTACTAGAATGGCTACAGAAGATATTCACAACATTCGTGTCAGGCAGCCCAATACAGCCCTTGGAGACCCGCTCCTTTTCCTATTGTAACAAAATTTTTGTTACATTTCATATCTCTGAAGGAAAAACAGTTCTAACTGTTATTATTTTGCGAATCTGTCATTTAGCGTGTAATCGTTAATTAATTTGATGTACTAAAGAAGAACAACTCTTTCCGTTTATATTATTTTTACCTATAAGGAGTATTTAACAGGGACTCCTATACTTTCGATATCGTGGATACCTTGAACGTAACTTGAGTTACATAAACTACAGGCGTTTTGACGTCCGCTAGAGCAATTGTTAAACATAACGCCTGCGCGAAAATGACGCGAGAGCTAAGAGCGTTGGCAAGTAAGGAACACGGCCATCTTGCAAGCAACCACGGGTACGTAGACTTCACTTTTGAAGATGGTGAACTCCGCTTGTAAGTGGGAGCTAAGGATAGCTCTAAGAGAGTGGTAGGGCTTCTTGGTTGTCGCGCGGAGGCTTCACGAAGAGCTCTCGTGTAAGCCGCCCAGTCAACTTAAGGCAACAGCTACAACACGTGGTGAGGAAATCCATTAGTGGTAAGCACCGTGTAATTAATCAGCCGTGTTTAAAACTAATACTTGGTTCAATCTCTTTAGCAGGTTTGAGGAACACGCTAAACAATGGAATTAGATTTTGGTCGAGTATTGTGAAATTAGTTGTTTTAAAGCTGTCCGAGGAATTATGGTTAATGCAGGCATGTTTTGTATCTTTCGGAATATCAAGCAGATGGAATGCTATGCGTCTTAGTTCATCTATTACGTTCGTCAACATCGCCGTTGTAGAATTAAAACATAATCTATCAGGTACTTATAAACTTTTACTGAAAATCAATTTCGTGTGCTAATTAAGGTTAAAGCTTTAATTTACTCTCTACTAAATCATGGGAAACTTTCGTTAAATAACGTAAATTTCAAGTTTGTTTGCAAAATGTGTTTATGCTCATATATCACGTAAAATTTAGTTTGAAAGTATAACCTAAAAATTTAATAAGTCAAATATTTTCATTCGGAACTAGATTGTTTTATAAGAGAAATTTTTGAACCTTTAGATGATTTAAAAGTTGTTATTCAAAGAGCATTTATGATGCACATGTTAAGTGATAAAAATATGTATAAAGTCCACCTTTGGATGAAAGATGTTTTCTAGCAATTTGTTGTGATTAGTAGAATACCTAAGCTGCTTTTAACATATGTTGAACTGACTTTTATTAATTTCATGCTTAGACCATATGAACTGTTTATGTAACAAGTTCTTTAGATAAAAATCTTGTAAGCCAGAACAGATCTGTTTTATGGATGTTTAAGAACCTAAACTGTATTAAATAACTTATAAATGCTAATACCTCTCCATGTAGAGAAGCATATTCAGAAACTTCTGTAACTTACTTAATGTTGATAATTTTGATTATAGAGGAACACTCTAAGAAAGTTTTAAAGCTTATTATATATTGATTAATAAATATTATTTACAAGTAATTTTTGCAACAAAAGAGAATCATATTTCAATTAAACTTTGAATTGATACCTTTGTCTTTTTATTTCACTTATTGAACTTAACATTGCTCAAATTAGATCAACAAAATTTTGAATGTGGAAAAAGTTGATACAGTACCAGGTAACAGAAACGGAATAAGTAATTTCCAGTAGAGTATTTTCTCATAGGTAAGGTGTTATTAAGGTTTTGAATTCAGGCCAATCGATCTATAAAGATCGAAATATTTTGTTGTTGTAAGGCACAAACGGTGTCTTATATCTTATTTTCTGTGTGACATCTTCTTGCAGGTCCGACATCGCGGAAGCTGGAGCAGAGGTCCAAGAGGTTTCCAGAGGTATTGTTTATTGTGGTTTGTAAGTTTTTTTTGATAATCATTATATCCTATAGGTTTCTGCGTCTTCCTGTAGGATACTTTAGTTTTGCTTGTTGTCTATATAGATGCAGTGGCGTCCATTTACCTTTTTGTTCCCGTTTGTAGTCGAGCCCACCATATACCCACGCCCAAACTCATTGCTCACCCATGGGGTAATTCCCAGACTAGACCGCGAATATAGTAAAGAAGGGCTTTACACCTTATGACTAACCAATTAGAAGAAAAAAAAAACTATTAACATTTCACTATAACCGTGAATAAGCCAATTACCAATTACGAATATTGAGAAACAATCAGGTTGGATATTGTATTCTTGTATTATAATTATAAACCTAGGAATTTTATTTTGAAATGTAAAGGTGCAGATATAATTATTATCAAATTCTCCAAAACAGTCAATCAGATAAGAGTTGAAGTAAAATGTCAGTAAAATTGGATAACAACATCTTTAAAACGCACGTGTTGTAAAATCGTAGAAAAAAATCTCTTAATTGTATGAATTTGTTAGTTACTTTTAACATTTATCAAAGATAACGATACTATATGTCAATTTAATTGGTTTTTGGTGTTTTTAAGAGATACAGAAGGTTTGAAATCGTAAACAACTTGTATATTGTAAACGGATCCTTATTTAATTGGATCAAATGCCTGAAAAGTATGGAAATACGACTTGACAACGTGATGTGAAGCAATTTGAAGCGTGTTTATTTGGTTATGAGAATAAACTATACTAATTGGATGTGGTGGTAGTTTGTTGGCGTGGTGGTAGTTGATGGTTTTCAATGGAATAGAAGGTGTTTATTTCTTAACGTAACATTGATGCGTTTTAAAAATATAAAAACTCGAATTATCGAGAAACGATCTCTTTACTTTTTCGGTAATTTCCTAACAAAGTATACTTTTAAAGGCTGATACCAAATGCAAATCAGTTAAACGTATTATGTTATAATGTTGCATTACATGTGGCAACACAGATGAGAAAAATATTGAAACTAAACAACGGCCTGAAAAGAATAAAGAGAACTAGAAATGAATGTTAATATAGAAATTTTCTGATATAACAGACTGATATATTATTATAGTCCCACCGACGCGGCACATGCGACACAAAAGACAGTTGGTAACGATATTACATAATGTGGAGAATAACGCTCCAATTGTCAATGACGTCACACACTATGCAAATTATTGCAACACATTTACAAATTTCTAAATTATATTATAAAAACCCCCACGGGGTACTTACGTAAACATGTAAAGCTTCCTACAGAATTACTTCCTGATGGCGGCTCGTGGCTTCCTTCAGGATTATTTCATAATGGCGGCGGCGGGGCCCCGTGGACTCGTTATTTCTCGGGTCGTGGATCTTGAGCCAGTTTGTATCCAAATTAATATTTTCTTCCTATGTAGAGGTAACGATAGGAACGGGTTTATAAGGAACGATAATCAAAGATAAGAGAAAAAAAGGGATCTACATAACAAAAAGATACGATAAGATACCAGACCAACTATTCTTATTCATGTTTCAAAGGCAAGTCCCTCAGCGTCTTTCGTAGATTCCCCACTTTTCTTGCCGCCACACGCGTCGGCGCGAAATCTCGCGCAACGCCCTTCTAAAGTGACGGAAATACGCGCAACAAGTCTTTTAAATTTATGGCGCGAAATTCCCGCATATTAAAACTATATGAATGTTTAGTGGCAAAATTTTTGGCACGTAACAATCGCGACAAAGCCATAAAAGAAAAAACTTAAAAAAAGAAAAAGACTGTTAGCACAGTAACATCTTAAAATCTAAATCCTAACCACCCTACAAAATCCTCACTTAAATCCTACAAAATGTTTATTTGAGGCGCCACCTGGTTTTTCGACCGATAACACGTCTTCGGAATTACCAGGAAACGGAAAATGTAGCCCCATTGTCTTTGACTACATTTATAAGTGCACACACGAGTCTTTAATGTGGCGCAGTTATTATCGACAGCACAATTGTCGGGGAGCATGAAACACTACTTAAACTAAAACAAATGCGACAAGTCGCCTAACCTATATACTAAACTGAAGCTAACATTAGAGTTTCTTACGTGCAGACGCACATGAGCGTTGCATCTAAACTGTTCTTTGTTGGCAAAAAAAAGTGCCCAAATTTAAAAAAAAAAAAAAATGTTCAAAAGAGTGAGTTACTCTACACTCTAGCAAATTTTTTTAGTTACTGGTTTAATAAACAATACACATCAAAACTTGTCCATGACATGGTTGTGAATCAACAAATTTACCAAAAGTACCACCTTACTAAATTCTTACATTGCTAACCTAACAAATTACATTTCTACCATCAGGTTAGCTTTTTCACTTAATATTCAAGAAAAATAATTCCCACATCTGGTCATAAATACCAAACGTTAGGAAGATAAAAAAATAAAACAAAAATCTCAGTTATTATCGAAGATAATAAATAAGATAACGATATTGAGCTTAAGCTATTATCAAAGGTAATAGGTAAGATAACGCGACATTAAACTAAAGTTATTATTAACGGTAATCTGTAAGATAACGATATTAAACTAGGGTTATTATCCAAGATAATAAATAAGATAAAGATATTAACCTAAGTTATTATCAAAGATAATAGATAAGATAGCGAGAGAGTGACTCCCTAGAGCCGTTAAATGGGAATTTCTCGTACCCCCTAAAAAGAGCAACCTGTGAAGCAGGTCCGTTTGCAGTAAACGGTACGAGGGACCGGCATTAATTGATATCGGTGATATACTCACCCGATATCCACACGATATATATCTACATACACTCACACATTCACACACTCATACATACATTCACCGTTAGCAACCATGTGCGCTGACATCGGCACCGCATGACCTCACGAAAGATTTCCAGAGACGTGGTCCAGGTGTCTGTGAAAACCAAGGCGGCTCCGTGGCGTAGTGGTATGTGTGTGACTACTACGCCCAAGGTCCCGGGTTCGAATCCCGACACGGTCCGCTTGAAAAATGTTAGGCGAGCATTTTTCGCAAAAATACACCCTCGTTCGGATGAGAGGTAAAATGGAGGTCCCGTGTGTGAGTGTTGTCACGCACGTTAAAGATCCCTACCTTGCTTGGAACAGCAAGGATTCGGCAAAATTCAAAATTTTCCAGGTAAAAAAAACTCGCTTCCTGGCCAATGTAGTACCTTCGGGTGGAGCATTGGAAAATCACATGTAATGTCTGTGAAAACCTTCAGTTTAACCAACAACGATCGCTGCGAATGCGGTGAGGGCGCGGAAAGCGCAGAGCACGTGCTCTTCGACTGCCCGCTTGAGGCGGGAAATCGAGGGTTGGCTGAAAGCAAACTAGCTATCCTAGGCCTGGCATGGCCAAAGAGCCTAGAGGAAGTCGGGGAAGTGGTTAACCAGAAGGCGTTCTGGACAGCCTTAAAAGAATTCACGGGAAGGGTCGCGAGATTAGACAGTGACAACCGCGTGTAAATTCGGTGGGGTTGGTGGGAGGATTGAAAAATTTTAGATTGACTTGGCGTAAGTAAATTTACGAGCAGTGAAATAACTACAACCTGATTTAAAAAAAAATTAAAGAAAAAATAAAAAAAAAAAAAAGAAAAAATTAACATGATAATTATACCCAAATGTGCAATATGCACGAGAAACCCCCACACCACTAATACAGTCACTGTCTAACTTCATAATTATGCGCGGAAAATCGGGAATAAATAATAACAAATAAACAATAACAAATAAATCAGAAACCCTCATTAAATTAAATCAATAAAATAAACAAAGATAATAAAGAAGAGTGAAACCGCGTATTCACCCTCCCCCAGGACTTGAAAGTGAAGTGATAGTAATTGTGATCCCCCCCGAACATTTAGTGCATACCCACCAGGACTTTAACAGTGCATATCCAACTCCCCCATAAGGTAGAAAACTAATAGATATAGCTAGACGACCAGATCTTCGGATACTGGAGAAATTTATATTGAAGGTAAGAATAAAATTGTAGCGGCTGTACTCGCACGAGCATTGATTTGTGATTTTAAACAAATTTTGAAATAATCTAACAAGCGCGTTTTTTGTGTAATGGCGCTAGTCGATATAATGCTCATGCGAGTGCACCTGATAATGTATTTGCTTTTGCTGATTAATGCACTGTTGCATGCTTTTGCTTATTCAGAAATTTATTTATATATTTATTATATGTTTATTTATATATTTATATTATATTTTTATTTATTATTACACTAATATTTTTTTGCCTGCATTGTATTGTTTTGTGGATTGATTCGTTTGACGTTCTGTCGCCAATTTTTGGCCGCAGTATATATAGAAAAGGAGATTGTATATATAATATGTCAGTTAGGGAATGATAGAGAACGTTACGGACAAATTTAGGATAAAATAATTAGATCAGGGAGGACGAATTTGTAAATTTATAGAGCAGGCAAAATAGCTGGATTCACTATTAATACTTTTGGCAATTGCCTTAGAAATTTGAATCCATTTTAAATTAGCTAGCTAGATTTGGATAGTTTTAAGTCGACCCTTCAGGTTGCACTGTTAAGCAGAGCTGGAGACTGCTATCCGGTATTACAGATCCCTCCCCCTCTCATTTTTGCTTGTGTCTTGTTGATCGGGCACACTCCAAAGTCAACGCTAGGGATACCATTATTTAAACCCTATTTTTAGTTTTTGTTTCAGTTTGTTAGATTTTTATTTAGGGTGGATTAATTATGAAGTTAGAATTAATAAAAAGCACGTTTATTTTCGCGTTTAAACCCAATGTAACCTCCGGGTGGAGCATTGGGGACGTGGCCGCAAGTATAGCGGCCCTAATTCAAATTATAATGTCTGTGAAAACCCCCGCGCAGTCACACAGTGACTAACGGAAATGAAAAGGCAGTAGAAATAGGAACGGTAGAAAGAGGGAGGTAGGTATTTGGGATGCATAAGAGGCACTCCCAGGTAGAAAAAAATAGAGGAAGGGCTCGCATTGGGCTAAAGAGACAGAAAAAGGTGGATAGCAAAGCGCTACTCAACCAGCCAATGTAGTCAGTAGCCCGGAGTGAGGGAAAATCACTCTTATGTGGTAGACGGGTGTTCCGGAACGAGAACAGGTCCACCGAAGGAAAGATAAGGCAGAAACGGAGACAGTAGTATACGAAAAAGTAGAGTTTTGGACAAGCGTCCGAGAGAAGGTAGAGGGTTGTCCCTGTTTAAACACAGATCGGTCTGAAGGACCACCTGCGATATTAATCCGACGAGATAAAGTATATCATAAGTTAAAAAATTCACTAGACTTTTAAGAGAACTAGTACAATCATTTTCCTAACGAGTGCATCCATTACGGTAATTTTTTAAAACGGTAACACCCTAAACACACAAAGATGCCTAATTATAAGCAGTTAAATACAGACACACTGTCCCAATATGCTAAAACAACCGAAAAATTGATAAGATATCAATAAAAAGCGATAGCACCTCACCACGAAGTTCAATAAAAAACAATGAAAAAAAATGTTTATAAGTTATGATGATTTAGTAGGAAAAGCAACAAATAATAATATCGGATAATGTGGGCGACTAATAATTCAGAGGAAAAACACATGGAATAGAAAATCCTAGTTTTTTGCAACTGCGAATATGAACTATTTCTTACAATGGCATATGCCGCGGCTCCTATGTGAGCCCAAAGAAGAAAGCATCCACTCTAACATCAACTCAAATCAATCATAAAAATTCAATGAGTTATTACAACCAAAGTTATGACAATTACCACATAATTAAACGATGTAAGATAAATACTAAAAACCAAAAATATGCTGTAGGAAAATTTCGAGTATTAATTAAATGAAGCGACAGAGATATACTGGGGAATCTAGAGAATAAAGCGATATATAACTAACGGTAAGTTTAAAGAAAGTCAACCAAAAGCATAAAGTTTTAAGGTAAGTAAGTTAAACGTATAACAGGTAGATGTATAAGAGAAGGAATAAGTAATTAAAGATACTAATTGATGGTGAGAACAAAAAATATTAGGTAAATCGTGAGGAGAATGGAATGTAAAAACTTAACTAGCATTTGGGTCAGCAGAGAATGGCTTAAGGTCTTTAATATGCCACCTGCCTTGGCGTTTTCCTTCAGCGTCTTGAAGTTGGTAGATAAGAGGACTAACGACACGGGTGACCTTACAAAGAATGAATTTAGAGGCTAATTTTGAAGAAAATTTCTTGGATGCATCCGATAAGACATAATTCTTTTTCCAAACTTGTTCGCCCAAGGCGAAGGACATATTTCGTTTACGTAGATTATAATGGTCCTTACTCTTTTCGTTAGCTTTTAACAAATTTTTTCTAACGTCGTTAAAGATAGAAGGTAATGATTGTTGGTCTTTGTCCCAGCGTACTTTATCGTCAAATTCAATTATGTTAGTATCGTCAGGAACTAAACCATAATAACTCCCATCAATTGCGGTACATCTTCCAAAAACAAGAAATGACGGAGTGAATTGGGTTGCTTCGTGTTTAGATGTACGCAAAGCTTGAGCAATTTTAAAAATATTTTCATCCCATGTAGTGTGGTCTGAATCAATATAGGAAGAGATAGCGGTAATTAAAACTCTATTTACTTTTTCGGTGGGGTTTACTTGAAGATGGTATTTTGAGTTAAACCAAATTTTTTGTACTTTGTAACTCTTAACAAAATTTTGAAAATTTTTAGAGATAAATTGTGCCCCATTATCACAAAGAATAATCTGAGGAACACCGAAGATACGGAATACGTTTTGCTCTAAAAATTTAATTATAGCAGCAGATGTAGCTTTACGTAAGGGTTGCACCATAACAAATTTAGAAAACCAATCGGTGACAACTAAAAGATATTGGTTACCTTTTTTCGATCGGGGGAGAGGTCCTAATAAGTTGAGCGATTTTAATTGAAAGGGATAAGATAGACGTTTAAAGTTACCCATTAAGCCAGAACGAGCCTGTTGTGAGCTCTTATGAGAACCACAAATTTTACAGTTCCTAATATACCGACAGACAGATTGTTTTAATGTGGGCCAATAATATAATTCAGATATTTTAGCGAGAGTTTTTGTAACACCAAGATGGCCAGCTATGGGATCATCATGACATAATTTAAGGACTTCACTGCGGTTAGCGGTAGGGACGACAAGTTTCCATTCAGGGATGTTAGATATTTTGTTAGGTGAAGAAGATACAAATTTATATAATCTATTGTTGGTTACACGAAAAGTAGGAAATTTATCGGGATTTTCATAAACTTTTTTAATCATATTAAGATACCAAGCATCGGGAATTATATCTGGAAGGTTAAGAGAGACGACATCACGAGATAAAGCATCAGATACAATATTTAATTTGCCAGGCCTATGCCTAACGTCAAAGGTGAATTGAGAGATACGCAAGTTCCATCTTGCCAAACGACCTGCGGGTTGTTTTAAGTTATTTAGCCATGTGAGGACTGCACAATCAGTAATTACGGTAAAATGTGTACCTTCAACATATCCTCTAAATTTTTCGATGCCAAAGATAACGCCCAATAATTCTCGTTCAGTAGCTGAGTATTTTTGTTCGGCAGAAGTTAAGGCGCGACTTGCATAACCGATTGGGTGTTCTAAGCCATTGCTCACCTAGAACAACATTGCACTTAAACCAGTAAGTGAGGCATCGGTTTGTATATAAAATTTTTCATCGAAATTGGGCGAGATTAGGATAGGTGCGGAAGTGATTAACGTTTTAATTTGTTCGAACGCATGTTGAGATTCTAAATTCCACTCAATAGTTTGGGACTTTTTTTTATTTTTAGTTAAAGCGGTAATTGGTGCAGATATAGTTGAAAGATTGGGTAGAGAGATGCGATAATAGCTAATCATTCCAATTAAACGTTTGATTTCGGTAACAGTTTTAGGTGTTTTGAATTTAGTAATAGCGCCGACTTTAGCAGGATCTGCTCGTAAACCAGTTCCATCGATAATAAAACCAAGAAATGTAAGAGACGAACAACAAAATTAACATTTCTCCCAATTTATCTTAACACCTGCTGCATTTAGACGTTCTGCCACTTTATTCAATGTGGCGATATGTTCGTCAAAGGAACTTGAGATAACTAAAATATCATTTAGAAATACAAAGGCACGTTCCTGATGTAAGATAGGACCTAACGTTTGATCCATAGTACGTTGTAAGGTTTTTGGTGCATTACAGAGACCAAATGGCAAAAAATTATATTCGAAAAGACCTCGGCCTGGAACACAAAAAGCAGTTTTAGGACGGGAAGGTAAATCAAGGGGTATCTGATAAAAAGTTTGTCTAAGCTCGAAAGATGAGAAAAATAATACGGGAGACGTCCATGGTGAATTTGAGGGAGAGATAACACCAGATTCTAACATTTTATCTATTTCGGAATGCAAATGCTTTTGTAATGCAGGCGATAACGGATATTGACGTTGCTTAAAAGGGAGGGCATCACCTGTAGAGATAACATGTGTCGCCGTAATAAGGCAACCAAGTTCAGAGGTATTAAGTTTACGAAATTTGTCAATTGTAGAGTTAAGAATTACATTTTGGGAATCGATAAGAGAAATTTTATTAGATATTCCTGCAGATGTACAGGAATTTGTTTTAAGAGAAGTTTGCCAAGAAAAATGTTGGAAATAAAGCGACAAATTAAAAAGTTTACAAAAATCTACACCTAGTAGGAATGGATAAGCCAATGTAGGTACAATGAAAAATGGAACTCCACGTTCAAGTGATTCTACCCGAATTTTTAATTTAAGGGAACCCGTTACATATATTTGATTATCGTCAGCTAAATTTATAGAAGTTTTTTCGGGAGCAATTTGAATTTTAATATTTTGTTTAGATAATTGTTGTAGATTTTCGTTGTTTATAAGGGAGCATGAGGAACCTGTGTCCAGTAAAGCTATTACATTTAAGGAACCAATCGAGATGGGTAAATGTGGGCGGTTATCCAAGGGTTTTTTAACAAGTTGTAAGGCAGCAGACTTTTTATGGTAAAAGGAATTAACGGTTTGTAGCCAATTAGACCATTCAGACGGGGTGGTATAACATAATTCTTTTAATGAAGGCAAGGCATTTTGTAAATTCAAAGTAGCGATATTATTGTTAGATATATTTAATAAAGGTACAGCGTTAAAGGTAGTTTTATGCTTTAAATTTATTGACGTCTGGGTCCGTTGAATGATTGGTGTTGAGGACGATTTTGATTCCTTGAGATATTCACGCCCTGGGTAGGAATATCTCGACGAGAGTTTTCCGATACGTTAGAATTACAATTCGTACAGTTAGATTGATAGATATTAGCGCGACCACAGCCATAGCAAAAAATATTTTTGGGGTATGTGCAAACGTTGTAATTATGTCCACTTTTCTTACAATTCCAACAAGTAAGTAAGTTATTTGTTGAGGTAGAAGGAATATTAAGGGTAGATACTTTACGAGAAGATTGAACTTGACACGCTAAATCAGGTTCTAAAAGGCCAGATTGTTTTTCTGGAGGAGGACGGTATTTATCTACCTGCAACTTTACTTCTTGGAGTGAACGACATAAATCTTTGAATTGAGCTAAGGAAGAAATGTGTTGTAACGCTAGACGTTCAGAAAAATAAGGATTTAAATTTTTACATTCGATTTCGTAAATCAGTTCGGAGGACTTGAGGTGAATAATATTCATTTTGAGATAATATTTGAGACAACAAAAGATACGAAATTTAAGATACTAAAATATTTCACTAGATAAAAGGGTATACCAAACTTCATTTATTTGAAAGCAAAATCTTCTTTAAAAAGGCATTTATAGGTTACAAGTATTTAAATTACTAAGGGAACACTTTTAAACTGGTAAGAGGGCAAGATAATGTTTAATGAAAGAAATACATCAAGGAGAGAGAACTGATGGAGTTAGGGGACAGAGGCAAGGATATGAGTGCAACAGGGTATGTGTTGATGGATCGCTGTAAAAAGATAAGAGAGCGGGACATGAAATGGTGTAGAAGGAGGAGGATGACTAGCGGAAGATGAGGTGGGGATGGATGTTGGACAGGTAGAGAGCAAAGGCAATCCTGGAGGCCATCAAGAGAATAGATAAGGGGAGGGTGGAAAATTCGAAATTGTGACGGATTCACGAGAGAGTCTTTTAGAAGTTAGCAATTGGAAAAGTGAAAAACTATGGAGGATACATTTTCTGAAGGAGATGGAAAGAGCGCTGGAACAAGGTTGGATGATTAAATTAAGGTGAAGGAGGCTAAAAGAGAAAGGGGGGTGAGAAGGGCAAATCAGGTTGCAAAGGCATGTCGGGTAAGGGAAGGCGGAGAAGAAGTGGGGTGTAGCTCCAGGGCAAAATAAAAAGGTGTACGCGGGAGAGTGAGGTAATGGACAGAGATTATGGGAGAGGAAGAGGGTGAAAAAATTAACTAAGGAACTAATGTCGAGGGTTGTGAGGGGAGGATTACCGTATTTTTACCAGACGACATGACTACTTACAAGACATAGTGACATTTAGGAGTATATTACTAGGTTTAGGATGCAGGAAGTGGAGGAAGATTTGCAAATGTGGTGGAAGGAAAGAAGATATGCGGGTTATACTGTATGGGGGTGAGGAGGACGTAGAGCTGTTGCAAGCACAAAATTGTAGAATATACACTTCCCAATGGTATTGGTAAACATGAAAAATAAAGAATGGGATTTAGTTAAGGAACTAGCAAAACAGCTCATAACAGAGAATGCTATAAAGTATGGGAAAGAGGTGGTGGAAAAAGGGGTACCAAAGAAAGGCCGGATGTTGGAAGTGCAAGAGCTAAAGCATACACTACCATTTGTTTGCCAACTTCTTAAAACGGATTATTCACCAGCACAACAATGCGGGCTCTAACAAATAGCACTTACAGCTTTGCTTTGGTACTTTATGACTTCTTTTTATTCCCGCATATCAAGAATAAATTGCGAGGACACCTAAAGACACCTAAAGAATCAGTTAATGAATTCAAAATGCATGTTTTAGAGGTGCCTCGATCGAAGTGGAAAAATTGCTTTACAAACTAATTCAAACGTATGCAAAGGTGTATTGATCTTCATGGTGAATATATTGAAAAACGATAAGGCCACTTCGTTGAAAAATAATTGTTTTTAATCTTAAGTCCCGAAATATATAAGCAGCCCTTGTAATTGTAAAAATTGTTTTGTACCACTGTACTCACTCGCAAACTCATTACCAAAAATGTTGCGAACGTGATCCAAAAAATAAACAACTTACCATCATAAGTCGATTCAAGTTGAAGATTATTCGTTGCGTTAGATTTAACAACAACCAATGAGGTAACAGATGTTACAAATTTATATTTTAAGGATAACTTAAGTGCCTTCTTCCTCAGTTCTTCTTGATTTTCATCAGAAACTTCTTTTCGATCCAGCAGCTGCTTCACCGTTAAATAAGCCCATAGTCGTTCTACGCTTGTTATTGAATGAACAACTCTAGGTCTGAAACTAATCCAACCTCGTTGACTCCAACCATTTATTGTTGGTGGAACTAAATCAGGCGTGCCACATAATCCAGCAACAACAATCTCCGATCCTAGAAAATGAATAGGAAAATCTGTTTTAGTTAGGCTTGTGGTAGATGGCTCGTATTTAAATGATACATTAGTTAAAAGTGGTGATGATATTTGAGTGTAAAAGTGTTGCAATTGTAAGGAGGCGTCGGCAGCTTCATAAATATGTCTAGAGAACCCTAAATTGCGAGCAGAAAGTTTCTTCAAAAAGTCTCTGTCAGCAAATTTCCCAAAAGAAAGAGTAAATATTACAGATCTTCGAGGTCCTGAATTATATTCCGTTATCTAGGAGTGTTTAGAATATAGATGTGGGATTAAAAAATGTCAGTCGATACCTTTGTAACGATTTCTTCAGTGGAAGTAATACGGATAGTTGGATCTCCGTCAGTTAAGAAAATGATTATTGGTTGGTGATTGCTTCGTTTACGTTTCCCAAGCTCAACGAGGTATAACCCAACTTTAAGCGCAGTGTAAATGTCAGTAGATGCAGTCGGTATTAATGTTAAAACTGCTTCTCTTGCTTTTGTAATAGTATCGGCGTTTACTTCGTATACTTCCGGAAATATATAATTCTGCAAAAGAAAAGAGATTATGTCGACATGTAATTTTATAGCTCGATTAAAATTCCAAGAAAGATTTCTCAGACAAGAAGCGACACTAGATTCATTCAGATAATTCGAGCAATTGATAAGTATAAACGCGCGTGTTAGAAATTCAAAGCAGGTGTACATGATTCCGAGATTTTAAAAACAAAAATGGATAATTATAATTAAGAACTGGAAGTAAAATTTAAAATACAACAAATGTTTGTTCGTGACGTCATGTCTTTTCAACTGTACATTCCAGTTAGGCTTTGATTTCCGTCTTTTTTAAATTTTCTATTAATTTGTTAGTTTTTGCTATAAGTCTGAAGTGTTGAGTAAGAAGCAACGCTGTTTGCGGAATAAAGGAAATAATAAAATTATGGAATGCTGTTAATTTACGTAGCTTATATAGAACGGTATTCATATTTAAAACATTGTTCGTATTAAAGCACAAAATTTCGATCTAGGGTTAATAAGTTTATAATATAAAATTAAATTGGAAACGACCTAAGTCTATGTCACTGGCCACAGTTCCAGATCAAAACAAAGTTCTGTGCTTTTAATCTAATACACTTTATCAATAAGAGAATGAGAGGAAAACTAGACAAAAAAAGACGCATAGATTCAAACCTTGTCGATGGCATATACGATTATTAATGTAGCCAACAAAATGAATTGCAAATGAAGAAAAGATGTGAAACTACCGATCGGCAATTGAGTTTGTACGCAACGATATAAACAAAGAAAGGACGTTAACACTCTAAAATATTCAGGTATAAATACATATTTTAAGGTGAAGCCGAGATTTTACTTGAGAATTAGCATGATTTTGATATAGACTTCACCAGGTGTCTTTAGGTGCGCGGTTTTAAAACGCATTTTTTATATCTTCTGGGTTCGCTATTTTTAAACTTGAACAACTACAACATTTAACCTGAACAAACCAAAAAGAATGCGAAATACGTAAAAGTTAATTTTTCCAACATTACCTCGTGATAATTTTTGAAAAACAAATTGTTAACAGCATTAGGAAGTCATGAAATAGAACTAGATGTAATTTTGAATTTTCCATAAGTACCTCATAAACACTACTGCATTTTTTTAAATACAACTACTATACAGGTTTTAATGTGTCACACACGTGTGCGTGCGCAAGCACATGCAATGTAGTGTTTTTGTTAGTTTTTGGAGTTAACCATCTATTTATGTAGCATATTTGACACCAGATTACGGACCCCGGAACTTCAGGTCTAAATGGGGCCGGTATTACTTCGGGTTGCGTCTGTTGGATCAGGAAAACTGAATACACGAAAACTCAACTAAACCTGGAGTTCAAGTAAAAGTGGATACCTGAAAACCAATTTAGATCTTGAAAATGATCTTAATTTTAAATTTTATTTGGATGTATGCATGCATGTATGTATGTTTGACATTATTATCAAAAAACTTACGAAGGAGAAGAAAAAACTATAAACTAAATTAAGTTATTGTAGCGTTTATTGGTCTGCTGCCGATCACAGTAATTACAACGGAACTCAAACAAAGAGTTTGAACACACAAGAGATGATTGATGGTTCCTCGTGGTGTTACACCTTTCGAATAAATTTTGAGTGACGTCTGCAAGGCTTTTAGATTTAAATGTTAGTTAAAGATTATAATAAAAAATCTAAAGAACTTTGTAACGGGCATTTTTATTAAGTTTAACATTTTACGCTTTTTCTCAACTAGTAAATACCTTTCTGCAATTACTATTTCTATATTTTATATTTATTAAACTCCTTAGGCGAATGCGTCGTATTAGAATTATAGATTGCATCGTTCTTGCCTGGGCGTCGTATAAATTTAGTTCCTGATGTGGATATGCGAGTCGAGATAAGAGTCGATAAGCGGTGGTAGTAACCACGATGGTATTATTAACAGAGGAGTTTTTGAGTTTGCTCTTCGTTCCTACAGATTAATTACGTTAAAAATAGTGTGTGCTGTTTGCTTTGAAAAGAGTGGGATTGTTTTAGTGATACGCGTAGCTTTACTAATTGTTCTTTTTGTTGCTTTTCTGTTGGAAAAAAAAAGTGATAGAACTTGTTGACTCGAGCGCACGTGCTTGTTTTACGGAACATTATTTTAGTGATACGCGTTGCCTTACTCATTGTTTTTAATTATTTTTCTTGTGAGATAAATGTTTTAAGGAACATTTGACGGACTTGCTTTAGTGATACACGTGCTTTACCCGTTATGGTTCTTTTTAGTTGTTTTGTCTTTTGATATTTAAACTGTGTGTGCGATCTAGTTTCGCGGTCCTGTTCTTCTCAGAGTAGCGCATACTTTGGATTATTTAAATACAGTGATACTGTAGTTTCTGAATTTTCTAACAACCAAGAATCTAAAATAGACCAGTGCTTGCGCAAATTACCGGCTTACAAAGGTATTGTTTGAATTTTCTCACTGCTTATTGGGATGTTTATGAAAATAATATACATCTGGTCCCAGTTGAAATTAAACTAGTGCTGCGGAATATTTAGAAATTATTGTCTTAGGAAATAGAATTTATCAAGGCTACATAGTTCCGACGCGTGATATTGTCTGCTGCTAACCCCAGTGACATACGTAGGTGTGATTAGTGTAACGTGTGAGAAGTTCCATCAACACCCTCACAGTCAAGGGTGAAGTGCTTCGTTAGTGCAGGACATCGTTGAATCCCACACGTCAGTTGCAAGGAAGCGTTGCTGAAAGACTTTTGTAAGTTGAACTATTTCCTACTGGTTATTACTTTAAATATCTATTCGTTGCTTTACCATATCTTTGTCGTTCTGATACCTTTTACAATAGACTTGCATGCTATTTTAAAACATAGAAAAAAAAAGAAAGAAAGAAAAATCAATACTACTGAATTACTCATACCAATTGTGTCTTATCTATTTATCTTTTGTCAACATTTTATCTGATTTATGTTTAATTGGTGTGTGAGGAAACGTTTCTGCTACTCCCCAATATTACCTCACTTTGTACTAAAAATTTTTGTACTGCTTTTACCGTTGTTATATTATATAGATTATCTAAACAGTTTTTTTTACATTCTACCAAGTACTGAATAACTTAGACTATGCATTGCTGCTATGCTTTTTCTTTATTTCAGGTTTGCAGGACTAATTATTTTTAAATTGCAGGTTTGCTATTCTAATTTCTTTTATTGCAGGTACTGCTACTAACTCCTTACCGCCGCATACATCATAGGTCAGTCTGCTTTCTACAACCCCCCCTACTCTCCGATTAAACCCGGTCATTTCTTTGACTTTCTTTGTGTTACGTAGCATAAATTTGGCGCCCAACGTGGCTGCCACGAAAAAAAAACGTAAAACAAATTTGGCGCCCAACGTGGGGCCACGAAATAACGTAACAACTTCCTTTGCACATTCTGGGTTGTTGTTGGTTAATCTGGAACGATTGAAATGTGTACAAATTTGCGGTAATAGATGTTGCAGAAGTTCTAATTGCAGCTTTGATTGTAGTACTAGTTCTGCTTTAGCTTTTATTACAATATACTCTACTTTTGCAGCTTTGAAAGATGTTACGCAAATTTCTTTATACTGTCGACATAAATTAGTGCTGATATCAATTATTGTAGTGATCATAAAATTAATATAAATTGATCGTAGTGCATCGATAAAAGTTAATTAAGAAGATTAGTGGTAGGAAGATAACACTTGTATTGTTAAACAACTAGCTAAAAGTGAATTATTAATAGAGCTTTTTGAAATTTTATTGTAGCTACGAGTTGTTGAAGAGACTTGTGTAATCGGTTTGAAAATAGAACACCGTTATGATTAATAAAATTTTCTGTTTACGTTGGTGACAATGGTGGGGTTTTAGTTAAGGAATAACATTTGAACGATATCTATTTGCATGCCAAAAACCTGTAGTCAACAGAAAGTTTATGGCAAAATCCTTTTTTTCTTGTAGGACTTCAAATCAAGCGTTGCAGAGAACTTGGCTGAAAATGCAGAGAAACAAAACCAATACTTTGCAAGCTTGTCTGCAAAATTAGAAAAACAATTACGACCAAATGCTGAGAGACAGGATCGAAACGGTGCACGCCTGGCAGCGAAATTGCTAAGAAAGTAAGAAGAAATTTACAGAAAATTACAGACAAATGTCGTAAGCCTTGCAGCAAAACTGAACGATACTCGTAAATGTACAAGAAAATTACAGCCAATTTACAGAGGAGAGTATACAAGAAGCTAGAAATACCGCAACAGTGGTTGAGCAAATACAAGAAGAGTTTATTAAAAAGAAAATGGTAAATCCACGGATAACTTGAAACAAAACTTTTAAAGAGCCTGCAAATACTGGACGCCAAATTCTCTGACGTTTTACAGACATAGGCTGCAAGGTTCTCTGAAAACTCGCGCAGTGCAAGTATTAGAAACCGCATTGCCAGTGATACAACATCCCGCCCCAGAATCTAGGGATGTCGGGGAATGCGAACTGACGTTAAAGTTCAGAGTAAAACAACTCACATTTCATGGAAGGTCACCTTGGCAGAAAAATTTTGAATAATGCGAGGCTATCGCGAAAGCTAACGGCCGGAACGATGGTAAAAGGACAACCTCATTGATTGTCGCATTACGAGAGGCGAGACCTTGAACATTCCGCAGACCATACCAGACCATAATCATAGAAGCTACAGGGCTTAAACATCAAGGCTGGATATCAGAGGTACGGTGACTATCATCTGCTATTAGTGTACCATGCTCAACTGAAGAAGTATTACCAAAAGGTAAGCGAAAACTTGCAAGAGTTTGTAGCAAAACCTACTTAACAACACCGGGCAGCTTCCTAGAACAGCTAACAGTACAGTTCTTTATTGATGGGATACGCGATGGAAAGATCCAGCAAGCACTTGATTGACTTGACCAAGGACCCTAGATGATACGCTAGCTCATGCTCTAGAATTTAAAGCGACAAAGCAAGCTTCGCACCGTAGTTGTATCAAAGTAAAATGCTTCATAAAAGAACAGGGGCAAAATTGCTTTAGAATTTGAAGCGGTAAAGCAAGTTTCGCATAGCAGTGGTGGCAATATCAGATGCTCCGTAGAACAGCCGTGTGTAGAAAGCATGGAGGAGGTGACTCGACGAGTACTTTATGAATACCAAACAAAGACGAAGAAACCCAGATGCTGGAATTGTGGCGAGTTTTGGCGTATACAGTCCAAATATAAATAGTTCAAGAAGGAAACAGAAACCTAAAAACTAACGGTGGTCGACACCAGGAGGCGAAGATGAAGCTGCACGGATTCTGTCCCAGGAAGCAGCGATAGCATCGCTCGATCTAAGCATACAGACGGCATTTACATATATGGACAGTTTAACGTCAAAACTGTAAGATTCTTGGTTGATACCAAAGCCACTAGGACAATTGTTAATCTAAATGTAGTGTGCGACAGTGGTAAAGTGTCACCCGCAAGAGAGCGCTTTCAAACCGCGGCTGATAAGGAAATTCAATCGCACAGAATGCTAAATATACAAATCGAAATTAGGAGCAAGGTATTTGACAGTAACACCACACATCGCCGAAGAAGTTACTTTGGGAATGGATATCTTGAAGAGGCATGTATTCCGTGTAGACATGTAAGAGGATGTCTTGAGAGTAGGGAACGTAAAAATGCCCTGCAATACGCGACGTGTCTGTCCGAGTTTGTTCGACGGACGAGGTTGTCCTACCTGGAATGTCAGAAAGTTTGGTGATAGGGCGGTTGGATGGTACCCTCCGCAAAGACTTTGTGCGAGATATTGAACCGATTAGTGACGAATCCCTCAGAAATGGCGGTCTAGTGGGAAAGGTTCTGATCAAAGTGACGAATTGTGTACTTATTAGGATCTTGAACGCGAATGTCTACGACATACCGCTGAAAAGTAATACACCGGTTGAGCGGTGTTCTTCGGTCGTTGACGCGGCGGGACGTGCGGGTGTTGAGAGGAACCACCCACCAAGGAGAGCTTCGCGAAGTTATTGGAGCAATTGACAAAACGGTGCCAGCATCTTCAACAACAACTGGCCGAACCTAAGAACTTGATCCAAGGATATTCGGACAAATTCGTGGTCGATTATGAAGGACCGCAGTAATCAAGCATAGAATTAATACAGCGGTCGAGACGGCTCTCACTGTCCAATCGCGACGAGTCCGAGAAAATGATAAGAGATATAGAGGCATTAGGAGTGATTGAGCACTCTGATAGCCCTTAGGCATGCCCTGTTATACTTGTTAATAAGAAGGACAAGGCTACAAGATTTTGTCTGGCTACAGGCGATTCAATGACGTGGCCAAAAAGGATAGTTGTCCACTTTCAAGGCTTGACGACACCCTAGATACACTTTCAGGGTCGCCATGGTTTTCAACCTTAGATTTAAAAGTTGGCTACTGGCATGTGGATATGTAACCTAAAGTTCGTGAAAAGACTACTTCCCTTATTGGTACTGACGTATGGCAATTTACTATCATGCCATTAGGCTTTCTTAGCTCAAAGAGTTCTTCGGCAATTAGTTATAGACGAAGGGAACTCTTACCCCCTGGCTTCTGAAGCTATTATGTATCATACCTATATGGATGACGTAATTAGCGGTGCTGAAAGTATGAAGCGAAGCAACTACAGCACGAGCTAGTAAAACTTCTTTCTCTAGGCCAGTTTGATTTGCGCAAATGGTCTAGTAACTATGAGGAATTGTTACAGGATTTCGAACAAACTGAATTAGAAACTCTAATTCCTTTCTATGATCACGTTAGTGGTATAAAGATACCAGGTTTAGTCTGGAACCCTGGAATAGACGTGTTCACTTATAACGTGATACCCTTTAAAGGTGAATTTACAAAACGCTCTGTACTTTCTTATATGGCCCGCATATTTGACCCTTTAGGGTGGTTAACTCCAGTAATATTTGTAGTAAAGCATTCAACAAATTGATTGGGATGATACCCCTGATCATTTCTTTCAAATCATATCTTTGTGTTTTCGTGTGCATGTGCACGAGAGCAGTTCACTTGGAATTAGTTTCCGAACTTACTACTAATGCTTTTATGACGTGTTTTGATCGATTTGCTTCTCGGAGAGGTGCTCCTGACACTATCTATTCAGATTGTGGAAAGAATTTTATTGGTGCAGCCCGTATGTTAAAGGAAGCTAGTGCTTTTCTTCATCAAAACCAAGCTGAAATATTTTCCGCATTGGTTTCCCGCCAAGTTAAATGGCAGTTTAATCCGCCATATGCTCCTAATTTTGGGGGTATGTGGGAAGCATCGGTAAAATCTGCAAAAT
The DNA here is from genome assembly GCA_036346225.1 of Platerodrilus igneus. Taxonomy (NCBI): domain Eukaryota; kingdom Metazoa; phylum Arthropoda; class Insecta; order Coleoptera; family Lycidae; genus Platerodrilus; species Platerodrilus igneus. The sequence goes on along the minus strand of JARFIW010000318.1, from coordinate 5,645,677 downwards.
CTCTATTGCTACGCACTCTTGGCAAACAACCTCTTACTTTTGAAGAGTTGTCTACTGTTTTCACTCGCATAGAGGCCGTATTGAATAGCCGACCTTTGTGTTTCTTTTCCTTGGACACTAAAGACAACCCCGACTATTTGACTCCCGGTCATTTCCTTTATGGAGGCCCTATATTAAGTATACCAGAGATAACTCTGCCAGAAAATATAAATTTGCATTCGCACTGGCTACGACTGCGCCAAATTACCCAGTCGTTCTGGCGGCGATGGTCCAATGAATATTTGTTCACTTTATCTCAACGACCCAAATGGAATCGTTCCTCCGATGTACCCAAAGTGGGTTAAGTTGTTTTTCTTCCCGGGATTAAAACTTCTCCTCTATCGTGGCCGTTAGGACGAGTCAAGCAATTATTTCCCGGTAGCGATGGTGTTGTTCGCGTGGTGTCGGTAAAAACCACCCACGGTTCCCTCACTCGGTCTGTAAATAAAATAATACCCCTTCCTTTAGAAAAGTAATTTGTTTTCTTGTTTCTTTCTCAAACTTAGATTTAGTTTTAAAAAAAATTTCGCGTTTTATTTTGCTTTTTTTCTATCCCGAGCATCGGCGGGTAAACCGTAGCCCACTACTGGGAGGAAATGCCCAGGTCCAATACAATTTTCTTTTCAAGTTTCTAATATATCTCTTTTAAAAAAATGTTCATTTTTGATGGGCGGTTATGTTCGCGCCATTTCGCTCTCCCAACGTGGTATTCTTTATCAAGCCAGGCGAGATAAGGAATACCATAATTTAAAAGAGTCGATTAACAACCATCCGCGAACGCGAACGTGTTCCTTTATTCTCAATATTACTTCTCTAATGTCTTTCCTAAAATAACCATTTCCTGACTCCGTTCCTATTTACCTCTGGCCAGAAACAGTACTAAAAGGTGCCGCGTTAGTGCTCCAGATGTCTGTGCTTCGGTAAGTGCTTTAAGTATTTATGTGACTTGTATTCAAATTAAATGTTTATTTCCTTCTACTCTATACAGTCCACGCTCTACCTTACAAACCCTGGTTTACTGCCTACTGCACTCCAGGCAATTTCTATTTGCGCCCCTTGTCGTTCCAAGAGGCGTGTACAATGGTAACATCTTGTGTGGTTTTTTTCTGGAAAACGTGTTTGGTATATTTGGATGATGTGATCGTGATTGGGAAGTTGTTTGGGGAACACTTGGGAAATTTAGAAGAAGTGTTTCGAAGACTCAAAGAAGCTAATCCGAAACTGAGTCCAAAGAACCTACTGGCACTAAAAGCACGGTCTTTTCCTAATACCTTAAAGCACCGGTTATCGCATATACTTTTCAATAATTTTGTAAATAAAAATGCTAAATATTGTTACCAATAATATACTCGTGGTTTAATATTGTTTACTAGTAACACTACAAGTCAAAATAAAGGCACATCATAAATAGGAGGAGTATTAGGTTTTACTAAACAATTTAATTGTACCAGAATTTTGTTACACGGATCAGTGGGTATGATAATGTACTTATTAATGAAAGATTTAATGAAAATACGTGTGGTGACCTATTGAATAATGAAAAGGTAATTAATTTGTAAATATTTTGAGCACATTGATTTATGAACCGAATGGGAAATAGGTTTTTTCTTAGTACTATAATAAAAAAGTTGTACATAACATTCAATTTCAATTTTCCAACCCTATAAAGTAATCGACGCTAGTATACTGATATAATTGCTTTTGGGGCAAGAACCGGGTGCCACCACGAGAAGGTTTGTTACGTTTGCAAATAAATTTTGCTGTAACGTTCCGCAAATCTCATAGGCCAGACTTTCTTGTATAGCCATCTATAGAAAGACGATGTAGTTTCGATTCAATTTTTGTACTTCCACGCTTAGTAGTGTTGGTGTTTTACCGTTCATTTACATTGCCAATGCTCCACCCGAAGGTACTACATTAGCCAGGAGGCGAGTTTTTTGTTGCCTGGAAATCTAGAATTTTGCCGAACCCTTGCCGTTCCAGGCAAGGTAGGTATCTTTAACGTGCGTGACAACACTCACACACGGGACCTCCATTTAACCTCTCATCCAAACGAGGGCGTAATATTTGTGAAAAATGCTCACCTGCCATTTTTCAAGCAGTCGGCCGTGTCGGGATTTGAACCCGGGACCTTGGGATCCGTAGTCTTACGCTTACTTCATTGATCCACGGCGACGCCTGTTGGTGTTTTACCACCTGATGCCGGTATTATTTACTTTTGCCATAGTACAGAGATTGCTTCGAAATTATATCATTATAATAGCGTTGATTACTTCATAGAGTTGGAAACTAATTCGCTCTGACATGCTTAAGGAAGCTGAAACTGGCCGGTTAGTGGATGTTTCCTCCCCTGTGAAGTAATAAAGCTATTGTTTTGTTAATGGCTATACAACTATTAGCCCGATTTGTATTCGTCAATAAGCTCTTATTACTTTCATAAGAATTTGTTTACAGATACATCTTAATTTATTATTGTTTCATCAATTTCTTATTGCGGACTGCAAATAACTTGTCTTTTATACGTATATATATATATATATATATATATATATATATATATATATATAAAAGACATGTTATTTGCATCGAATAAGAAGTTAAAATATAATAGATGTATCTGTAAACAAACTCTATGAAAATAATAGAGTCTATTGACGAATACAAATCGAGTTATATAGCCATTAACAAACATTAGCTTATTACTTCATGGGAGGAAACATCCACTGACCGTCAATAGACTCTATTATTTTCATAGAGTTTGTTTACAGATACATCTTATTTTATATATATATATATATATATATATATATATATATATATATATATAAAAGGTTCTTGATAATTCTTGAGCGTAGTTAAATTAGAAAGATTTTGTTTTTGACAACAAGATCAATTTTGATATTTAAAAACCTACAAATTCAGAAAGATATTTAAATTACCATTCCAATCATAGCATGAAACAAAAATTAACACCATATTAGGACTGAAACATCGTATGGTCTCTATCTGAACCCAAATTTAAGGAAAAAATCTGAAAGAACTAATATCAATCTTAATCAACAACGGTTACCCTAAACCACTTTTATCAAAACTACTACATACTAACACAATCATATTTCCACCTCAAAATAAACATACTGATATCATTTACAAAAACTTTATATATTACTAATCTTTCACCACTAATAAAAATTACTAAAACAACCTTTTGTAACTATAATAAATTCAAATACTAAGTCCATTGGAAACTTTTACTAAACTAAAAGAAAACAAATAAAGCTTTATGTAGCAATTTAGTGTATAAAATTCAATGTGAATGCAAAGCTTCCTACGTAGGCCAAACCAAACAGTGGCTGAAATCGCATGACACAACACAAAAGTGATGCAAAATTAGAAAACTTCTTGTGCTCTTTCTATACATTTATACAATACAAAACACAAAGTCAATTATGATAATGTAAAAATTTTAGATATAGAAAGCAATTACAAAAAGACTTTTCTTAGAATCATTTCATATAAACCAAGAACAAAATTCCATCAATCACAAAGAAGACATCAATAATTTACATACAGTTTACTCATACCTATACACTTTTAATTCAAAAAATATACTAACTATAATGATATTGCTTACACACAGAATTCTATTTAATTTAAGTCAAAAGTCAACCTGTTTACTACACCTGTAAAAATATATGATTTTAAAATCTAACTATTTTTATGCAACCCACCATACAAAAAATTTTTTACAAATAAACCACATACTACTATTTAAATAAAAAATATAATCAAATAGTGTCATAATTTGTTGTTTGATGTCATCCTTGATCCTACATTTTTGTCAAATAAGTGAACTGACATTTCATTCAAAATTAATTTTAATTCTTAATCAGTAATATGACAAGCTTCCTTCTGTTACTTTTATTATGGGTGAATACATAAAATAATTTTATCAAGTAATAAGTAAGTTAAACATATATTACCTGTTATATGAATTACCTATTTATATACTTTTTCATGTAGATCGATGATTAAGGTGTAAATTATCACCGAAACGTACGATTTAATACAAATGATACACATTTAATGTTTTGTGTTTAATTTATGAGCGACTTTATCCCAAGAACCAAAAAACAAAATCTTTTCTATATATATATATATATATATATATATATATATATATATACATATTGCCGTGGAACCTTTTTAAATCGGACCCTTATAAATAATTAAGGCCCACGAATTGGGCCGTCATAAATTTCCGTGTAACCTAATTAAATCGTGCCTCAATAACAAAAATATTCGAAAATTTTATTTATTTTCCAAAACTCGAAAATAAATTTAAGACAAAAAAAATTTTAATAAAAAAAAATTAATCTCTTACCCAGATTTCTCTCTTCATCACCTTAATTCTTCTTCAGTTCCCAGGCTAACTCAGTTGGGTCTCCTCTTGGATACCTAGATTCTCTATTATTCTCTGTATCATTCACGCACACTCTCAATAAAACCACAAAATAATACAACCATCATACAATATTTATTTAACACTATTTACAAATAAATTCAAGATTATCCACATTTCAGAGATCAAATTACACCTCAATAAATCCTATTTTTGTACTGTCCTGAATTTTAATTTATAATATCAAACACATTGAATGTACCCGGTGTAAATTGGCCCTGAATAATACCTTATTTTCGTTCTTTATTTATAATTTATTTTGAATTTGTATACTCTGGAGTATGGTGAGCTCGTGATAACCCAGTTAATTATGAATAATGTATTCCTTTGTACTTCGAATACCCGTACAACAAACAAAAAAAACACACCCATGTACTCTTAACAAAATTTAAATTCCTGATGGAACGTTAATAAGCTTTATATACACCTTTAGATTTCTATTTAAATACCATAATAAAGTTATTTATACGTATTATTTTCAATACGCCAAATAATGCACAATATCTTCAAAATTCACTCTCATACGTCACACAATTTTCATAGTTTTCATAGTTTATAACAACAACAAATTTTAAAGCGTTACCTGGAATTTCTTGAAGACCTCCAACTCCGTTGACGATTTGTTTCGCTCTGCTCTGCTGTCCGCCTCTTGCTATTTGTAGAAGAACTCGATTTAAGTTGTGCTGCTTTCCCGGTGCATCCAATTCCAAATCCAATTAATTACACTTCTTTCATACTTGTGTACTTTCGTTTAATTTTATTTAAACTTACGTTACTTCACGTCACTTCACCGAGCTTGTTTAAAATAAATGTGGCACCTCAAATTAGAATTTAGACTAGCCACTTATTCGCGTATCAATTATGAGGCCAACACTGTACTATTTAAAATAAAATAACTTTATATACTTACAAGCTCGTTCGTAGTCTGAAGCGATCAACGTACTAAGAGAACGAAGTTACAAGGAAGCCGTGCTAATTTGCCTCGAGTATTTAAATGCTTCGACTGTCCCCTCTCCAGACCCTCTTACCGTGTAAAATCTAATTTAAAATAACACTTCCTCAAATTTTGTTTCAACCGTTTTCAAAATCTCCGAAATTTAGCGCGTCGTTACGATATTTTCCAATACACCCGACTTCAAATATCCTCGTGTTTGTCTGTTTTAAAATTAACGATATCGACCAATAGTTTATGCATTGACGTCTTCAAAATCCCGCCTACCTTAACGCTGCCCTTTTCTTATGCATATTATCTGTTTCCTTCTAACCTTGTTTGAGTGGTAGAGAATCGATATTACTGTCCGCGTTCTATTTACCCCATGTGGACTGACAATGTGCTTTTTAAAATGCACTGTCCGTATGCCTGTTTCATTCCGACGTATTTCATTGACCCTCTATACTTTCTGCACTTTAAGGAAACTTTTAGTTAACATTTACGCGAACCCTCCAACCGATTAACCGATATTCTTTGAACTTGTTTGTTATCTATAAAAATAAGTGGAACCTGACATTTAGAAAACATGCAGGTGTTTAATTAACCGACGTTTTAACACAACATTTCTAGGAGCTTCTTTTCATGGTATTTCAACCCAACCGATTCATTTGTTTGTTATAACGAACGTTATTCGCCTTGGACTTATTGATTTTCCATGCTTTTATGCGTAATAGACGTAATTAAACTCCATTAAATTAATAAATAAATTGCATTGGTTTCTAAAATTTATTTTCTTTCCGAACCTAAATAAATTTTAATCATTAATTGTAAATTTTTGTTAATACTTGTTACATTAAACTGAACTAAATGAAATAAATTCCACACGTAAATTCTGGTTGTTTCCTCTATACAGGGTGTTTCAAATTGCTTTGTTTATAGTTAAATTTAACCTTTTAAAACCACTACAATATATATATATATATATATATATATATATATATATATATTTTCGTGGTATAACGACCTTGCAATTATAAAATATAATATATATAGTAACAGGCTTTTTGGTCTGCTGGTTAATAAAATATACTCTTTATTATAAACTAAGCTTTCGGTTTATTTTAAACCATTATCAAAGATACTAAAATTAAGAAACGTTAGTATGGGCATAAAATAGTTAAAAACTTACTTACTAATGTGAGGTTTTACAATGAAATCGTTGATATATATAAATTTTGAATATAAGTTGAAAGTGTGGTAAAAGCTTTTAAAAGAAAACAGTAATGTGGTTTGTTAATTACATTTGAATGTTATAATGACAATTCCTTTATAATTTTGACACTGTTCGAGATAACTTTCTAGATTGTAATTAATTTCTTTTATGGTCTGACTGAAATTTAGATATTTTAGTATGTATGTATGTTTATATATGTATGTTGATGTATGTCTATTTGTTTACGTATGTATTTTAGTGTGTTTATGTTGTTTGTGTGAATGTATGTATGTCTGTGTATGTGTGTGTGGGTGCATGTGGATGTTTGAATGTGTGAATGAATGCGTGTGTTTGTTTGTGCATGTATGTATGTTTATGTTGTGTTTTATTAAGTGATTTGATCAGTTATGTTGAATTTGTTTTGGATTTAAAATGAAGTAGATAGGTGTATATAGAGCTTAGTGTGTTAATGTCAGTTTTTTATTAATAGTGTTTAGGTTTTAAATATGTAACACATTTCTAGGAATTCTCTTTTGGATTTTTTATTTTCAATTTGTAATATCTATTTTATGTTTGTTTGCGTTTGCGTGTAAGGTCAAAGCACAAGCGTTTGGCTTAACACGGATGTCGCTTTTATGTTGAGTTAAGCGTTGTTTTAATTGTTGTGAGGTTTGACCAATGTAGGTAAGATTGCAGCCTGAACAATTTATTTGGTATATAATATTCCGTTGTAGAAGAGTTGGAGTTTTATCTTTTAATTTAGAAAAAGAGTGTTTAACGTTAAAGGTTTCGTTTAGCAATATTGATGTTGAATTTTTTGAAGACTTTTTCGAATTTTGTACTTAAATTTTCAATGTAAGGAATTACATGGTATGTAGGTATATTTGCAGAAAGTTCACTATTGTTATTTAAGTTTTTATTAGAAAGGTCAGCGTTTAAAGGAGCTTTTATGATTGTATAAAAGGCTTTTTATTAGTTTTGGTGGATAGTTATTGTTTTTAGAATAATAAATAGTTTTTCTAGATTTTTGAGTATAGTGAAGGATGGCATAATTTTTGATCCTATGTTTTAGGCCTAGAATGAAATTTATTTTATTTTATATTGATGGTATGAATGATAATTTAGATATCTACCAGAATTGGTTGGTTTTGATACCAGTCTAAAATAATAGTATTATCATTTTTCTAATTAGTAGAGTGTCAAGAAATGGGATGGATCTGTTGTTTCTAATTCTACGGTAAATTTAATTTTATCATCGTAACTATTGAAAATTTTAAGAGTTTCGTTAATTTTGTCTTCTGGTACAGATGTTATGATATCGTCTGCAAATTTTTTAATGAATGGAATTGTGAAGTTTAGTTTGGGTATAACTTCATCTAATAAATCGTCCATAACAATTCTGGCAAGTATAGGACTTAAATTAGATCCCATTGGACAACCAAAGTTTGTAGAAAAAATTCATTATTAAAACTAAAATAACTTGTATTGAAAACTAACTCTATGATATCTGTAAAAACACATTTTGGAATAGTGCAATTAGTAGTGATCTTATACCATAGCTTTTCGATACTTTTTAGGACTAGAAATTTTGAAATATTGGTATAGAGCGAGATTGCATCTAGGCTTATTAGTACATGATCATTTGGTAGTTGAAAACTTTGTATAAAGTTAGAGAATTCAAAAGAATCACATACGTTGTAATTATTAGTATTAATGGATTTTTGTAATATACCTGCTATAAATTTTGAAAGATTTTCTGTAGGATTGTTGTTTGAAGCAACTATGGGTCTTAAAGGATATTCTGCTTTATGGATTTTGGGTAGACCATATAGTTTTGGACTTGTAGAGCTATAATTAGTTAAGGTTTTTGCTTGTTCTTTAGTGATGTATTTTTCTTGTTTTAATTTTTTTATCATATTTATTGTTGAATTTTGGAAACGTGGAGTTGGATCTTTATCAAGCTTTTTGTATACTGCAGAGTCGTTTAGTAATTCGTACATTTTTCCATATATTGATTTTAGATATACCTACACTTACGTTACCTTTGTCGGCTCTGATTATAAGTAGATTTTGTTTCTCTTTTAAAAATTTTTTGCATTTATTAAATTCCATCGTAAATCTCGAGTTGCATTTAGAATTTTTGTGTATAAAGTTTGTTATAATGTTGGTGGTGTAAGCTCTACATAGATTCCTTTCTTCATCATTTATATTTTCCAAGATGTCTTCTAGATCTGCTAAAATATTTGTAACTGTTTTATTATTAATTATAGGTGGAATACTGAATTTAGGACCTAAAGATAGAATTTTTTGTATATCATTTGGTATGTCAAAGTCACTAATGTTTTTGAACCATTTGTCAAAATTATAAAGGTTACAATTATTTGAATTTAATAGATTGTCAATCTTTTTTAGGTTACCATTCCAGAAGCACTAAAAAATTTATACAGATTATTAGAAAGTGATGGTAAGGTTTTTGCACCAATTATTAAGAGATTTAATGACAAGCTGAAGCAAAAAATATTAAATTTGGAAATTAAACTTACTCACAGCTTAATATATAACACTGATAAAGAATTGAAAGACATCAAATCCAAAGTAGCTGATATTTTACCAAATTATATATATACTGAATACAATTGGCGTCAAAATACTTCGTATAATAAAATATTTTATAAAATTAAAAATGGTAACCTAAAAAAGATTGACAATCTATTAAATTCAAATAATTGTAACCTTTATAATTTTGACAAATGGTTCAAAAACATTAGTGACTTTGACATACCAAATGATATACAAAAAATTCTATCTTTAGGTCCTAAATTCAGTATTCCACCTATAATTAATAATAAAACAGTTACAAATATTTTAGCAGATCTAGAAGACATCTTGGAAAATATAAATGATGAAGAAAGGAATCTATGTAGAGCTTACACCACCAACATTATAACAAACTTTATACACAAAAATTCTAAATGCAACTCGAGATTTACGATGGAATTTAATAAATGCAAAAATTTTAAAAGAGAAACAAAATCTACTTATAATCAGAGCCGACAAAGGTAACGTAAGTGTAGGTATATCTAAAATCAATATATGGAAAAATGTACGAATTACTAAACGACTCTGCAGTATACAAAAGCTTGATAAAGATCCAACTCCACGTTTCCAAAATTCAACAATAAATATGATAAAAAATTAAAACAAGAAAAATACATCACTAAAGAACAAGCAAAACCTTAACTAATTATAGCTCTACAAGTCCAAAACTATATGGTCTACCCAAAATCCATAAAGCAGAATATCCTTTAAGACCCATAGTTGCTTCAAACAACAATCCTACAGAAAATCTTTCAAAATTTGTAGCAGGTATATTACAAAAATTCATTAATACTAATAATTACAACGTATGTGATTCTTTTGAATTCTCTAACTTTATACAAAGTTTTCAACTACCAAATGATCATGTACTAATAAGCCTAGATGCAATCTCGCTCTATACCAATATTTCAAAATTTCTAGTCCTAAAAAGTATCGAAAAGCTATGGTATAAGATCACTACTAATTGCACTATTCCAAAATGTGTTTTACAGATATCATAGAGTTAGTTTTCAATACAAGTTATTTTAGTTTTAATAATGAATTTTTTCTACAAACTTTTGGTTGTCCAATGGGATCTAATTTAAGTCCTATACTTGCCAGAATTGTTATGGACGATTTATTAGATGAAGTTATACCCAAACTAAACTTCACAATTCCATTCATTAAAAATTTGCAGACGATATCATAACATCTGTACCAGAAGACAAAATTAACGAAACTCTTAAAATTTTCAATAGTTACGATGATAAAATTAAATTTACCGTAGAATTAGAAAACAACAGATCCATCCCATTTCTTGACACTCTACTAATTAGAAAAATGATAATACTATTATTTTAGACTGGTATCAAAACCAACCAATTCTGGTAGATATCTAAATTATCATTCATACCATCAATATAAAATAAAAATAAATTTCATTCTAGGCCTAAAACATAGGATCAAAAATTATGCCATCCTTCACTATACTCAAAAATCTAGAAAACTATTTATTATTCTAAAAACAATAACTATTCACCAAAACTAATAAAAAGCCTTTTATACAATCATAAAGCTCCTTTAAACGCTGACCTTTCTAATAAAAACTTAAATAACAATAGTGAACTTTCTGCAAATATACCTACATACCATGTAATTCCTTACATTGAAAATTTAAGTACAAAATTCGAAAAAGTCTTCAAAAAATTCAACATCAATATTGCTAAACGAAACCTTTTAACGTTAAACACTCTTTTTTCTAAATTAAAAGATAAAACTCCAACTCTTCTACAACGGAATATTATATACCAAATAAATTGTTCAGGCTGCAATCTTACCTACATTGGTCAAACCTCACAACAATTAAAACAACGCTTAACTCAACATAAAGCGACATCCGTGTTAAGCCAAACGCTTGTGCTTTGACCTTACACGCAAACGCAAACAAACATAAAATAGATTTTGTTAATCCTATAATATTACAAATTGAAAATAAAAAATCCAAAAGAGAATTCCTAGAAATGTGTTACATATTTAAAAACCTAAACACTATTAATAAAAAAACTGACATTAACACACTAAGCTCTATATACACCTATCTACTTCATTTTAAATCCAAAAACAAATTCAACATAACTGATCAAATCACTTAATAAACACAACATAAACATACATACATGCACAAACAAACACACGCATTCATTCACACATTCAAACATCCACATGCACCCACACACACATACACAGACATACATACATTCACACAAACAACATAAACACACTAAAATACATACGTAAACAAATAGACATACATCAACATTTATATATAAACATACATACATACTAAAATATCTAAATTTCAGTCAGACCATAAAAGAAATTAATTACAATCTAGAAAGTTATCTCGAACAGTGTCAAAATTATAAAGGAATTGTCATTATAACATTCAAATGTAATTAACAAACCACATTACTGTTTTCTTTTAAAAGCTTTTACCACACTTTCAACTTATATTCAAAATTTATATATATCAACGATTTCATTGTAAAACCTCACATTAGTAAGAAAGTTTTAACTATTTTATGCCCATACTAACGTTTCTTAATTTTTAGTATCTTTGATAATGGTTTAAAAATAAACCGAAAGCTTAGTTTATAATAAAGAGTATATTTTATTAACCAGCAGACCAAAAGCCTGTTACTATATATATTATATTTTATATATATATATATATATATATATTGTAGTGTATAAGGGAGCTACCAAGAGTTCTAAGGGTTGTTTAGTACAAGGTAGTATATGCCAAGCAAAATAATCCACATATTTAATGACATAAACTTAAAATTGTATGTTTGCCGTATTTTACGTATACTAAAATACCATTCAAAATGGTAGTTGAAATTAAGTGCCAAAAGGTAATATTAAAATGACTAAATGACGTAGTAAGATGTACAGTGCTCAAGGGTTTATACCGAGTTTGAATTTTAAAGGCCATTGAAAGTACATTTGCCGTCCAAAACCGGATGCGTCTATGAATGTTTACTATCAACCACGCATCCAGGTTCAAGTGTGATTTATTTTGGTTTCATTTTAAATAGAATCAACTTTTGGACAATATTTGTAAGCTCAAAATTATTAGTTATAACAACTTCAAATATGATTGGTGAACTGTAAATATTTAGGACAAATAATAGAATTGTATGTGAATCAGGAAAGTGTAAAAGGACATGAACTATGGTATGTGCGACACAAACGAAATGTTAGGATGTTATTGGACGATTTAGTTATGTACTTTAAAAGTGTAGTAGGCAAGAAAGTTAAAATGGTCGCCTTGGAAAGTAAACAAAGGATGATTATTTCGAAATTCATTTTGTAAAAAGACGTGTTTTTCAAACTGTGCTAATTTGTATACGAGTTTTAAAAGAAGTTAATAAAAGTATTTGTTTTTAAAGAGTTTTGATTAAGTACAGAAGGGTAAAGAAGCAATAGCAACGAAAGTAATAAGTGCAACGGCGAAGCGACGGAAAATTATATAGATTTGGAGTGATATTGGGAAAGGTAGCAGGACATCGAGTGGTAATATATAAGGAACGGAGTTTGATTTGGATAGCGATATTAGGTAACAGGACATCGAGAGGAAATATGCAAAGGAAAGAAGTTGGATTTGGATAGCGATTTATAGATTTGTAGCAGGACATCGAGAGGAAAATATATAAGGAACGAAGTGGGATTTGGATAGCGATATTAGGTAGCAGGACATCGAGAGGAAAAATATATAAGGAAAGAAGTTGGTTTTGGATAGCGATTATTAGGTAGCGGAGCATAGAGCAATTTGAAGTAAGACGACGAGTAGATTTGGATAAGATACGAAGAAACGGACGGAGTAATTGAGAATACGAAGAGCGAAATTTAGGAGAACAACAATTGGTAGTGGAGGATTCGAAGCAGAAATTAGCACAGGGGAAGTTATAGCACTGGGTATTCAAAATTCTAAATAAGGGTTAATTATTTCAGGTATTGGGGGAGCAGCTAAATTGAGAACAACACCTGGAGGCGGTACTAAATTTCAATCAGATAGGACAAAAAGTGTAAAGACGCATACGGCGATAAGGATTTTGAGCCAGCAGTCAGCGCGGCCAAGAACGGAGTATAAACCAGGTGAGTGCTGAGATATCTTAAAACGTCAAAAACAGTCATATAATTTTGGTAGTAATTAAATTTGGCACAAAGCAACGCTGATCGTAGTATAATTTTGGCATATAAAAAGTAGAGTAAAAAAAAATTTAGTACTGAAACAAAAGAGGTGCACTTTGGTTGGACTTTGCACATCTACTTATAACAGAACTCACTATAAGTAGTTGACCACCCTGAGATTTAAGAGCTTAAATAGTCGAGGCATTGAAATAAATAGTTAATTAAAGAACCAACCAAACGTTGCAAATACGGGGCGTGCATTAGGTGTGCACATTACAAAAAAGGGCGCGACAAAAAGGGGTAAAATAAAATAAAATTTTTTTAAAAAGAATATAGAATTGAGAGTGATTGAACACAGTCAGTGAGTAAAAGAAAAGTGGGATTAAATAATAATAATATATATATATATATATATATATATATATATATATATATATATTTCTGAAATCTCCTGCGTTAGGTGTCTATAATTGTTACGAGCCCCACGACTTGGGTGTCATTATTACTGCGATCTTTGCTGCTTTCTATTCCTGGATCTTTGCTTATAAAATTTGTTACGGCTGCTTTGCTCATTTTCCTGAAAATAAACTATCTACTCGAAAAAATCTGCACGGTAAATAGATAACATTTATTTACACTCCCACTCAATTGAATATACAACCCAAAATCAAAATTAGTCTTCTCTCTTTCTCTCACTTCATTTACAAAGTATATGCATCCCCTTTAAGACACTCCTTAACAGTACAGTTCAAGATCAATATTTACACCATATAATATTTCCAATTAATGTAAAAAGGACAGGCCATAATCTAAATTAGTTTACTCTTTCAAAATCTCATGTAAAAATTATATACATCCCCTTAAAGACACTCCCTTACCAGTACATTTTAAAATCAATGTTTACAGCATATAATATATCCAATTAATGTAAAAAGGATAAGCCATAATCTAAATTATTTTACTCTTTCAAAACTTATGTAAAAATTATATACCCCCGCCCCCTTTTATACACTCCTTTAACAGTACATTTCAAGATCAATATTTACACCTGATAATATCCAATTAATAATAATAAAAAAAAGTACTAGGGGTTCAACACACTTCTTACTCTATCTCTGTTTCAATACGAGCTCATAGTAAAACCTTGACCTTTTAGTGCTAACTTTTGCACACTAATATTCAAACATGCCCTTTTACCTTGTACATAATAAAATACTTCCAATACCATAAATTATTCACACAAAAATATTAAAAATAACCCAAATTAAAATATTCCATCAGAAACTTTCCCCTTTTTACCCTTTTAGTTAATATGCAATTATACACCCAATTCACAAAGTGATTAGTTACATATTTACACTCGTACAACAATAAAGCACAGTTACATGTGATACATATTTTCACAAGGAGTCTACTGCCTGGAACTGCTGCATGCACGAACACCTCTAACTTGGATTGCTTCATCCAACTTCTGCTGTAACCAAATTTACCACGAGGTCCTGTATTGTCATCCAAACTACTGCGGTATCTTAAACGCCTTCTATAACCATAATTTTGATAATAAACCAAATTGATTAGACGCCGTCCTTTACTCCAAACTAATTGCATTACTTTCACAATAAGTGCAAAATAAAATCAAAATGCTTTTACTTAAAAGCGTTTATCGTAGTTCAAAAGATTATGCAATCGTATAAGCTTATCGGAGTCTCACAGTCGTAGTATAATAATAGACTAAGAGCGTAAGAGCGTCAAAAAATAAGAAAGTTTCCAATCAAACTCCTGCGGTTTATATCCAAGTTCTCCACCTCCAACGACTGTTACTATTCCTAAAATCAACGAGGCTAAATTCTTGCTTTCCACAAACCGTCCCACATTCACAACTCACCTACACAACAATTCTACGTATTGTTTTCCAACCGCCACTCTTAGTTACACAATTTAAAAACACTTTTCTGAAAATCAAGTTGAAGCTAACGACCATCGCATGTATACTAACGTTTTCGTAGTATTTTTAAAAATCGATACTCAAAACAACCTTGGTATTTACCCCAAGTCAACGACAACTTACATCTAAGATACGTCTCTAACGAACATGTGTTATCTCCATCTCACTCTTACCTACACACTCACACCTTTCTCGGAAACCGAGTTTTCAATATTCGTTGAATAACGGGCGACTGTTACTCCATCCTATTCTCCTTATACTAAAGTTTTACGTCCTTTTTAGAAGTCAAAAATTTATTTCTCGCTACACTAATTAACCCCGGTAACTAAAATACCTGGAATCGTTGTTATTTGTCCACGTCTCATTTTCCTATTTAATAATACAAGGAAAACAGAACGGTTTGAAATCGAGCTAAAAGCTTTTAGAAATATGCCTACCAACTTGTCCGTAATTTAATAAAAAGGTTAAATTTGTGTTTAAAAATATATAATTTAAATGCCGTATTATACACGGGATGTTTCTTGCATCTCATGCGCTATATTTTCTAAGTAATTAACTAAAATATTATGAAAATTAAATTTTAACTTCCAGAAATTTACTGAGAAATTATATATATAATACTCAAATTTAGACCAGGGTAGAAAATGAATTAATTACATAAAATAATTTTAATCACCGTGTATAAGGAATTTTATTAGATAATATGCGTTATTAAAACCGTGAAGCATAAAAAAATTCATTCGTTTCATTAAAAAGAAGAGATTTAAATTATTTACAAGACGCTTGCTATAAAAAGAAGCAGTATTAAAATGCTCTACGTGTAATTTAATTATTCCGAGTAAAGAAACAAATGGAAATTACGTGCAAAATTTATATTAATTAACTCAATTTTAAGTAACCGGTATTAAACAAAATGTACAGATAATAATTGAATATTTGATTAGGATTCACTAAAAATTAAAGGGTATTATTTTTAATTGGAGTGAATTGAACCATTAGTAACAGATAATATGTATAAAAGCTTGTAAAAACCCAATAATATTCAAATCGTAGAAGTGTTAGTTAGAAGTATTATGTTTGAACACCTCCGTAGTTTTAAATGTTTTATGTTCTGCGTAAAATTTGCAGATAACAAATGGTTACAGAGAATGTTGGAGAAACCGTCGCTTAATATTTACGGGAAATGCTAATAAGGTGGGTTATTTCACAAGTCCACATGGATGGTAAATAACCGATACTAAAGAATATAGATTTGTACCAATAAGAACAGGGTAGATAGAGACAGATAATATGCGCAAGACCGAGACACATATAGTAAAAGGCGTGAGTTGAGCAACGTGACTGGGTTGCGATTGGTTGAAAATAAGAGGCAAACTTGAGAAGGAAAAATAACATTTCTGTATAAAATTTAATTAGTTATTCCCAGACGTTGCGAGCCGTGTCGAAATTTCTGAGATTTAACTGGTGCGAGTGCAAATTTAATAAGAACCGACGCACAGGCGGTCGAGATGGGAACATAGTATACGAAATTCTAGAAACTGGCCGTTTTGGGGACAAGACCGACAGACAGGCTAACCTCTATATATACCCGGGTTAATATGAGTTTCTCTCTCTTAGATTTTCGAATTGATTTAATGCGTTAAACAGTGCTTTTTAGTTTTCCGATTTTGATAGAATAATTTAAACAGTTTGCTCGTATATTTTGGTGATTTAAAACAGTTTGTTCTTTACGTGCTACAATGAATGTAATTTAGTGCACTTAGAAAAGAAGATACAAGGTAATAAAGTTTAGTATCACTGTACCAATTAGTCAAATTTGCAACGACAAATGAATACACAAAAGTAGGCAGTTTTGGCGTATATTTGTGAAAGAAGTATGAATTTCTTTGCTATTTTCGGGGTGTTAATAATTAAATGATTCGTAAACGTGTCTGGATCCACAAAACAAGCTTCAGATATACACAAATGAGTTCCGGAAAAGCACTGAAACAACTTTAGATGAATGGTGGTATAGAGAAAATGTTTAAAAGCGACCAGTAATCTGAGGACGTAAACATAACCCAGTTGGAATAGTGAAATTAGCAAGGACGATGTACATTGAAGCCACTAGTGCAGTAACCTTCAGGTAACTTATGCTTTGTTGTTCGATTTTTGATGTGTTGGTGTGTGTTGAATAACTTTATAATTGATTTACTTAAAATGGACAGTAGTGAAATTGTACTAACAGCAAATTTTTAATTTTAAGGTGAAATTTTCTTGTTTAAGTAGAAAGGGGTATTTAGTATTTATGTTCTGGATTATGTTGAAAATTTGGGTATGTCTTTGAGCTCAATTAGACGAACCTGATTAATTAACGTAAAGGGGTGGTAGATGCTCCTTTTGTACTCAGACTCAGGTCTGCAAATATTGTTATATTAATTAGTAGGCATCTACAACGACTTTAATTCTGGATGCACATTAAAATGATAACAAATTTAATCTTGAAATTTTCTGATACTGAAATTTATACTGAATTTTAATTTTGAAATTTTAATGTATTGTGAATATTGATGTAAATAGAGTTAACGTTGGTGTTTGTGATAGGAATGTGTTTGTATTTTTTTTTATGAATGAGGATGAAAGTTTTAACTAGGTGAGCAGCCGAGACGGAAAAGAGTAAAGAGGCGATTAACAGAAGAAAGTCAACGAACCAGTTAAGTTAATAGCTTTTTGTAGGTTTCACAGCATTCTTGACGCCCAATCTGTGGGGCTCGATTCGGAAACCGGAGTACCCGGATTTTGGTGGTTTCACAGCAATATATATATATATATATATATATAAGTTTTGTAGTATAACGACCTTGCAGATTTGAATATATTGAATTAATAACCAGCTGACCTACAATCTGCTAATATCATTCAATATGTATGTATATATATATATATATATATATATATATATATATATATTGCCGTGGAACTCGGGTAAAATCCTCACCAACAAAAATATATTCGAAAATTTTATTAAATTTTCAAATTCAAAAATAGAAAAATTTCCAAAAAAAAATTTAAATAAGTCAAAAAAATATGTTTCTTACCCGTTTTCCTTTCTTCCTCGGTTGAATGGCGTTCTTCAACTGCTTCCGGCTAGCTCAGTTGGACCTCCTTTTGGATATCTATATTCACTCTCATATTCTATCATTCACGCACACTCCCAATAAAACCACAAAATACAACAAACATACAATATTTTATTTATTACTATTTACAAATGAAATTCCATATTTTATTGTTCACGTTACACTTCAGTAAATCTTATTTTGTAATGTCCTGTATTTTATTTTAAAATCATCAAACACATAAAATGTACCCGGAGTAAATGGGCCTTGAATAATACCTTCTCTAAAATTGCTTCTTTATAATTTATTTATTTATTATTTTAATCTAAGTAAACTATGGGGTATGGTGAGCTCATGATAACCCAGCTAATTATGCATAAGGTATGCCCTTCTACTTTGCATTAAAAAAACAAAGCCATGTACTCTTCACAAAAATTTCACGTTCTGATGGAACGTTAAAAAACTTTATAGACACCTTCAAATTTCTAGTTGAATACCATAATAAAGTTATTTACACGTGTTATGTTCAATACGTAAATAATCCACACTACCTTGAAAAACACTCTCATACACCCAATATTCACAGTTTATAAGAATCACAATTTCAAATCGTTACCTGGAAATTTCTAGAAAATCTCCGCTCTGTAGATGATGGTAGGTATTTTTTCTATATGGTCTGCAGGCTGTTTCTAGCTGTTACTAGACGAACTCCATCTAAGTTGAACTGCTAACGCTGCCTTCACGGTGTAACCAAATTCTAAATTCCATTTCAATTATACGTCTTTCACAAATATTTACAGTAATCTACGTTACTTAATGTCCCGACACGAGTTGGTTAAAAATTTATAGGTGATACCTCAATTAAAAAATGTAATCTCGGCACACTAACCGCGTACTAATTAAGAGGCTACCACTATGCAATATAATTTAAATAATTTTATAATACTTACAACTCGTGTTGACTTTCATACGTCGTTTGGGACGATCGAAATATTAAGGGCTTTTACCACGTTGTCCAAAAACCTTTATACACTTCGAATGTAACTTCTCCATACCCCCCTAACGCGAAATCCTTTATTTAAAATAATAATTCTTACAATTTTGCTTAACCGATTTTTAAGTCTGCGAATTTCAGTGCTTCGTTCTGCTATTTTCTGAAAATTAATATACACTATGCTTGTATTTGTCTCGCGTTCAACTAACTATCTCGACCAATCGTATATTTCCTGACGTCCTACAAGTCCCTCTTAAACTATCGTCGTCTTTTGCTTATGCGTTTTCTACGTCTTTTTCTAACCTGGTTTGAGTGGTAGAAAATCAATATTCCGGACCCTCTGCTATCTAAACCCACGTGGACTTACTACGTGATTTAACTAACCGCTCATTAGCATTTCCAGAGAACGCATGCGACCGTTTATAATATACGTAGAATCTTCTTGTTTATCTACACAAAATAATTAGAACTTAACACTTAGAATTCTGCAGGTGTTTAATCTTAACGAGCGTTTTAAATACATTTCTCCGAGCTTCTTTTTAATTTCCACCCTACTGATATATTTGTTTGTTAACAACGCGTCTCACCTTGGTATTATTGGGTTTTTACACGCTTTTACGCATATTATACATCAATAATCGTTCAATTAAATTTAATTAAATTAATAAATTAATGGCATTGGCTTCTACCATTTAATTTCTTTGCAAAGCTACTAAATATTTATCATTATTTGTACAATTTGATTAATACCTGTTACTTAAAAATGAATTAACTAATATTACTTTCGCACGTAATTTCTGGTAGTTCCTCTATGCAATGTATTTTAAAATTGTTTCGTTTATATTTATTTTTAATCTTTTAAAACCACTATAATATATATATATATATATATATATACATACATATATTTATATATATATATATAAATATATATATATATATATATATATATATATTGCAAGTTAAAGATCTTGCTGTAGATTTATAAGGATATGTGGGTTTCAGGTAATTGCACAAAGCAATAAATACTCAAGTATTAGTTAATAAGATGAAATAATAACTTAGACTTTTATAAATACTGTATACACACGCAAAAATTCTGTCTCAGTAAAAACCCAACTGTTTAAAATTAAAAATTAGGGATTTATATTGCAATAAGAAAAAACTAATTTCAGATACATAGATGATGGTCAACTCCTGAATGATGTTAAAAGTATTTTTTAAAATAATCTGATATTTTTTGGTTCAAGTGGTCGATTTAGTAAAATGCAATATCATGAAAGAAAACTTTGCAGTGATAACGTAGCCTTAATTTTTGTCGATTATTCATTTCGTGATAGTATTAAATTTAACATTTTGTTTCCCTATTATTATTAGTAATAATTGAGTTCCATTTGTTAAAAAAAATACTTTATATGTTCATAAAATTGTTTCGATTTCTGTACATTTTTTCCCATAATAAGTTCTATAACCTTATTGTTGTTACTTGGGCAAACTTCACCGAGACGGGATTCGTAGTTTCCTCTAAATTCGAAATTATTAATCCAACAGAAATATGGGCGAGATCGTTTTTGCAAGAAATTTTAAGTAGATTAATTTTGGACAAAGTGTTTTTTAAAAAATTTTAGTTTTAAAGATATTTACTGATAACAACGACTGACTTACACACACACACACACACACACAACACATACACATACACACACATACACCCACACACATACACACTCAACACACGCACACACACACATACACCCACACACATATACACACGTGCGCGCGCACACACACGCACACGCATACATTCGCGCACACACACAAACTCACACACACAAACTCACACACACACACAAACACACACGGGAACTTTTAGTATGTTGATCCGGACTCTCCACCACAACTCTGCTAAATTTCAAAACCACGCGATTTATTTTCTTTATTTTTCGTGGAACTAGTAGGACCCTGCAACTGTAAAGCTAAACGTAAGTGAATTAGTACTTTGAAAGGGGATATACCGATCAGGGTTGCGGATTCGGCTCTCCGATGCCCAGGTTAGATCTGGGACTAGTCCAAACGTAAGCGATTCGAAACGGATCTGGGCTAGATAATAATTCAATTCTGGTACGTAAAGGTTTTAAAACGTCGTGAAGTGAAACTCAAGAGTCAAAATTCCCATATTGTGAAGAGCCATTAGTTTTACTTAATAATAATACTTACAAAAATCTCCTGTTCATCATTGTTCTTGGAAATATTTCTGCAATTATCATCCTCCTACAAGGAAACCAAACGCTTTTCTCTTTTTCAAATAAATTCCATACCTTTACGTTGCTATTAAATTCGACCAAATTAAACTTGTCCTGCTCGTTCATTTGTTCTAGGATATTCGTCATAGACTCACGCAGTTGAACAATCTTTTGACCGTACATACTCAAACTAGTGTCGAGAATAAAAACAACATGTTTTGGAAGAGCTTTCAATTCTGAAGGCGCAAAGAAATGTACAAAATAACCATCCTGAGTGACAACTTCACCACCTAATGGATCTCGTTTCACATCATATTGTACAACAAATTGTCCACAAAAACCTTCAGTTTCTTTTCTGCCTAAGTTGTTAGATAATTGTTTCTGTTGTTTCATACTTGGACTAAATGTCACGATAGCATTTCTGTCATTAACAAACCTTGTTGTGGCTTTAGGGTCTAAGTTGCTGTTTTCATCGGTAATTTCATTACCAGACCGTAGAGGTGGCACCCTTAGCCTCATCAATTTTCTGCTTTCGCTAATTGTCACCTAAAAATGTACAACTTATAAATACTTGACCTAAAGAGTAATTACTCGGTCTATAAATACAAAGGATATTTTATTTTCAAAGTCCGATCGATTACGAAATTAAAACCACAGTGAAAACCCAATGACGTTGTGCTCAGGTGTGTTGCGCATTGTCTGTGATATGCCTGTCGATCAAGTCATATCGCAGTTGTCAGTTTTGAGCGCACAGTCAGCGCGTAAACATGCCTAAAACAAAGATTCTACCGCCAAGTGTGAAACGTGTGCTGCCATTCAATTTCTTTATGCTGAGAAGAGCAATGCGTAGAAATTCATCGTCGATTGGGTAATGTGTGCAGTTGAACTTTCATGAATGACAGGATAGTGCAGCAATGATGCAGGAAATATGAAGCAGTACATACAGACATTCATTATGCGGGCGGTGAAAGAAAGAAGCAAGTGCCAACCAATCAATTATCTTGTTCAAAGAGTGGATCAGACGATTCGAGAAAATCGTCGATTCATATTTTCATTGTTTAGTGATTCGTTGCAGACCAGTCTAGGAAATTGGGTAAAAGTACATGTCGAATATCTTAGTTCAACTGTCTATCAAATATCTAAATACTCCGTCAAATTATATTTAATCATTTATGTACATATCTGTAGCACCAGTTTTATGTATTCAAAGTTAAAATAATGTGTTGCTTAACCAGTTTATACCTGTACGGCAGCTGTATGGAATTTCCCTCCCTCAGCTTCGTGCACCCTTGCTTTGTATAACGTTAGTTATTGTACTAGCACGAGTCTTTATGCAGCCTTGTTATGGTGTAGATGTAAAACATTAAATTCGCTTGTAGTGTCTCGCCTAATAACATGTAATAAATTTAGTTTGTTCTTTATCGTTATCATTTATTACATTACAAGATTCTACATGGTCCTCGAGTCGAAAGGTTTTTTACAATTACAATGGTTTAATCAGTCCAGAAGAAGCGTGAATGTATTCATCATCCCTCGCGCAACGTCAGGGTCAAGTGCCTGCTGCTAATGTAAGTCTGTTCCATATTACTCATCCCGTTGTATTCATAAATGCATTTTATTATTGCTTTAACTTGAATTGTATTGTATTGTGGATTTAGTAACTCACAGGTAATTATTAATATTAAAATCGGGCATTACAGTATTTAACATATAATTAATTATACACTATATCGTCAATCAGGTTAAAGTACATCGAACTTATTTCAATGGAGGAACAACGACGGCAGCTTACCACAAAACGCGCTCAGATTAAAGCAACATTTACGCGTTTCGCAAAATTCTTTGAAAAATGTTTATCTGAAACTAAGGATGAAAATATTTTACAATTAAAATCACGTTTAGAGCAAGCGCTTCCTATTTTAGAACAATTTAATAATATTCAAAGCGAGTTAGAACTACTAAATGAAACAGAAATAGAAAGCGATGAGCGGCAAAACTTTGAAGACCGATTTTACGGTATTACCTCAAACGCAAAGCATTTAATTTCAAAACACGACCATAATTCATTAATTATTGCTAAGGAAACAAACGAAAATGAAATATTAACATCAAATAATTTAGGTACAGAAAACTCCAACCAATTAAAAGCGAATGTTCAATTTCCGGTCCTAGAACTGTCAAAATTTTATGGCGATTATGACAAGTGGGGTCAGTTCAGGGATATGTTTACGTCACTAGTACACAATGATTCTTCCTTAGATAATATCAGAAAATTCTTTTATCTTTTGAGCTGCATCAAGGGGGAGGCCGCTAAGGTCATCGAAAGCATTGAAGTAACTAATGAAAATTACGAAACCGCGTGGCAACTCCTAACGTCGCGCTATCAAAATAAATCAATTATTATAAAACCACGTGGAGCATTGTTTGACTTACCCATGGTTAGCAGGGACGCTCACTCAAGTCTCCGTAAATTAACCGATTCAATTCAAAAACACATTAGATCATTAAAAACTTTAGGTGAACCCGTCGAAAGCTGCGACACCTTATTATTCTATTTAATATCAAAAAAATTAGACCAGATCACTGCTCAGCAATGGGAATCGCACGTTATTTCTAGCACTATTAATAACCGACAATTGCGAATGGACGATTTGATTGATTTCTTGGAACAGCGTTGTAGATTATTAGAAGTCATTGGATCTGAAAACGAAAATAAATCAGGTAATAAAATATTTCAAAGGACATACAAAGCACAAACCTTTTCGAAGAAAACTACGGAAAGGGAATTTTCTAGTTTCGCGTCACGGGATAATAAAGACGGGTGCGCTTTATGTAAGGATCAACATCAGGTCTTTGATTGTGAAAGTCTAAAATCTCTTCCGGTAGAAGAGCGTCTTTCGGAAGTAAAAAGGTTAAAACTGTGTACCAATTGCTTGCGGGGTAATCATCCATCCTTCGCGTGCAAATCACGGGGTTGCAAAAAATGTAAAAAACGGCATAATACACTTTTGCACCTCGATAATGACGTACCAATTAAACATGAAGAAAATCAAATTAATAACACTTCAACGTCAAATATTAATCATACGCGATCTGTAGCATCGGCAACCACACAACTGGTGACTAATTATTGCAAAAACTACGATCGACAAATTTTATTATCAACCGCCATTATCCTAATCAAGGATTCAAATAATGAATGGCATGAATGCAGGGCTCTGCTAGACAGTGGCAGTCAGCCCAACTTTATTACACGCCAACTCCATGAATCATTAAAATTACCGGCAATCAACATTAATGCACCCATTGTAGGTGTGGGTACATCGGTTACTGATATAAATAGAAAACTTCAGCAATCGTCAAATCATGTCATAGCAATTTTAATGCCGAGTTAACATTTTAATACTTGAACAAATTACAAAACTTTGCCAACAAAATCATTTACCACAGAAGGTCTGAAATTACCTATAAACACGGTGTTAGCGGATGCTCAGTTTAATATCGCGGGAACAATAGACATTTTACTAGGCGCGGGTATATTTTATCAACTTCTTGGTTCACGTCAAATAAAGCTCGGCCGCGACTTACCGGTGTTACAAGAAACATGTTTAGGATGGGTATTATCTGGCCGTTATCAAATAATTCATGCAAAACGTATAACGCGGTATGTAATCTATCGATCAAAAAATCTTTAGAAGATTCCATTGAACAATTTTGGCGTGTCGAAGAGGTTCAATCAAACACAAATTCCTATTCAAAGGAGGAACAAGAATGTGAGCACCTTTTTTCAAAAACCGTCAAGCGCAATTTAAACGGACATTTTACAGTCACGTTACCGACACGAGCGAAACCTAACGTTAAAGGACATTCATTGAATAATGCACTGAAACGACTTTATTCGATAGAGCGTAAATTTAAAAGAAATCCCGAATTTAAAAGGGATTACGTAAAATTCATGAAAGAATACGAGTCACTGGGTCATATGACAAAACTCGACCAAACAGAAGTCAATAATGTTAATACTTCAGGCGTATTTTATTTACCTCATCATGGCGTTATTAAAGAATCAAGCGCATCAACCAAATTACGCGTCGTATTTGACGGATCGGCAAAATCCTCAAGTGGTGTATCATTAAATGATATTTTATTGGTAGGACCAAATATTCAGAACGATTTGTGTAGTATCTTAATGCGGTTTAGGAAGCACAATTTTGTATTCACTGCCGACATCGCCAAAATGTACCGACAAATTGACGTAACCCAATTGCAATGCGATATGCAGCGAATCGTCTAGAGAAATGATTCCAATGATGAGGTAGAACATTATCGTCTCAACACCGTCACTTACGGTACATCATGTGCCTCATTCTTGGCAATTCGTAGTTTACACCAGATAGCATTCGAAAATGAAGACACTCATGCTCATGCATGCAATGTAATTCGCAACGATTTTTACGTGGACGATGTATTAACTGGAAGCGATGTTATGTCAGAAGCAACTAAATTAAAGGTAGATTTAACAACGCTACTCAGTACTTATGGGTTTGAGTTGCGCAAATGGGCGTCCAACAATTCAGAAATACTCGACAAACAAGGTTCTTATAACACAGAGAAATATAATATCTCTGATGGTGATATACACAAAACACTCGGCCTCATGTGGCAAGCCAAATCCGACATGTTACTTTATACCGTTGATGAGACCGCATTTGAAGTTTCCAAAGTTACAAAACGAGTACTGTTATCATTAATATCAAAAATATTCGATCCCCTCGGACTTTTATCACCCATTATCATTAAAGCTAAAATCATGATGCAATCACTATGGCAAATTGACATTAGCTGGGACGATGCAATACCAGAAGGGATGTTATTTCAATGGTCACAATTTAAAACGCAACTAAACACAATTAATAACACTCGCGTCCCAAGACATATTGTTTTACCAAAATACAAATATATTGAGCTGCACGGCTTCTGTGATGCTTCACAAATGGCATATGCCGCCTGCGTATATATTAAATCGGTTAACAAAAATAATGATGCAGCGGTGACACTATTATGCTCAAAAACTCGCGTAGCACCCTTAAAGTCAATAACTATAGCTCGTTTAGAACTTTGTGGTGCGCTGCTGCTTGCACAACTTTACAATAAGGTACACAAATCCTTTGTTTAAATATAGATAAAGCATATTTTTGGACGGACAGCACAATTGTTCTATCATGGTTGGCAGCGGCTCCAAATACGTGGAAAATTTTGTAGCCAATCGAGTGGCAGATATACAAAACTTAACCGAAAATGGCTTATGGCGTCACGTGCCCTCAGCCAGCAATCCAGCGGATATGGCGTCGCGGGAATCGATGCCACCAATCTGAGTAACAATTCTTTATGGTGGAATGGCCCAGATTGGCTAAAGGGCGATTACGAATATTGGCCACAAAGTAAAGACGTCGTAAACGAAGCACCCGAAACACGAGTATTGCATACTGCGCTCTCAGCCACCTTTCGTGATTTCAATTTATTCGAGAGATTTTCTAATTTATACCATCTTCAACGAGTAACAGCTCTATGCATAAGATTTTGTAACAATCTTCGTAACAAGGAATCCAAAATTACCGGTAAAATCAAACTGGAAGAACTTAATAACGCACTAATAATTTTAGTTAGAATAGCACAACATGAAAGTTTTTTGCCCGAGATTAATTGCTTGCAACAACTGAAACCGCTACCCAAAAAGTCAAGGTTAAAATCATTAGATCCGTTTATAGATTCTCATAGCTTACTTCGTGTGGGAGGCAGACTTTCAAAATCAAATTTATCCGAAGAAAACAAACATCAATTAATTATCGCTTCCAAACATTTATTAACACAACTGATTATTTCAAACGAGCACCTTCGTAACTTGCATGCCGGCCCGCAAATGATTCTTAATACTGTAGAGAGAGATTCTGGCCGATTAACGGCAGACGTACTGTAAGAAGCGTGTTACAAAATGCATAGTTTGCTTTCGAGCAAGCCCAACAAATATAATTCGGAAAATGGCCAATCTGCCTTCGGACAGAATAATTCCAAATCGTCCATTCTATATTGTGGGTGTGGATTATGCAGGCCCCTTTAATATTAAAGACGGAAAGCTCCGTAATCGAGCTATCATTAAAGTGTACTTGTGTATATTTATATGTTTTACCACAAAAGCGGTTTATTTGGAGTTGGTGAGCGATCTAACTACCCATGCATTTTAAACTCATTGAAAAGGTTTGTGGCACGCCGAGGTCTCTGCAAAAATATACAGTGACAACGGTAGCAATTTTATAGGCTCACGAAATGAATTGAAACAATTATACCAATCTCTTCCGAATTTTTAAATGATCGTGACGTAATTGACTTTTATTTAAAGAATAGCATAGAATGGCACTTTATTCCACCTAGAACCCCCACCACGGCGGTTTGTGGGAAGCTGCCGTCAAACGCGTTAAATATCACGCAACGCGGATTGTGGGAAAACAAATTTTACATTTGAAGACCTCTCTACAATTTTTACGCAGGTTGAGGCAATAATGAACTCACGCCCAATCACGCCTCTATCCAATGATCCTTCAGATTTATCCGCTTTAACACCTGGTCATTTCTTAATTGGTCATCCATTAACGAACATACCCCATGCAGACTTAGCGAATGTACCCACAAATCGCTTAAAGCAGTAGGCAATTCTACAGCAAGCAACACAAATATTTTGGAAACGTTGGAGTACCGAATATTTAAATTCTCTACAGCAACGCTCACGCTGGAGTGATAATCGGTTTGATGGTCTGAAAGAAAATTCTTTGGTATTACTGAAGGAAGAAAATGTTCCACCACTTTGCTGGAAGATGTGAAGAATTTTAAAGTTACATAAGTCCAGAGAGGACGACATTGCCCGTACTGCCACAATTCGCACTTCGACAGGAATTACTACTCGTGGTGTGCAGAAACTGTGTCTTTTACCGGTGGAACCGAACAATTAAATTTCGCTAGTTAAAAAAAACAATAACAGAAGTGGTTCAGTTTATTGTATTAGTCTTAAAAACTGTAGTTTATCAAGAGTGGCGGGATGTCGAATATCTTAGTTCAACTGTCTATCAAATATCTAAATACTCCGTCAAATTATATTTAATCATTTATGTACATATCTGTAGCACCAGTTTTATGTATTCAAAGTTAAAATAATGTGTTGCTTAACCAGTTTATACCTGTACGGCAGCTGTATGGAATTTCCCTCCCTCAGCTTCGTGCACCCTTGCTTTGTATAACGTTAGTTATTGTACTAGCACGAGTCTTTATGCAGCCTTGTTATGGTGTAGACGTAAAACATTTAAATTCGTTTGTAGTGTCTCGCCTAATAACATGTAATAAATTTAGTTTGTTCTTTATCGTTATCATTTATTACATTACAAGATTCTACAGTACAAGCGGCTGCCTTTTGTCACGAGGGTATTCAAAAGTAGGTGCCACGTTATGATAAATGTCTGTCGGAGAGATGACTTTGAAGAGAAGTAACTGAGAGGTGTATCTTAATATGTTGCAAATAGAATATTTTTTTATTTTTCCTGTGGTTTTTATTTTGCGATCAATCAGACTTTGAAAATATAGCCCTCATAATAATCATTTAATTCATTAGTAATTTTGTCCATAAAAATAGCATTTCGAATCCATAAAACTAGAGACCTTGCTCATAAACATTTTAACCAGAAATACCATTTTACCACGAATACATCGATTCTGGTCATTTTTCAACTTTGGAACTAAGATGCCCTAAATTTAATTTACGGAACCAAATTTTTTAAAAGAATCAATTTACGAGTATGTGTCTTAAGGAAATTTATCTAAACGATAATATAAAAAGAAAAATTTTTCACGACAAATTAGGGACAAGTCCAAGTCGTTTAAAAAAAAACCCTAAAATAAATTATGAAACTAAATTATTTATAGGTTACCTGCAAAATACAAGATTTGAAAATTTTGATTATACATTTTTAAAGCTTTCATATTTAGTTAAATGTTAAATTATGTAAAATTATCCACCATGAGTACGATTCCAAATCACTAATTTTGTTGAATATTAGACATTAATTATTACTTCGAAAAACGTGTATATACAAAGAAATTACCTTTCTGTATTATTTTAAGGTATTATTCAATAAGTTAAGTAACCTAGTGTACAAATAAATCACTAGACCTCGCCAAGAATACATTATAAAGTGTCAAAATCCATAAAGGTTTTATAACAAAGAACGTATTATTTAATTGCAAAACTTAAAGATACTTTCTCGTCGGGTAATATAATTGATATATTTTTAGTTCAGACAATAAAAATTTACTACATTTTCCAATTAGTGTAGCTGTGCATGATGCAATCTGTAAAAAATTGTTATTAATACAGAGTAAGAAAGAGTTAACTTTAAATATTTTTAATTATTAAACATTTTATGATACAAGAATCCGCCCATTAGTTGGAGCGCCAATTATTACGTTAAACGCAAGCGTATTCTACTACTCCGCAAATGTGGTCGCAAATTATTGCCGTCAAACGATTAGTGATTTACATACAAAGAAAGCAATTAAAAAATAAACAATAAGTTTACCTTGATTCTTGTAGCTAATACATGCATTCGCTGACGTATAAATATGAAGCAGGTGGCATGGGGTCCACTTCTTATGTTTAGTCCAGATTATTGCAGTAAAGTGTGTTGAACTTACACAGTTTTGAAACACACTTTCAGTAGCTAGATACAGAATAGGTGAAAGATTTCCCAGGTACACTTCCTGCAATAAACACGTCCTCGCGTTTACTACGACAATAATGTTCGGCAGTTGACTAATTAGCTAGCGCAATAACCACAAATTTTTTTGGCCCCGGAAAATGCGTGTTTAAAAGAATACATTGATAAATAACGGGTGCTTGACCTCAGTTCGTGTGAACCCAAAAACCATAAACATTATACGTAGTAACCTACTTAAAATAGTGATGGGAAAAAGCTTTCCTTGTTAGGATAATATAACAAATATATCCTTAATATTAAAGCGAAACTTTGTGCAGCCAAAAGGCGTAACAGGTTCCAGAATCGAAGAAGTGATCGGAACCAATATATTCTTAGTAAATTAGTGATATTTCTGGTTAAAATGGTCTATCGGTAAGGTAACTTTTTTATGGGCTTAAAATATTCATTCAATTTACTAATGAACTCGGTAACTTTTATTTATGGACCGACTTACTATTTTTATGGACATTAATATTATATAATAAAGTGTTTCGTTAAGGACCGCTTGTATAAAGCTAAACTTACCTCAACCAATAAGTCTTTTACAAGTTGTCCAGGATGTAAATTAATTACTAGTTCATAATGGCCATCTTGTCTGTTCAGTAGTTCTTCGTAAGTTAGATAAAACGCAACTTTGCTGTTGGGTTCAATATTTACAGCAACCGTAAAGCGGTTCGAGTTACGCGCATTAAGAAAAACGTAACCGGCACCTTGACCACTGGCTATTGCCTGTAATATAATGTTTATTCTGCGCAATTTTGTATCAACATACCGTTTCATATATTTGTTTCGCTTCTTCTTTTTCTTTTACAAAGGCAGTGTAGTTACTACCATTAAGTTCCATTATAAACCCAGAAATAAAAGCAGTATCTGGTATTATAATTGAAAACGCGACTTCTTGTGACTGAATTGCTGTATTTTTCACTTTACTAAGAATAGTTGTATGAGCGAATCGATTGGTGATCTTTGAGGTAACGTGCATCTGGTATATTTTGGGTGTTTTGGACAAATTATGTTCGTTTACACCCTAAATATTACATAGATTTAATAAATTAATTATATTTCTTCAATACTTGCCTCTTTTTGGAATACTTCTGAAGACGTTTCTGTTGTTCTACTTACTACTAATGACTTGAATGAGCCAACGGATATTCCTGACACATAATACTTGCTAATAAACATACCTAGGAGCATGAATAAAAGCTTGCCCATTTTCTGAAAATGAAAGAAAAGTCATTAAACATGTGCTTTATAAACATAAGAAAGATAAAGCTTTAAGATAAGAGAGATTTTAAATTGGTTTCTACTTCTTGATAACTATGAGTTTAGGATAATTATGTACTAAAAAAACTCAAAACGTGCATGTAAATATGCTTTTAAAAACATACAAACTATGCATTCAATTATGCACTAAAAATTAGCCATTAGATTCTATTCTCTGTTAATAACTAAAAGTATTTATTTAAATGAAAATTATTTAATTACTTACAATTGATTAGTAACGCAAAATTTATAAATACAAAGGTAGATTACACTTAACGACAGCATGAATGATGTTGTCAAAATCCAGCTTGAATTAAAGTATAATAACACCATTAAACAGAATTGTATTTTCCATATTACTTATCTGTTATTTTCCATTATTGTTAATCATAACTAAATAGGAAAAAAGTCTATTCTCTTTAGGAAATAATATAAAACCCAGGACCAATAAAAATGAGCTATTAGTGGTTACCAGATGTTATAACTTTATAGTACTAGACTTTGTAGTAACTATAGTTGTATACAAATTGTAATACTGGTCAAAATCGAAAATAAATTGTTTTTTTATTAATTTTTTACGAATAAAGATATAATTGGCGCAGTCACTGGTAAAATCCAAAGACACTAGTTGAAAAACTTCAACCTCAAGCTATTGGTTTCGACCATTTACTTTGGAAAGAGAACTAGAAAACCCTGATTGGATGTACCACTCCGAAACTTATAAGTAAGTCTTGAGGTTCTT
This sequence comes from Platerodrilus igneus, assembly GCA_036346225.1. NCBI lineage: Eukaryota > Metazoa > Arthropoda > Insecta > Coleoptera > Lycidae > Platerodrilus > Platerodrilus igneus. The sequence goes on along the minus strand of JARFIW010000318.1, from coordinate 5,613,178 downwards.
TCTAATCATCACAATCTTATTTTTCCTGTCATCATCATTAGATCTTCAGTCCTGGAACTGGTTAGATGCGTACCCTCATTGTTTCCTATTCTAAATTAACCTTCGCATTTCCATGAAATTTGTATAATCTACATCTATCACTATCTGCATGCGAAAGTCTGACCTTCGTCTACTTCTACCTCTTTTTTCTTAACTCTGCTTGTAATATATCCCGTACTATTTCTTAAAAATGCCTCAGAACGTATCCTGCCCTTCTATATCTCCTATTTTTTTCACAGATATCTTTATTCTTCTACTATTTCTATAACCTATTTGTTATTAACTAAAACACAACATTCCAGAAGGCATCTATCTCTTTCTGTCTGCTTTTCCTACTATCCCTATTTCATAGACGTACTGTGCTGTGCTCCACACATATGCTTTGAACAATTTTCTTCTTGTTTCTATGTTTGTTGTCTTTGAACATATAGTCCATTCGCTTTAACTTTAGGATGTCGTCACAACTGAATAAAATACCACATTGCCAATGTTAGCTTAAATCATAATATATTTAATAAAAATATAGGAATATTCCCATTGACAAGAAAAATTGGTGGCAACACCGTACATGATTTGTTACGTTTATTTTCAGCATAAATTAATTATCCTATTTTTCTCCCTCGTTAATTCAATACCCGCTCGAATAAATTCCGTTTCTACTGTTAAATCCTTCAAAATAATTAACAATAAATACGAATAAATTTCTCAACTTAAATTTAGTTGCTTTGAAACGACAAGTTTATGCTACAATTAAATAGTTTATATCCTGTTTTAGGTACCCGCTATCTTGATATACATTAGGACCACGTATAATGGTTTTCTTTATTGTTTCAATGTAAAGACTTGTTGAAATAAGGTTGCGCACACTCCCATAAAACCCGGGTTTTCCAGTTTCAATCGCGTTTCGATGAGCGAGGAATTGCTGTTTGAATTCGTGTTGTTAGAACCATTGTTGGATTTGACTCTGCAGCTTGTGCGTTTCCTGCATTATTCGTCGCCGTATTTCGGGGGCAATACGCGTTTGTTTTTTTCTGTTCGACAACTGAGAGGTGTCTTACGTGGGTTGGTCAGTTTGCCGGCGCGTACTTATTTTAATCAGATTCTCTTTTTAGTTTTTTTAGCTGGAGGCCAAATGGATTCTTTCTTTCTGTAGACCAACTGCTTTTGTCTGTAGACCAACTGCTTTTGTCCGAAGACCGCCGCTGCAATTATGGTAGCAGGGTAAATAGATCCTGACGACCATGGCGTTGCTGTGCTGACTCACCCCCGACGGCTTGCGAGTTAAGTATCCGGACACCTATAAGTATGCATCTCATTTTTCTTTGTGTGTGCCGATGGCATATTTCGTATCAACGCTTAGTGTAGTTACGTGACATTGTAGAACTATTGTTCGTTGTTGCTGATCGATATTATCGCTCTAAAGGCGTGATGTACCTTTGTTAAAAATGTTGGATCGACACACGCTTATACCTTTATACTAATTAGTTTATTTTACAAACGGTACTATGTACGATTTAAAAGATGTCTGACAAAAGCTCCCACACGTTAATTTTTTTCTACTAATTAGTTATTTTACAAAAAGTATTAGATGAAATTTTAAAAACGCTTGATAAAAGCTCTCACGGGTTTATTTAATACTGATTAATTTTATTTTGTGTGAAATACGAGATGCGCAATTCGTATCTAAATTCCTAAATTGTCCGTACAATATAATTGTTGGCTGTCAAATAATAACATTTAATTTATTTTCTTTTTGCTTGTTTGTACAAAATCCTTTATTGTTATTTTATTGTTAATAGATAATCGTGAGCAATGTGTTTTTTTAATTTATTTTTCGTATGTAGGCGAATCCCCCACTCTCCGCGTTTGGTAATTAGCCTAGTATTTACTTTTCTTCCGGCTACGTCTAGGTACGTAGCAATTTGCCAACCTTTATTTTGTTAAATGACAGTATTCTTCAAGTGCACATCTAGGTATTTATTTGCATACGGTTGCCAACACTTAATTACTGCATTTGACGTCATCCTAAAGTTAATTTGAATGGACTATAGCTGCTGTTCTTTCTTGTTTAATGCAGTTCGGTCACCTTCTATTGTTTTACAATTATATACCCTCCGATATTCAGTAGTATGAGAAGGAGGGTAAGCAACTTTTGGCAGCCAGGTTCTACCAGCACTTGAACACCTGTCGAATTAATAGTTTTTCCAATATATCCTTTCGCACAATCAACTTTAGTTGAAAATATTTCCCAACCAACACCTGTAGTTGTTTGTAATAATCATCAGATTTAGATGCACTTATTTTTTTCTTCAATAAGTTTTTCGTCTTGAAAGTGGTTGGACACTTACCTCCACTTACTTATGTTCTGAGCTAGCCTACATAGTTCCCTGAAATTAACACAACAGCCTATATACACCTCGATTCCTGTTCTATTGTTTTCTAATTATATACTCTATTTCACCGAGATTCAGTGGTATGTGAAAGGGCGGCGGCTTCGTGGCGTAGTGGTATGTGTGTGACTACTACGCCCAAGGTCCCAGGTTCGAATCCCGGCACGATCCGCTTGAAAAATGTTAAGCGAGCATTTTTCACGAAAATACATTCTTATTTGGATGAGACCTAAAATGGAGGTCCCGTGTGTGAGTGTTGTCACGCACGTTAAAGATCCCTACCTTGCTTGGAACAGCAAGGGTTCGGCAAAATTCCAAATTTTCCAGGTAAAAAAAAACTCGCTTCCTGGCCAATGTAGTACCTTCGGGTGGAGCATTGGAAAATCTCATGTACGGTATGTGAAGGGGCAACACGGTCTGCTTGAAAAATGTTAAACACACAAATACGCCCTCCTTCGGATGAGAGGTTAAATGGAGATTCCATGTGTGAGTGCTGTCACGCACGTTAAAGATCCCTACCTTGCTTGGAACAGCAAGGGTTCGGCAAAATTACACACTTTCTAGGTAAAAAAGAAACTCGCTTCCTGGTCAATGTAGTACCTTCGGATGGAGGATGAGAAAATCACATGTAAGGTATGTGAATGGGGCTAAGCAGCCTGTGGCTGCCAAGGATCCCCCAACACTGTGTTAAGTTAATCGTGGCAGCCACGTTGGGCGCCAAATTTATGCTACGTTGACTCTCAGCCGAGCGTAACACCAAGAAAATCAAAGAAATGACCGGGCTCAATCGGAGATTAGGGGGGGTTGTAGAAAGCAGACCAACATATAACGTACGTGGCTGTAAGGAATTAGTAACAATACCTGCAATAAAAAAAGTTAGAATAGCAAACCTGCAATAAAAAAAAAATAGTCCTGCAAACCTGAAATAAAGAAAAAGCATAGCATGCTGATCGAGCATAGATTGTTCAGTACTTTGTAGAATGTAAAAAAAAATTGTTTGGATAATCTATATAATATAACAACGGTAACGGCAATACAAAAAATTTTTAGTACAAAGTGAAGTAATATTGGGGAGTAGCAGAAACGTTTCCTCACACACCAATTAAACATAAATCAGACAAAATTTTAACAAAAGATAAATAGGTAAGCACAATTGATATGAGTCATCCAGTATTGTTGATTTTTCTTCTTTTTTTTTTGTTTTCTTTTTTTTAACAGCATGCAAGTCTATGGTCAAAGGTATCAGAACGACATAGATATGGCAAAACAACGGATAGATATTTAAAGTAATAACAAGTAGGAAATAGTTCAACTTACAAAAGGTCCTTCAGTAACGCTTCCTTGCCATTGAAGTGTGGGATTCACGATGTCCGGCACTAACGAAGCACTTCACCCTTGACTGTGAGGGTGTTGATGGAACTTATCACACGTTACCCTAATTACACCTACGTATTTCACTGGTGTTAGCAGCAGACATTATCACGCGACGGAACTATGTAGCATTGATAAATTTCTTGTTACTTCTATTTTCCCAAGACAATAATTTCGAAATATTTTGTAGCACTAGTTTAATTTCAACTGGGACCAAATGTATATTATTTTCACAAACATCCAAAAAGCAGCGAGAAACTTCAACCAATACCTTTGTAAACCGGTAATCTGTTCTATTTCGCCAATAACGAAATTTGCGCAAGCAATGTTCTATTTTAGATTCTTTGGGGTTCAGAAACTACAGTATCAACTGTATTTGGATAATCCAAAGTATGCACTACTCTGATAAAATAAAAAAAGGGACCGCGAAACTAGATCGCACACACAGTTTAAATATCAGAAGACAAAGCACCAAACAAAAAAAACCCACCAAACACGTTCGCCTATAAACCATACTACTTCAATCGAAATTAGCACTACACTACTACAGTTAATATACAACTTTTTTTTTTTACAAGAAAAACAACTAAGATCGTGCCGTGCTTGTTCAGGAACAATTCGAAAATTGATCCCGCATTAATGCTCACTATTGTCAAAGCAAACAAGAAACAGTATTTTCAACGTAATTAATATATAGGAACGGAGAACAAACTACGACTACTTATCTGTTTATATCAACTCGTTGCTATTACAACCTCTTATCGTTTCTTATCTGTACTTGTATATCTACATATTATAATACGACGCATTCGCCAACGAGTTACTAAATATAAAATATAGAAATAGTAGTTACAGAAATGTATTTACGAATTGGGTAGTGTAAAATCTTAAGCCATAAAAATGCACGTTACAACTGAGATATTTGCCGTATTAATGGTTTTCCAGTAAATCCTTTCGCACAATTAACATTAGTTAAGATTATTGCAAGACCAATACCGGTAGTTGTTTATAATAATCATTATGTTTAAGTACATTTGTTTTTTTCATCATTAGTTTTTCCATCTTGGGACTGGTTGGATGCGTACCTCCATTGATATCTATTCTGAACTAGCCTACACATTTCCCTGAAATTCCCACATCCTACATATTCCACTATCTGTGTGCAATAGTCTAACCTAGTTCTACCTCTACTTCTCTTTTTTCCTATCTCTGCTTCTAATATATTCCACACTATTCCTTCATGTCTTAGTATGTGACCTATCATCCCATCTCTTCTATTTTTTACTGTTTTCCACATACTTCTTTCTTCCCCTACCATTTTTAGTACCTCTTTGTTCTTAAGTTTGTCAGTCTATGATATTTTCATTTGCTATCTTTTGCTATCTTGCGTGATTTAGCTCCCTAGGTAGCAGAAATCTTTAACCTCTTGTAAGTTCTCGTTATCTATTTGTATTCTTGTTTTTGATTTATTTTTCCCTCTATTGTATACTAGAACCTTAGTTTAATTTTTGTTAATATTCATAGCGTATCTCTCAATTAGAACTGTTTTCATTTCATTAAGAGCAGCTTTTAACTCTTCCTTGCTAGATGCTAATACTGCTATATCATCTGCAAATCTAAGCACATCAACCTTTTGTCCCTGCATAGTAATTCCAAATGTCTTCCTGCATTTGACAGTATCCATTGCCTCTTCAATGTACAAGTTAAAAATTGATGGGGATAAGACACATCCCTGTTTCACCCCTTTCGTAATATCAACTTCTCTACTTTCATGCTCTAATTCTATTACCGTTATTTGCTCTTTGTATAAGCTATGTACTATCCTTCTATCCCTAAAACTCATTACAATCTTTTTGAGTATTTCGAACATTTTTTTCCATTTCACATTGTCGAATGCTTTTTCCAGATCAACTAACCCTGTATACACACTTTCTCCCTTTTCTATTGTTTTCTCCATTATTACTCTCTGACCTAAAATAGCCACCCGTGTTGCACTGTTTCGCCTAAACCCAAATTGATCTTTTACTAGTATTGCTTCAACTAGTTTTTCCATTCGTCTTTGTACAATTCTAGTTAATATTTTTGAAACGTGTGCTGTCAAACTTATTATTCGAAAATTTTCACATTTATCCACGCCTCTTTTTTTGTATAGTTACTATAATATTACGTTTGAAATCTTTGGGTGTCTCGCCTGTTTCAAACATATAGCTTACAAGTTGGAAGAGATCTTCTATTACAGCTTGCCTAGCGGCTTTAGAGTTCCTGCTTGCACCTTATCTGTACCCGGCCCCTTACAATTTTTCATACCTTTTAATGCTAATTCAAACTCATCTCGAAGTATAGAATATCTTAAGTCATCATTTTCAATGTCGACTTCCTGTTCTAATGCTGTTAGTTCCTCTCCTACATATAAATTACCTATAATATTCCTGCTATCTAAACATTTCCTCTATATTTTCTGTAATGGCGTTTTCTCCTTCGTTTCTTATATTTTTACTATATGATTTTATATCCCTAAAATGCATTCTAATTAGTTTGTATGCTTCGTTTGTCTTTCCTATTTCCATCGTAGTTTGTACCTCTTTGTACTTTTCATCAATCCATTGTGCTTTAGCTTTCCTATATTTACGAATAATTTCCCATTTTATGGCTTTGTATCTTTGTTTTACTGTTTGGTTTGAAATACGTTTTGTATTTTCGTCTTTCTTTTATTAAATTCAAGATATCATTTGTTATCCATGGTTTCTTATTTTCTTTTTGTGTATACCCCAGAATATCTCTGACCGCCATGTCTAAGCTGGATTTAATGTTATTCCATTCTGTTTCTACTTTCTTAGTATAAGAAATTTTCCCGATATCTTTCAGCAATTCATTTGATTTTTTTCAAATCTTTCGTAAATATCTTTATCTTTTAGTTTTTCAAAATCAAAGTGCCTTTTTCCGTTCCTGTTTTTCCAATCTTTAAATTTAAGTGAAGCCTTCATAATTACGATGCCGTGGTCAGTGTCTATATCTGCTTCTGGGTAGCATCTACAGTCTTTTACTTGATTCTTAAACCGTTGTCTAACAAGCATGTAATTTATTTGATATCTTCCTACATCTCCTGGTATCTTCCACGTATATCGTCTTCTAGCATGATGTTGAAATAATGTGTTTGTAATATATATCCCCTGTCGTTTCTCGTGCCTAAACTAAATAAACCTACTACCGCTCCTTACCTGCCCTCACCTACCACTGCATTAGAATCTCCCGTAATTATTAAATTTCATGTCCTTTTACGTATCTTAGTATGTCTTCGATATCTTTGTAGATCGCTTCTACCTTTTCGTCACTGTAACTAAAGGTGGGCATGTGAACTTGTATTATTACTGTGTTTACCGGTTTAGATTCAAATTTAACCATGAGTACCCCTCGTTCTTTTGTAAGTAATTTTCTACACAGTGTCTTATCTTTTTTTGCATAACTATCCCCACACCTGAATTTCCTTTTTCTGCTCCTGTATGAATTACCCCGAAGTCTCCACTCCAGAAATCCCCCGCCTCTAGCCAACGAACTTCGCTGATGAATTGATCATCTAATTGATTATTTCCTTCACCTGTCAAATTTGAATTTTTAACAAATCACGTTCGTAGTTGAGATTTGAAACAACCAGTCACGTCACGTCAAATCAAAATAGTCAATTTGCAATAGTCGCGGCAATTTCAATAGGTATCTTTTTATCACGTAAGCGGACTCCTATCGTAATAGTAGTAATACTGTCAAACAATGAAAAATAAGAAATTTAATTAATACAATTGATTAAGATTTCGATAAAATAAACCGTTTTAGCAATGTTGACAGCACATGTGTCAAAAATATTAACTAGAATTGTACAAAGAAGAATGAAAAAACGGGCGGAAGAAATTCTAGGAGAAGACCAATTTGAGTTTAGGCGAAACAGGGGAACACGGGAGGCTATTTTAGCTCTGAGAGTGATAATGGAGAAAGCAATAGAAAAAGGGGAAAGCGTGTATATAGGGTTTGTAGATCCGGAAAAAGCATTCGACAATGTAAAATGGAAAAAAATTTTCGAAATACTTAAAAAGATTGGAAAAAGTTATAGGGATAGACGAATAGTACATAGCTTATACAAAGAGAAGTAAACATTAGGAAAGGGGTGAGACAGGGATGTGCCCTATCCCCATTAATTTTTAACTTGTACATTGAAGAGGCAATAAATACTGTCGAATGCAGGAAGACATTTGGAATTAATATGCAAGGACAAATATTGATATGCTTAGATTTGCATATGATATAGCAGTATTAGCTTCTAGCAAGGAAGAGTTAGAAGCTGCTCTTAACGAAATGGAAACAGTTCTAACGGAGGGATATGGTATGAAAATTAACAAAAATAAAACTAAAGTTCTAGTATGCAAAAGAGGGAATAATAAATCAAAAACAAGAATACAAATAGGTAACGAGAACTTACAAGAGGTTAAGGATTTCTGCTACCTAGGAAGTCAAATAACGCAAGATGGGAAAAGCACAAAAGATATAAAACAAAGATTAGCACAAGACCGTGCTACATTTAACAAGAAAATGCAACTACTGTGTTCAAAGACAACAAACATAGAAACAAGGAAAAGATTGCTTAAAACATATGTGTGGAGCACAGCACTGTACGGCTGTGAAGTCTGGACAGTAGGAGAAGCGGACAAAAAAAAGGTAGAAGCCTTTGAAATGTGGTGCTATAGACGTATGATGAAGATATCATAGACAGACAAAGTTAAGAACGAAGAGGTACTAAAAATGGTAGGGGAAGAAAGAAATATGTGGAAAACGGTAAAAAATAGGACAGGCCACATACTACGGCATGAGGGAATAGTGCGGAATATATTAGAAGCAGAGATAGGAAAAAAGAAAGGAGAAGAGGTAGACCTAGGTTAGACTACTGCACACAGATAGTGAAAGATGTAGGCTGTATGAGTTTCAGGGAGATGTGTAAGCTAGCTCAGAATAGAAATCAATGGAGGTACGCATTAAACCAGTCCCAAGATGGATAAATTAATGACGAAGACAGTAACTGTACGTAAATATGATGATTATTATAAGCAACTACAAGAATTGGTTGGGCAATATTCTCGAATAATGTTAACTGTGTGAAAGGATTTACTAGAAAACTAAGAGTTGGGCAAATGTCTAAGTGTTGGGGGATCTTGGTAGCCACAGGTTGCTTAACCCCCGTCACTGAATCTGGGTGAAATAGGGCATAAAATTAGAAAACAATAAAAGGGGAACCGAGCTGTATACATGCTGTGTGAGAATTTCAGGGAACTGTGTAGGCTAGTTGAGAATATAAATAAGTGTAGGTACGTGTCCAACCAGTTATGAGACGGAAAACTCAATGACGAAAACATAAGTGCAGATAAATCTGATGATTATTATAAACAACTACAGGTGTTGGTTGTGAAATAACTGCAACTAATGTCGACTGTGCAAAAAGTTATATTGGAAAAAAATAAATATAAAAAAAAATAATTTAAAAAAATATATTAAATCGGTAAATGTATAAGTGCTGGGGGAACTTGGCAGCCACAGGCTGCTTACCCCCCTTTACAACCGTTCATTTACATTTCCAATGCTCCACCCGAAGGTACTACATTGGCCAGGAGGCAAGTTTTTTTTTTGTTGCCTGGAAATTTAGAATTTTGCCGAACCCTTGCCGTTCCAGGCATGGTAGGGATCTTTAACGTGCGTGACGTCACTCACACACGGGACCTCCATTTAAGCTCTCATCCGAACGAGGGCGTAATATTTGTGAAAAATGCTCACCTGCCACTTTTCAAGCAGTCGGCCGTGTCGGGATTTAAACACGGGACCTTGGAATCCGTAGTCTTACGCTTACTACATTGATCCACGGCGACGCCCCCCCTTTACAACCACTGAATGTCGGAGAAATAGGGTATATAATTGTAAAACAATAGAAGGGGACCGAACTGTATATAAAAAGAAAGAACAGCGCCTATGATGAAAGACAACAAACATAGACCAAGAAGAAAGCATAAGTGTGAAGCACAGCACAGTATGCCTATGAAATACGGGCAGTCTGAAAAGCAGACAGAAAAACGGTTGCAGCCTTTTGAAATGCTGTGCTTCAGAGGTATGAGGATGATAGCATAGACAGACAAAGTTAATAACAAATAGGTTATAGAAATAGTAGGGGAACAAGAATATCTGGGGAAAAAAATAGAAGAAATAAAAGGGCAGAATACGTTCTAAGGCATTTTTGGGGAATAGTATGGGATATATTACAAACAGAGATAGGAAAAAAGAGGTAGATGTAGACCTAGATCAGATTAGTGATAGAAGCAAACTGTGCAAATTTAAGGAAATGTGTAGGTTAGTTCAGAATAGGAAGCAATGAGGGTACACGTCTAACCAGTTCCAGGACTGAAAACCTAATGATGATGAGCAATGTTTCACCAAAAGAAATTGAATATGCTGTAAATTCAGATCGGTGTACAACACGTAACCTATCAAAAATAATTAAAAATTATTAGACACCGTACAAAATTACGTACACATTTAAATCTAATGAAAAATTTGCGGGTTTTTCAATAAATTTGGTTTAATTAAATTTCTAAATCTCAACTTCTTCTTACTGAAATGCCACGCGATCATAGATCGCGGATAAATATAGAATGCGCTCTCGATACTATTGGAACAATAACTTCGCCTTGTGTAATCTTTGAATGTTGGAAGAGCTTTTAATACTATTGACACTATTTGAGTCAGAACAATAACATATTCTCTGCAGTATGAAATTGTAATTTAAATATCGATGTGCGCCACAACAACGAAGGCTCTCAAGGATTGATTCATAAACACACATAGAATATCTATAACCCTTAAATAAAATCCAGAAGATAATATTCTCGTGTAAAAATATAATATTTATAATATCTTCAAAAAATTACAGCAGTGCGCTTTCGCGTAGCCATCTTCGGTGCCATGTCAACGTAAAATTAAATATTTCATCAAACAATAGTTTGATGGAATATTTTACGTTGACATGGCACCGAAGATGGCTAACGCCGAAAGCGTTCTGCTGTAATTTTTTAAAGATATTTTAAATATTATATTTTTAGACGAGAATACTTTCTTTTGAATTTTATTGAAAAAATTTCGTGTACACAGCCAGGAATTTTTTCTTCATAACTCTTAAACACAGATTGTAAGTTTTCGAACAGGTCATTGGCGTAGCATAATTTGTGAAAATATAATGGCTGCATTCAGTTCAATTTTTGTTCCGACATTGTCGATATTAGTTCGCTATTGATAATACGATAAAAGTTTCGCGGGTTATTGAGTGGAAACACAGACAAGGCTTATAAGTGAAAACTAATGCAGCGGACCATAAAATGAAATGCTATTTAAAAACAGATTTTATACATGTATGGTTTCTTCTTTAGAATAAATTCCTATTCTTTATCGAACAATAGTGTTACTATTGTAACCGAGCCCTCTCACTAATAACCATACGAATTTAACAAACTTCGCAGTAATTAAATATCAAACGTGCGAATTCATGCTGCTTCTTATGTAATTGTTCTGTTATAATGATGTATCTTTTGTAATTGCTTGTTTATGTTTTCATTTAATATTCACTTATTTTATTAATTACGAGAGTAAGGTGAAAAGTTCTCGGCCTGACACAGAGATGGCGTACTAATCAAAGAAAATTTATGCTTCCCGTCTGCGTGCACATGTCATTAGTTTGTATGACAAGTTTCAACTTGCTATCTCAAGTAGTTTGTTTACACGAATTTTTTCAAGCAGACGTCTTATGCGTTTTTCCTTAAGATGGATATACTTAAATATCGCGCGGTCATAAAATTCTTCGTTTTGGACGAATTAACCACTCAGGAAATTCATCCGAAGTTGACAAAAATTTACGGAGACTTTTCCCCTTTCCTGTCAACCGTTAACAAGTGGCCAGCCGAATTTAAACGTGGTCGCACGTCTCTTGAAGATGACACACCTGAAGGACGACCAAAAACTGCAACCACACCGGAAACGATCGAAAAAGTGCATGGTATCGTGTTGGACGATAGGCGAGTGAAAGTGAAGTAGATAGCTGATGCTGTAGGGATATCGGACGAAAGAGTGCGAAACATCTTACACAAAGAGTTTGGAATACGAAAGCTCTGCGCAAGTGTGTGTCGCATTTGCTGAATGCCGATCAAACGCAAATGCAAAAACGAGTTTTGCAGCATTGTTTAACCCGGTTCAATAAGGATCCGAGCGATTTTGTGCGGCGATTTGTCACTATGGATGATATATGAGTCCACCATTACACGCCAGAAACAAAACAGTAGTCGAAGCAGTGGGTGAAGGCCAGTTGTTCAACGCCAAATAAAGCGAGATCACATCTGACGCAAAGGTGATTGTCAGCGTGTTTTGGGATGCGAAAGGAATTCTGTTAATAAATTACCTAGAAAAAGACAGACCAATTACAGGTCAATATTACTCCATCCTTCTTGACCAGCTGGATGCCAAAATTCGCGAGAAGCGGCCTGGCTTGAAGAAGAAAAAAATCATCTTTCACCAAGACAACGCACCTGTACACAAGGGTGCGTTGGCGATGGGAAAATTGACGGATTTGGGGTACGACTTGCTCGGTCATCCCCCCTATTCCTCTAATTTGGCGCCTTCAGACTTCTATCTGTTCCCAAACTTGAAGAAATTTGTTTCTGAGAAGCGCTTCATGTCCAATGAAGAAGTTGAGAGGACCGTAAACAAATATTTTCACAGCCTTCCAGACTCTCACTTCCTGGAAGGAATACTGATGTCGGAGAAGCGTTGGACCAAGTGTGTTGAAGTTAGGGGGATTATGTCGAAAAATAAAATCTTTTTTTTTTACTGAAAATTGCAGTCTTTCATTGTAGGCCGAGAACTTTTCACCTTACCCTCGTATTCTGAAGTCTTTTACAAAACGAACCAATTACCGAATGTTATTTTCGTCCATACATGCATTGTGCAAGTTCTCATCGACATTGATATATATGAGTATTTTCACGCAACAAAGGTGTTGAAGTAGGGGACTTGCAACGAGATGGCTTTATACAGCATAATCGTAGATGTATTGCTAGGATATACTACGGTCCCATGCAGTTAGTGTTGAACCCATCTTCGATTATTTTGCTTTGTAGTAAAATATTTCTAGTAACCCACAATGAAATCACAACAGTATTTTCACACATGTACCCAATCGATTATTTTATCTTAGTACTAAAACATCACGACTATTAAACTAAGTAGAAACCTCAACACTATTTTCGCCTCGGCACTATTTATGCCTCAACACTATTTCCGCTCATGCACCCGTTCGATTATTTTGTCTCCGTACTACCACATTACGACTACTACCCTAAGTTAAAGCTTCAACACTATTTTCACCTTAGCACTGTTTATGCCTCAACACTATTTCCGTTCATGCACCTCTTCGATTATTTTGTCTTAGTAGTAAAACATTTCGACTACTAACCTAAGTTGAAACCTCAAGATATTCAACAACGTTATGCGTAATCATTGCGCATTCTAGTTATTTATTCTTATACACTAACATCTCAGAATGGGACAATAATACAAATATACAATATGCTTTAGTCCTTCGCAAAGCAGGAAGGAGTGATATCAAAATCCGCATTAAACTACAATAACACCTAGAACAAACAAAACTGAATTTCAGTAGTTACCAGTAGTTACCCATTTTATAATATTTGACTTTGTAGTATTATAGTTGTATACAAATTGTAATACTGGTCAATTATCGGAAATAAATAGTTTTTTTTATTATGTTTTTACTAATAAAAAATATAATTTATGGTGCAACAGATTTTCTACTATAAACTTGTGCCTGTTGTCAGAGAGAATATTTTTATATTCAGAAAAAACTTTCTCAACATCAGTTGGAGCTATCTATCGGAACAAAATCATATTGTAACAGTAATTAAGAAATATATAAAAATTTCTTGATAGGACGCTAATTCGGTTTTTACTAAAATGACCTCATACCTGTCTAGTGATAAGAAAGGATGATTGACAGATTATAGCAATATGATAGGGTTATTCAGATTTGATGACGTACATTTTAGATTTCTCTCCATTTCTCCGGAACAAAATATTATCGAATATAAGCATGTGCCCAGTTGCTACAGTTTAGTTTTAGCTAAGTGGAAGAGCAGAATTTTATTGTTTCATTAAGATTTCTGAACTTGTAATTTGAATTGTAATGCAAATTGACCTAATACATGACATTATTTATTATTATTATTATTATTATTATTAATTATTATTATTATTATTACTATTATTTCTTTTGCTCAAAAACGTTTATTTCGTTTTGGTAACTAAAATTAGCAGAGGAGCTATTTAGCTCTACCTGCTAATTTAAAAACAATATGGCAAGATTGAAGTATGGTTGCTTTTTGACATATTGAGTGTAGTTTTACAGGTAATTGTAGTTTTTCCAAATTCTTTTGAAAATGAACTGAAGTTATACCATCAATTGAAATAACAAATGGTATGATGTATAGATTTTTTAGTTTCCACAATTGTATAACTTCAATTCGTAAATCTGTATGTTTTTGAATTTTATGAGATTTTGTCTTTTTCAAATTATGTGTAAGGGGTACCGCTATGTCAATGAGAAATCCTGTTTTATTTATTTTATCGATAATTATTATTATTATTATTATTATTATTATTATTATCATTATTATTATTGTATACGTTTGATGTACATAAATGAATGTAAAAATAAATTTTCTTATGTGATACAAATGTGCTAGATAAATAAATTACGAGTTAAATTAGTGCTTCCATAGTGTTTAATTTGTCATATTTAAAAGATTAAATTAGTGCCTACAAATAATGACTAAACTAATGATAATATAAACAAGTCTGTAAATACTTGTGATTGTGAGGAATAATTATTAGACTTGTATTTATTGGAATTAAAGACTAAGATACAATTAGAAAAGTCGTTACACTACTGTCTAGTGTATGTAATGGTAGTGAAAAAAATATTTCAACGTTTTCCTTTTGCATGACTATCACTCGTAGCCAACAGAAATTGGACAGCGATATTTTTTCCCTTTTGAAGGACTTTAAATCATCGAAAATTACTTAAGCTTACCTTCTGTCCTTCTTAAAAATTAAGGTAAAGTCAATTAATGAATCCTTAATTCCGACGTTTTCCACGCTGAAGCGTTGATGATAGTGTTCCTCTTTCCCGTTTCTACAGGACGTAGGGTTTCGGTGGCATATCTAGATTAAATTAGCAGCGAAGTTCGTTGCTTATTTACCTACAACATAAAAGAACAAACGATACGGTAGAGATAGAGATATGGAATCGACAAAGGTAAAATTCACTGAATTATAAAAGCACTACTGCACATGTCCTTCAAATACGATAGTTACATGTAGAATTCATCAAGGCGGGTAATTTTTTTACTTGTCCAAACCACCCTCCCCCTTTCCTTGTTACGCGTTCTGATTGGTCGGAACAATAACGCATATTATTTCAAATCGTGAGAAAAACACACAATTTCCTATAAACATCGCTTGGAACTAAATATCGTTAATACTTAATATTAAAAACTAATTCTAAAAACCCCGCAGATATTTACGCTACCTATTTTTTCTGGTTGAATTACAACGAGTAATACCCCTAGATGCTAAAACTATTTTACACAACTATGAGTAATATACTTTAAATTAATGATTAGAAATCTTCTATGATTAATTATTAAATAAAATCCTTGTGAAGGCAATTGATGCGTAACAAAACCATCAATCTTTAATAGAAAGTCGCCTTGGCCTACGTATTTCAAACAATTTCAGTCTGTTGCGACAGCTAGCGGTTGAAATGACTGTGAGAAAGCAACTGCATTGGTAATGGTATTATGGAGTAAAACTTTGAGTATCCTACAAGCATTACCCGACCATGATCAAAGAAACTACAAGGCCTTAACATCAAACCTGGAAATGAGGTACAGTAATTCTCACCTACAGCAAGTGCACCGCGCTCAGATAAAAAAACCGTTACAAGAAGTGCAGCGAAAATTTACAAAAGTTTGAAGCAGATATTGCTCGCTTGATGAGAGTAGCCTATCCATCAGTACCGTATAATTTCTTGGAACAGTTGACAATGCAGACCTTTGTCAATGGAATACGGGATGGAAAAGTCCAGTAAGCATTATGACTGGTCCTGGATGATCACTGGCTCATGCTTTGGCTTTCAAAGCGGCAAAGCAAGCATCATTCATAGTAGTAGTAAGGTTAGATGCTCTATGGAAGAACGGGACAAGAGATTAAGGAGGAAAGTATTCACGAGTCCTTCGTAACCAGCGCTCAAAAGGGAAAGGATCGAAATGCTGGAATTCTGCAAAATTTGGGCATATCCAGGGACAGTGTCAGTAACCCAAAAGATAACAAGTACCCGGAAAACAAAAGGGGATCGACGAGGGGGTGGAGGGCAAGAATTGACTGTACGGATTCTGTTTTGGAGAATATCATCGGCATTGCACAAACTAAGTGCAAGGACAGTATTCACGTATATGAAAAGTATAACGGTAAAATTAATTTTTTGTCGACACCAGTACCAACAAAACAATTGTGAACTCCGCCATCGCACGCAACCATGATATAGTGACGTCTATGACGGAGTGGCACGTTTTCGCACAATGGCTCGCAAAAGCATATGGATGCACAGAATTTCAAATGTAAACATCGGGATTGGTAGTAAAATATTCGACCGTTAAGTGATAATAGCAGGCATCACCTAAAAAGCTGTTTTAGGTATAGACAATTTGAAAAATAAGGTTTTCGATTAGATGTGTAAGAAGATGTTCTGAGAGTACGCAACGAGGAGATACTGTTTTGTGAAGCAAACGACGGATCTATGAGGGATTGTTTGCCGGATGACATTCTCTTACCAGAAAGCACAAACAGCGTGGTGATGGAACGACTGGATGGTGAACTCCAAGAGGACTTTGTGCGTGCAATCGAACCAGTCTGTAATGAATCTCTTGGAAAGAACGTACTCATGGAAAAAGCGTTGACAAAAGTGTTAGACATTGTACCTGTTAGGATCTTGAACGCAAATAACTAACACAGTTGAGTGCTGCCCTTCGGTTGAATTTGCGGCGGTGAATACCGCCATCGTTAAGAATCCTCTCGCAATTGAGTGCTTCTTGAAGTTATTGGACCAATTAATAAACTATGCCAGAATCGCGAAAAAGGGCTGGTTGAACTTGTATTTCCGATTCAACGATACTCAGATATATTTGCGACTCTAGGTAGTCAATTGGGAACAACCGCTTACCCAAGCACAAAATTGATATTGAAGATGCCCGGCCAATAAGACAACAGCTGAGAAGGTAACCATTAGCCAAGCGTGAAGTGGCCAAGAGAATAAGTGGCGAAATGGAGAAGTAGGGTGTTATTAAACGCTTTGACAGCGCTTGGGCATCGTCTGTTGTGCTAGTGAAAACGCGCGATCGGTCGAAAAATTCTGTGATGACTATCGCGAGTTGAATGACGTGACGAAAAATGACAGTTACCCGTTACCGAGAGTTAGCGATACCCTGATACACTTTCATGGTCACAGTGGTTCTCGACCTTGAACTTCGGAAGCAGGTACTCCCAAGTAGGATAGAAGGAAAGTTGCTCTTGCTATTGGCCCTAGCCTATAGCAATTTACAGTAATTTCATTTGAACTTTAGAATGCTCCTGCCACCTTTCGTCGTTTTATGGATAAGATTTTACGTCAACTGTCATGGAAGACATACATCATGTATTTGAATAAGTAATCGTAATTGGAAAGATATTTAGAAAACATTGACCAATTTGGGGAAACTGTTTTAAAGATTGAGAGCTTACTCCTCTGCGAAGAGGTAACATACCTGGTGCATGTAATTTCACGCGATGGAGTTAGGCCATACTCGAAAAATATTAGAGTAGTGCTAGAGTGACTGATGCCCAAAGACAAATACCAACTACGTAGTTTTCTGGGATTATACACATATTATAAAAGATTTGTTTGTGAATTTGCGAATATTGCCAAACCATTGACTAAATCAACAAAAGAAGGAAGTGATTATGTGCAGGATAAAGGCTGAAAAATGCGTTCCAACAACTAAGACATTTATTTACGGCAGTTGCGATGTTAAGATATCCTCGGTTAGAAGGCGAATTCATATCACATACGGATCCAAGATATGTTGCCATAGGAATTGTGTTGTCCCAGATTCAGGACGGACAAGAAAATGTGATTGGTTGTTTTTGCAAGGTGCTTTCAAAACCAGAAAGGAACTACTGCGTTACAAGGAAAGAACTGTTGACTGTAGTGAAATCGGTAGAACACTTTTGTTAAGTACCTCTATTATCCAAAGTTACACCTGAGAATAGAGCACGCAGCGCTGAAGAGCACTACAGTTCAAGAACTCGGAAGGTCATGTCGCGAGATGGATAGAAAGACTACAGGAGTAGGATTCCGACACTAATCATCGAGCGGGTTTAAGTTGCCCTAACGCAGGAGTGTTATCGAGACGGCCTGGCCTTGAAGGGCGTAGCCATTATTTACGGCTGGAGATAAAATGCAATTTTCTTTATTGGACAATCGCGATTAACGACAGCTACAGCAGCTGAGAACCGGACATGAGGATGGCCTATATCTAGGTGTCGTTAGGGCTTGGAAATTTAGAGGAGAGCCTCCATTGTGGCGGAATGTTAGCCCGCTAAATAGCACACTGAATTCATACTGAGCACAGTAGGATTTCTTAAAGTTAGAGAACGAGATCTTTGTGCGATCTCTTGAAAAAAAATAGATGCGAGTACGCTTTAGGTGGTAGTTCCCAAAAGCCGGGTATCCGATGTTTTACAACATCGGCATTATGGGTGGTCGGAAAGGCACTTTAGCGTCAAGAGGACTCTATAGAAAGTCCGTAAAAGATTTTACTCTGTAGACTGCAAAGAGGACGTCAGAGAACAATGCAAGAAGTGTCGGTTATGTGCGCCGTTGTGTAACCGAAAAGCACCCAAGAGGCAATACAACGTAGGAAGCCTGTTTGAAAGAGTGGCCATTGACATTTCAGGCCGATTCCCAGAAATCGACTTTGAAAATAAATACATCTTGGTGACCATGGGCTACTTACAAAATGTACTGGAGCGTATGCCATGCCCAAACGGTAAACAGCAACCGTCGCTGACGTATTAGCCAAAGAGCTTTTCTGTCGTTTTGATATACCTTTGGAGCTGCATGCTGATTAGGATATAAATATTGAGTCGGCGTTATTTTAAAAAGTTTGCTAATTGCTAAGAATAAGAAAGATCATAATGACACCGTTGCATCCTCAATTGGATGGTATGATAGAATGCATAAACCACACCTTAGAAAAATATCTGTACAAGATAGTCTTTGAACATCAAAGGAACAGGGACCAATACATTATTAGCCTACCGATCTGTAATTTACGAGAGTACTGGGCAGACTCTTGCAAGTGCTATGGTGGGACGCAAAATACGTTTACGTTACCCTGAGTTTGATAATAATCCTGAAGAAGACTTGTAAGCAAAAGTTCAAGAGACTCAAGCTGAAAATACATGACAGTAGAAAGAATATTGAGATTACGAGCAATCAGATGAAGACCAAGTATGACATTAAGGCGTAAAAGTCTGGTTTTTAAACGGGAGACCATGTGGTTGTACAACTCCAACCGGAGCCGTGGAGCTTTCAAAGTTACAAAGAAATTGCAAAAGTCCTTACGAAGTACTGAAACGAATCAACGATGTTAGTATATAAAATTTGTAAACTCCCAAAGGACAGAACAATAGTGGTGCACATCATCCGACTAAAACTTTGCGACAGTGACGACTAGAACAATGCCGAAGGACATGATAAAGTAAGACTCATAGAGAGCTAAAAAGACGAACCAAGGCCTGTTTCAAATTAGGAATGGTCCGTGTTCGTGTACAAAGATACTAGCAGGTGACGTTTGGAATTACCAAAGAGATCAACAGGGATTTGTTTGATGTGCCTTTGAAATACCCTCTTGCACCTTATGTAGCAGTGTATCTCAATATGGTCTTTGGAATTGCTACGATATTCAAAAGTAAATTTGGTGGGCTGTATAGCTTCACCAACAGCAACTAGAGGTGGGCTATACCATACACCCTAGATATGGACGTTGTGGCATTTATTACCTAGTGACAAAGCAATTGTCCTTTGGTAAACGCAGTTACCAAGACCTGTGAACGGATATTATGGTCAAAAAGTTGGCCATACCTATAAATGGTTGTGAGCACAATAAATTGAATTAGAGTAGTACTAAACATGCTGGAGGTATTACCCTAGAAGACCAGTATCTAAATCTTGGTATGCGGCTTCAAGCCAAATGTGCGCCCGCTACTAAATGTGTCAATTGCTACTTCCATCAATATGGAAAATATTAGAATGGCTTCGGTTGTTCTTATCGTCACAGAGACATGCGGCTTCCGGCACGCAAAAAAGTAGTGTAACAGTAATTAAGAAGTATATGAAACATTATGAAAAGGACGTTTATTCGGTTTTACTAAAGCGTCCTCATATCTGTCTGGCGATAAGAGAGGATGATTGACAGGTATCGCAATACAATATGGTTATTCTCGAAAGATTTGATGACACACATTCTAGTCTCCTTTTTATTTTCCAGAATAAAGAATGGATTTTCGTATATAAGTTGCGACGGTTTAGTTTGAACTCTGTCCTAATAAACGTACGATGTACAAAATTAATGTATAGATAAATTTGCTTCTGTCTTATAAATGAGTCAAATAGATAAATTACCAGTAATATTAATACTGTGTTAGTGTTTAATTCGTTGTATTAGAAGATTAAATTAATTCCTAGAAATAGTGATTAAGCTAGTGTTAATATAAACAACACTATATACTTGTGATTGTAAAGAATAATTATTAGTCTTGTGTTTATTGGAATTAAAGACCAAAGGACAACTAGAGAATTATTTTCATTAGTCTATAAATACACTTACCAATTATAATTAGACTTCTTATTCAATTGCAAACCGTTGCTTAATTTTAAAAAATCTTTAGCTTAAAATATTAATTAAATAGGACACAATGACTATGTGATTAGTTACCTAAAACTACCAGCACTTTTTATAAAGAACTCCTTTCGTTCACAACTACATATTAACACGATCTATTATTATGTCGGTTTGATTCAATTTCTCTTTCTTTCAATATTATTTTCCTGTATAATTATCATCAAGTATAAGATAAAAGATTATAAATATATTTATGATTAAGTTTTAAACTGAGGTCATTAAGATAAGTTAAAGAGCACAAAGATTTGTTAACTCAATTGAGTTCAAATTAAAACATTCTTACTAATGCAAACGCAAATATTATTTTTATTACGTTCACTTTTTATATAAACATTATATAATTTTTCGATGAATTCGTAGAACTGTCACATATTTAACTAATTTCTGCTTTACTAGGAGTGCACATTGGAACAGATATGGTTGCACAAGCAATCGCACACAAAACACTAAAGATTTATACAATATTACAAATAAGAACAACAATAGTGCAACTGAAAACGTAGGTATCCGTTTCGATCAAAACACTGTAGGATATGCTAATTTCGTCAAAGTCTAAAAACAGTCAACTACCAATGTTAATCGAGAAACCAAGATCAGTTTGCAATTTTTCTAGAAACACCCGTTTCACACCTCTGTCACCACTTTTATACATACGAACAACCTATTTAGACAATTCCATAGTTGGATTTTGAATATCTTTGAGCCGTCTTGCATGCTAAAGTGACTTTACGTTTCTGAATTAATTTTACTCTACAAGGTGGTGGAGTGACGTAGCAGTAAATTAGTGCACCGGCTAGCTTTTAGTGGTCCGGGGTGGATTCTATGAAAGGAAATATGCTACTTATAGGGGTATACAAACTCTGATGCTTTTACTACATACCTTCACGCTAACGTTGAAGTGTCTTTAAATTCTCTTTGTGTATTAAAACCTTTGAGCATCAACCCACTTGTAAATAATCAATACAAATATAACCTATGTGAAAGGTGGGTGTTTCAGGTAACAGTAGAGCGGTTACCAATGCTGCTAGAGATTGATGAAGTCTCGTTTACACCCTTATCACCCTTTTCTACTAATTCACTACCAAAAATGAGAACTCTACGTCTTGTTTACCTAACTTATATTTTAAAACATGATTATCACAGTAAAAATAAAACTAAGATCTATCCTTAATTAGCCAAATATGCGTGTAGCTGAGAGAAATATCATCAATGATAGCAATTCAACCCGTTTATTTTCACAAGCTATTTTACGGAAACAATCGTGAGCTTCTCTTAGTAAGGAGTCGCTATGTACAATACGCTTTAAATAATCGTGCACTAATGTAATAGTCATTCTTAATAATAACCTTTACACATTCTTAATGTTACCTACAATCAGTTATTAAATACAAATGAAATAAACAAACAGCAAATGACATTTATAAGCTATATAACAAAATTTAAACGACTTACAGTACTCTTGTTCGCTTAAACTCCATCGACCTTCTAGGTAGAAGTCGCCGCAGGTATAAAATCTAGCTTGGTGATGTTGATAAAGGCGTCCTAACACTAGCCACTTCTGCGTTAACTATAAGTATCTCTTAACCGCGTTTTTATTTTCGCGTCCAAAAGCTTGTCTATAACTAACAACTACGAGTATGGACACCGCCACGTTAACTATCGAATTCGTTCCCAACGTTCGATCGAAGTTCCAACCCCTGGTCGGTCGTAAAATAATCTGATCTGCTCCCGTTTTTATTATCCGTCGGTTTTTATAAGTTCTACTCCCTAAGGTAATTGCATGTTATTTCTCGTTTTCACTGATTGTGCGTCTAAACTGTTCTAATTTAGAGTTAATGTCGTTATGTTTGTGTAAGCGCTTACATTTTTCCCACACTTTTATATTGAATACCAAAAGCTGCGTAACGTTGTAACGCTTTAGTTTTAGTGAAACCCGGAATCTGCTCTATATTATGTGGGTTGCCAGAGTGTAGGCAAAACAATGTTTGCCAACGTAATTGTCAGTCCGCGCAGAAGTGGGCGGGATGCTCGATACGCCGGTCCGATAGGGAAAGTATTATTCTCGTGGTGGCATGTAGTCCAAAAAGACGTTTTTTATTAACGTGTGGTAAGGATTTTTCTACGCATCATGGGTCATAAAAAGCATCACTCCTGTCATAGACATATTGCTTGGATAAAGGTGTAGAAAGATAGCTATGCTAATCAAGAAGAAGAATGAAGTAAACTCAAGATCTATAAAGCGCAAGCAAGTTTTAAATGGTGTAGTTTAGGAATTAGAATGGGTACAACGGAAACGATTCGAATTAAAGTCTAGTCAATATAAGTGTGTTAACCTTTGGAGAGGAATTTTTGTTTTTTCGTATTAAAGACGTCAAATTCACGAGGCTGCGACCAGACAGATATTTTATAATTTTTTTGATACACTAAATGTCTTTCAGCTGGGGCGAGTACTATTCCTTTAAGAAACAATAAGCATCAATTCGTACGAGAAGTAACTTTTGATAGAAAATGTACCTTGCTAGACAGAAAAATAATTAGTTAAACAATGTAAGATTCTGCAAAAATATTTTGAATAGCGAATAACATAGTTTGCCTATTGAAATAAATCATATTTTATTTCGTATAGATAAGATGATATGGCAAATTTTTTGTAGCCATTTTCTTGTATTGATTAGTCGTTAAGGACAACATTTTGATCTATCATCTGTCAAGATAATTACCTAGTTTTTTATGTTTGTTTAAAACAAGTTGCAAGTTTCATTATGAAATAATTCTTGTTATAGAGGAAATTCACTAAAACATTAGAAAGATTAAAGTTTAAACTAAAAACAATTTTTGTGAGCCGAATCAAACATCTCTGATTACAGCATCTGATTAATGTAATAAGACATTGGATATTTTTTATGACGGGCCTAGCCTGTTAGTAACTGTAAACTTTTTTGCCACCTTAATATTTTTATCAGCATTCAATTTCATGCGATTGTATTTATACTGTATGACATTTTTCTTAATTTTTTGTACATAAAAGAAGAGAAACTAATTTCATTACATACCAGTCAAATTTCGTAATAGTTGTATCTATAAAAGTCTAATAAGAGAAACAAGTGATCTATCCATTTTTGGTTGGGATAGTTAAGTACAAAGAAAAGAAATTTTGTTACTGAAAATCTACATTCAGGCATATGTAATTCCTTTAAGGCTTCTCTGCGTCTATCCTTAGGACGATGATTTATTTTGAGTTAGTTTTATTGACGCAGTGACGCCCTAGTTTATTCAAGACAGGTTCAATCTTAGAAAATACCCCGACCATTTCATGCCTCCGCAGAAATAAACCCCGAGAAGCGATACGAACATAAGCGCGAATTCATTAAATTTGAAGTGGAAAATAATTTAAATGTAAACAAAAATTTATTTCCTATAATTAATTTGAATGTGGAAAATAGTGTGACTAATGTACTCATTGATACAGGAGCGGAGGCCTCGCTTGTTTCAGAAGATTTTGTTAAACGCGAAAAATTAATGAATTAAATGATACCTATAAAAAGGTGTAACTTGGTAGCGCCAAACACTAAAAAGGTTGCGAGCATAAACAATATGGTGATTCTGAATTGTGAATTAGGAAGTGTGAAATTTGAACATGAATTTATGATTGTACCTGGATTGAAGATGGACGCGATTTTCGGAATGGATATTATAGATAAGTTGGGGTTCAAAATAAATGCCGAAAGCAAAGAGATAATATGTAAGGGAAAATATATTAAGTGGGATGAAGAAGTTAGTACAGATGTCGAAAATGCCTGTCTGAATATAAATCAGTTTGAGGGTAAGTTAGATAATGAGGGGAAAACGGAAAAGGAAATTATGTGTCCAGGTGAATTAAATAGTAAAATTGAATTATTATTGAAGAAATATTCAGAATTGATAGGGTCAGAATTCAGAATTGCTACGGGTTACGAACATAAGTTAGAGGTGGGAATACTGAACCGTTTAATGCAAAATTGTATCCTATTTCAGCGACATACAGGGATTGGGTAAGAAGAGAAGTTGATAAAAGGGTAAAAGAGGGTATCATTGAGGAAGCAAAAGCAAGAAGATATAGGGATTTTTTCTGTGGAAGGGCATATATGCCATGTTGAAGAGGTCCATTTGGGTTTGTCTGCGAATATAGTTGCATTAATTGGGGATATGCAGAATATTTTAGGACCATGTGAGGAAGTTGACATCCCGATCGATCCGAGGTAGATTCTAGATCAATGGTATAGAAATAAAAGGGGAACTTAAACGGAGGGAATAGTTGTAAAGTTAGATAAGGAACCCAGATGGGGGCATAATTATAAAAATTTTAATTAGGCATTATAGGATAAACATAGGTAAATAGGGAATTTAAATAGAGGGAATAATTGTATATAAAGTTAATTAACTAGTATATGAATAATTTAGATAGGGCTGATGTAAATAGTTAAGGGACCAAATGAGGGAATAATGGTATTGTGTGTTGTATAAATTTAGTAAGATGGATAGGATAGATATATGTAGATAGGTAATTAGAATAGGGGAGTAGTTGTAATATTAGTTAGGCATTGTAGGGTAAATGTAAATAGCTAGGAGGATTAAAAACGGGGAATGATTAGATAAAACAAAGTCAGTTATGGTACAAATGATCAAGGGGATGGATACAAATTCTAGAATGAAAATACAAGAATTTTGGGATCAATGTAAATTTTGTGGCCACGTTGGGTGCTAAAATGACATCGACCAAAAATTTTATTTTTTATTTTGGGAGAGAAATTCTATGATAATAGGGTTATTTAAGGGAATATTAGGTCACCAGGGAAGTATACTTCATGTAAACAGCACAAAAATCAAGACAACTAAACATTTAAACCATAAAAAGTACACAATTCGTTTATTATGCAAAAAGCAAATACCATACACTCTATATAAAATCAACAACTAACCACAGTCAATGAAAGAAAGCTCATTCTTTAATAATTTAACCACATTTAGTAAAATAGATAACTCTGGACGCAACCCAATTCATTTTAGAAACATTAATACATTCATAAACTTTAAACAAATGCAAATTAGACGCATCCAAAGTAAAATAAGCGCAAAATAAATCTTTTTCAAACTCGACGCATTAACGCAAGAAAATAATCAATGCATGCTTATAATAAGCAGGCCTTTTAAAACAAGCATATTTCATAACGCAAGAAGTTAATAAACACATCTAATTCACATCTGTTACAGAATTCCATTATAAAATTTAGCCAACGTGATGTTTTAAATGTAGAAATCGCCACAATTCGAATAAAACCCAGCATATTAGGTAAACAAAATATGGAACCATAAGTTTTGGCATACGTGCAAGATTAAATATACTAGTTCATAAATCTCTGTACAAAATTACAATTACGTGATGTTAAAAGGTACAAAGTACCACTGGCGAACAAAATCCATAATATAAAGCCTTGGGTCTACGTGTTTTTTGGAGCGTCTGAACGATACACATAGTAAGTAACTCCAAGTAAAACCCAACCGGCTGCATGATAACGCAGTGCAACGCCTGGCGATGATCGAATTATAAGGTAGCAAGCGGTCAACTAATTACCACGTGAAAGGGCTATTGTATATTATTCACCTAAATTGATAATATTCATTGATTCCTTAACCAAAGCACGATCTATACTAATCGAAATAAAAGTTGTTACGTTTATATTTCAACATAAATTAAATACTCTTTTTTCCCTGGTTAAGTCATTACCCGCTCAAATAAATTCCATCTATTCTTAAATTTTCAAACAATACCCTATTTAGTGTACCTGTTCCGAATAAGTCCGTTTTAACATAATTTTAACTCAAATCCACTTGGCTTTTAAAACGAAAATTTATTTGATAAATTAAATAGTCAATGCCTTGTTTTAGGTATCCGTTAATTTGTTAAATATTCCGATAACGTATAATTGTTTTCTTTTGTGTTGTTCATCTAAAGACTTCCATCTAAAGATTTGATAGCGTGTTTTCCATTGCTAATCGCGCTTTGATTACGCGAGGATTGCAGTTCAAACTCATGTTATTTAAATCAATTTTTAGTTTGGTTCTGCGGGTTGTACGTTGAAATATTTTCTACATTACTCGTCCCAGTACTTCAAGAGCTATGCACGTTTTTTTTTTGTTCGACAAGTAGGAGGTATCTTGCGTGTATCGGTGAGTTTTTCCGCGCTTACCCATCCTAATCAGATTCTCTTTTTAGCTCTTAGCTGAAGGCCAAATTGGTTCTTTCTTTATGTAGGTCTAACTGTTGGTTGACGTAGACCAACTGCTTTTGTCTGTAGACCGTTAACGCAGTTACGGTGGCAGGGTAAATGGATCCTGACTGCCGTGGCGTTGCTGTGCTGACTCACTCCCGACGGTTTGCAAGATAAGCATCCCGACGCATAGAGGTATGTGACTCGTTTTCCTTTGTGCACATCGAGGATTATTATTTATCAGCGGTTGATGTTGTGAAACCAGTTCACTATACATGTTTAAAAGCTAGCTTCGCTAGTGCTTCTGGTTATATTTCTTTAATTCTTACTACAACTTGTTCAACATTTAATACTTTAATTTAACACACTAGCTATTGAAAAAATCTAAGCATAACTTTCTTCCAATGAGTTTTATTACGTGTTAGCTACGAAATGCGCACTTTGTGGATCCATTATAAAATTTGTCCTTTACAATATAACTTAAATTTAATACTTTTCCTTGTTCATGTGATTCAAGAAATTTTAATTTACATTTATTGTTAATAAATAATTGTAGGCGACGTGCTTTTTTGGGTTTTTTTTGGTAGGTAGGTGAATCCCCTCACTCTACGCGCTTGGTAGTTAGCCTGATATTTACGTTTCTTTCGGCTACGTCTAGGTACGTAGCATAAATTCTGGCGCCCTGGCGTGGGACCCCGATTTTGTTTTGTGTAGCTTTGGCCCCGATTTTGTTTTAGTTAACGGTTACTTCGATTTGGTTTTGATTAATTTCTGCTCCGAGTTTGTTTTAGTTAATTTTTGCTCCGATTTTTTTTTATTGTTAATGCCTAAGTTCCTACATTACCCGCATTTCTCGGCCTGATGCTGCTTGTTTTTTCTGCATATACGTTTGACCTATTGTTTATTTTCTCTTTGGTGTTCTTCATATGAGGATCGGTTTTTCTTTATTTCTCGTGTGGGTTCGATCTTCTTGAATTTTGATTTTGTTCTCTTCCGTGATTGCTAAATATCCTTGGTTAGCTCATGTCAGATTATTGGACTTGTATTTTCGCCAGTAATCCTAGTCCATTGAAAACGCTGGCACCCAAGATTTCTTTTTCCTTCCCTCTCGGTATACTTTTACTTCACATGACCAAATTGTTAAAATTTCTCCTACGCCTACGGGTAGATCCCATACTTTTCCGTACGTTCTACTATTCTTTCTGCTAGTTCTACTTCTACTCGTAAGGTAGTGTGCTTTAATTGCGATAAACCTGGTCATGTTTCGACACGTTGTACTCGTCCTAAAGTACTCCATTGTTATGGTTGCGGATATAAGGGAGTTTCTCGCCGCAACTGTCCACACTGTCATCCTACTACCAATAGGTCTTCGAATCATACTTCATATACTGTCCTCATCTCTAGCTGCCTAATTTCTTCTGATTTTCACTCTACGTTCTCTTCTGTCTCTTATCCAGGTCATCCTGCTACTACTATCAAAACCTACCCTTCTTTGGCGAATACAGATTCGAAAAAAATTTCCTCGGTCTCTAGTTCTACCTTGTGCTCGCCCTACTTATTCACTCTCATCCCAAACTGTACCTTCACCACCATTACAACCCATGCTTCGAATTAATAACTTACAGGTAGCTTTTCAAGAGTTAGTTCCCGCTTTCTTAAACGATTTTACCCAAGAAATCCCTGTCGTGTCTGCAAACACAAATGTCGCTGAAGTGACGATAACTTCTAATTCTGTCTGCGAAGGTCCTCTTGAAGTCCATGAACCTGTATATTTAATGCCTCTTACCGTTTGTGTCAAAATTTTACCTGTTCCTGCTTTCTTAAATGCTTCTGCTCAAGAAATTTCTGTCGTGCCGGCGTTCAAAAAAAAATCTGTTACCAAGAATCGAGCGTTGGTGGTTAGAAACTCAGAAATTTACATTTAGCATTGAGTATAGACCAGGGATGCAAATAGCACATGTCGATGCATTAAGCAGAAATCCAACGGATATTGTTTGTGAAATTTATTTAATTGATATCACTGAAAGTGAGTGGATGTTGGAGCACAACTTCAAGATGATGAATTAAAAAAATCAGAAATATATTTGAAGATGGTGAAATGACAAACGAAACCAAACCATATTTTAAAGAGTACTCATTAAAAAATAATAAAGTTTACAGAAACTTAAACGACAGTATAAAATTGTGGGTGGTACCAAAAGCGGCTCGAATGCAAATTTGTCGTTTATGCCACGATGACGCAGATCATTTATGTGCCAAAAAAACAATGAAAAAGGATACGTAAAAAATATTGGTTTGCGAAAATGACTCGATTCGTAAAAAAATACGTTACCGCTTGCTTAAATTGTTCATGCTATAAATATACCGGTTCGAAAGTGAAAAGGGGCAAATTAAATCCAAATGAAAAACAACCAATACCATTTCACACCCTTCATATCGATCACGTTGGACCGTTTCAAACAAGTAAAAAGAAAAACAAATTTATATTCGTTACAGTCGAGGCATTTCCAAAATTTTGTATAATTGAACCCGTTAGAGACCAGAGCACAAAATACGTTAAGACCGCTTTAGAAATAGGCTTTTAATAAATCTATAAATACTACCCCAATGCAACCGTTAATCGGTTATACCGGAAGCGTGCCGCGGATTCTTGCATTCTTAATGCAATCGACGAAAATCTATCCCGACTTGACCAGAAAGAACTTGGTAGTAAAATTACTGATAATATTACTGAAGATCAGAGAAAACAAAAAGAACGATACGACAAAACAAGAGAAGATGCAATCAAATACGATAAGGATGAGTTAGTGATGGTGAGACTTACGAGTGAAGCCGCTACTGGTAGCAGTCGGAAATTACTCCCAAAATACAAAAGACCGGTTCGAGTGACCAAGGTACTTATTAACGACCGATACGAGTTAACGTTCGAGCCTTGGGAGCTTCGTTTTTAAAAAACGTTTCTAAAACTTAACAAATTTATTTTTAATTAATACAGAAATTAATGAAGAATTTTGACAAACTGTTCTTAACTTTAAACCAAAATAAATTAATTAATTGAACTAATGTTGTGAGTCGCCTAAGCAAACTGCAATGCTAAAGCTGAATACTTTGACTGACTGCCGGGTCCTTGAGCTCCCGAGCTTTTTATAATAATTCTACCCCCTCACATGGCTGTGGGAGCTTGCAGATCTCATGTCTGCTTTACTCTAAATTTTACACTTTGTTACATTGTTTCAATCTTATTTCTAGGTAATTGCGATATCTTAACCGTCTGTGACCTGCCACTTGCAGTATCACTGTTGTCTCGGATACAAAGTTGCATATCCGTTTTCATGAACTGTTAATAACCTGTCTGGTTTATCTTTGTATTACATTTTTGCAATCGACTTATGATTTATTTAACAATTTCTAATAATTGCTATTAGATTCTATTATTTAATATATAGGTAAATTGGGGGATACATAACTCACGTACTGTTATAGCAGCAGACATTATAAAAAATGGCTTATCTTTCAGGAGTAAAGGTATGTTTTTAATAAATTAACGTAGTAGTGACACTGAAGTGAGTTGACAATTTTCAATGTTACTTGTAAAAACTGATGGGTTTATCGCTACCTACTTTTCCTTGGTTCAATATTGCGCGTAATGCTACGTTCGATGCGTCTGTCGTTAGTATAAATGGTTTTGAAAAGTCTAGGTATTCTAATACGGGGTGATTCGTTAATATATTGAAACGAGCTACTGCTACCGCGTTTCTTTAATTTAAAAACAAGTAATAACAATAGTCTTTATTACTCACTGTTCTCAAGTCTAATTAACAGTATATGCATTATTTATAGATGTTTTCAGGACACTTAACAACGAAGCACTATTACACTAATGAATTTACAAGCACTAATATCTTCTTAAACTAACTTCTTTACCATAGGTCCATTAACAACACTAACACAACTATTATTCAATCCAAGTTCTATCTATTTATGTATACTACAAGCTGCATGTACAATAGACACGTTTAGCTCATATAACATGTATGTTTATACACTCTTAGGCTTCTAAAAGCTCAACTACGTTTACTGTACACGATATAATTTATATTAGACATTAAAGTATAGACTGCCTCTTACATTCACCAGCGGCCTTATTTATACCCTGATTTAAAGATATGACTCATTATCTAGTATGTTCCAGAAGAATTCTGGAACCGTAGAGAATAAACAGTGCATGCGGCGTTTTGTGTGTAATTGATGGGTTGTCTAGTAGTAGCTCGCAACAATATTTTTAATTTTGTCTACGGCTTTAATGAATTCTAAGGTGTGTTCAATTTTGTTTCCCTTTTTTAAACAATTTGTCAGGGGCTTGGTTATCTGAGCGTAACCTTTAATGAATTTGCGGTAGTAACCTCTAAGTCCTAGAAATCCTTTAATTTCTTTGGTTGTTTTTGGTAGAGGGTAATTTAGAACTGCATTTGTTTTATCGGGATTTGGCATTACTCCTTGGGGTGTTATTATGTGTCCTAAAAATGATACTTCCTTTTGTAAAAATTCAGTTTTATCTAATTGTACTTTGAAATGTGCTTGTCGTAGTCTTTCAAATACTTCTTTCAGTCTTTCTATGTGTTCTACTAATGATGTGGAATAAACTATGATGTCGTCTAAGTACACGAGGCATTTTTCGTTATGTATTCCTCGTAGTATTATTGTCCATGACTCTCTGAAAAGTAGCGGGTGCGTTCTTTAATCTAAATGGCATTCGTTTGTATTCGTAATGTCCTCTAGGTGTGCTGAAGGCTGTTTTCAATATATCCTTTTCTTCCATTTCTACCTGATGGTATCCTGATGCTAGGTTTAATGTTGAAAAATATTGACATTTGCCTAATTTGTCTAAAATTTCGGTTATATTGGGCAGTGGATATTTGTCATGTACCGTTTTTTCATTTAACTTTCTGTAGTCTATTACCATTCTCTTTCCGGTTGCGTCTAACTTCTTAGGTACTATTAACACGGGGCTGCTCCATGGTGAATTGGAGTGCTGGATTATGTCTTGTTCTAATAAGTCTGCTACTTGTCTGTCAGCTTCTTCTTGGCTTGCATGAGGTAGTCTATGTGCTTTTGTAAAGATTGGCTTGTCTGTTAGTTCGATATTATGTTTAACCGTGTTGGTGAATGTTAGGGGTATTCTTTCACAGTGGAATATGTCGCGGTATTCAAAACATAAGTTTTTAATTGCTCCTTGCTCTTCTTGATTGATGTCGGTATTAAAGCGAATGTTAATTAAATTTTCTCTTAACATTTTGTCGTGTTCTATTGGGTTGTAATCGTTTTCTAAATTTTCGTCTATTTCCATTTCGTTAAAATTTAATTCTTCTATGTTAATTGGGTCTGTTAATGATAGTTCTACGGGATAGTCATTTGAATTTAATATCATTGTAGTGGCATAATTATCTTTTATTTGTACTAAGGCAATTGGGGTTTCTACTCCTTGTTGAAATTATATATGATTTATTATTCCTACTTTGTTATTAGAATTTACTGGGATTTTTATTTTTCTTTCGGTTCGGGGTTCTATCGTGTATTTTTGTTCGATTTGAGTGTTTTGAAATTTAATGGGAATCTTTCCGTATTTCGTTCTAAATAAACGGTTCTTTATGTCAATGTTGGCTCCTAATTTTCTTAGAAGGTCCATTCCGATTAGTCCGTCATATTTGTCGTTGAATTCGAAAATACAAAATTTATGTTTCATTTTTACATTGAATGTTCTCGGTAAGAGTATATTAGCTATGAATTGATGTGGTGTTGTTTGATGGGCTGTTTTAATTTTAAATGGTTCTCTTTCTACATAATCTAAATAATGTTTCTTCACGGTTCTGGGGCTAATTAATGTTTTCGAGGATCCGGTATCGATTAATAGTTTAAATTCGGCGTGGGGTATTTCTATGTATGGTAGTACTAGGTGATTATGTTATTTAAGTTTATTAAGTTTGGTCGTTTATGAATCGGTCTATCTAATTTGAGCACGAGTTTTCTTCGTCGTCCTCTTTGTAAGTTTCGTATTATTCGTCGCGTTCATAAGTTTCTACATGGTTTGATTCGTCGTTCGTACTGGACTGAATGTAATTATTCTGGTCATTGTAAAATTTTTCTACTTCTTGGTGAAATAGTTCTTTCGATGTAAAATTGCGTATTTGATGAGGGTTTGGTCGCATATGGGTTATTTTTGTATTTTGTCTGGTGTTACCAGATGAGGTATCCATTGGCGTTGGTTTGTAATAGTTATTGGGATTGTTATTATTATTATTATTTATTGGTGTATTTTTGCTGGGGTTCGCGCCGAATGCTGGTCCTTGTTGATTTGCGTTTTGGTTGAATTTTGGTTGAAATGCGGGTTTCATAAAATTTGGGTTAAACGTTGGTTTTGAAAAATGTTTATATTGATTATTAAAATTCGTATTATTGAAATTTAGGTTATTAATTCGCGGTTGATTTGTTTGTGCGTTGAAGGGTGTGAATTGTTGTTGGGAGATTGTATGTCTCGCGGCTTGTATAGTTTTTATTGGTGAATAACTTTTATTTGCGTTGGGATTGTATAGTCAGTTGCGATAATACATTACATTTTCTTCTGCTATTATCGTGTTTATGGCTTCTTCTAGGTTTTGGGGACGTTGGAATCTGATCTTATTTGATAGTCGTTCTGGTAAAGCGTTTATATATGTGTCCAGTGCCATTTCGTCATACATTTTCGTTTTTAAATGTCGAATATTTTGATCGGGTTTTTTGATTTTTAATTTCGTTAAGATTAGACTTCTCACGTCTTGACATGTCATTCCGAATTGATACGGGATTGGTTATTTTCCATTCTGAGGTTTATCAGGTCTCGTACTAGGCATTTTAGGTTACGTTGGTCGCCAAAATATGCGATTAGTAGGCGTTTAAAGTCTTGCCATTCTTCAAGGTCATCTTGATTGGCAATTAAGGTTAGTGCCCGTCCGGTTAGTTTGCTTATTATTAGGCGTAAGAGTAATGAATTTCTTTCGTTATCTTTGGGTTTGTAGAAGGTTTTCAAAAACATTTTGCATGCTCCAATAAAATTCACGAGGTGAGCTTGCTGGAAATTAAAAATTTGAATGGTCTGCAGGTAAAGTTTCATATCTCTACTCATTTTGGTTAAGGGTTGCATTCGCTTTTGAGTAATTTTAAATTTTGTAAAAATTGAGATTTATTTCGCTGTTTGTATGGTTACTTTTGGTCGAATTTGTTACTTTTCAGTTCAGATTGCGTCGGGTTATTTATAGAATCGTAATTGCTATTATTTGCACTTGGTTACACGGTACGGTGATTAATTTGTAGAATTTATACTCGATAATGTTGGGTTAATTGTTGTAGTCTCGCAGACGTTAATTTGTCGTTAATTTGCTTCCTGAAAGATTCTGATGTAAATAAATAATTTCTCGCAGTACTTACTTCACTTTGTATGGTGTGCGTCAGTTATGACTTTATCTTTGTTTAGTTCTTCTGATTTTATCAGTCTATTGTAATTATATCATATCCGTGGTTGTTAATTAAATTACATAAACGTGTAATCGTCCGTCTTGTCACCTTGAGTTTTAAATATAAGGTTTGCAGGTTTTCAATTAATTACTTTGTTACACTATTGCTTTTGTAATTTAATCATAAGTTATGTCTACTTGAAAATGTAGTTTAGTCTCTTGATAATTTAATTGCGTAAATGCTTTTGTATAATATGCAATTATACTTATTGAAAGGTGTTGTTTTCAGTCGGTGTGGCAATCAAATAATTCGCTTCTTCATTTTGTTAATTACTTACATAAATCTTGCGTTTGATGATTATTTTTATATATCTCTGTATAAAGAGTATCAGTTATGATGCACGTCTTTGTAATTATAGCTTTTCAGTAATATAATTTTATTTATAGTTTTGCAATGATGAATAGTTTCGTTCAATGTTCTTCGTAATTTTATGCGCTTTATTTTACTTCGTGATGGATTAATTATTTATAGATCGTAATTGAAAATGCGTTTCTTTAATTTATAGAAATGTTCTGAAAGTTAATTATTTAAATAGTCGTTTCTCTAATAAGGTTTTTAAGTCTGGAATAGATCGTTTCTGTTGCGTTTGTTTATAAGAATTGCGTTAAGCTTTTGGTATTAAATGATGGAGTTAATTTGCGTTATGTTTTTCGTTTGCTAGATTAAACCGTTGCGATTCCGTATTAGCTTAATAATTCTACGCCCGTTAATTTCGTATTAATAATTTATTCGTACTTCGGTTACATTTGGTATTAATTTAATAATTGTGCGCCAGTTATTTTAGTTATTTTTCGGTTTGTTTTAATAATTGTAAAAAAATCTCTTAAAAATCAAGTCTCTTTTGCTTTAAAAATTTCTTTAAAATTCAAGTCTCATAAAATAGTTCTTATTTGCTTTAGATATAAACTTTCTCAAAATAAATTCTCGTTTGAAAATAATTTCTCTTCGTGAACTATTTTCAAAAAATATTGGCTGTTTTGACATCCTACGGGCTGCGCCAGTTAAGGTTTAGGCTTTGGGAGCTGCGTTTTTAAAAAACGTTTCCAAAACTTAACAAATTTATTTTTAATTAATACAGATATTAATGTGGAATTTTGACAAACTGTTCTTAACTTTAAACCAAAATAAATTAATTAACTGAACTAATGTTGTGAGTCGCCTAAGCAAACTGCAATGCTAAAGCTGAATACTTTGACTGACTGCCGGGTCCTTGAGCTCCTGGACTTTTTATAATGTTCCTACCCCTCCCTCCCCCCATGGCTGTGGAGACTTACAAATCTCATGTCTGCTTTACTCTTAATTCCACACTTTGTTACATTATAACAATCGTATTTCTAGGTAATTGCGATATCTTAACCGTCTGTGACCTGCCACCTGCAGTATCACTGTCGTCTCGGATACAAAGTTGCATATCCGTTCTCATGAACTGTTAATAACCTGTCTGGTTTATCCTTGTATTACATTGTTGCAATTGACGTATGAGTTATTTAACAATTTCTAATAATTAATATTAGATTCTATTATTTAATATATAGGTAAATTGGGGGATACATAACTCACGTACTGTTATAGCAGCAGACATTATAAAAAATGGCTTATCTTTCAGGAGTAAAGGTATGTTTTTAATAAATTAACGTAGTAGTGACAACTGAAGTGAGTTGACAATTTTGAATGTTACTTGTAAAAACTGACAAAAGCACACGGCTTTTGATTATTTACGTTATTTTACATATCCTGTCAGAATGGAGATCGGCGGATCTCTAATTAAGGTAGATCAACGTATCTTAATACGTGAGGTCAACGGACCCTGTCAAAATGGAGATCGGCGGATCTCTGATTAAGGTAGATCAACGGATCTTAATACGTGACAAAGTCAACGGATCTTGTTAAAATACAGGTCGACAGATCTCTAGTGATGTTTATTTGATACTTGAAGCCAAATGAGAATATTTTCATTTCTCTTCAGATGTAGATCACCGTGACGCCTGAGGACAGGCGAGTACGTCAAGATGGCCGAGTGTAAGAGGAAGAAGCGTATATAGCATCACCAAGGACACTTGTATTTATGTAGGACGATTGTTACTTTGAAAGGTAGGTGACTCTTCTATTTTTAGAAGAGGGAAGAGACGAGACGGAAGGAGGCAGTGGAGTGTTGGATTGAGCGAGCGATGGTCACGATTAGTGAGGGTTTAAGAACTTTACTCGGAATTGTTATTACCTTTCAGCGATTAAAACATTCCTATTTGATTAGTGTTATTAATCTTACACTACCAATGTATAAAATGTTTAGAGACAATTTTAAAATGGGGCAAATTACATATCCCCCAAATTAGGGGGTAAACACATTAATTTGCCACCTCTAAATTTAAAACTGATTATAAGAAAGGATTAAGTAAATACTTGTTAAACTAAACTAAAATGCTATTTTCTTCGTGATGAAGCGTTTGAGATTTAAAGGAAGTATTTTATGGTAACTGTTCTTCAATAAAACGAGATGTGATTCCAACTAAATGAGCTTCGGTTGATTTTATATAATTTTTATATTAACTGTTTGATGGATACTCTATTTCATTAATTAATTAATGTACCATAATACCTGTAATAGAATTTATTTTAGCATGTTTACTTAGTATTAAGTAAGTATTAAATGTATAAAATGACAAACAAATGTCAGCCAATAATAAGTAGTGTTTAAGTGATTCAAATCTGTGTATAAAGAACTAATCAATCTGTTGATGATAAAGGATCCAGGAGTGTAGATCTTAGAATAATTGCGGGGATAGTAGGCAAGAAAAAACTTTTGAAAAATCTCTTAGGTGATAATGAGTCAAAAAACATGATTTGATTTGTGAAATTTTTATGTAAAAGACGTTTTTCTTGGGAGTTCTTATTATTGTATTTATAAAAGAATAAATATGTATGAAATATCTCCAACTTTATTTAATATTTATGAAGAAAAAGTAATTCAAAGAATCTAACGTGTGAATAAGAATCCTAGTGCATCGTGTAATAATTTACTAAGGTTTTATACAACCGTTTGGAACATAGAAGATTCCTTCCAGCTTAATCAAACAACAGGTCATCGTCAGTAGTGGTGAAGCCAACCAGAATAGCATAGTAGAGCTTCTAATATTTACAGTGGTCTCCCAGTATAAGAGGACAACATTTTATCATCTGTGATTGTGGGTATTGCAAGAATCCTTATTGATATCACCTATTCTAAGTATACAGTTTCTGATTTCTTATTATTCATAGAACCTAAAAAAGGGCGAATGTAATGAAAGCATACTAAAACCTACTTTCTACAGGTATTAACTGCAAGCACTTGTAAATGCAATTTTGTCTTATCCTGTGAAGAGGTCTATTTGAGGAACACAAGCGACTTCAGTGGAATTACAAGTATTCGAAATTAATCCTTATATTAGCAACACTTAAAGAACTTTGTTATTGATTTGAATCTCAAACGTTTATACACATTAAGCACACTACAGAAGCTTGACGCGACGCTCTGAGCGTCGTTAAATATGCCTTACAACTCTAGAGTTTTTTGGCTTGATGATGTTTTGTTTCTTGAATTGTTGTGGTTTCTTGCGAGTTGGTCTTCTTAAGTAGATGTATATAAATAAATAAATAAATAAATATGTAGGACTGGATCCCAGGAGACCCGCTCCTGGAATCCTCTTGATTTGGTGCAGTGAGCAGTTTCCCGGATCTTCTCCTTAATTGTCCTCCTACTACGCAGTATTCCGGATCCTGTGTCCACTGGCCTGTGGTTTTCGACTGACAGGATTGGCTACTCGCCACAGGCCGCTCCATCGTCAGGTAGCTCGTCTAAACAGGACTGACGGATGTGCATCCCCGACGACTTCACTAGTGTACCCATTCCTCGGCACCCCGCATAGCTGGAGAACTCCCTCAGGAGGTCACCGTTCCGCTGCTCACCTTTGAACGCCCGAAGGCGGTGGTCGGAATGCGCGAGTTGCTGCCTCGTGGGCGTCTGGGCAACAACTACACATTAAGCATTTGGGGTTATGTTTATAAAGCCCTGAAAATAATTATAACGCCACATCTATAGAACGTGAGCTTAAGTAAAAATAAATAGAGGTCGTTTTATGGGGAAGTGGTTGAATTGCCTGCAAACGATCTGATTCCACATTGTTTTGCAGAGTATAAAAATATCTTGTTATATTATTATTCCTGAGAGTTAGTTTCAAAAGCCGTAGCATACATAAACACCATATTACACATTTTTCTTTTATTTATTGTTACTAAAAAAATACAAAAGTTTATTAGAAAATGTTTGCGTAGTGGTTACATATATAAATAGTTAAAGTTGCGATACTAGGGAAAATTACCGCTATTTCAAGGTATTTGAAAGGCCGACACCATTTCTTTATCCATGCAATAATTTATTCTTTAACTTCTTTATTTTTATTATATAAACATTTACAAAACGTGGCGGCCAACAACGTGGGGCTAGTTAAGGTTTAATAGATTGTAAAAGGATAGAGAGTTGGTGGAGCTGATTTCAGATTATGGACATGAATATGACTGAAAAGAATAGGTTGAGTACAAGGTCTGAGCATGTATAGGGCATTGAGAGTGTAAAGCAAGCAAGAATGGATAAAAAACAAGCTGAAGGGTAGCAGCATGTAGAACCAGAGGCGGTGATAGTGAAAGGACCAACTTGCAGCCCTGTAACAACGGGTAGCAGTCAGGATGAGCTGATGAAGTTTCTAATTAATTTTCAGCGGCAGATGCAAGACTCCCGGTCGAAATCACATGGGGAGATGCAGGCTTCGTTGTCGAAGGTACAGACCGAAGTTCGGGAATCAAAGGAAGAAGTAAAGGCTAAGTTAAGAGAACAAATCGACGGCATGGAAAAGCGAATGGAGACGATACAGATAAATATGTGGGAGAGTTTCAGTTCGTTTAAATCAGATGTTGGCAAAGAGATCGACAGCAGAATAGAAGGTGTTGAAGTGAATTTGTCAGCCGGAATAGGGATCGTACAAAGGAGATACAACAAGTGGACCAGGAGCACATAACCAAGTATAAAGGGTTAGAGAAATCTATCAAAGTACACCAGGAGGAAGACCGGATTTACAAAGAAAATTTGTTAAGGCAAATTCATAGTTGTAGGGAGGATGTCGAGTTAGTACGCAGAGAAACTGTGGTAATGGGCAATAACATACAAGAAAAATTTGCGGGCGTTGAAGGAAATTTTAAGTTGACGCATGCAGGAATTGTAAAAGCCGAACGAGCCAGAGTGGTTGAGGCTGGGTACTC
The DNA here is from genome assembly GCA_036346225.1 of Platerodrilus igneus. Lineage (NCBI taxonomy): Eukaryota > Metazoa > Arthropoda > Insecta > Coleoptera > Lycidae > Platerodrilus > Platerodrilus igneus. Next base: position 5,573,143 of record JARFIW010000318.1, on the reverse strand, counting down.
ATTTAGGGGAGGTAAAGAAATGTTACCAAGATTCGACGAGCGACGTAACGAACAGCCTATGGGCTTTTTAAAGAAATTATATGACATAGTAGAAAACGAACCAGAACGACTAAGGATGCAAATAATTAGTACAACACTAGGAGGGCACGCCGAAAAATGGAACGGTATTGTGAAAAACCACTACAACTATTACGCAGAATTTAGGCAGCTATTTGTAGAGCAGTGTTGGGGTTAACCTCAGCAATCGAACATACGTACACATTTAAACACCGGAAGATATAATACGACATTGGGGACACGTGAAGAATATGTCATCGATAAGTACAATTCGGCCCAACACCTTATTTCAAAATTAAACTAAGACGAGATAGTTATGCTTTTATCACGACATATGGAAGTAGAGGCAACACGTGCTGTAGCTATCCATAACATACGAACTTTGAAGAAATTTTTGGAGATTATGCGCAATTAAGATTTGGCCCGATCATTAGAAAATAGCAGAGACAGACAAAACTATCGAAATTGGGACAGGGGGAAATATAACCACGAGTAGCACGGATATAGGCAAACCGATAGAAATGACAATAGGTACACGCAACATCAGGACAAAAATCTAAACTAGCACCAGGGAGCGTCTTGAGAGAATTTTAATGGTCAGGGTAGAAATAGTTGGAATAGAGAATATAGGTATCAACCGCAACCCAAAGAAGGACATGAACAATACGAATGGTCTGACAGGAACAGGGGTAATGGCATAAACCGTGAGTACGAAGAAAGACCGCGCAATACTGACACATCTGAACGGGGTAGACTTGAATACAAAACGACGTTAAATGTATTAGGACTAGACAAGACCAAGGTGACTTAAATGGAATTGAAATCGTGGAAGTTCACGAAAATACAACGGATAAACAAAAAAACGCCAATTTATTAGCATGTAAGACAGACTTGAGTACAACGAGTAGTTTTAGTTTAATTAATACATTGTTAGATTATAAGAACGTTAATAAAAGAAACGTGCCATTTATTTATTTAGTTTTAATGGGTTATAGATATATAGGTTTAGTGGATACGGGTCTCAACTATCGTTAGTAAGGGAAGATATAATAATTAAACACATGGAGATACTTAGAGGAAAGATTTTTAAAATAAAGAATATAAGCTTATGGTCAACGATGAATAAAAAGTTATTGGAAATAGATAGGGTTGTTAGATTATCAATATTAATAAGAGAAACTAGGCTGGGGGATGTAAAATTTTTGATAGTAAAGAATTTGGGGGTCGATTTTATAATGGGAATTGATGTAATACAAGATATGGGTGTGATTATTGATGGAAGAGAAAAGACTATATAGATAAATGATATTAAGGAACATTGGGTGGTGCCTACGGATAGTATAGATAAAAGGGATGGTAATATAATTATAGATAAGTTAGAAAATGGGATAGAAAAGGTTAGCAATTATGAAAGTATAGGGGGGAAAAAGTTATTCAGTATTTTTAAACAGATTATGATACAGGGTCAGATAGGGATAATTAAGAGTGAAACTAAGGAACAATTGGGTGATATGCTAGAGAAGTACACAGGGTTTTGGGACGACAAGCCTAGGTTTGCTACATAATATGTGCATCGATTAGAAGTAAATGAGGAAACAAGTTCTAACACTAAGGTATATCCGACACCATATTATATGAGGGAGTGTGTAAAGAAAGAGATTAGCAATATGATTAGGGATAGGATCATTGAACCAGCGAAGACTCTGTACGTTAATCCAATCGTTGTTGTACCCAAAGCTGACAAAAGTAGTATTAGGATTTGTTTAGACGCACGAAAATTGAACTCTATAACTAAGCCTCAGTACGAGCAACCGCAACCATTTGAAAACTTAATGTATAAAATTAATGACAAACGAGTATTCAGTAAATTAGATTTGAAGAACTCCTTCTGGCTTATACCACTGCATTACGAAGTAGGGAATACACAGGGTTTAGCATTGAAGGGGAAATATATAGATTTAGAGTAGTGCCTTATGGATTATCGACAGCATCAGCAGCATTGGTTAGAGCAATGCAGAAATTACTAAATCAATACGAAAGCTTTTGCACACACTATGTCGACGACATTTTAATCTTTTCTAGGGATGAAAACGAGCACTTAGAACATTTAAGATAAGTTTTACACAAACTAGACGAAGGGGGACTAAAACTGAACATTAATAAATGTGAATTTTTCAATACGAGGGTAAAATATCTAGGTTTTATAATTGGGATTGAGGGGATAAAGATTAGCGAGAAACGTTTAGAGGAACTAAAGAATTTAAAACAGCCTAAAAACTTGAGGACTTTAAGGGGATTTTTAAGGGTTCTGAATCATTATAAAAGGTTCATTTAGGGTTACTCTGACTTGTGTGTACCATTACTGGAACTATTAAAGAAAAACGAGTAATGGAAATGAACGAAAGCAAGTGAAGATGCTTTTCAGGAGTTAAAAGCTGTATTTTTTCAAGAATTAGTTTTACGATATCCAAACTTTCAGGAAAGATTTTATTTTAAGAACAGAGGCATCGAATTTCGAAGTAGGAGCCGAATCGGTACAGATTCAGAACGGTGTGGAAGTGCCAATATGTTTTATTTCCAGGATCTTAAAATATTCTGAAATCAGATACTCAGTAGCAGAGAAGGAGATGCTTGCAACTGTGTATTCGGTGAAAAAATTAAGATTTTATTTGTTAGGGAATAGATTTTTGATTGAAACTGACAATTCTGTGATTTCATTTTTGAAGAAACAAGTTTTTGAACAGCCGTTTATATAGGTGAGCTTTAATACTGCAAGAATATGACTTCGGCGTTAAGCACAAACCAGGAAAAGACAACGTGACTGCAGACTTTTTAAGTAGAAAGAACAACATGACTGGGGGTGAAGAAAAAAAGAGATTTTTAGTGGTATTACAGACATTTAGTGACGAAGGTAGGTAGACGAACTAAAAATTTATTAACATGCAACAACACGAGGACATATGACCATTCGGACTAAAGTAGACGAGCAAAATGAGACTGAATATAGAGGTTTTAATGTGATGAATAACTTTTTGGTAAAACGTATTAGGGACGAAGACTTATCAGTGTTATCGATATTAGAAACTCACAGGACATACGGACACTTTGGGATTAAAAAGACCTTTTTATTATTTAGGGAAGCTTTTTACATTAAAAATGACTTTTTTTGGTAAAAGACTGCATAAATAGTTGTAGGACATGCTTATTAGGAAAGGGCAAAAACATAACGTTACAAAACACTCCCATGGCAATTATTATACAAAGATCACTGGACATAGTAGCGGTGGACTATGTGAGTAACTTGATACCAGGACATAACGAATACAAACACATTTTGGTGATGGTGGACATTTTTTCAAAGTACGTAAGACTATACCCTGGCAGGAACTAAATTGCGAAACATGTTTTGACCAGAATAAGGAAGTACACTGAACAAACAGGGGTCATGAAAAAGATATTGATGAACAACGCCACTTATTTCAATAATGATAAATTAAGGGGGAAAGGTGTAAAGGTTGGGTTCTGTAGTATACGACATCCACAAGCAAATCCCTGTGAACGTTATATTAGGGAAGTTGTAAAGTACTTGAGAATATCTGTTGAGGGACAGCACAATAGTTGGGTCCGAAATTTACCACGAATAGAACATTATTTAAATTATGTGCCGAGTTCAGTGACGAAGGTTTGTCCAGTCACATTAATGAAAGAGCTGGTAGCAGTAAGACCCTGGCGAAATCAGAATGAGGTAGAGGACATTGACAGTTTACTAGAACAGGCAAGAGCTAGGGCAGAGACTAGACAACGCTGGGAGGTCGAAAAACGATGCAGGCGTATTAAGAAACAGACAAATTTTCAAATTGAGGATTTAGTTTTATTAGATAAACATTTACAAAAATATGTAATCAAATGGAATTATTAAATCCTAAGTTAGATGTTACAATCTATAAATTGAAGGACATATTTAAAAAAGGTTAATAAAAGTTCACAAGCCAGACCAGAACGGAAACATATTGTATTCCAGACGCAACATGATACTGCAGGTGCAAGTCACAGTAGGTTATAAGACAGCAATTATTAGAATTAAGATTACTAAGAAGTAATACATTGTATTGTACAAAGAAATAAGCAGACATGAGCTCCGCAGTTCCCATAAGCAATGTGAGGGGCAGGGATAGCTTAAATACCCGCAGGAGCCCAAGATGGCTAGTCAGTCTAGAACTTCACAACTTTAACATTGTTGGTAGTTCAACTACTCATCGTAATTTTAGTTTATTTAAAATAGTGAAAGTCAACTTAGAATTATTTCGTTCTCCACACGTTACTGCATATAACGCACTTGTAATTAAAAATTAATATTGTAATTTCTGTTTCAAATAAATTGATAGAAGAATTTTTTGAAGAAGCTTTTTTAAAAAGCCGCTCCAAAGGGCCCAAAACCTATCTGGTGCAACATTATATTTTGTATACAGGCGGTCGCATGGCTTGGCGCGGTCCTGATCCAGTGGATTAATCGATGTCATCCTTGGAAAATACTGAACCCATCAACTAACAGTATGAAAACCTGTTTAAAAACTGCTTTGTAAAGTTCGAATACCTACAGTTCTTTTAATTATAATTAGTTTAATTCCGAACGGGGTTAACATAACCAAGTTTGAATTAGCTTCGCAAACTAGTGTGATTGTAAATAAATCGATTAGAATAAACATTATTGTTGAGAAACAACCAGAACCTTCCGAACTGAATATTTTATGTGTTTTATAATACTACAATCCGTTGGTAAGTTTCTAAATAGAATTTCTACTAATTACCATTAAATTAAGATATACCTCGAAACGATAACCTAACATTTATGTTAGTTGCTTTAGCAACCAAGATTAATTTATACAAATATACAAGGACTTCATATATTTATTATTCTTATTAACATAATGATGTCACATGCCTTGGCAAAACCCCAAGCTTCAATTATTCGGAAATATTTACAATTCTCTTGTGATTCCCGGTATTTTAAAGAGAGAAAGCTATAACATGTTAACCTTTCAACTTTTAATATTTGTTAGAGCATCAAGGTCATCTTTATATATTGTATCCAATTACATAAATTACTCGTGTCAATTGCCTTGGTTGAAACATCAACATATCCTAAGATCAGTTTGTTCGTGGCATTTTAAGAAGTAAAGTGTTACATAATAATTGTGGAAAGTGACAATAAATTTAGGGGAATTTGTTATGATTTTGTGATAATCGTGGCATATTCTATAAGTGGTTGGTCGATGTTAGACCTGTAACGTGAGGTTAGTGTTTATATTCGTACCGGTTTTTAAATACTGTTGATAGAACCATTTGTAAATAAACAGGTAAGTAACTACCAACAATTTAATCACTTTTATAGTTACTTATTCATCAGTGGGATGAATACGCTTTAAAAAATATTACCATATTTAACTTTTTATAAAACCGATTATCGTAAAACAGAGATAACAGTGATCGTTTTTGAGTTTGTCGTAACTACCTCTGTTTTTGTACTCGTCAAGGAAAAGTTGTACTTTAGCTACTGAGCCGTTTTGGCAAATGTGATACGTACTTAAACGAAGAATAAAACTCACAATCTCCTCATGAACGTAGTTTTTTATATATTAAAATTGTTTTATATAAAATTCGTTAATTGGAACGCTACCTGTTTTGGCCAAAAACACTAAGCCCTCCATCAGGCAATAAGAATATAGGTAAACCATTCACATTATCCAAAATCTTACCAGGAAAACATCTGAACATAGGAATTGAAAATATTATTAGTTGAGAATATTACATCCAAATTCGTAACCTTTCTTGGGGAAAGCCTCATTATAGTTGAAAAATCAAAATATGAAGGTGGGTCATATCTACAGACATTTCCAAAAGGAATATTAGCAGATGTGTATTGTTACAAAATTAACACTTATGGTTGGGGTTGATTGTATAATTAAAGTAACCCGTGGGTTCTTAAATATTGTCAAATGAAACCAGTGAGCTTTAAGGAGGGATTTCCTTAAAATGATGGAGCGCAAATATCTTCCGACTATGCTAGGGGTCTATTCCTCGGGTAGAGCTTATGAGGATTGGTCGTGGGTCTTTTTACAAAACATTATTTGCTTACTTGGGCTTGACTCATACCAAAACAGGGGTTTAGTGAGGGCGCCACCAAGTCATTAATTTTTAAACACAGGGTTTCCTAAGGGGGACTTGGAAGTCTTTAGAGAGGAATATCGTATTAACTGCTTACGCAGGAGCTGTAAAGAAAATTGAATTAAATTAACAAGGTGATGACACAAGAGGTATTCTCTTACTACCTCGTATAAAAAAACTGAAAAGATTAATTATGCACACAATTTTATAAACACAAACATTAGGCTTCAAATTATAAAAGGGCAATTAAAGCTTCTTGTTAAATCGGAGTTACCACTTTATGCCATTTGTTTATATACCTGAATACACTATTTCTGAACTCACTTGTTCAAAATAAAACAATTAATTAAGAGAATTAAATGTTGATTCTTTAATCAAAAGTTGTTTCTTCATAAAAAATTGTATGTATAAAATTTACGTTTAAAAAAGATAATATAATTTCATCTCTACCCAGAGGTAGGATTATGTATTCGAAAGAAATATAAAAACTTTTAAGTGTTTCTTTTACTACAAAAATTAACTCAAATCTCTACCATGAATACCAGATCTGCTATTCGGTTTACAAATATATATGAAAATATCTAGATTGTCAAATAATTTAATGTTCAAAAGCTGTAATTAAAATTATGCATAAATGAAACTTTAATCAGAACGCTATGGATTTGCTTAATTTCATTAATAATAATAATTGTTATTACACTGCATATATATTGGCAAATAAATTTCATCAAAGTCCTTTCTAGTTTGTTAAACAAATTAATAGTAATAGGTCATCACAAAGTTATTTTCTGGTGCAGCCTTGTATCAAAGTTCGCCAAGTGTAGACGTGATGTAAAAATAATACAAATCTCTTACTTCGTTCAACAGGTGTTGTTTGTGTGATGGCGCTACAGCATGTTAGAATAGTATACATACGGTCCTTGGACAAACAATTGACGTCGCCTCCACGTGTTGTACAGCAAATAATCAGCTGCGTGATCCTTGTACCCGACCATATGAGCTTAAAGCGTATTTCCTATACGCACCACGCGGACAAACAAAAATCCATATCAAGGGTTATTACAAATATGCCAAACTTCGATGTACTACTATATTTAGATCGTTACCAAACTAATTATCTTCATGTAGTTGTCCACATAGTTACTTGTAGATTCATACTTGCAATTTCAAAAAGACCATTATTAATTATCGGACGTTAGATTCAACCATAAAATTTCTATCTACTTTGCAGAACATTTCTTTAAAATTTAAACATACAGTTTCATCGCAGAACTTTTCATTAAATCCAACTATTATAGTAAAGTTGAAGGACGGTCATGCTAGACCAATGTTTTCTTATCGCTACATTGACGTGATTGAACTATAACTCGATACTCGTAGATGCAAATAAAGGATCAATATCATCTTGAAACATAACATTTAAACGGCCTAATTTTTATAAAACCAGATAAAACGGAATCATTCTAACAAAGGAATATACGAAGGAGTCTTCAAATGATTTTACGAAACGATTATTTAAAAAGTATTCATAGGAATTTGCAGAAGAGTTGTAAAAGAAATATTTAAATGAAAATTTTAAAAGTGTGTAAAAGAAATATTTAAATGAATATTTTATCGTAGTGTAAAAGAGCGCTACAACAAAATTATTTAGTTTGTCTAGTAAATTATTTTTAATTGCTTACCATTATTAAAAATCACTAATTCAAGTGTTCATTACAGTTGAGTTCTTCTACTACCGCGTAAAGCCACACGCAAATTACTTGCTTTAAACTTCAGGTTCCGCATGTTAACTTCGTGGCAAGTGTTCTAGCTAAAGTTACCGCTGGCACATTGTGCACGACATAGGAAAGCTGTTTGGCCTTGATATATTTATACTAATAATTAACGCCTGATGTTAGCAACCAAACTAGCATCTCTGTATTGCGGTTAGACCACATGATTCCAATACAGCTATTTATTTAATCGAAGATGTTTACTGGTATAATGGACTAGACAAAAGTTGTATACAACTAATAATTTATTGGTGCTCTGCAGTGTTCAAAAAAACTGTTACAGTATAACAAAACTTTTTCAAAATAAGATACAATAAAAAGTCAATATTTAAATACCGTATTAATTTTATAGAAAAGGAAACCTTTTAAAATAAAGTACAAATCCTGGGCATTTATTTCTTTAAAATAATGCTCGTCTACAGGTGACCTATTATTTTGCTGGCACACGTCTAAACAGGAAGCAAAATTTCGGAGAACTGCTCAGCACGTGTTCTCTGTGATCGCTGCCATTGCTTCTCGGATATTTTGTTTTAAATGATCCAGAAAGGTAGGATTGTTGTTATATACCTGATTTAAGGTAGCTCCACAAGAAAGAATCCATTAGTGTCAAATCAGGGCTACCTGGAGGCCAGTTTATATCACCACGTCTGGATATCGACTTTTTGGGAAAAAGTTCACGAACAACCAGTATAGACACGTTACACGTGTGAGATGTTGCTTCCTGCTTCCTGCTGGAATCACGTGTTTCGATTAAAAGCAAGAAAGTCTTATAAAGCTAGAGTGAGAAAATGTTAATTATCTTCACATATCGCTCTAATTAACAGTTATTGTGCGACCTCTTTGATCAGCTACAAAGTACGGGTCGATTAATCCTCGTGCCGACATCGGTTCAAACAGTGACTTTTAGTAGGTAAGCAGGGTATGTTCTAGCGCAAAAGGTGCAATTTTCTAACGAAAAAAACCGGTTTTCCATGTATTTTGAGCATTAAGGTCTCAAAAAATCTAAGATCCGTTCTGGTCATTTTTGTCCCATACGTTGAATTCCCCATAACAGTCTTAAAAATCCTTGTCGCATACGTTTTTGATCGTAACCAGTAGAGGTGTTGGATGGTTCTGGCGCACTCCTCTCTCACTCACTCCACCCGATCCACATCTTCCCGATTCATATCTAACCTAGGTTTTACATTTAAATTCGCACTATAAGGTCTTATTTTAAAGGCATTTCCTCCTAGTGGGAAGAGATTTCTTTCTTGTTCTTCCTTGTGGAGGGGAGATTTCCTTCCTGCTTTATTTTTACCCCCATCATCTCTACCCTAAAAAATCGATAACCTAACCCCTAAAATTTTCGAGATATCTCTCGGTGCCTATCGGCACCGCACGACCTTTGTATTCCCACCTTTTTAATTTTCATCTTAACATCAACCCTTATCGAGTTACAACCCCTAATTTTAGAACTTCTTTATTTATAAACAGTTTCTAATCGTGTATGGTCATACCAATTTGATTTTTCTTGGAAGTCCGAATCTACCATTAATTTAACCTTAGGCCAACTCTATTAAAAAAATTGGCCTAAGCAATAAAGTAGTACACATTCCTTTCAAACAATTTTATTTAATTATAAATATACAGTGTACACTTAACATCTATTTTCATATAGGTAAAATCACCACTTTGCTATGCTCTCGGTTACCTAGTTTCAGCTACTTTTCCAAGGTCGTGGTGACGTCAGGCAAACCTCGGTATATTTTACAATTCGAAACCTAGACGGTCTCTATGTATCAAACTATTGGCTAGAAAAGGAGATAGGACTTGGTGTCGATTTAAATTTTAAGCTGCAAATAAAATTAGATCAAATTAAAACCACTCCAAACAAACATAAAGGAAGGACTGTTTTCTGTGTATAACTTTTTATTAAAATTAAGTTTAAATGGCTCAATGCTTGGCATTAAATATTTTTAAATTTTGTTATGTATAATGTCAGAATAAAAATTTTAGAATAGTATTACAGTGTTCTTTATTTATAAAAGGCTATGACGTCATCACAACCTTGGAAAAGTAGACAAAACTAGGTAGCCGATAGCATAGCGTTGTGGTGATTTTACCCATATGAATAATGCAGTCATTGGAAAAACGATGGAAAATATACGAAAACATTGTAATGTGAAACTTGTGCAAAACTGGGATAAAAGATATGGAGCCGAAGCTAGGATATCCAACCCGCTATTTAAAAATGTCACAATCTTTGATGAAAACCTTGTGACGGTGGAACTTCTTAAAGCAGAAATATATTTTAATTAACCCATCTATGTCGGTATGTGCATTCTTGACATAGCCAAGCTGACAATCTACGATTTCCACTATGGATATATGAACGCCGCCTTTGGAGATGGGTGTCCAGTTCTTTACACGGATGCAGATAGTCTAATTTATAAAACAGTAAATCATGATCTTTATGAAACTATGAAGCGGGATTGTCGGCAACGTTTTGATACTTCCGACTATCCTGCCAACAACATTTATGGAATTATGCTAATTAACAAAACAGTATTGGGGATGATGAAGGATGAAAATAATAGACGACTTAAGACAGATTTTATTGGGTTACGATCAAAGATGTATGCAACGAGGATTTTTAAGACAGCCGAGGAAGAAAAAGCTGAACTTTTACGAGAAGAAGAAGAATCACCTGGCATCCGAGACTTTGGTATTACAAAGAAAATCAAAGGGATTAAAAGATCAGTGATAAAGAATAGAATTACTTTCGAGGAATATGTTGATTGTATCGAAGATTACAAGGAAGTATTTGTAACGCAGAATTTAATTCAATCATCCAAGCATCAAGTTCACACTATCGCTCAGGAGAAGATTGTCCTAAGCCCCCACGATGATAAACGCCATTTGCTTCCTGGTTCATATGCAACACTATCTGTTGGACATTATTCAATTATGGAGCAAGAGGAAATATAATACTTATTGCAAATGTAGAATATAGATTGTAAATATATTATCCTCAATAAAATTTTATATAATTTATATTAGTGTTATCCTATTCTTAAAAACTGAATGTAATAGACTCCTCTGTCGTGGGTGTTGGTTGAAAAGTAACCTGAATTGACCCTCAATTCCTCCTTATGGGGATTTCAATGCTTGGTACAAAAATGACCAGAATGGACCTTAGATTTTTCCATATGAAAATACATGGGAAAATTGCACTATTTGCACTAGAAGTAACCTTACATATCTACTATAGCAATAAGAGAAGCAAAGGAAGATTTATGCTGTGAAAGAATTTGATCGACGCGATATTTATTAATTAAATACTATGTTCGGTGAAACGTTGTTGTTCCGTAACCGTTCATTAGTTACCATTCCCCTTGTATATATTATAAAATACTCCTGCAAACCTAATTGATTTTTATACATTATCCCTACCTACATAAAACTAACCAAACACAACGGAACAGATAAGAAACGAGAGTGTTCGAGCAACTTTCAAGGAATCAACACGCGTCCTCCGATATGCCGTGCATATATGGTCGCGTTAAAGAGGCATAATCAGTTAAAACGTTACATTGAAGTGCGCGATAAGTGAATATTGAATGAACAGACAATTCATCATCAAGTGTAAGCCGTTCGCCACTTCAAACAACAAGAATATAGTCGAAACTACACCACATGTCAAACAAGGTTAGTTATCCTATCATTTATTCTAAACAACCAATCTGTTATATTTATTATCTGATTATCCACTATTTTGCTGGTCATTTAGACTATTAACCTTTCATTCAATAATCATACACAAATCTACACCAAGCCTAGCATTGCTTTCAAATACGCATGCTAAAACTTGGTATTTTATTATCTATACTTTAACCCCTAAACAACAATGCGTGTTTTCAAATACGCACGCGCCATCTTTGGTCCTTCGAGCCGGATATGAACCAGCGACCTATGGCATACATATGTTTGTTTGTATGCTTTTCGACGAAAGCAGTTGATCTTGAACTTGCATCAGATTTATCAGCCGATTCTTTTCTGGCAGTCTTACGTCGCTTTATTGCTCGGCGCGGGCGCTGTTCCACTATTTTTAGCGATTGTGGGACCAATTTTATCGGAGCTAATCGCATTCTTGTCAGTCTTACGCGCACTGCTGCTGAACAAGAAAATCTCAAATGGTTATTCAACCCCCCTTCTGCACCCCATTTTGGCGTACTGTGGGAGAGCGGAGTAAAATCTGTAAAGACACATCTTTTGCGCATCATTGGAAACCAGGTCCTTACCTATGAAGAATTAATCACAACCTTAATACAAATAGAATCGCTCCTTAATTCACGACCTCTATGCAGTTTAAGTAGCGACCCTAATGATCTACAATCTCTCACGCCTGCGCATTTTTTAACAATGGAGCCGCTGACTGCGCCTCCAATGCAAGATTTAACACATTTAAATATCAATCGTTTATCACGTTGGCAATTGGTGCAGCGTTTGCACCAAGATTTCTGGTCTAGGTGGCATAGGCAGTATTTACATGAGCTCTATCAAAAATGCAAGTGGAATAACCATAACAAATTAGTTGGTAATCTAAAAGGTACACTTGTACTTATCAAAGATTCTGTTTTGCCTCCACTCCAGTGGCAGTTGGGCAGAATAATTAATACATTTAAGGGCACCGACGGTATTGTTCGAGTAGCCGAAGTTAAGACTAACCAGGGTACATTAAAGCGACCTCTGGTGAAATTATGCATTCTTCCTAACCAATAATACTTCAATGTATAATAAGCCATTGCCCGGCTTAAAGGGCTATTTTTTAATTTACTTTTTCTTTTGCATTTTGCACAACATTCATTTTATTTTTCTTTTAAGATTGAATCAATTTCAATTTTTTTTTACCTTTCTTTAAAAAGGGCCTATAACTGAGGCTTTTTGGTGGGCGGTATGTTCCGTAACCGTTCATTAGTTACCATTCCCCTTGTATATATTATAAAATACTTCTGCAAACCTAATCGATTTTTATACGTTATGCCTACCTACATAAAACTAACCAAACACAACGGAACAGATAAGAAACGAGAGTGTTCGAGCAACTTTCAAGGAATCAACACGCGTCCTCCGATATGCCGTGCATATATGGTCGCGTTATAGAGGCATAATCAGTTAAAACGTTACATTGAAGTGCGCGATAAGTGAATATTGAATGAACAGACAATTCATCATCAAGTGTAAGCCGTTCGCCACTTCAAACAACAAGAATATAGTCGAAACTACACCACATGTCAAACAAGGTTAGTTATCCTATCATTTATTCTAAACAACCAATCTGTTATATTTATTATCTGATTATCCACTATTTTGCTGGTCATTTAGACTATTAACCTTTCATTCAATAATCATACACAAATCTACACCAAGCCTAGCATTGCTTTCAAATACGCATGCTGAAACTTGGTATTTTATTATCTATACTTTAACCCCTAAACAACAACGCGTGTTTTCAAATACGCACGCGCCAGTTGTTCAAAACTACGATCAGTATGGCCGTTATAATGTGACTTGCAGGAGTCACAAATGTGTTTTAAACACCGATCTTCGAGGGATATTAGTTTTATGTTTGTTAAAAATTAAGATAGATCCTAATTACTGTTTACCGAAAAAGAAATGTTAATATGGTAATTGTTGAAAATGTGTTTTAGTTTTAAAGAAATGTTGTTGTAAAAAGGTAAATAGACTGTAAGTAAATCAACGGAGCGTGATTATCAGGAATAAGAAATGAATGAATGTTTATAATTTACGTTTTATTTTATAGTAAAGATTGTTATTTAATGATATTACACAATTTTTATTAACAGCAATTTGTTTTATGATATTCGATTCTTCCTGGAAATCTGTCTTTCTGAAGTGAGTTAATAGAAGACGTCTTAGGAGAAATCTAAAGCTTGCAAGTTTCTGACCCATAGCATGGCAAGAATCAAAAGTCTGTGGTGTTTTCTATAAATGTCAAAAACTTAGGTGAGTTACGTTTTGGGCCTTGGGAACTGCCTTTTTAAAAAGTTTTTTTCCAAAACTTCTTGTAACAGATTTATTTATTAAACAGAAATTACAATTGGAATTTTGACAAAGTTGTATAGTTTAAACGAAGTCGAAATTGAATAATAATTGAAGTTAAATTAGGGCGAGTAGCCTAAGCAAACAACAATAGAAAAGCTGAAATACTCAAGACTGGCTGACTGATCTGGGGCTCTCGGGGCATTTATGTTGTCGCTGCCCCTCACATTTCTGTTGGAACTGCAGAGCTTGTGTCTGCTTATTTCTTTATTCAATTCATTTAATACAAAGTAATAATCTTAATTCTAATAATTGCGGTTTCTTAACCGTCTGTTACACGCACCTGCAGTATCACTTACGTCTGGAATACAATATATTCACATTACAATGTTGCATCTAACTGAAGTTTCTTTATAATTTTCTAATAATTCGTTCCTTTGAAAAATTTGTCATCTCCAGAGGATGACATTGCTCAACACTCTTTTGAAAATTGGCTGTATCGTTTACTACATGGTAGGCTGGAAGTGGGCCTCCCATTTCGAAAAAATTTTGGTGATTTTCCGAATTCTAAATATAATGCCAGTAAACGTTTGTTGCCCTTAGAGCATCGCCTCGAAGTCAATCCAGATCTGCGAAATTTGTATATTGACTTCATGCGTGATTACTTGAACTTGAACTATGTGCTGCAGTACTTTTGTTTAAATTAGTACAGTTTGTTAGAACTACATATTCGAATATAAACTTTGACAAAAATTTTGTTGTTACACTGATTCTGCGGTAGCTCTGACTTGGGTCGTCACCTGCCTATCGTTTAAAAATGTTTGTAGCTAACCGTGTCACGTCCAGGAACGGGTTTCTCCCGAACTGTGGAATTATATTCGTTCTTCAAACAACCCATCTCATTGTGCTACCAGACGTTCATTTACTTCGGTATTGGCCGCGCATCCCCTATGGCGCGCAGGCCCTGAATTTTTATCGTGGCCTGGAGAAAATTGGCCTTTAGCTAAATTGTTCGTCCTTTCTCTAGAAGCATCTTCTGAGGAGAAACGCATTACGTGTATGGTTACTGTCAAGTCACATTGGCTACAAGGTTTATTAGACAGATTTTCGTTGTTGCACAAAATTCAACGTATTGTCTTGGAATATTCATAGCTAAAAAGAATGTTATCAATTCGTTACTCCTGTCGTCGATGGAGCTTTACACTGCTCTAATGGTTATTGTGAAAGTGGTCTAGTTTATTTCACTTAGAGTTAAAGTCGAACTGGTTCGTTTTAGAAGCCCTTTAGAATCCTCTTTCAAATGATAGCTCACGTGATATATTTATTAAATTCTGATTTCTTTTAGCGAATTACCCCCGCCATTTTAATCTAAAAATATTTTTTTTATATTTTCTGCCTGCCGATATATTTGCGCGCCATAAAGAGCTAGCATTGTGCCGAATTTTGAATGCCTACGTTACATAGTTTTCGAGAAAAACTTCTGCAACAGACGGACGGACGGACACGAGAGTGATCCTATAAAGGTTCCGTTATACCTTAGAAGGTACGGAACCCTAAAAATAGTGTATCTAAAATAAAAAATAGAAAAGCTGTAATCATTAAAATAAAATAATCAGTGCTATAAAAAGGTGATTACGGATCATGTTGGTCTTCAAGTAAATTCTCAGTCTATAAGAATGGCGGTCCAAATATTAGTATACTCAGACAAGGTGGTTATAATATAAATTGCTCAGATTATAAAGGACATGGTGGTCTTAATATACAGGCGTCGCCGTGGATCAATGTAGTAAGCGTAAGACTACGGATCCCAAGGTCCTGGGTTCAAAACCCGACACGGCCGACTGCTTGAAAAATGGCAGGTGAGCATTTTTCAGCAAAATTACGCCCTCGTTCGGATGAGAGGTTAAATGGAGGTCCCGTGTGTGAGTGTTGTCGCGCATGTTAAAGATCCCTACCTTGCCTGGAACGGCAAGGGTTCGGCAAAATTCTAAATTTTCCGGCAACAAAAAACTCGCCTCCTGGCCAATGTAGTACCTTCTGGTGGAGCATTGGAAATGTAAATGAACGGTCTTAATATACAGGCGGGTCCGTGGCGTAGTTGGTAAGCGTGTGACTACTATGCCCAAGATCCCAGGTTCAAATTCCGACACGGTCCGCTTGAAAAATGTTAGGCGGATATTTTTCACAAAAATACGCCCTCGTTCGGATGAAAAGTAAAATGGAGGTCCCGTGTGTGAGTGTTGTCACGCACGTTAGAGATCCCTACCTTGCTTGGAACAGCAAAGGTTCGGTAAAATTCAAAATTTCCAGGTAAAAAAAAATCGCTTCCTGGCCAATGTAGTACCTTCGGGTGGAGCATTGGAAAGTCAAATGTAAGGTTTTAATATACAGACGACTCCGTGGCGTAGTTGGTATGCGTGTGACTACTATGCCTAAGATCTCGAGTTCAAATCCCGACACGGTCCGCTTGAAAACTGTTAGGCGAGCATTTTTCACAAAAATACGCCCTCGTTCGGATGAGAAGTAAAATGGAAGTCCTGTGTGTGAGTTGTCACGTACGTTAAAGATCCCCACTTTTCTTGGAACAGCAAGGGTTCGATAAAATTTCAAATTTTTCAGACGAAAAAAGCTCGCTTCTTGTCCAATGTAGTACCTTCGGGTGGAGCATTGGATAAAATCACGTGTAAGGTCTTAATATACAGGAAGTTTATAAAAGAACTCCTTGATTTAAAGTTTTATTTGTACACAGTAAAGTTAAAATAATAGTTATTAAACCTATATAGTATTAAAGAGAATCTTCTCAAGTTTTTTTTGATACCTCATAAAATTCCATATGTGCACCATTTGTTGCGCTGGCCACGTCTAAACGATAATCAGTTTCTTCCCAGGTATTCAGCAGCATAACAGACGTGACGGATGCTACAGTTGCAACAATCCTCTCCTTCAAATGAGCAATGTCACGGACCTTCTCGGAATAAACAATGTTTTTTACATGTCACCAAAAAAAGAAATCTAGTGGAGTCAGATCTGGGCTCCTTGGTGGCCATGTTATCGGCCCACGTGTACCAATCCACCTGTCAGGGAAACGCAAGTTCAACGCATGACGGACACGGTTTCTATGGTGAGGGTGGCGCGCCATCTTGTTGGAAGACAATCGGTCCCTTTTCTAGTTCGATATCATCTATCTGTGGGAAAACGTATAGTTCAAGCATTTCACAATAAATATCCCCATCAATTGTCTTCTCTGCGAAGATAAAAGGTCCTACGATACGATTATGCATCAATCCACACCAAACATTGATTTTGGGAGAGTTGTGTCGGTTGACAGACCCACTTACGTGACTGGTGAGTGGCGACTGCTGGCCGGCGGAAGCAGTAACACTATTCCCCCACCACGCTCCAAGGCCACGCACTGCGATTGAATATTAGCAAAAGAATCTTGACAATATACTGAACTCAGGTTCAAAACCCGAAAGTTTATTACTGGTTTCGTTTTTTAATTATGATTTTTTTAAATCAAGGAATACTTTTATAAACTCCCTGTATATTGCTAAGTTCATAAATGACATTACGGTCCTAATATAAGTTGCTCAGATTATATAGGACATAACGGTCTTGATGTAAACCAACTTCTATTTCTTTTGTCTTCAAAAAGGTATACTTTAGCTAATTTTTATCAGTTAAAGAAATGTGGTATAGAAGAATTTGCTAATATAATGCGATTAGTGTCAGGGCTCTTTTGACCTAGAACTATTTCAAGAATAATTCTGATAGAAATATATTTAAGAATATCGATAAATATATAAAATAATTAGCAAAATAAAAGATTTAACGTCGTATTATAATGGCATTTGAAAAGTGACGTGTAACAATTAGTGTCATAAAAATAAGCATAAACACAATTAATTACATTATCATGTGCATATATCAAGGCTTCCGCCAGTTATATATCCCCCAATCTATGTATGTATAACAAAATAGAAGTTATTAGTAATTATTAGTTAAGTCAATTGCAACAATGTAATTCAAGTATAATTAAATGAAGGTTATTAACAGTTATGAGAACGAATGCAATACATTGTATTCCAGACGATAATGATACTGCAGGTGGCAGGTCACAGACGGTTGAGAACCGTGATTACTTAGAAATTAAGATTGTTACATTGTATCGTGAATAGTATTAAGAAATAAGCAGACATGAGCTCTACAAGTTTCCACAGACATGTGAGGGGCAGGGACAACATAAATACCCCGGGAGCCCCAAGAGCAGTCAGTCAGTTTCAAGTATTTCAGCTTTAACATTGCAGTTTGTTTAGTCTACTCACTCATATTAGATCAATTATTAATTATTTTTTTGACTTAGAGTAATTTTAGTTAAGTTTATCAAAATTACATATTAATATCTGTTTAAACTAAATAAATTGTTACGAAGTTTTTGGAAGTAGTTTTTAAAAACACCGCTTCCAAGGCCCGAAACGTAACTCGCTTTTTAAAAAAACAACACTCCTAAATAAAAAGTTTCTCAAAAAACATGCAATAGCATCTTGTAATTCATTGTCCTAAAATTTCTGCATACTGTTATGCCAATTAAACAAATAATCGCTCTAAGGTTATCCTTCAAATTGCCAACGCTTATCAATCCAAATGTAGTACCGTTTAATTTAAATTCATTCATAATAAAATTAGTGCACACGTATAGTAAGACATAAAATTATTCATGCAATTTTTTGCAAAGTGCAACGTCAATAATATATTCACATAAATAATATTAAATTACAACAATCATTTTCATTCATAAATTCATATCAAGTACCCAGTGAGAAACTCACCTACATAAATGAATATTCGAAATTGATTTTAATATAACCTCTCCAGTTGCTACCGCTCACAAGGTTTGCACTTTAATTACTAGTAAAAGAACATGAAAAAATCACACAAATTTTGCCGAGCAGGTAAAAACATCACCCAAGCTTCAGCCGAATAGCATTACTAAAACACTAGAAAAGGTGGTCTACGCTTAATAATTTTTGTTAAACATGCTGTACGGCGTGTCATTCCAAAACGATTCCCAACGGCTAGGAAATTCTCTTCTTTTGATATAACTCACACTGTAAAAAATAATTTTTTTTCTAAAGGAATGATGCTGGCTGTCACTGAATCTGGTTACCGGTTGCCGATATTTTACAATAAAACCTGTTTAATAGAATGATGATGGTTTTAGGCAGGGCTGCGCCACCCTAGTGGCAAATGTGTTCACTGAACACAGGCGGCACAACAGAAAGGCGGCAGTATTTGGTAAGTGGAATGGCGGAAAATGTGATTTTTAAATAAAGTATGTGTCTGCTACAAGTGGAGCCATTTCCACTGTTGCAAATACAACAAAAGTAAAAAGAAAAAAATTAATCAGTTCATGTGAGTTGTACAAAGTACGACTACAACTTCCTTGTTTAAATGGTTTAAGATACTGTAACGAAGTCGCCGAATCGCGGTTTACTTACTTGTAGCACATTACATCACCTTTCATTCGCCGCTCTTCTAGAAATTCTAACCGCTATCAATCGACAAAGGCGCAGCCGTCAGATACCGCTGTCAAGGAAAATCGCCTGTATCTTATCAATTATCTATCGACTTCCAGTCTCCAAATCTTTCTAGAAGCTACCGTAAATTATATACAGACGTACGTTAGTGGTGGAAAGGGAAGTCGGTTTCGATAGTAAGTCGCGTGTACATCAGAAATAAATATTCAAAATAAATTAGTTGTTTCTTGATAGTCGATATAAATTACTTGAAGTGAAATATAATATATATTGTAGAAATTAAATGTTGTATAATTATAAGTGTAAATATCAATCACGTTAAATAAATTAAGAAGATCTTGTGAAATCAAAGTTACGCAGACGCTACAGTATTGAGGTAACCGACTATTCCAGCTTATAAAAAAAATGATGAAGAGTAAAAGATACTCCGGCGTTCAATACAAAGAGAAGAGGGTGGCCAAAGAACACAAAAAGAAAAAGAAAACGTTGCAATTTTCAAATATGTAAAAACTGAAGAATCAGTGCCGTCTACGAGTCACGGATATCAGTGCTACCTTTTAACTAAATGAGAGTAGTGAGCGAACAGTATGCGAGGCTAAGACTACTTTTCTATCAGATACTATTTATGATGCCTGCACGAATAGTGCTGACGTCGTATACCCTTTACCTATCTCACAAACTTTTAAGTGGCGATTCAGGTTAATGTTTAGAGACACTTTCACATGCGGAAAGACAACTTTTAATTGAAAATGTTCTATTCGCGATAAAGCATATATCCGTAAACAATTTTCAGATCATTTTTATTCGCTTACTAGTAAACGCTGAAACATGCAAATGGAAGTGACTTTTGTACACAGAGTCTAAAGATTATCATTTTTGCATTTATTGCAAGTTCTTTACTGGCACCACTTATCTCTCCTGTTATCGCGCCATGAAAAGAGCGAAATGCACAATAATAGTTTTAAAACATTTGCAAATCTGGTACTTGATTTAAAGAGAAAAACCATAATTGATAATCAAGAACAAAAACTATTTGATTGGGAAAAGAAGCACTGGTATGATGTAATACTGCGAATTGTGTATGTTATACAATTTCTAGCTAAGCAAAATTTAGCTTTTCGTGGAGATTCAAGTCAGCTGATTGAATAAAACAACTGAAATTTTTAAAAGCACCAAAAACGATATAAAATTTTGATGCAACGCTATATGAACACATTCGCAGGATTCAAACATCTAAAGATTATAGCTTTGCTAGCAAATGAAATTAAAAAGGACATACAAATGTTACTAGCAGGTACAAAATATTACTCAATAAGTTTAGACTGCACACCAGACAAAGGTCACCATGAACAATTAACAGTTATAGTAGTGCAGAAATTCGTGAGCATTTCCTAGAGTTTTGCCGAATATTTAGCTCATAGTACGCAAATCTATTTCATGAGCTTGATAAACATTTAGAATTTCTAAATTTAGATCCAAAAAATATTCGTAGTCAAGGATATGAGAATCGGTCAAACATGAAAGGAAAGCATAACGGGCTTGAACATAGATTTTAGAGTCTAACCATAAAGCGTTTTTTTGTTAACTCTGCATCCTACAGTTTAAATTTGGTTGTAAATGATGCAGCTAATATAAATTGCGAATCTGTTGATTTTTTAGTATCGTTCAGGAACTTTACGTACTTTTTGCATCTTCAACTCAACGTAGGGATGTTTTGAAGAAACATATCAATAACCATTATCCGACACACGAAGGGGGAAAAGGGTAGATCCTATACGGCCCCTGAGGAACGATTTAGAAACAATATTTGAAGCATTAATCACGATCTCAGATGACAACGGCAAAGACATTAAAACTGGTCACCAGGCAGCATATCTGTGCAAAAAGATTGAAACTTTTTAATTTATATGTTCTGTAGTAATATGTTCTGACATACTGGTCAGATTAATATAGTAAGAAGATGTTTAAAAAAATATCTAATAATATTACGGAGTGCTTGGAACTATTGAATAAAATAATAGCATTTCAAGCGAAAACGCACAGATGCCAGCTTCGAAGAATTTGTTGTTGTGTACCGAAAACTGATAGACGTCGAAAGGAAAGGTCCATTTTGGTTACCAACATGAAGACGGGATGGAAAATGACCCAAAAAAGAAATGTTTGTTAAATATTGGTAATAAATTGTAAATATTGCGCCAAGATAACAATATATGACCAATATTTACAATATAAAAAATAATATATTCTGCAATTTGCATACTTGTTTTTGATATTTTCCCCTTCTTTGTATACTAGTATTTTAGTTTTATTTTGTTAGTTTTCATACCGTATCTCACTGTTAAAACTGTTTTCATTTCATTAACAGCTGCCTCTAACTCTTCCTTGCTAGATGCCAATACCGCTATATCATCTGAAAATCTAAGCATATAAAGATTTTGTCCCAGCATAATAATGTTTACTTGCATTTGACCGTACTCATTGCCTTTTCGATGTACAAGTTAAAAATTAATGCGGATAAGGCACATGCCTGTCTCACACCTTTCCTAATATTTACTTCTCTATGTTCCTGCTCTAATTCTATTACAGCTGTTTGCTCTTTCTATAAACTATGTACTATTTGTCTATCCCTAAAAATCATTCCAATCTTTTTGAGCATTTCGAACATTTTTTCCATTTTTACATTGTGGAATGCTTTTTCCAGATCTACAAACTCTATATACACGCTTTTCCCCTTTTTTATTGTTTTCTCCATTATCAGCCTGAGAGCTAAAATAGCCTCCCGTGTTCCCCTGTTTTGCCTAAATCCAAATTGACCTTCTTCTAGTATTTCTTCAGCTCGCAATTACATTATTATTCTTTGCAAATTTTGTAAGATTTATTACTTAAACGGCAAGTAAAACGTGCTTTAACGCATATCTATACACGAAAAATTCATCTAATATTTTTAAAAGTAAGCGACTCATTTACAGTCTACGCGGATTCTTAATTCGTTCTTATGCTTTGTAATAACGCGAATGAAATTAATGGCGTTGTATTTATATCTTGAAATGAAGTTTAGTTTTACTAAGAATAGAATGGTTATATACACACGGTTTGAAATATGCTTTTTAAGTTTATAATCTTTTCACACTCTGCAATAAATGCAATTCACAGGATTTAATAATTAATTAGGTTAAGTTTAATTGTAATGAAATACGCTTATGTTTATACAGGATAGCGAAATTAAATATTGGGAAATTTATTTTTTTTTCTATTTTCTTCCTTTTGGGTGATAATTTATCATAGAATTTTGGTGTTCAATGAACTTTCGTGACTTCTTTATCGCATCATTTTTCCTCAAGTTAAAATATAAAGTTCGAAATCCGCGCCATTTTTTCGCATGGATGATTAATTTTATTATTTTTATTTTTAATTATATGCTATCTACAACTATTTCTATAAGATATAATACCCACGCATCATCGCTTTTCTTATCCTGACCTTTCTTTTAAATTATCTATTTATTTCTGTCTCATAATTAATTGAACTTCCCTTGACTATATTCTAACATCAAGTATAATCTAACATTATTATCTTATATTTCTCATTTTCTCATATTTACACACTGTTTCATCAAGTTTCATTTCAAACAGAACTCCCTTTCATTTGCACACATAACATTCCTCTCTAAACTATCATAATCTCGGAAAATATAGGGTACAGAATTTTCATTAAGTTGTGCCAGTACCTACCTAGGCTATAGCACTCATGTCATAAAAAAATGTGGCCTAAAATCTCTCTGTCTAGCCTACTCACGTTATTTTGAAATTGGACATCTTTCAATCAATCTTCATTATATGGATATATTTAAACCTTAAATGGTTCAGTATTAATAACTTTTAACTTGTTTTCATAATTCATAGCAATTCTTGACTGTCTATTTACTATTCGCAATATTCCTCTTTCAATAACAACTCTATTCTTAACTTCACCTGGACATTTTACAACAATTCTTACTTATTCCTCCAATTCTCTCTCTCAACCTGATTTACATGTACACTCTTAACACGCTCGACCTCTTTCACTTCACCAATCTCTCCTTTTCCTACTATTCCAATTTCTTCTCACATTTGCATAATTAAATAAGTGTTTTGATAAACTACACGCCATTCCTTCATATTTGTATATACGCCATTTTACAGAAGCATTTGATTCTTCAATGAAATTATTCCAAACGAATTATTAAGCTCTGCTTCCAAACTATTTTATCATTATCTAATATTCTACTACCTTTGTTCACTTTATTTTCAAAAACTGCATTCACAAAAAGTTCCTTTATCTCCTCTTCAACTCCTGCAATTATACTATTTTCATCCATTTCATCTATTATTTTTATCTTTTCCACAGTTTTCTTTTCTGCAGTTTTCAATAATTTTGACCTTTTCTATAAAAACGATACAACTTCTTTTCTAACTTCATCAAGGTACCTAATACTTAAACTCTTATATCCTTTACCTTTCATCTCCTTCTCAAATTGATTCAAATTCATACAATCTCCTTCTACTTCTATATGAACTTGCTCGTCCCATTTAATCCTTCCATCCCCCATAATCAAACCTTTACTCTCTGTATCTATTATACCCTTCAACTTACTAATAAAATCCATTCCCAAAATGGCATTAACTCTTAATCTTGGCACTATTAAAAATTCTTCTTCAACCTTTATTCTTCCCTATCCTTCCCAACTTAACCTTCAGAATTATAATACCGTTGTTACTGCAAACTTCTGGTTATTCGGCGATTTTAAATTACTTCTTTTAATAGGTATGACTTTTTGTATTAACTTTTCTGAGTCATCTTTTATAAAACCTTCACTTACTAATGTTGCTTCAGCTCCTGTGTCTAAAAGAAATTTAATCTCTTTTCCTTCTACTTGTAGTTTTATTATAGGCAGTAAATCATTTTTCTCATTAACTTTTAAATCATTTTCAAAATCAAGTTTTATAAATTCACACGCATGTTCATATTTATTAATTTCTATACTTTTGTGGTTTGATTTATCTGTTTCTAAAAATCCTGCTTGCTTAACGTTCCAGGTTGATTCACTATCTCTTCGTAAGCCTTTCTCTTATCATTGCTATTATTTATGCAATCTATTTGTAAATTTGTCACAATAGTACGGAATTCATGGTTTTCCCTTCCCACGTCTCTCATGATGTTATTTTCTCAACTTCAATTATTTCTCTGCATGTTCCCCCTTTCGAATGCTCTGCCTTGGTATCTCTCCTGTCCATTATTCCTTTGAAACCTAAATGCATTCATGGGCTGGCTTCTTGGTCTGGTCTCCATCCTCCTTGATTGACCCATCTTATCGTGTCGTTGAAGATATTCCAAAAATATAGCTCTATCTACTATGTTTTGTAAGGCAATGCATTGCCTTGCCTCCATTTCAAAGTATCCTGCTAAATATTTTATAATTTGCTTGTACTCTAGGATCAAGTTGTTTGGCAACACTAACTTTCTTATTGGCAAATAACTCTCTTGTCATGCCTGAATAACTACTATTCTTGTCCATAAGTAAATTATCTCTAACCTTAAATTGTTGGGTGTCTCCCAGAAATGTTTTAAAAATTTAATCTCGAAATTTTTAAAAAAGCTCACTCACTTGCAATCAGTTCATAGAGAAAAATAATTCTTAAAAGTTAATAAAATTAATCCTTACCTAATCTTTATTAACAATTACAGAAATCGAATTTCTTTTCTGTGAGTTACAAAAATTCACTTTAATTTGGTTGTGGAAAATTTACTTATTTATTATTACGACGCTCCTAAGTATAATTGGCCAATGACGCTGCACAGATAACTTAGTAAAGGTCAAAATGCTTAGAACTCTGACCTCAAAACTTTACCGGAAATTATCTTCATAACAAAGAAACATTTTTATAGGATTTAGAACTTATTTTATAAGTTACAAACATTTAAATATTCTTATCAATTACAAACAAAGAACCAAAATTCATACTTGCGGAAATAGCGCTTATCAAAACCTGATTTCCATTATCATCAACGGTATTAAATACTTCCTGGTTCTACCTTAAATCTTCATTTGAAGTTAGAACATCAGTTTGCAAGGTGCATCTTTATGTTTAATTAATTAAACTCAGCGTTTTCTGTTGCATCAAGATTATCTATGTCGAAGATTGTTCAATTCGTAGTGTTTCACAAAATAATTGTGTTTCATATTTATGCAAAGTTCTACGCGACTTATTGCATGTTATAAAATGAATTATAAATTGCTCGAACTTACACGTTCGAAGAATTAATCTTTACTCAAAGTTACATGTTGGATATCTTGAAATCAATGACCTCCGTTCTAATTCAATTTCGGTTTACATGCAAAAATTAAATCAATACGTCATATTCCAGATCCTTACAGGTTTATACCGAAAGGTTAGTCAACCTTGCTGATGTAGTATTTACGCGAATGTCATGTTTTAATCGGCTAATTAGTGTAAAGGTATTCTCTATGATTATCGTAAAACGTGTGGTCTATCTTTTTCTAATGCACAAAGTTAAAGTTCGCAGTCTCCTTCTTTCTCATTGTAATGCAATAGACTATTAAAATCGTTATATAACTTTTATGAATTTTTAATGTCCGCGGGTTTCTTAAATCTGCGCATTTATTCATTTATGGAAAATAATTGACTATTCCTAGCATATTTACAGATAATTTATGAACTTTATGCAACTTTTTCGAACTCTTAGTTTATTTAGACAAATACATGTGGTTTCGATTTGGTTAAAATGATATAATTTGTTGTAGAATAAAGCCGAAATTGACTTCTTTGAAAGGAAGCTTGTTACGTTTATTTTCAACATAAATTAAATACTCCTTTTTCTGCCTTGTTAATTCATTACTCGTTCGAATAAATTCCGTTTCAATTTTTAAATTCTTCAACAACGTCCTATATATTGTACCTGTTAAGAATAAGCCCGTTTTACAATAATTTTAACTCAAATCTATTTGCTTTGAAACGTAAAGTTTATGCTATAATTAAATAGTCAATACCTTGTTTTAAATATCCTTTAACTTGGTATACATTACGACCGCGTATAATTGCTGCTTGTGTTTTCCATCTAAACATTCATTTAAATAGTGTATTGAACTATTCGATAAAACCGTGTTTTCCAGTTTTAATCGCGCCTTGATAACGCGAGGATTTGTAGTTCGGATTCGTGTTATTTGAACCAATGTTTAATTTGATTCTGCAGCTTGTGCGTTGAAATACTTTCTACATTACTCGTCTCAGTACTTCAAGAGCGATGCTCGCTTTTTTTGTTCGACAAGTAGGAGGTGTCTTGCGTGTATCGGTGAGTTTTCCGCGCTTACGTATCCTAATCAGATTCTCTTTTTAGCTCTTAGCTAGAGGCGAAATTGGTTTTTTTTATGTAGGCCCAACTGTTCTTTGCCACAGACCAACTGCCGTTGCCTGTAGATTTCTAGTGCTGTTATGGTAACAGGGTAAATGGACCCCGACGACGGTGACGATGCGGTGCTGATTCACTCCCAAGAGCGTGCAAGCTAAGTATCCCGACACATGCAGGTATACAACTTGTTTTCTTTTGGGTATATCGAGGGAACATTCCTTATCAGCGTTTGGTGTAGTTACGTGATAAGAAACGTGACACTGTAGGACTATTGTTTGTTGCTGCAAATCGATATATCGCTCTACGGGTGTGATGTACCATTGTTAAAAATGTTTAACAAAAGTTCCCACAGTTATACTGATCAATTTATTTTACAAAAGGTATTAGGTACAATTTAAAAGAATGTTTGACAAAAGCTCTCACACGTTAATTCTTTTTTTACCGATTAGTTTATTTTACAAAAGGTACTATGTGCAATGTTAAAATGTTTGACAAAAGGTCTCACATGTTTATTTTCATTACTGATTAATTTTATTTTGTGTAAAATACGAGATGCGCACTTCGTATCTAAAGTACTAAATTGTTCGTATCACATAATTGTTTGCTTTGAAATAGTAACGCTTAATTTATTTCTTTTGCTTGTATGTACATAATTCTTTATTTATTCTTATTGTTAATAGATAATCGTGGGCGATGTGTTTTTTTTGTATTTAGATAAATCCCCCCACTCTCCGCGTTTGGTAGTTAACCTGGTATTTATTTTTCTTCCGGCTACGTCTAGATATGTAGCAAGCTATTTTTCTTTATTGCAAAGTATAAAGTGGTATTTTTAACAAGAATGAATGTTTTATTTTTGGTTTTAAATACACGCGGAAGGCAATTACATAATTAATTAAAACTTGCAATTTTATTCTTATGCTTTGCAAATTCAATAAGATTTGCTTTAACGTGAAGAACTAAACCTTGTTCTAACGCATATTTATACACGGATTTTTAATTCGTTTTTATGGTTTGAAATAACGCGAATGAAATGAATGGCTTTGTATTTATATCTTAAAAATGAAACATGGTTTGCTAAAAATATAATGATTATGTACATACGGTATCTCTCAAGAGTAATTATATGTACACACGGCTTAAAGTTGCGCGTTTTAACTTTATAATCTTTTCACATTCTGCAATAAATACATTACACGGGATTTAGTAATTAATAATAGCTTCAAAGTTTAATGATAATTAAATACGCTTATATTTATACAGGGTAGCAAAATTAAATATTGAGAGATTTTTATTTTGCCCGTTTTCTTCCTTTTAAGGGTAATTTTTCATGGAATTTGGGCTTTAGTGACCTCTCGTGACCTCTTTATCACATCAATATGTGTATATATATATATATATATATATATATATATATTATTGTGAGTTTAAGTCTGGAACGTGCCTGGAATCATACCCCACAAATTGGGCTGTCTCAATTCTGTGATGTTTTAGCTCGAATCTTGCCCTCGGCTGCTCCTAATAATTCCTTTTATCTAATTTCCTAAATAATATTGTTAAAACCTACCTGTTACATCCAAAAACCTCCTCTCAATATCCACCGGCTGAAACCTAAATAGACATTCACCCCAATCACACACTCAAAATAACTCAATTGACCAAATATATCACACTCTATTTACATAATACATTTTAACACCATTCCTTTAGGTACATTCTTAAAGTTCAATAATTTTATAATAATAATCATGCAAATTAATAACCTTTTAAACACATATTTTTGTTTAAAGTAAGAGGGCGTTCCTCATACCTTACGTTACCCTTTTGGTCTTAGCATAAGCTCATAATAAAACTCTACAACTGTGCATATAAATTTTCTGCATTATCAAATATCAATAAGCCTTTTATACCTCTTTGCAACATTTGATTATCTGTAAATTCATTAATTATTTTCAAAGATCAACTTTCTTTTAAAGTCCCATAAATGTCTGTTCATAAAATATTAAATAATAAAAACACTTCAAATTCAAATCCAAATAATCACAAACACTATAAAAATATTGACCACTCAATTTTCTATTCTATCGCCTACCTGGTTTTTATCTTCTATGTGTGCTTCACCATCTAGCTCCTTAAAGATGCTGGCGTCTAGTAGATACCCAGTCCATGAGCTAACTCCCTGGTCCAATTACCATATCCGCCATGCATACCGCTGTTTACAATTTCCACTCCAAAATTTCCAATCACCAAACTTAACTTTTTATTCAAACATCGCTTTTTTGTATCATCCAAACACTTTCAAACTTTAATTTTTGTGCATTTCAATACCAAACTTAACAAGCCTTGTTCTCACGTACCACTTTAACGTTTTACCACAAAGATGCTTTATTAGCTTCTACATACAATTTTATTAACTTGCACTAGTTTACTTGAAAGTAACTATTATCATCAATGCTAGATGAAATTAGAACGAAAAAGAAAGAGAGCCTTGCCCCTCTCTGCCAGTGATTATATAAGTAAAATTCTCCTCCCCCCCTGTTTTAAATTGGCACGTATACTTGTATACCCGTTCTTATAATTCTTAAAAATGTTTTCTAACCTCTCGTTGTTTCAGCGAAAAACCCCTAACAACCCTCAGATTCTTGTAAATTTTCATAAGGAATATAACAATACTCGGTAAATCGCTTCAAAACTGTCACTCCGTTGTTCGAATTTAGCCTCTTCATCTTTATATTTGTCAACGCCTCCAACTTGAACAAACATCTCTCATCTGCCTTATGCCTATAGCTTTATCTCAAGCATACGCTTCCACCAGCTGGATCTCTTCCCTTCTTATACAATTCACACCAATCACTTTGCTTGGCTCCATTCTCCCATTTCTTAACAGACTTGTGTTTGCTTTTAAATATCCTTGAAATTATCGATTTTATTTAGGTCTCCCAACTATACTGCCTCCTGAATTAAGTATACGCATCCCTCTTGCACTCAATACACTTTTATTCTGTCTTGGTCTTTTTGTTGGTTCTTTACTATCCACCTCCAAAATTGAAATAAATTTTTTAACCACCAAACCACGTATACATTAATCCCAACGGTTGTTCTTTTGCAATAACCCATTAAAGTTTGTTTGTTGCCAAGCCTACCGAGAAATATTATCTCCCCTCGTTTTGTTTAAATGTGTCGGATTTTACGTTTGCAAACAAAAATGTTATTTTAACACCTGTTCCACGCTTTTAGACTTTCATATAATCACTTTACTACAATTTTTAAATACGTTAGAAAGATTTTACCCCAATTATTATTTATTCTGCTCCATGTTTCTATAAATATTATGTTACATTATCCTTGGCTAAATTACATTGATCCTACATTACTATACACTACTTAAGCTAACAAAAGTAATTTGTTAAAAATATTCGAACTCCCTAATTAAATAAATTTGTCTTCCCTTATTCAAAAACTCTCAGCCCATGAGTTCACTTGTACCCTTATATTATCCCAATGATCCCTTAATTACACAATATTATATATATATATATATATATATATATACACGAGGGTGGTCCGATAAGTACTTAACCTACAAAGAAAAATGGAAAAATGAAAATTTTGGAAAAGTGGCGATTTATTTCTTAACACAGTCTTCTTTTAGCTCGATACACTTGACTCAGCGATGCCCCTACTTCTTTAACCCGTCTAAAAAATAAGTTTTTTGAGGTTTGCAAATTAGGCCTCCGTCGCGACGATGACCTCCTCATTCGATTAAAATTTCTGCCCGGCGAGTGACTTTTTCAAGTTTGGAAACAAAAAGAAGTTGCACGGGCCAAATCTGGAGAATACGGTAGATCGGGCAGCAGTTCGTAGTCCAATTCGACCAATTTGGCTGTGGCGAAGGCAGTTGCGCTTGTTGTCTGGAGTGAGCAAACGCGGCACCCATCGCGCCGACAGCTTTCTCATGCCCAAAATTTCATGCAGGATATGACCCACGCGGTCTTTTGAGATGCCTGCTGTCTCAGCTATCTCGTGCACCTTCGATCGGCGGTCTGCCAATACGAGGCAGGTCCGTGTTGTAGTTGGTATGCGTGTGAATACTATGCCCAAGGTCCCGGGTTCAAATTCCGACACGGTCCGCTTGAAATATGTTAGGCGAGCATTTTTCACAAAAATACGCCCTCGTTCGGATGAGAGCTAAAATGGAGGTCCCGTGTGTGAGTGTTGTCACGCACGTTAAAGATCCCTACCTTGCTTGGAACAGCAAGGGTTCGGCAAAATCCAAAATTTCCAGGTAAACAAAAAAAACTCTTTTCCTGGCCAATGTAGTACCTTCGGGTGGAGCATTAGAAAATCAAATGTAAGGTCTGCCAATACGAGATCGTGGATTTTTGTTATGTTATTCACCGTGGTAGCAGTTTTTGGGGCACCTGAGCGTGGCTCATAAAAACCGGCGTGTGACCACGTAAACTCGTTAAACTAATTTTTAATGGTCGCCATCGAAAGATAAAAGTCACCGTACACAGCTTCCAAGCGCTCTTTGATTTCGCTGCGCGATTTCTCTTCCAAAAACAAGAATCGAATCACCGACCGATATTGCTCTTTTTCCATTTTTCTAAAATCCGGCTTCCACACGCGGTCAAAACAAAACCGACGGTTTCGTGGCGTAGTAGTCTGTATATGACTACTATGCCCAAGGTCCCGGATTCGAAACCCGACACGGTCCGCTTGAAAAATGTTAGGCGGGCATTTTTCACAAAAATACACCCTCGTTCGGATGAGAGATAAAATGGAGGTCCCGTCTGTGAGTGTTGTCACGCACGTTAAAGATCCCAACCTTGCTTGGAACAGCAAGGGTTCGGCAAAATTCCAAATTTTGCAGGTAAAAAAAGTCGCTTCCTGGTGAATGTAGTATCTTCGGGTGGAGTATTGGAAAATCACGTGTAAGTTCTGCCAATACGAGATCTTGGATTTTTGTCATGTTATCCACCCAGGTAGCCGTTTTCGGGGCACCTGAGCATGGCTCATCAAAACCGGCGTGTGACCACGTTGAAACTCGTTAAACTAATTTTTAATGGTCGCCATCGAAGGATGAAAGTCACCGTACACAACATCCAACCGCTCTTTGATTTCGCTGCGCGATTTCTTTTCAAAAACAAGAATCGAATCACCGGCCGATATTGCTCTTTTTCCATTTTTCTAAAATTCGGCTTCCACACGCG
This sequence comes from Platerodrilus igneus, assembly GCA_036346225.1. Classification (NCBI taxonomy): domain Eukaryota; kingdom Metazoa; phylum Arthropoda; class Insecta; order Coleoptera; family Lycidae; genus Platerodrilus; species Platerodrilus igneus. Next base: position 5,540,953 of record JARFIW010000318.1, on the reverse strand, counting down.
GTCAAAACAAAACTGACGGCTCCGTGGCGTGGTGGTATGTGTGTGACTACTACGCCCAAGGTCGTCCCGGGTTTGAATCCCGACACGGTCCGCTTGAAAAATATCAGGCGAAAATTTTTCACAAAAATACACCCTCGTTCGGATGAGAGGTAAAATGGAGGTCCCGTGTGTGAGTGTTGTCACGCACGTTAAAGATCCCTACCTTGCTTGGAACAGCAAGGGGTCGGCAAAATTCAAAATTCTTCAGGTAAAAAAAATTTGCTTTCTGGCCAATGTAGTACCTTCGGATGGAGCATTGGAAAATCACATGTAAAGTGAAAACAAAACTACGAGTCTGATTCGGCTGAAATTTCGACAGTAGCTGTCTACGGCAATGTACTATACGATAGTAAATTTCTCTTGCGATGGTGGCGCCATCGGGCGATGAGGCTATGTAATTACACAAGGTAAGTTGATAAATACTAAGATATTATTGTTAATTAGATGAAAAAATAACTTAGACTTTTATGCAAAGCCCAAATGTTCAATTCAAATAGTGCAATTAATTGAAAGATGAAAAATTTAAGGTCCCAGACAGGAATCGAACCTGTATCTTTGCTATATGAAACGTAATCTGGTCCAAGAAATTAAATCAAAGTTTTTATAGTTTCTGTTGTTTAGAAAGTTTAGGCGTCGCCGTGGATCAATGTAGTAAGCGTAAGACTACAGATCCCAAGGTCCCGGGTTCAAATCCCGACACGGCCGACTGCTTGAAAAATGGCAGGTGAGCATTTTTCACAAAAAATTACGCCCTCGTTCGGATGAGAGGTTAAATGGAGGTCCCGTGTGTGAGTGTTGTCACGAACGTTAAAAATCCCTACCTTGCCTGGAACGGCAAGGGTTCGGCAAAATTCTAAATTTCCAGGCAACAAAAAACTCGCCTCCTGGCCAATGTAGTACCTACAGGTGGAGCATTGGAAATGTAAATGAACTGTTTAGAAAGTTTAAAAAAATTTTCCTTGGTTCTATAGTTACCTTAAAATGTTCTACACAACGAATAATTTATTTACAAGACAAGTATTCTAAATCCTAACGAATTAAATTCTGTCAACAAAAAGAAGCTACAAAAGGTACAACTTATTTATAGAACTTATGTAATTAATACATCAACATATTAATCATTATAATTACTTTTTTATTTTTTCTGCTGACATTAAATTGCCCGTTAAATTTTAGCGTCGTTTCTAATAGAAGTTAATTCGAATTCTAGCTGACATTTTATGTCTGGGGATTTTCACAATTATGTTCCTGGAATTTAAAAATATGAAATTCCCAGTTGATTGTGACGCAAGTTAGAATAATTCAATTCAAAACTACATTAAGCGTTGCATTCAACAGTGTAGTATAGTTACCTACTGTTCGTTACCCATACAGGATGTAATTAGTTTCAGTGTTAGATGTTATTTAATTTTTTAATATTGGAATCACACAATAAAAACCAAACCTAGTTCTAAAACTTTAGTAAGGTACAGAAAGTGCTTCCAACAACAGAACCGTTTAGAATCTCAGGTAAAAATAGTTTTAAATTAATGTAAGCGTTTTAACGTATGGGACCTTTCGTACAATTTTTGGTTTTAGTTATGTTTAAGGAATCTACAATAATTATATGACATTTAAATTGGCATCAAACAATAGCACAGACATTTATGTTTATGGAAAAGGTTTAGTGAAGGTATAACTCATAAGGATTCTAGGTAAAAATTGTTTTCTCCTGGGCAATTACCAATTAGAGTTACCAGATGCTCCTTATTTTATGGGTTGTCCCGTTTTTCAACTGATGATAAAACAGAAACCTGTATTTGCGAAAATGAAATACGGGGTATGCACTATACTACAGGCGATTTTTCTCGACATAAGCCGATTTTTCGCGATATAAACTAACATACTTAATTATGTGTGTATGTGTTAAACTTGCGTTTTAGCGATAAAATTACGAGCGTCTCGCGGCAGTATTGACACGGCTGCAATGACAGTTGTAGACAGATTAAGGTTACTTAATTTTTTTTGTTTACATAAATTGGATAAGGTCTGTGTTAAAGTTAAATCGATTGTTTATCTCGTTATTTATATAGGAGGAGTAAAAAATGAATATTTGCCAAGATTGTGGTTTTGAATTTACGTAAAATAAAACTTTGTATGGCCACTTAAGAAAATTTCATGATTTGAATATAAGAGACCAGTTTCTATAAGCAACCAACTATGGATAAGAAAGAAGTTAAATTTAGTGCAATGAAGGAAACTAACTTTACACGAATGTTATCTATATATGTTAGCTCTTATATGTGAACAACTTGGTATTTTGTACTAACTTGTTGCTATTCTAGGTATCTTGCGTACTTGTGTCAATATGCAGTTTAAACGTAGTTTGCTGGTATTTTTTTAATTTGATTTGTAAATTATTAATTACTTGAGTGAAATGTGTTTAATAATAGTAAGAGAGGCTTGAGGTTTCAAAAATGGTATTTTTATTTTTTAAAAAGTGAACACGTTATGTACCTACCCATATGCATTCTCAATAAATACCTAAATTAATTAAGAAAAAAACTAATTTTATTTTGTCGCGAATTTTGTTTGCACCGTCAGTCGACTAAAATATGTAAAAAAACAAGGTAGAAAATTAAGATTATTTTGGTACTCCGACTAAAAGTAAAACTAAAATACTGCACTGTTAATTTAAGAACACTCAATCCGACAGAATTGACGAAATTACAATAACTTACCAGCGCTTGTAACACTGATAAAACAAAGTGAGAACTGAGGATTAAATTAGATTAGTCGCGTACTTGTAGGTTTCCCATCAAAATCGCTAGGATTGTAATGATTTCCAGTAATGTATTTTTGCGAGTGGTTTCCCCATCGGATTTTATTCCCAAACAAGAGAAAGAAGAACAAAATCCAATCTTATAAGCTTTAGCGTTAATTAAACCTACTTTCTACTGAGGTAATACACTGTCGTATCTTAACATAAAATCAGGTGATGTATGATCAGATCTTGTATGAACATTAACATTAATGTTTGAGTTATTAACCAAACCATCCCTAATAAAAATTTCTTCTGTTAGGGTAGGCTTTTTAAGATCATTATTCCTTGTTGATTTCTTTTTTGTTGAAAAAAGCTGCACCTGATGTACAACTTTTTTATTAATATTAATCTCTTCTGTAGTTTTTAGATCAATAGATTTTGCTTTATTTAATGGGTCAATGATTTTATCAAATTGCCTCATTATATCCACATGTTCGTCATCAGTCAACAAAGCATTCTCACATAGGCCTATTATTAGCTCAGCTTTTTTTTAATAATATCATTTTTTGAAGATTTTGCTTCATGTAAAATATTACTGCTAAGTTAATTAACATTATTAATATGCAAAGGTGTGGCAATGTCAAGATTCGATTTGTAAAACTATATCGCACAAGCATGTATGTGTTTGCAAATGTTGTTACACACTTTTTCTCAAAAGTTATATAGTGTGTCTTTACTCTATCTTATAGGCGGCAGAGCCTCGATAAATTATGAGGGGCTCCTGTTTAAGGTTTAAGCCCAGGGTAAAGAGGATGATAAATGGCTTTGAGTAAAAAAAGGGTCCCTCTAAAGTGTTCTTCGAGCCAGCTAAGTTTCTTCAACTTAGGGCAGAGCTATGAGCTAGGGTCGTAGGATGGTATACGATAATAAAAGAAGTTTTATTAGACGCCACCGTATGTTAATAAATGTTATAATAAGAATCAATCCGAAGATCAGATACGGAAATCTTCGAAAAGAAAAAATATCTTTGAGGAGCAGCATATAAAAAAAAATACTTACTTATGACTGCAAACTGGAATGGGAACGACGTTCTCGTACTATCTGAAAATTTAATCACTTCTAAACATTTTTAGACTAGGGCTACGTTAGAGCCTAGTCACTTTATCACAAAAAAATAAAGTATAGAAAGATCCACTAGTAAAAGTTATACTTCAAAAAAAATTTAAACCAACATCAATAATATATCTTCTTGACTACAAAAAATTTATAAATGTGGTTGTTTGCTTCTATAGAAAAATTACTGATGACTTCAATGAAAGAAAGCTTTAAGACAACTTATTATTCTTTCTATTAATTTGCAAAAAATATATATATACATCGCTTGTGCAAAGTGATATGTACTGAAACTATCGAAACAATTACTTTTATTAAGATCTAGTATTCATCTCTGATTGTTCATAGGAAATTTAGAATTGAAACATTTATCTCAATTCTCTATAAGAAATATAGTGCTTTTATTATTATTTTACAATTTATATATGATACTTGAATAGGATCCTGTTCGAGTTTACAAGTAATAAATTAAATGCTCATACTTTTTGTAGATTACAGAACTACATTTTTAATTGATTTATTTGATGGAATCAAAGGTCAAAAAACACTTATTATTTGAATTAAGCTGTACTTCAAGTATACTGCCAAAAAAATTATACTCTATAATCTGACAAACAAATATCAACGTATCACATGTTTAGTTACGAATACATTTTAGTATCACTTTGTAACTTCAAAAATTATCTTATAGAAATTCCTTTGTGATTATAAGAGCATTTATGAAATATCCAACTATTAAATTCTGAACAAAATATTACGTGTATCAATTTAAATGACCATAAAAATTTTACAAAAATTTCGTGTACCAAATTTAAGTAGACATATACAGAATATTCAAAAATTATTTGTACATTGTAAGTGATGGTTCCATGAAATGAAAATTGTTCTAAAATTGAGGATGACTCACCACAGACAATCTGCTAGGCAACCAAATTCGTTAAACGTCTTGGGTATTCACAATATCAGGTGCGCGGCTGATACATGTGTCCGGGCTTGACCTCTATACGAACCAACATATGTGGAAAATTCCACCCTCTTGCATAGCAACATTTAAAACTCCTTTCAATACAACCAACGCCCAAAAGTGCTTCTGTGTTCCACAATAATTATATACGAAAGATTTATTTGCTTTCGATATGATTTCGTACTTGCGAGTAGATATATTTTTCTTGATTATACTAGGTCGATACAACAACTAAAATGAAGCCATGGTATCCGTTGACACCATTTCACCTCTTTCTGGGACGGCATGTTTTATCAAAACCTGCTGGCCCACGTTAACCTTGCTTCACTGATTACATCCCGATGTAAAATAATGAAACTTGGCCACGAGGCTATGTTACTACCCAAGCACGCGCAGAAAAGGGGATATTGTATCAAGATACATACAAATAGAAGAAATCTTAAATTTTACTTTGAGTATTTAAATATAGGTCGAGCTCTATGTATGAATTGGTAATATAGTGTTTCTTTCGGAAATTAATATTTACTGTTTAATAATAGATATTTGTTGAATAGATGTTTAGCACAAAAGCGTATATTTAAGAAGCAGATAATCGTATTCGTTACAATGTTAAGCTTTATCATGTTGTCAATACAGGTGTATTGAAATGTATGAACACATATGCTGCACTTTGTACAACTTAGGCATGAACCTTCGCAGTCCTCATCTACTCTGGTAACATGATACTGTTGATAAGCAAAGTGGACGACGTAACTAAAAATTCCTTATCATTTTCAAGACGTCTAATAAAATCTGATATAATTGTTAGACTTGCTTTAAGACTTTGTTTAATTCTATTAATTTTGTCATTGGAAGTATTCTTTGCAAGTTTAATTATACGTTTAAACAAGCTATCTCGAGCAATTTACATTACAGCATTAATGCTTTTGTCCAAACGTTTTACTTTCCGACCTTCCAAATACACATACTTCAAAACTTTGTGCATCGATTCAAGATACATGTTAGTGTTTATTCCTAAACCCAATTGATTGCAATATGCCCAAGATATTGGACGATTTGCATAATTATTATGAAAATATTCAGCAAATGATTGTGTATCAACATCAGCATAAATATCTTCTACTACCTGATTTAAAATGTCATTAAATTAATCAATAGATACACACTGTAATAAAACACGAAGGGATTTATATACTACTACTTTCTTTTCAATCCCTCCATTGATTTTTGACAAATTCTTGCGCCAATTACGATCCACATGCCAGGTACATAGCAACTGGTGAGGTACCTTGGCCATAACATAACACCATGCATTATAAAATGCTGGAGCATCATCAGACATAAAAACAGTAGTTGATATAATACCCACCCTTGATTTATTTTTCCAAAAAACAACTTGAAAATCATTTCGTCAGCACGATTTGAAAAACAAAATGCCACTGGGCACCCTGAACCAAATTCATCCACTGTCATAAGTATGTAGAGCTGAAAATCGTAACTATTTGTACCGTGTGTAATATCAACACACACTTTGTCGTTCCCAAATTTAGGCTACTGTTCACGTTGAAAAGAAGTCATTATGAGCAATGCAAAATCTTGAACATCTAAAATTATTTCTGAGTCATTTGGGTTTCCTTCTACACCTTGGCTTTTATAATATAACACTGGGCAGTCGCTTCCTAAGTTCGTCATCTCCTCTATCCACAGCCGTACGCTAATTGCATCATTTAGGTGACGTTTCACACCATACTCAATATTGAGGTCCCTAACAATATTGTGCATATCTTTTGTTTCTAACAACAAAATTCTCTGTGAATTTTCTTGTTTTAAAGCAGAATCACAAACATCATCCAATATATGTTGAAATGTAATACCTTCCTTTAATTTTCCTGAAACACATCAACTGCAAAATTTTAAACTAGAACTTTATGTTCGAAAATACCTGCAATTTCTGCTTTACTCTCTTTACTTAAAAAAACTCGACCAATATCGTTGGTATGTCCAACATGAGTTGTCCAGAAGTCTACTGCAACAGATCCATCGTTCTTAATCGCCGCTTCCATTCTTGAGGGACAAACACTTCCAATTTTATTAGTGCCTATGCTTTTTAAGCTTCTAAAACCCTTGCCTTTTGGAATGTAGTTGTACAATCGATGGCAATTATAGTACTCCTTTTTGGTGCCATCAGACAATAATTTAGCTGAAGTGTGAAGTATATACATTGCCAAAGATTTTTCCTGTACTTGGTTTTCCAGTTTTTGAACACTGTTAAACAGAATAAAATTAGTATATAATTAACACTTTGCATAATAATCTTCAAACCTAATTGTGAATTAAAATGTAGTTGATCAAGTTTAGTTTCAATTTGATGTTCATTTGCCAAATGTTGTCGAAGTTTTTTATATCCTTTTATATGTGTTGTACAATTTTCATAAAAGCACTTGATTCTTTACGAGTTGAGAATTATTGGAATACGTTTATGAACAGTTCTGCAATGACGACTTAAAGTTGATTTACTGGTAAAGGATTTGCCACATGTATCACACAAAAATTTACTAGTTAAAGTAACTGGTTTCCTATATTCAAAATCGTGAATCTTTCTTAAATGGGCATACAAATTCTTCTTTAGTGTAAACTCAAAACCACATTCTTGGCAAGTATTCATTTTTTACTCCTCGTTTACAAATAACACGATAAACAAAATTAATAGGTAATTTTCATAGATCTCATTCACTATATGTAAACAAAAAAATTAAGTAATCTCAATCTGTCTACAACTGTCATTGCAGCCGTGTCATTACCGCCGCGAGACGCTCGTATAAAATTTACTGGAGGGGAAATTGTACGGCACCATTCTATCAGATAAACGAACATACCCTATTCTGTACCAGGTTATGCTTGTGTATGTTAAACACTTGACTTTTACTGGGTAATTATTCAAAGCGAGGTTAGGAAACTACAATACGTTTTCGCGGTGCCACACAAGTAAATTTCTTAAATAGTGGGGGATACTTCAACATACCATACTCGAACAATTCAAGTATGTCGCGAAAAATCGCCTATAAACTAACATAATTAATTATGTGTGTATGTATTAAAACTTACATTTTGGCGATAAAATTTACTGGATGGGAAATTGTACGGCATCATTCTATCAGATAAACGAACATAACCTGTTCTGTACCAAGTTATGCTTGTGTATCATAGTTGTGTATCTTCTACACTTGAGGCGATTTTTCGCGACACTTGAATTGTTCGAGTATGGTATGTTGAAGTTTCCCCCCACTATTAAAAAATACTTACTTGTGCGGCACCGCGAAAACATATTGTAGTTTCCTAACCACGCTTTAAATAATTACCCGGTAAAAGTCAAGTGTTTAACATACACAAGCATAACCTGGTACAGATCAGGGTATGTTCGTTTATCTGATAGAATGGTGCCGTACAATTTCCCCTCCAGTAAATTTTATCGCTAAAACGCAAGTTTAACACATACACACTTAATTAAGTATGTTAGTTTTTGTCGCGAAAAATCGCCTTTGGCTTTTACCGGGCAATTACTCGAAGCGAGGTTAGGAAACAACAATACGTTTTCGCGGTGCCACACAAGTACATGTTTCTTAAATAGTGGGGGGGATACTTCAACATACCATACTCAAACAATTCAGGTTTATGGCGAAAAATCACCTAATGTGTTAATACAAGAAACATTAAAAATTTTTGCCCAGAATTTTAGAACATTTTGAAAGGAACATGACTTTGATTACACATGTGACATATAATTGCAGAAAGTTGCAGCTTCCGTACGGGAGTTTCATTACGGAGCGCCGAAAAAAGGAGCATGGAATTTCGTATTAATTTTGGTTAATTATTAACGTGCGTAAACTGATTACTTTTACATTTGGACGTGTTCAAGTGTTGAACAGATTCGAGTACCTTACATTCTCTCTATGAATGAAAATATATTATCAAATGTTGAAATTTCCACGGTTCCTATAGTAGGGGACAAACAACACTACTATAGTAAGCCTGCTTATCGTAAAAGGCGATTAAAAGGCGCAGCAAGAGGCAGCAACCTTTCTGGCTAAAAGATATTGGAGGAGAGTCAATTGGTCTCGGGCGTTACTCAATAATTTACAAGGTTGTTGGGGGGTTGGCCTTTACAGATACGGCTTTTTGCTAAAATCTTTAAAAACTGCGTTGTGGAAAGATATGGGAACCTACCACAATATTTCCCAGGTATGCATGGCCTAAAACACGAACTAGGTATGACGGAGAGCTCGCAAGTAAAATTCTTGTCAGGAGGTAAAATACCCCCTCATTCGGATCTCCGACTTGGGGCTCGTCATCGTAAGAATTTAAAACAACGTGTTGATTTAATCATAGGGACTTGGAATGTAAGGTCACTATTTAGAGTACATAAGTCAACGAATTTATTAGTTGAAATGAGAAAAGGAAAGCTGGACATTTTAGGTATTATTGAAGTGAGCCAGATAGTAATGATTTTTGGAAAGATAATTATACAATAATTACAACTTCTTTAACTAATGGACAGACAGGGGTAGGAATAGTGCTAGGTAAAAGATTAGGACGTAAAGTTAAAGAGTACTTACAATTTAGTGATAGAATATTTATAGTTAGATTGAGTACGAAACCCACAGACCCTTTTAGTACAGTTTTACAAGCCCACAACTCAGTACGAGAATGAGGAAATAGAAAAGGTATTTAGCAATGGTTTTGGTTTTCAGATATCCTCTATAAGCTGCATTTGTGGTTTTCATCATAAGCTTAATAGTTGGTGTTATACAACGTGGTGTATTTTTCTTAATTTGTATAGTACAAAGTGGAGCATGTAAATCAAAGATGGTCGAGACATGGTCATTAATGTAGCATACTTTGTCATCAATATTGTGCAAAGTTTCAGCATAGTCCCACCGGACCTGATTGGCATCCAATGCGAATTTGTTTAGGTTAAAGTAGCTGAAGTATCGGTTGACCATAAATTGTGATGGAGGATTTTGAACAGATATGTTAAAGTCGCACATAACCGCTCTATGGTCACATAGAGAGGTTACATCCAGTGTTTTGCATGAAGTTATTGGTTCTGCCATATGTTACACAAGCCCAAAAATCTCAAACAATATAGTTAGTTTGACACTATTGGTATCGTTACGGAGTAAGTCGATATTCGTGTCCCCAACAAGAATTATATTTTCATTTTCACTGATTAGGTTTGCTAGTACTACTAGTTCAAGATCACTCAGGCAGGTTAAATTTGCACTAGGAGGTCTGTACATAATGCCTGATGAGATATTGATCTTTTTTTACTGTGATGCTAATCCAAAGTTGCTCAAGTACTGAAATGTTCCACTTTGTATTGTATATCGCTTTTAACATAAAAGCATACGCTACCACCATGTTTTGCACGATCCGCTCTAATTAGGTTGTACCTTGTTATTTGTATGTGGTGCGATAGGAAATATAACTTTTTAAATTACTAACTCTTTTAACTAAAATTAAAGTTTTTACAAACGATATAAAAATTATATTTTCACAGTGTTTTCTTTATTTTCTCACTGTTAACTATTTGCGGATGTACTGCATCTGTTTATAATGCCAACAATATCCGTTTCTCGTCGCCACTGTTGTTTCCTATTGGGTTCACTAACATTATTATCGGCAAACTGGTATACTCAAACACTTGCACTTGTATAAATAAAATCTCTTCTCCTTAATACCATTTATTTAGATCAACACCAAAACAATCAATCATAATCCCTAATCGCCCGGCTCCCATTCTAATTATCTGTTTCACCATCCTCGTACCACAAGGACACATGCCTATTATTAAATTTGGAAGGGGCGCCCTTACATTAATACAATATTACATATTGCTATATTATCTTATACAACATTTGGACTGTCAGATAAGTTGAAATTCCTATCAGTATCTAACAGATGAAAAGGTGATAATAATTCATGATTATGTTTCGTAGATAGAGTGTCAATATTTATCCAAGTTTCAAAATCAGTTTGAGAGCCTGCATTTACTACGCATTTGTCATTACCCAAATCATACTCAGTCTGTGAGCATACATTAACCCAGTAAGTTTCTTTTCGTGGATTACAATCAAGATCGGGTGATCAACAGCAGCTGTTTGAGTTGATTTATTTATAGAGTTGGCATAAGTCAATCATCCAGTTTATTTTTGAGGACTACAATTTCATGTTCAAGCAATTTAATTTTAGCTGAATAATCATTAATGCGTAATTGGTTTTTATATTCAATTTAATCAAAAAATCTTCCATAGTCATACTCTCCTCGAGACTTGAGTTAATTTGAGAGTTGAGCGCTTTATGTGACGATGAAGGTTATGCCACACTCTATCTTTAAATTTGTATCCTTTAATTTCAACAATTGATCATCATCCATTAGCTTGTAATCAATTACAGTCAGAGATATTATATTGGCGTTGCAGCAGTTTACTTTGAAGTTATCGATTCTGGTTTTAGTCCTTGCTTCCAAGCAGCTGTGGTAAATTGCGTTACAGTTTACACAAACAAAATTACTTGTGGTACTTTGTTCAACAGCAATTAAAAGTAAATCTACCAGCTATGTTAAGGTAATGGATAAGGCATAAAGGAAACAGACTCTTTACACTAGCGGGGTCCTCCGCAGTGACTAAAAGCACAAAACGCAAAATTAGACCAGGGTAGGGAAAAAGGTAATGGAGAACAAAGTGTTACGTTCATTTTTGGCAATAATTGGTTATTTTACTTCCTTTTCTAGGATTAAATTCTCCAACAATGCCCGATATATTGCACCTGTTCAGATAAGCTCGCTTTACCATAATTTTCAACTCAAATCCCTTGTTAATTCATTATCCGTTTGTATACATTCCATGGGTATTGTTAAATCCTTCCGCATTAATTAATAATAAATACTCTTTCCAAGAATTTCTCAACTTAAATCTAATTGTTTTGAAACAACAAGTTTATGCTACAATTAATTACTCAAGATCCTGTTTAGGTATCCGTGAGCGGGTTATACCTTCCGATAACGTATAATTGCGTTCTAGTGGGCTTCCCATCTAAAGATTTGTCGAAATAATATATCCTACTATTCTCCGGTAAAACCGTGTTTTCCAGTTTCAATCGCATTTCGATAACGCGGATGTTTGCTTTTCGAGTTCATGTTATTTTGAACTCCTTCTAAACTTTGATTCTGCAGCTTGTGCGTTGATGCACTTGTAAAAACTACTCGTTCTGTTACTCCAACAGCGATGCGCGTTTCTCCTCTATCAAATGTGTAGACTTGCTAATAACTGGAGGTTAAATTGCTTGTTGCGTAGCCCGATTATTCCTTGATGTAGATCAACTGCTCTTGCATGTAGACCGCCGTTGCAATTACGGTAGTAGCATGGTTGTTGCTGACTACTGCGGCGAAGCTATGTCAATTCACTTCCGAGGATGACAAGATAAGTATCCCGACACATTTATTGATGTTGACTATCTTCACCTTCGACATTTTGAGGTTGGGAGCTTCTACTTTATACTTTGAACCTAGCTTTTCAACAATTTCATTTTGCAGCACGTTACGTTCAACCTGATTCTGACATCCGATTACTAGGCTGCCCTTTGTAGTTTCACGCAACTTAGATACATTCACGCCGATTGTAGCAAGGTTGATGCTGTCTTTGACATCTATCTTCGTAGTCTTGTTTTCTTGAGTGCTTTTAGGTTTAATTAGAAGAATAGGTTCTGAGGTGACCGCATTGGCATAAGATTTTGATACCCAATTGCTTTACGAGGATACTGGGTTTGAGGACAGATTTTTCAAGGTGATGCTTATTTCAGTTGAGTAAGTCTGAAGTGTAGCATTTATTTCCTTCAATACTACTTGAAACTTTTTCTGCATAAGACTTTTTAGTGTATCTATTTGGCAGTTGTTAGTATGCGAGAGGCAGTTTCGACAGTGAAATACCAGAGTCCGGGCATTTCAGTTCAAAACAGCGTGCTTCAGATGAACTGAGACCACTACAACCATCACATATTAAGCATTTACATCTATCACAACTAAACACTTTGGTGTTGGTATCACATAATGAGCAGGGAGGCATTTCAGGTCACTCTGTATATTAGATCAAGTTGGTATATGTGTTTGTATTTTGCACTTATATAAAATTTGGAGCTTAAGGCTTTGTTGTTTAATTTATTGAACAGTTATCAACAATTGCGAAGCACTTATCTTAAGCTTATCACATTGAGTTCAGCAGGTGCATTATTGTAAGCTATTAATATAATTAATTGATACTCCAGCTCTTTTTAAGTAACCACTGCAGTTATTAAACTGTTAGCCAGCTAATAGGTGCCTCTAGCTAAGGTGCAGAGTATCGATTTTATTTTTGCTTTGTTCCACTATAAAACACTAGGAGATTAGGAGCACTTTACACACTTGTTATTCTGACATTGGCATATAGATTCGTAACCAACTGAAAAGAGTTTCCCATTAAATACTTATTAAATTTTTGAACCGCAAAAATAATTGCAAGCCCTTCTCTTTCCAAATGTGAATAATTGCATTCAGCCGTTGATAACGTGCTTGACACAAATGCAATGATATGTTCAAATTTATCATATGCACTATTGTTGCACCAACACCATATGCGCTACTATTGCAAGTAACTACTATTGGGTATTTTGGGTTAAACAATACTAACAGTGATCTACTTTGTATCATCTGCTTTTAATTTAAATTAAAAGTAGCTACTATATGGACATGTGGCTCGACTACATGGCACCGCCCGGCAATGTGGTGCTTATGATTTATAGTCATCTTCAATAAATATGCTGAGGCAGCACCAGATTTGAATAGCCCGCCATCTTTTTATCAACTCATAGGGGTTTTACCGCTTAATTAAATAACTAATTAAAATTCTATTTAAGAAGTTTTGTAAATCACGATTTTTAGAGTAATTTGATAACAAGTCCGTGTGAGGGGAAGTTAAATTACGTTAGTTAATAGTAATAAATATTTGCATAAATTTATTGCCAGCATGTTTAAGTAGGTCAAGTTTAAACGTAGTTTGTAAATAAGGAAGTAATAGTAGGATATTATGTAGGAAACTGGACCTTAACCCATCAATAAGGGTGCTTTGGAAAGGAAATTGATAGGTTAAGAGTACCCCGAACTTCTTTATGAACACTCTAAAGCTCCAGAAAGCCTAACCAAGAATCCGAAATTGAGAAATACCAGCGTATTCAGTTTAAGGATTATTATTATTTTTGAGTCTCAGATAGGGTAACGCGGAACCATTCGCTAATCGTGGGTTACTAGAATATTAGAAAAAAAAACTTTTATCTTGAGGGGAACCTCGAGTAAATACAATGAGTGCTTAATATTTCGTTCGCCGCATCGAGAGCGCTTCATTTCTATTTTTAAGTGATTTATCATCCCAAGTGTAACTGATTGAATAAATTGTGGGCGCGATTAACGGTCCAGATAAACTGATTTCACTAAATTAGATTGGAGAGCGAGTACGGATTGTAAAACATCCAGGTGCCCCGGTTTTTTCACTTTCAATGTACGAAAGTGAAAGTATTTATAAACTTAACTAAATACCGTTAGCCCGACAAATCAACCCTGCGGTGCGACCTTTGCAGGTAGTTGTTGGTATAGCCACTATATATATTATTAGAATAGAAAGTGAAAGTGTTTCGTGCGAGGACAATAAACTGCCCAGCGAGTATATTACAAACAACAGCGCCACACGTCAACCAGGACGCTGACCCAGGCTCTGGAATTTGCACCTGATCGTATACGCAACGCTGGTAGTGAAAAGCGGCATATGTAATGTAAGTAATTTTAATGTTAAATTGACCCTTAAGGCGATTTATGACATACTTGTCTGTAGTATATAAAATAACTAGGTTAAGAGTATTTAGTTAGGGAATTAGGTATGCATAGAAATAGATCCGTGGTGTATTTTGTTTTACATCCGAGTAAAGAAGTTGTTTATAAAGACTTATTTTTTTATTTAAATAAGGTTGAATACAGTTAGGTAAAAGCTTGTCAGTGGCTCACGAACAAGTACTGGAAGTCAGGGTAAAGCTTTTCTTAAATTTAAATTCTGAAAAATTTAAGGTGTTAGAAGCATCCCCTACCGGGTTTAATAAGGGATAATGAATATCTTTTAGAAATACTCTGTTGCAGGATTATTTTAAAAGAAAAAGAAAAAAATAGGCTTAAGAGCTTATTTTTATATTAAAACTGTAGGTACTCGTTTTAGGTGTTTTATTTGTCACCAATACAAATAAAACAAACCAATATTTAAAAAAAAGGGGACGTTACAACTTGATAATAGATCCTTACTTTTAATGAATGCTTTCTCACATTCACTAGACCATATCCATTCAACATACGTTCTTAATAAATAATGCAACGGAGCCAGCACATCACAAGATATTTAAAAAAATGTACAATAAAAATTTAAGCAACCCAAAAAGCTCTTAAGCTGTTTATATTTTCTGGTCTAAGTGCTTTCCTAATAGCCCTAACATTATCACAGCATGGACGCAAGCCATATTTATCTAAACTATAACCCAATAAATTAATTTTTGGAACAAAAAACTTACATTTTTGTAAATTCAACATTATATTCAGTTAAACGTTTCAGAACTTGCCACAAATTTTGTTTACATTGCTCGCTATCTGGGGCTGTAATTATGATATTATCTAAATAACAAACTACCCCGTCACCTCTTTTAAAATGGTATCCATTACAGACTGGAAAATAGTTGGTCCTGACGCCAAACCAAATGGTAATCTATTAAAAGAATATAAACCTTTATGATTGATGACGGCTAGAACATCCTTACTAGCCTCAGCAATGGCTAATTGTAAGTATGCATTTGTTAAATCTAATTTACAAAAAAAACTTACCACCTGATAACTGAGTAAACAAATCTTCAATTACCGGTAACGGATAATGTTCAAATTCTACATTTTTATATACTGACCTTAAATCACAACATAAACGAATGTCATCACTACCTTTTCTTGGAACACACAATATTGGATAAGCCTACTGACTATTCTTAACAGGCGTAATAATTCCCTCTTATTCCAAATGATCCAATTCTTGTGCTACAGTGGCTTTTAATGCACATGGTACATTATATGCACGATGCAAAACAGGAACAGCATTAGGCTTCAGTACAACATTTACCTTAAAACCTTTAATTGTTTCTTCTACACCAGATTTAAAAATAACTTTTGAAAACTGTCTACTAATTTCTTGAATTATGGAAGGCGATTGTTCAATATCATTTATTGAATTTACAAATTTTGTAAGCACAAATATGTTTAAATAGAGCATGTTAACAAGAATTTAACTATCTTGTTTTGCAGATAGTAAAGGCCAGAAGGACATGAATTGTAGAGTAAAATGAAAATATCCAATCAACCTTTTGTGTGATAGGGTAGAAAACAGAGAATTAAAAACTAGCACATTTTAAGGCACAATATACAGTCATACCTCGCTGTACAGCCGCTTTTTATATGGCATTTTGCTATAAAGGCCCTCTTCAATTAAGACACGTTTTCGATTTACGACCTAAAATGTTTTGCTATAACGGCAAAAAAACTTTTTTTCGATGTCGATATATCTACATGTTGCCAATCTTGCGCAAACGCAATCTTGATGCACACTCTTTTGTATTTCCACTTGTTTACGAGCATTATTCAGTGTGTGCTCATAATGACGACAGTGATCTGCAGGTTACCATTTCTTCATCGTCTTCAGATTAAAGCCATTTAAAAAAAATTGTGTATATATACATACACATATTTTATGTAACATGAAGTTGTTTCATTTTGTTTATAGATTATTGTTGATAAAATGCATTTTGAATGATAAACCATGTTACATATTTAACAAATTTGGAACCGATCCCATTGAATTTGTATGAATTTGTATTAGAATAATTGATTCCTTATACGACTTTTCGCTTTGCGGCCAAGTTTCTAGGCCGTAAAGCGAAGTATGGGTATAGACATTTAAAAATTATTTAAATTTAAATTATACCACAAAAAGTTTTAAATTATTTAGCAGCAACACAAACAAGCATTTTTCACTACACTACACTACACTCGTACAAATTAGTGTGAAGCATTTGCAACGTTTCTTTATTATCTCGTTAAAGGTAATGAGTAGAGAGTAAATTCGAAATAACCGCCACACATTCAAGAATTACTGTATTAAAAAAAGGATAAATTAAATGTTCACATAGCAGTATGTATAACGTGCTATTAATTAACTAATTTCAGGGCATCGATTAAATAGCAAGGCGTAACATAAACGGCAATTATGCAAAGTAAAAGTACTTACAGCATCACTCCAGAGCGCTAGAATCCACGGTTGGCAGATTACAACTTAACTTACAGCAATGGAATTCCTCGAACCCCAATCTTAAAGCATGACGATGCACATACGCACTATGCACAGCAGAGTCAATTACTACATGCTTAGAATTATGACGTAACTAAAAATTAGTATAATCTCGCCCGCACATACACACTACTTCAGTAATTTAACGATATTACAAATAAACAATTGGTACATAAATCGCTTTCAAAACTAACTACACACGTAGAATGCCCATGCTAAAGGCCGATATACTACCGCTTGCGTAGCCAGCACCCGACTGACTTCCCTTCTATCCGACAACCTTGGTGAAAACATACCTTTCTCTAAGGAAGGCAGCAAACAATATAATTTACGTGCAATAACCACTAGCTGACGTTCTACTTAGCCTAACGGAAATACGATATTCTTACAGCAACACATTTTAAAGAAATAATACATGTAGACAACAGAATGTATTTAGTTATTAAATACATTCTGTTTTTCATTAGAAATATCCGCACATTAGACTATCAGTATATGGACGCCGAATGGGCACGCTACACATTTGATAATGCATCTGCTTATCCTTAATTTGCAACATCGTCATCTGGGCATTGATCCTCAAGCATTTTTAAGTAATATTTGACATGAATTCTACCCATATGTTGATAATTGTAGCATTTGATACATCTATTAGACTACATTAAAACAAATATAATGAATAATTTAAAAAGTTTTTAACATTTTACTACTTGTTATTATACGAGTTTTTTATTGCAGAAAATGGCTAAGTTTGTGGCACTATTATTATTTGTCTCATGCTATATGCAGCAGTTGCTGGCAGTTCCCGTTGATTCAGCAGATTCTTTAATAATAACATCAACAGCTCCACCTCAACAATCCGAAAAGGAGGTAAATTCTATTAAACTAAAAATTTATATAATTTCTAATCATTGTACAGGGAAGCGGTGAAACAGCTTTAACTGCTACACAAATATATCAAATGCAAGTTATTTCAAATGTAGCAAATCGCTTTGCACGAACCACTGTAATTAGCAAAGTAAAAAATCCATCCAGTAAAGCACATGAAGCCACGTTTTCAATTGTTTTACCAGATACGGCATTTATATCTGGTTTTATTATGGAAATTAAAGGCAAAAATTACACAGCTTACGTAAAAGAAAAGGAAGAAGCTAAGAAAACTTATGATCAAGTTGGTATAAACATTATGTAACAAAAATACATTCTATTTTACAGGCAGTAGCCAGTGGTCAAGGAGCTGCCCATGTTGCCGTAAGTGCACGTGATTCAAACCGCTTTACTGTGTCTGTCAATATAGAACCCGAAGCCAAGGCTGCTTTTTACTTAAACTACGAAGAACTTTTAAAAAGACAAGAGAGTCATTATGAATTAGTGATTAACTTGCATCCTGGCCAACCTGTTAAGGATTTATCTGTCGAGGTAAGCTTGGCAGATATGTTTAAACAATTTACTAAGGTATCTTCTAGGTTAAAATTAGTGAAAGCAAAAAAATAGTAGAGTTGAAAGCGCCACCTCTACGTTCTGGTAACGAAATTGCAGAAGAAAAGACAGAGCTAGATCCCAGAGCCGATGTTAAAATAATTGATGACAAAAATGCAGTCGTTACGTTTTCTCCAAATTTGGAAAGACAAAAAGAACTAGCTGGCAAATTAGGAACAAAAGAAGATCAAGGACTTGCTGGACAATTTGTTGTTCAATACGATGTTGAAAGAGATCCTACGGGTGGTGAGGTTTTGATTCAGGATGGTTATTTTATTCACTATTTTGCACCTTCTGGACTGAAAGCTCTTCCAAAACATGTTGTATTTATTCTTGATACAAGTTCGAGTATGTACGGACAAAAAAAAAAAAAAAAAAAAAAAAAAAAAAAAAAAAAAAAAAAAAAAAAAAAAAAAAAAAAAAAAAAAAAAAATTTTTTTTTTTTTTTTTTTTTTTTTTTTTTTTTTTTTTTTTTTTTTTTTTTTTTTTTTTTTTTTTTTTTTTTTTCCAATTCTTGTGCTACAGTGGCTTTTAATGCACATGGTACATTATATGCACGATGCAAAACAGGAACAGCATTAGGCTTCAGTACAACATTTACCTTAAAACCTTTAATTGTTTCTTCTACACCAGATTTAAAAATAACTTTTGAAAACTGTCTACTAATTTCTTGAATTATGGAAGGCGATTGTTCAATATCATTTATTGAATTTACAAATTTTGTAAGCACAAACTGTCCTTCTATTCAGGATTAATGACAATTAGCACATCCCTTGCCAATTTTTTAGACCCGGACCAGCTACTAGTATTTCTACATTACAACTTTGATCATCAACACTTGTTTTTAACTTTACCGAAATTTTTCCAGTTAAATTTAATGATCCGCCACTGGTTGTGTAACATACTGTTTTAATAAGCTCTAATAGTTCTAGTATTCCTAAAAATAGTTAGTTTCTAGTTTAATTTTAGCATGCTAATTATTAGAATTGTAGCGGCTGCAGGATCACCCAAGTAGCTTCTCAGCGAAGTTCCCAGAAAGATCTAATCCAAGAGTTAATCAATTTTTCTAAAGGCACTTACTTTAAGGGCACTAAACATGTCAAATTAGTCCATATCTATGATTAGATGTCAATCATGCTTTAGGATCCTATTTATGTCAGGGTGGTCTGAAGCAATTTTTCAATTAGCTGAGCACTCAACTAAAATCAATTCTGAGAGCTACGGTTGTGGTTATCTTAGGCATTGACAGTTTTAATTAAAATTAAAGATTTACGACCGGCGCATCCTAAGCCGAGTAAGAGCGTCAAGAAAGGGGTTATTTTCAATTAACCAAAATGTATATAAGGAGGCCAGCCGGTGGGAATCGGGTTGTTTATTTCCAGACGCGTTAGAGGTTAAAGCTAACGGTTACTAGTGATGTGTTTATTTCTCTGCAGTCAAGTGCGGGCCGTTATGTTTTAAGTTATTTATTTCTCTGAGTAAGTAATTAGTATATGTGATATTACTATGAACTCAAGGCTGTGTTATGCAGCATAAGTCAGTTATTTGTTTAAAACAGTATTTGTCGACTTCCATAAAATACAATTCCGGGTGAATGCCCAGTTCAAGTAAATTGATCCGTTTTATTATTGCTTTGGAGACCGCATCGTTTTAGAAGGGTCTTCTATTATATTGTGTTTCGACGGTGTCAGAGGTCGTTAATCACTAATCCACGAGACTACCTGAGAATGCAAAGCTCAGGCCCGAAGTCAAGTTACGGTACTATTTGACCCTTGAGAAGGTCGTATTTTTCATGGTGTAGATGACCCCGTGGTTAAAAGGGTCGTCGCACTATGCAAGTTAATTAGAATAGGGTAGCATTAATAAATTTTTGTTATTGGGGTGTGTACACCTAGAACTGTATCTATTCAAAATATGTTTGTTAGTTAAGTTTAGTTAAGTTGTGTTTGTGCTAGCCGGAGACTATAAGTGACTTATTTTCTGTTCTGCCATTTTGGTTCATCGCCCACGAACAAAGTGCGACGAGAGCTATTACCGCGATTGGTCCATGGGCCGTTTAATTCCCATGGTGGCGCCCTTTTGTACATAAGGTTATTTACTTTATATTTTGTTATGCATATGTAATTAGTTGAAGTTTTAGTTAGTAGCTCGTTCAATAAAACAATCGAATTTTCGTCTCAGTGTGTTTGTTTAATGAACCCCCCCTTCACCGACTGCTGCAGCTTGCGAGGCAACGTCCCGAAACGTGAGGGTACGATGGTGTTAGAGGTCCTGTTATTTATTATTTATTGTTAATTGGATACCCTCATGCGGTAGGTAAATATTAAAATTACACTGGCGCATTAACGTGGTTAAAATTGTAATTATGGTAAACAACACACGGACGAATTTTTAGATTGTTTTGTTTTTATTTAGTGTTAGGCAGAATTACAGTTTAATATTAGTGATTTAGGAACAAGTTTCGTTATTGTTGGCTTTTACCTTTTAGTTAGTCATGTATGTGGTAGAAGCTTTAAGAAGCGATGAGCTTAGTTATGAACTTTTAATTAGGAACGTTGAACCAACAAAGTTAAGTGTGTTAGAAAAGCGAAAATTATTGCGTAGAAAACTCATTGTTGAGAAAGTCGACAGTAATGTTTTTCTAAGTATGAGAAAATTGAAATCGTTCAAAAGGACGAAATTGAATTATTAAAACTTAAGATTTTGAATTAGAAAACTGTTTAAATTCTTTTACCATTCTTCCTAAAAGGACAGAATATATTAAACTTAACACGAGATTAATGCATGTAACACAGAGACTAAATTATGTCAATTTCGATATTGAATTTTTAGAAGTACACAAAGAACTGCATTCCAAATGCATTAGAGCTTTTGAGATTTTAGAACAGGTAAACGGGGAAAATGAGATTAACGATAACCCTCTTTATTGTTCGGCTAGCGGTAATAAAAATCCTACAATAACACCAACAGCAGAGGGTTCATGCCCTGGAGCATCAGCGGTTTCTTCCATTAATACCCCATCGGTCTCGATTTCTAGTAATGATTTAGGTACGCTAATTAAGTCCTTGAATAAAACAACGACATCAGTCCCGATCCACAAGTGGGGATTACAATTTTCGGGTGAATCTGATTCTATATCGGTTTTAGATTTTATTCAACGCGTCAAAGAACTGCAAGTTGCAAGAAAAGTTTCGTCAGATGACCTTCTCGAAGGGGCTATTGATCTTTTCACCAGTTCAGCACTGGATTGGTATAGAGCAACGCGGTGTACAGTAAATTCATGGGAACAATTAATTTTAAATTGAAACAAGATTTTCTTTCAGCCGATTATGCAGAGAATCTTTTAATGTTAATTAAATCCAGACGGCAAGGCGCCGATGAATCACCTACCATTTATATTTCAAAGATGGTAAATTTATTTTCTCAATTAGAAGAGTCCATTTCAATCAGGGAACAAATAAAAATTATTAAAAGAAATTTACAGACTTTTATGCCACGCAACTGGCGTTAATTGAAGTGACTGACATTTCCCATTTGATTTCTCGTTGTAAGCTTTTAGAAGACATTAAGCCTACACATTTTATTAAACAGGAACATTCGGATTCTGCCAACGTACCAGTTATCTTAGAACGTCAAGTTCGACAGAGTTCATTTTCTAATAATAATTTACCACGGTCCGGCGTTTCGAATTATTTTAAAACACAGCAAAATTTTCGACTATTTGTTTCAACTGTAAAGACGAGGTCACTCGTTTCATACTTGTCCGGAGAAACGCGGAATATTTTGTTATTCTTGTGGGCAGTTCGAAGTTACGTCCACAAATTGTCCAAACTGCTCAAATAATTCAAAAAACTAAGGACAGGAAAGCGCGTAGTCAGCCGTTGCTTTTCTTCGTTTAATAATATTGCTGCTGACAAAAAGACGTGGTCGGATTGGTTAGTAAAAGTTAAGAATTTTGTAAATCATCTAAGGTTTTTTCAAATTTTTATAAAGTAAAAGATGATACAAGACCTTATATTAATATCGAGATATTTAAGGAAACTTATACTGCACTGTTGGATTCCGGCGCGAATACCTCTATTTTAGGCAGACATGGTTTGTGTTTATTGGATAAATATAAGTTAGAATTAATTAAAAATGTAAAACGTCTATATTAACAACCGCGGATGGCACTGCACAATCAATTTTAGGTTCAATTAATTTGCCCTTGACTATAAACGGGGTTACTCGGTCTTTAAATGTTTTAGTTTCCGACTCAATAGAGTGTACCCTAACGTTAGGGATTGATTTTGTCAATTATTTGAATTGAAAGTAGATTTTTCAAAAATGAATTTTATGCTCATTCTGCGGAAACGAATAAATTAAATTTCATTAAAGTCATGGCCGATTTAAATGAAGACCAGAAATTTGAATTAAACAAGGTTATTTCTTTATTTCAATCCCTGGATCGTCCTACCTTAGGCCGAACCACTAAAATTTCACATCATATTACAACGGAAGACGTTGAACCAATTAAACAAAGGTATTACCCATTATCACCGGCGATGCTGGAACATGCTAATAAAGAAATTGATGCAATGCTTGAACAAGGCATTATTAGCCCAAGCAATAGCCCGTGGAACTCCCCATGCTATTAGTAAAGAAAAAGCAAAGGTGAATTTCGTGTATGTTTTGACGCTAAACGATTAAATTCAATTACAAAAAGACGCGTATCCCATTCCGTTTGTAAATGACATTCTTGATAGATTACGCAATGCGAAATATCTCAGTTCAATCGATTTAAAAAGCTTTCTGGCAATTGCCCTTGAGTGACGAAAGCAAGGAAAAACAGCCTTTACTGTCCCAAGGCGCGGATTATTTCAATATAATGTAATGCCGATGGGTTTGGCCAATGCTCCAGGCACATTACAGAGGCTCATGGACTCTATTTTTGATTTTCATTATCCCAATCAGTATTTGTTTATTTAGATGATATAATTATTATTTCAAGCACATTTAAGGAGCATATTAGAATTTTGAACGAAGTGTATGAGAAGTTGAAAGGCGCTAATTTAACAATTAACAGTTCAAAATGTGAGTTTTGTAAACCAGAGTTACAATATCTGGGATATATTGTGAATAAAGATGGTCTCCGAACTGACCCAGCAAAATTGACGCAATTGTAAATTTTCCTCAACCCAAGACAGCCACTGAAATAAAACGTTTCACCGGTATGTGTTCTTGGTATAGGCGTTTTGTTTTGGATTTTGCCACAATTATAGCACCTATTAATGATTTACTAAAGGGAAAGAGAAAATCGCAAGCGATTAAATGGACGGACGAGGCTCTTATTTCGTTTGAAAAATTAAAGATGTTCTTACAAAGGCTCCTATTTTAAGGAGTCCTGACTTTTCGAAAGTTTTTTCTTTACAATGTGACGCCTCAAATTACGGCGTAGGTTGTGTTTTAACTCAGGGAGAAGGAGACGAAGAACATGTAATTGCTTATGCTTCTCGCAGTTTAAATTCAGCAGAGAAAATTATTCAGTCACAGAACGGGAACTTTTGGCGGTGTGTTTTGCTATTCAAAAATTCCGACCATATATTGAAGGAACTCATTTTAAGGTCATTACGGACCATCATTCTTTAATTTGGCTCCACAACTTAAAAGATCCTGCGGGACGTTTAGCTAGATGGAGTGTGAAACTCCAACAATTTGATTTCGAAGTTATCCACAGGAAGGGTAAATTTAATGTGGTACCAGATACATTATCCCGAGCTCCTAGTGGAGCCTATGCTATTAATTCTTTAAATTTTTCTTTACACGAGGTCGAGGATTGGTACAAAAACATGTTAAATAAGATTAAGGAAAAGCCAGATCTATATCCCGATTGGAGAGTAGAAGATGATAAAATGTATAAGTTTATTCCGAATAATTTGAATATCAAAGCCAATTTAATTGAGTGGAAGTTAGTAGTGCCGAAATCATGCCGTGCACAAATTTTAAAAGAATGCCATGATGATCCAGTTTCGGCCCATTTGGGTGTATTTAAAACATATACAAAAATCAAAGAGCTCTATTACTGGCCTAAAATGCGGTCATATATTTCTAAATACATTAGTAAATGTGTTACGTGCTGCCAAAGCAAATCCAGCACGTTCAACCATTATGGTTTTATGGGCAAAGAGAAAAAAGTTTCATTTCCGTTTCAATGTTTGTCGATTGATTTAATGGGGCCCTTTCCGCGCTCGAAATTGGGGAATACTTACCTTTTAGTTGTTACTGACTGGTTTACAAAATTCACTTTATTGCATCCCATGCGCAGCGCTTCAACAAAACAAATTTGTAATTACCTGGAAAATTTTGTATTTTTGGTATATGGGGTACCTCAAATTTGTATGATAGATAATGGCCCCAATTTAAAAGTAATTTATTTTCCAATCTCATGACAAATTATAAAATACCTTCGGTTTGGTTTAACGCCAGCTACCATCCTCAAGTTAATTATGTAGAACGCGTTAACAAGGTAATTGGAGCTGCCATTCGCAGTTACATTCAAGATTCTTATAAGAATTGGGACGATAATATTCACAAAATTGCCCATGCGCTTCGTAATGCTGTTCATGAATCCACAAAATATTCCCCAACATTTTTAGCTTTTGGACGCACGGTTCCTCTGTCCGGGGAATTCTATAATAAATTAAAGGATTTAAATCCAGAGGATCTAGCAATTGATACTCGAGAACAATTGGTTCAAGACCTTAATGAATTATCGCCCATCTTTAAAGAAGTTCAGAAGAACATACATTTGGCGTATGAACGTAATACGCACTCGTACAATTTAAGGCGCAGACCATTAAATTTCAAAGTAGGGGATTTAGTGTGGAAGCGCAATTTTATATTATCAGATGCTTCTAAACATTTCAATAAAAAATTAGCCCCGAAGTTCCTAGAAGCAAAGGTGATGGAAGTTTTAGGTTCTACCACTTATAGACTATCTTCCATGGACGGAAAACCGCTAGGGTGTTCCACGTCCAAGACCTAAAACCTCACTAATATTTTATTTTTCCAATTTTTATTTTTCCTTCCGCCAATTTTCTGAAAAGAGTCAGTTGTCTTAAACATAATTGCGGTTGGATGTGTTAATTTCTACATTTATTTATTTTTTTTTTCAATTTTCTTGAAATTCCTAAGAGCAATTTCAATTTTTCGAGGGGGGCTGTGTAACATACTGTTTTAATAAGCTCTAATAGTTCTAGTATTCCTAAAAATAGTTAGTTTCTAGTTTAATTTTAGCATGCTAATTATTAGAATTGTAGCGCTGCAGGATCACCCAAGTAGCTTCTCAGCGAAGTTCCCAGAAAGATCTAATCCAAGAGTTAATCAATTTTTCTAAAGGCACTTACTTTAAGGGCACTAAACATGTCAAATTAGTCCATATCTATGATTAGATGTCAATCATGCTTTAGGATCCTATTTATTTCTTAAAAACTGAACAGATATTTTGTAAACCCCAATGAGATGTTTTTTTATAAACTCCTAAAGTTCAAAATGAATTTAATTGTTGAAATTGATGCTCAACCAGTGTGTATTGGGAAATTAACTATTTGTTTTAGTATATTTACCCTTGTGCCCTTTTTTTTGTGATCTTCATATTTAAACCCGAGGGGTGGTTCACTATGGCTTATAGCATACACCATATTTAACATTTTAATACTGAACATATTTAACCCGTACTCAGTGGCGGCATTAACAACTTGGGGGCCCGCTCGCAAAATATTTGTGGAGGGCCCCCTTTATAAAAAATAAGAATGACCTATGGCATGTTTAAATAATTTGTTTCCAGCCGTTAATCATTATAATTATTTTATAGAAATATGAATTTATTTCTATGCAAAAACGAATTCAATGATAGAAAACCATTTGCCAATTGTGATAGCATTAAATAGTATTTTTCTTAATCTTCATTGGGAATTAAACCATTCATAGTTTTTAAAATCATATTTATTTACGTTTCGATCCATGAAGTTTTTATTATTATTTTGACAACGATCCTAGGTCATGGATCGAAACGTAAATAAATATGATTTTAAAAACTATGAGTGGTTTAATTCCCAAAGAAGATTAAGAAAAATGCTAAACAAACAACAACAAACATACAGGGATAATCTATTAAATAGTATGACATGCTACACTTGATTTAACGTTTTATCTGGTCGGTAATGCAGTTAACAAAATGTAACACTTAGATTCAGGTACATTGAAATGCCGATAGATGGCTCTTAAAAGCCGGTAATACAATTACCAAAGTTCATAAGATACACCATGACGTCACTGATAATTTATATTGCGCCATAATTAAGCGAAGTTACATAAAATTAAAACAATAAAAATTAGAGAGTCTACTCACGTGAAGGATCCGCTAACCGGCAGGAAATCACGCTGCGGTAGCCTCTGCATCGCTGCTGCTGGTAGAGTTGGACCTCCAAATTATCTCGGGGTCATGGGATGCTCCAGGGTCATCTCCGTTCCTATATGCAGTGGAAGACAGGAATAGGTAATTAAGGAAAGATAATCAAGATAAGGAAATCTACATAATAAGATAACACGACACCCGCACGACTGTTCACTTCAAAGTTCGGCGTAAAAAAGCCACGTTTCCGCGCGAGAACCGCGGAACTCCCTTCCTCTTTTGTAGCATTGCCTTACCCCTATCGGGATAATTTACACTTGCCAATTGCACTATTGTGACGTACCGGAAGCCCCGCCCAGTCTATTTAAATTGTTCCCGCTTCTTGCGTATTTAAAATTATGGCGGGAACTTCCGCACATCAAGAAAACTAACCTAAACAATGTTAAAGTGCAAATTCGATTTGCACGTAACAATCGCGACAAAGCCACAAAAGAAAAACTTAAAAAGAAAAAGTCTGTTAGCACAGTAACAGCTTAAAATCTAAGTCCTTACTACCCTATATAAACCCTAACTTAAAACCTACAAAATGTTCATATAAGGCGCCACCTGGTTTTCGACCGATAACACGTCTACCGAAGTACCAGGAAACGGAATAGGTAGCCCGATAGTCTTTGACTACACTACTTACCGACAGCACAAATTTGTCGGGGAGCATGAAACACTGCTTAAACTAACACGGGTGCGACAAGTCGCCTAACCTATCTAAACCTATCTAAACTTATCTAACTAAAGCTAACATAAAGTTCTTATATGCAAACACACATGAGTGTTGCATCAAACTATTCTTCTTTTTGGCAAGAAGTGCGCAAATTTAAAAATGTTCATGAGAGTGCGTCACCTTGCACTCTGGCAAATTTTGTTTCTGGTACTTTGGTTTCCTCCGATGCACATTTAACTTGTCCATGACACAGTTGTGAATCCACAAATTTACCAAAAGTACCGCCTACTAAATCCTTATATGCTAACCTGACAAATTACATTTCTAAATTGGGTTAGCTTTTTCACTTAAATTTCAGAAAGATAATTCCACGTCTGGTCATATATACCACACGTTAGGACGATAAAAGATAAGATAAGATCTCAAATTGATGTTAAAGATAGTAGATAAGGTAAAGATATTAAGCTTAAGTTGTTATCCTCAAAGGTAATGAATAAGATAACGGTATTAAGCTTTAGTTATTATTTGAGATACTCGATAAGATAACACGATATTAAGTTAAAGTGATTATAAGAGATAGTAGGTAACATGAATTTAAACAGAAGTTATTACTCAAGATAACCGGTAAGATAACGCGAAATAACTCGAAGTCATTCCTAACGGTAGTCGGTAAGATAACGATAAATTAAACCAAAATTATTACTAACGGTAATCGGTAAGATAACGATAATAAACTAAGGTTATTATTAAGGGTAATCAATAAGATAACGATATTAAACCTAAAGGTATTATCGAAGATAATAAAGAAGACAAAGATATTGGCCTAGTTATTACCCAAGACAATGATAACAACAAAGAGTGGCTCCAGTAGAGCCGTTTAAATGGGATTGACCCTATAAAACACAGCGTAGTCTGAAGGACCACCTGCGATATTAATCCGACAAGATAAGATATACACATTTTAAAATTCACTAGACTCCTAAGAGAACTAGTACGATAATTTTCCTAACGAGTGCTTCGACTACGATAAGAAAATCAGACAAAGATAGATACGACAACTTAAAAGTATCTTCACAGATACAAACACACAAAAACAAACTGTTTTAAGGTAGTTTTTAAATCGGTAGCACCCTAAACACACAAAATGCCCAATTATAAGCAGTTAAATACAGATACACTGTCCCCATATGCTAAAACAACCGAGAATTTAATAAAATAACAATAAGAGCGATAGCGTCTCACCACAAAGTTCAATAAAAATAACGAAAAAAAGTTTATAAGTTATGTAGATTTAGTAGAAAAGGAAGGAATAATGTTGTAGTATAATGATGTAGTATAATGTGGGCGATTGCAATAATTCAGAGGAAAAAACACACGGAATAGACAATCCTAGCTTTTGCAACTGCGAATATGAACTATTTCTTTCAATGGCATAGACTGCGCATGTTCTATGTGAGCCCAAAGAAGAAAGCATTCACTCAACATCAGCCAAAACCAGTCATAAAAATTCAATGGGTTATTTCAACCAAAGTTACGACAATTACCATTCAATTAAACCATATAAGAGAAATACTAAAGACCGAACAATATGTAATAGGAAAATTTCAAGGGTTAATTAAATGAAACGACAGAGTTATATTGGGGGGTGTAGAGGATGAAGTGATATATGAGTAACGGTATGGTCGAGGAAAGTCAACGAAAAGAAAAGATAGCTAAATTAAGGTAAGTAAAGTTAAACGTGTAAGAAATTATATACTATATGAGAGAAGGAATAAGTAATTAAAGATACTAATTGATGGTGAGAACAAAAAGTATTAGGTAAATCGTGAGGAGAATGGGGCATGAAAAACTTAATTAGCATTTGGGTCGGCAGAGAATGGCTTAAGGTCTTTAATATGCCACCTGCCTTGGCGTTTTCCTTCAGTATCCTGAAGTTCGTAGATAAGGGACTAATAACACGTGTGACTTTACAAAGAATGAATTTAGGGGCCAATTTTGAAGAAAATTTCTTAGATGCATCCGATAAGACATAGTTCTTTTCCACACTTGTTCGCCTAAGGCAAAGGAAATATTTCGCTTACGCAAGTTATAATGGTCCTTGCTCTTTTCGTAAGCTTTTAACAAATTTTTCTAACGTCGTTAAAGATAGAAGGTAATGACTGTTGGTCCTTGTCCCAACATACTTTATCGTCAAATTCGATTACGTTAGTATCGTCAGGCACTAAACCATAGTAACTCCCATCGATTGGGGTATATCTTCCAAAAACAAGAAAAGACGGAGTGAATTGGGTTGCTTCGTGTTTAGATGTACGCAAAGCTTGAGCAATTTCAAAGATATGTTCATCCCATGTAGTATGGTCTGAATCAATATAAGACGAGATAGCGGTAATTAACACTCGATTTACTCTCTCGGTAGGGTTTACTTGGGGTGATATTTTGCGTTAAACCAAATTTTTGTACTTTGTAACTTTTAACGAAATTCTGAAAATCTTTAGAGATAAATTGTGCACCATTGTCACAAAGAATAATCTGGGGGACACCAAAGATAAGAAAGACATTCTGTTCTAGGAATTTAATTATTGCTGCGGAGGTAGCTTTACGTAAGGGTTGCACCATAACAAATTTAGAAAACCAATCGGTAACAACCAAAAGATATTGATTGCCTCTTTTGATCGAGGAGAGGTCCTAATAAGTCAAGCGATATTAATTGAAAGGGATAAGATACACGCTTAAAGTTACCCATTAAACCAGGGCGAGCATCTTGCGAACTCTTATGGGAACCACAAATTTTGCAGCTTTTAATGTAGCGACAAACAGATTGCTTAAGTGTGGGCCAGTAATACAATTCAGATATTTTCGCGAGTTTTGTAACACCAAGGTGTGCAGCTAAGGGATCGTCGTGACATAATTTGAGCACCTCACTGCGATTTGCAGTGGGCACAACGAGTTTCCATTCAGGTATATTCGATATTTTATGTGGGGACGAGGATACAAATTTATACAGTCTATTATTAGTTACTCGAAAGGTAGGAAATTTGTCGGGATTATCGGAAACTTTTTATCATATTGAGGTACCAGGTATCCAGAATTAAATTTGGAAGGTTTAGAGAAACTACATCTCGAGATAACGCATCAGGTACGATATTTAATTTGCCAGGCCTATGCCTAACGTCAAAAGTAAATTGAGATATACGCAAGTTCCATCTTGCCAAACGACCTGCGGGTTGTTTCAAGTTATTAAGCCAAGTGAGTGCTGCACAATCAGTGATTACGGTAAAGTGTGTACCTTCGACATATCCTCTAAATTTCTCGATGCCAAAGATAACACCCAATAGTTCTCGTTCGGTAGCAGAGTATTTTTGTTCGGCAGAAGTTAAGGCACGGCTCGCATAAGCGATTGGATGTTCTAAACCATTGTTTACCTGGAACAACATTGCACCTAACCCAGTAAGTGAGGCATCGGTTTGTATATAAAACTTATCATCGAAATTTGGAGAGATTAAGATAGGTGCTGAAGTGATTAGTGTTTTAATTTGTTCGAAAGCTTGTTGGGATTCTAAATTCCACTCGATAGTTTGGGATTTCTTTTTATTTTTAATTAAAGCGGTAATGGGTGCAGATATAGTTGAAAGGTTAGGTAGAAAAATGCGATAATAGCTAATCATTCCAATTAAACGTTTGATTTCGGTAACAGTTTTTGGTGTTTTAAATTTAGTAATAGCATCAACTTTAGCGGGATCTGCTCGTAAGCCTGTTCCATCGACAATAAAACCAAGAAATGTAAGGGATGAACGACAAAATTGAGACTTTTCCCAGTTTATCTTAAAGCCTGCTGCGCTTAAACGTTCAGCAACTTCATCTAATGTGGCGATATGTTCATCGAAAGAACTTGAGATAATTAAGATATCATCCAAAAATACAAAGGCACGTTCTTGATGTAAGATAGGACCTAACGTTTGATCCATAGTACGTTGTAAAGTTTGTGGAGCGTTACAGAGACCAAATGGCAAAAAATTATATTCGAAAAGACCTCGGCCTGGGACACAAAAAGCAGTTTTTTGACGAGAAGATAAGTCAAGAGGTATCTGATAAAAAGCTTGTCTTAGGTCGATAGATGAGATAAATTTTGCGTTACGAAGCCTGCTCAAAATTGAGTCAGTTCTGGGTAGAGGGTAAGCGTCTGGAACAGTAACAGAATTTAGCTTCCTGCCATCAAAACAAACACGCCATTCGTCATTCTTTTTCCGAACTAGCAATACGGGAGAGGTCCACGGTGAATTTGAAGGAGAGATAACACCAGATACTAACATTTTGTCTATTTCCGCATGCTTTTGTAAGGCAGGCGATAAGGGATATTGACGTTGCTTAAAGGGAAGGGCATCACCTGTGGAGATAACGTGTGTTGCCGTTGTAACACAACCAAGTTCAGAGGTATTAAGTTTGCGAAATTTGTCGATTGTAGCGTTAAGAGTTACATCTTGGGAGTCAGTAAGAGATTTTGTTAGATATTCCTGTAGATGCACAGGAGTTCGTTTTAATAGAGGTTTGCCATGAAAAATCCTGAAAGTAAAGTGACAGATTAAAAAGTTTACAGAAATCAACGCCCAGTAGAAAAGGATACGCTAATGCAGGGACAATCAAAAATAAAACATCACGTTCAAGAGACTCTACACGAATTTTTAACTTAAGGGAACCGGTTACATGTATTTGATTATCGTCAGCTAAATTTATGGAAGTTTTTTCGGGAATAATTTGAATTTTGATATTTTGTTGAGATAATTGATGTAAACCTTCGTTATTTATAAGAGAACATGAAGAACCTGTATCCAGTAAAGCAATTACATTTAAGGAACCAATTGAGATAGATAAGTGTGGACGGTTATCGAAGGGTTTTTTAACAAGTTGTGAAACAGTAGCAGTCTTTTTATGATAAAAGGAATTGACGGTTTGTAACCACTTAGACCACTCGGCTGGAGTAGTGTAGCATAATTCCTCTAATGAAGGTAAGGTATTTTGTACATTAATAGTAGCGGTATTATTATTAGATAAATTTAATGACGGTACAACGTTAGAAGTGGTTTTATAATTTAAATTTATTGGCGTCTGTGTCCGTTGAATGATTGGTGTTGAGGGCGATTTTGGTTTCTTGAGATATTCACACCCTGATTTGAAATATCTCGACGGGAGTTTCCCGATACGTTAGGATTACAGTTGGTGCAGTTAGATTTGTAGATATTTGAGCGACCACAACCATAACAAAAAATATTTTTAGGGTATGTGCAGACAGTATAGCTATGTCCACTTCGCTTGCAGTTCCAACAGGTAAGTGTGTTATTAGTTATGGTAGGAGGAACGTTAAGGGTAGATAGTTTACGGGAAGCTCGAACTTGGCAAGCTAGATCAGGTTCGAGAAGACCAGATAATTCCTCGGGTGGTGGTCGATATTTGTCAATTCTTGACCTCACTTCTTGGAGAGAGCGACATAGGTCTTTAAAATGAGCTAGCGAAGATATGGTCTGTAATGCCAAACGTTCTGAGAAATAGGGGTTCAAATTTCTAAGTAATTGATCGATAATTTCGGATTCGGAAGGTTTTTTGTCGAGTCTGCTATATAAAGCTTCTAATGAGGTAATAAAAGACACAACATTTTCGTCGGGACCTTGAGTTCGGTTTCGGATTTCGTTCCAAAGATCGTTAATGTAGCCATAAGGTAGGAAATCTCGTTTTAAACAGGCAACTAACTCATTCCAGGTAGAAATTTGGTGTCGTATGTTTCTATACCATATTAATGCTGAGCCTGCGAACAAATCACCAGCTGAGATAAATAGGTCTTGGTCGGTACACCCGCGAGAAATTTTAAAATCGTTAATCCGGTCAAGAAAGGATGATAAAGAAACCTTCGAATCAAACCCTTCAAAGGTGAGACCCCATTTGTATACAGGTATAGGTTTTCCTAATGGTTTAGGTTCGGCAAGCGCAAGATTTGAAAAAGGTAACGATATATCTACGTCTGCGTTAGGATTAAGTCTTTCTAAAAGAATTCCTTCAAGCAATAACACCTCGGACAACAAACTTTGTTTAGCTTGAGTCGCTTGGTCATCGTTATATAAAGATAATGATTCGATACGGTGTTTGACGTGGGTTATTCTTGAAGTCAATCTCCTAATTCGATATTAGTAGCCGCAGGATCTGTTTTGTTTATTATACCCGATATATCATCTAAAGATAATTTAATTTCTGATACGTTGAGTGGCCAATCGCCAACAGGGTTCTTTAAGATAGCAACGCCTTTGGTTTCCTGTGAGAAAACAGCCCTAAGTTGAGATCGCCTATCATTCTGATTGCTCGCAGCTATGATACTTCTACATTCCAGCTCGTAGATTAATTCGAGGGATTTTAGATGTGATACGTTCATTATGAATACAATATTCAAGACACGATATAAAAATATGCGATTTTGACGCAGATTAGAAGGTAAAAACACGTTACAGTTACTTTAAGGTAATACGATACGATATTTAGAGGTAAGAACTTGTTAGAACGTCACCGATAACACCAAAGAAACACATTTAAGGTATATGGAAACGAAATCAATGTTCAGTTAAATACATATTTTATAGATAATGACAAAGAAGCCTTCCAAAATGGAAAATGGACGCAGAGGATATGTTATTTAACCTATAAGGCAACAACGTATAGTCAAACACTTCTTAAAAAGGTATACTAGCAATTTATTTCACTCAAGTGTTTTTTTAAACACAAAATTTTCATGTAAAGGATAAACCATAATGCAATTTTAGAATGTAACATAAAGAACAATGTATTTAAGTTTCAAAAAAAAGGCTTTTCAAAGTTAAGGAAAGCAACTAAAGATATTTTAATAGGTAATTCTATAATACTGTATTTAAAGACATAAGGTAAGGTAAATACTTACATGAATAAAAATACGTTTCCTTAAGTGAAAAAACTGTTTCAATAACATCTGTTAAAATATTGCATGGTTGTAACTGAAATTAACATAACCTAAAAACAAAGAAGACACCCCTGAAGTTCATAGCCTGAACAGGTTGAAGGCGCCATCTGCTACACTTGATTTAACGTTTTATCTGGTCGGTAATGCAGTTAACAAAATGTAACACTTAGATTCAGGTACATTGAAATGCCGATAGATGGCTCTTAAAAGCCGGTAATACAATTACCAAAGTTCATAAGATACACCATGACGTCACTGATAATTTATATTGCGCCATAATTAAGCGAAGTTACATAAAATTAAAACAAAAAAAATTTAGAGAGTCTACTCACGTGAAGGATCCGCTAACCGGCAGGAAATCACGCTGCGGTAGCCTCTGCATCGCTGCTGCTGGTAGAGTTGGACCTCCAAATTATCTCGGGGTCATGGGATGCTCCAGGGTCATCTCCGTTCCTATATGCAGTGGAAGACAGGAATAGGTAATTAAGGAAAGATAATCAAGATAAGGAAATCTACATAATAAGATAACACGACACCCGCACGACTGTTCACTTCAAAGTTCGGCGTAAAAAAGCCACGTTTCCGCGCGAGAACCGCGGAACTCCCTTCCTCTTTTGTAGCATTGCCTTACCCCTATCGGGATAATTTACACTTGCCAATTGCACTATTGTGACGTACCGGAAGCCCCGCCCAGTCTATTTAAATTGTTCCCGCTTCTTGCGTATTTAAAATTATGGCGGGAACTTCCGCACATCAAGAAAACTAACCTAAACAATGTTAAAGTGCAAATTCGATTTGCACGTAACAGACACCACTACCATACTTACCTAGACTAAATTATTTTATCTAAATCATGTCATTCTCTAGGCTGAGGTCTCCAGCAGAAGTAGAATAAAACATAACAAAACAAGTACTGTTGTGTTCAATAACTTTTATAACAAACGGGTTGTCCGGAAAACACAAACTTATAGAAAAACTGCTTTATATTAGACATAAAAAACAAAATTGGAAAGTCCAGTTTCAATGCTATACTGTCAAATGAATACTTTTACTTCTAAAATTAAATTAAATGTACTCTGAACTCATAATCTGCATTTTTTCTAATTAAAAACTTTTCCACTACTTTACTTATGTCTACTTTAAGAGCTTCTTCATGTTCAATACTTAAAATTGACAGACTGCTTAGACGTATTTGGGTCATTGCGCTTCTTAAATAAGACTTTATAAGTTTTAACTTGGAGAAACTTCTTTCAGCTGTAGCTGTGGTTACGGGTAGCGTCAGGTATAGTTCCAAAGCAGTTGTAAGATCAGGGAAGCAGCTCATAAGATAAAAATTTTCTTCACGTAATAAACTTGCAATTTCTTTAACACTTTTCTACTGGCTTATTTAAATTTTTTAGAAGAGTTCTAAAAGATATGACCTGATCCCCTAAATTTTCATATAAGTCTCTTGTATACTTGTTCACAAGAGCAATTGACTTTGCTTTTAATCTTCGTTAGTTAGGTTTTTCTGATAGATATGCAACGCTTATTATAAAATTATCATGATGTTTATGTATCAAGTTACAATACTGTTTTGTAATTAACAATGTCATAATATAAGTTTTTATTACTGAATAAAATATCCTATACGTATGTCACTCTTTTTCCAAGTTGAAGATTGCTGATATTCCTTATTGAAATCCATTGACCATTTTAACAGGTTATGGGCCCAGTATAGATCATCATCTTGATTAAATGAAACATTAATGTACGTATTTTTCAAAAAAAGGGAATATTTTATTCTGAAAAAAAGTCAATGTCATTGTGATGGATTCATCAGTTAAAGTACATTTTACAAAATTAAATGATGAAAATTACCAGGTCTGGAAGTATAAAATGGAACTTCTGTTAATTAATTAAGGAAGACCTGTGAACAGTTGTTGTGGAAAACATGCCATCCAATAAAAATGACGACACAATGGAATAGAAAAGACAGTAAAGCACGTGCACATATCGGTTTGTTAATTGAGGACAACCAAATAATCCATGTAAAAAGTAAAACTACAGCAAAATCTATGTGGGACGCATTACAGGATTATCATCAGAAATCAACTTTATCCAATAAAGTTAGGCTTTTAAGGCGGTTATGTCGAATGATACTACCTGAAGGTGGAAATATGCTAACACTTTTAAATGCCATGGACGAGTGTATGGACGAATTAGTCACTTTGGGTGAGCCGTTAGTAAAAACTCTTGCTGTTTCACTATATCTATCGAGTTTATCAGAAAGTTATGGTGGATTATTTACTGCTTTAGAGTCTCGACCAGAGACAAATTTAACCAAAAATATGGTGAAAAACAAATTGCTGGAGGAATATTGGCAACGACAAGAAATTGATTGCACAAGAGAAACTAGTGATAAGGCACTAAAAGTCTTTAAAGTGAATAAAAGTCCTAATAGTACCAAAATGTTCCGTTTTTTCTGTAAAAAGAAAGGTCATATTAAAGTAGATTGCCGTAAATTTACTGCATGGAAAAATAGGAAAGAAAGTGAAAATGCAGAAAGGGAACAGGTAAATGTTGTACAAAATGAAAATGGTAATATGGATGTTGGCGTATGCCGCATGACCAATAATGAAAACAAAACAAATGTATCAGAATGGTGTGTCGATTCGGGTGCATCGTCACATGTGTGCAATGATGAAACTGTATTCAAAAATTTAGTCAAATCAAGAAAAGAATTAGTAAAAATGGCTGATGGTAGGTGGTACTTAACAATAAAAGGAAATGGTACGGTTTGTTTTGAAACAGAACGCAGCAAATTCAGATTAAGCGAAGTACAGTATAAGCCCAGATTACAATGTAATCTTTTGTCAATTGGAAAACTTATAAAAAATGGTTGCAAAGCTATATTTGAGGGCGAGCCATGTAAAATCAGTAAAGATGGAAAAATGTTGCTCGTAGTGAAGGTACGCAATGACGTTTATAAAATGGTACAAAAACATAAGGCATTTAATACATCAAACACAGTCAAATCGGCATGCATTTATGAATGGTATAAAATACTAGGCCATCGAAACTTAGCGGACATTAGAAAAATGAATGAACTAGCAGTAAATATTAATATTGCAAAGTGTTCCTGTGATGATACATGCGAGACATGTATCCAATGCAAACAAACTAAAAATCCATTTTCACAGCGAATCATTTACTAAATCAAGTAATAAGTTAGATTTGATTCATACAGATCTATGCGGACTGTTACAGCTTCAAATACCAAGTGGAAATAAATACATTTTAACCCTTATTGACAATTATTCAAGGTATTCTCATATTTATTTGTTAAAGCGTAAATCTGATGCGTGTGAAAAAATAATTGAATTCGTTGAAATGATTAAAACAACATGACAAAGTACCAAAAATTATTAAATCAGATAGGGGTGGAGAGTACATGGATGGTGAACTGAAGAAATATATTAAATCTAAGGGTATAAATACTTAGTTAACAGTACCAATGACGCCACAACAAAATGGAATTGCCGAACTGAAAAATAGAACTCTGATTGAAATGACAAGATGTATGCTCACGAGTTCAGGTTTACACAAACAATTTTGGGGTGAGACAGTGACTACAGTTAATCACATCATTAATTGTCTACCTACTAAAAACATAGAATCAACTCCCTATGAGATGTGGCATGGTAAATAGCCAAATTTAAACTATTTTCAGATTTTTGGAACACCAGCATATGTCTATATAGAAAAGTGTAAACGTGAAAAGTTAGATGATACTGTTGAAAAACTTTTTTGTTGGTTATGAATTAGGCACTAAAGGTTATCGGCTATTGAATAAAGAGACTTATGGAATCAAAATCAGTCATGATGTCAAATTTATTTCAGCTGAAATGTGTACTAAAATGGTAAAATTCCAATGAATGGTTTGGAATTAATTGTTACTCAAGGATCCAACAATGTTCAATCAGAAGTACCTCATCAGTATGATAATAAATTACATGCTTCAGGTTCAGAAGTGACAAATAAAGAAAAAACTCATTTATTCAGACATTCTGAAAGATCAAACAAAGGTTTTCCACCAAAACGTTTGATCATGGAAATAAATAAAGCCACTAAACAAATAAATACTGATCCTGTTACTTATGAGGAAGCTATTAATGGACATGATTCAAATAAATGGAGAGTTGCAATGAATGATGAAATCAATTTGTTACATAATGTTGGAACATGGGTAGTAACTAAATTGCCCCCCGGCTGTAATGCTGTAGGTTGTAAATGGGTATACAAGACCAAAACTGATCAAAATGGGGATATCGTAAAATACAAGGCCTGATTAGTAGCACGAGGTTTTTCTCAAAAATTTGGTCAAGATTATGATGAGATTTTTGCACCTATTGCAAGCTCAACAACACTGAAAACACTTTTGACAGTAGCAGGAAAAAGAAACATGCAGGTTAGACATTTTGATATTCAAGCTGCTTACTTAAATGGTGATTTATCGCATGAGGTTTTATGAAAAGGCCAAAAGGGTATGCCATTGGTGATAGTAGTCATGTATGTAAGCTCGTAAAAAATCTATATGAACTGAGACAAGGTGCAAACGAATAGAATACAAAATTTGATGCGCTCATGAAGAAATACAAATATATACAAAGTAGCAATGAACCATGTCTGTATAAACAAAAACTAGGTAAAAATGTTGTGTACATTTTAAATCACGTGGATGACATCGTGGTAGCCGCAACAAATATAAATTTAATACATGAATTTGAAACGAACATGAATCAAGAAATTACCATAAAAAATCTTGGAAATTTACAATCTTATCTAGGTGTTCATTTTGACAGAGATAATAAAGGTGTATTTAACGCCAATCAAAAAAAATATATTATGAACAAACTGCAAGAATTTAACATGAAAGATGCAAAAGATTCATCTGCACCAATGAATGTTGGTTATTTAAGACAAACAATGAATCAAGAACCTTTTGAATCGCAAGAAGTCTATCGAAGTGCAATTGGATCATTACTTTATTTGTCCACTAACACTAGACCTGACATTGCAGTTGCAATATCAATTTTGGCTAGACGTGTAAGTAACCCTAGAATATGTGATTGGAATGAAGTGAAACGTGTGTTTCGATATTTAAAAGCAACCAAACACATTAAACTAAAAATGGGAGACAACAAGAACGACGGAAGTTTTAAATGCTACGTAGATGCCGATTGGGCAGGTGATCATATTGACAGAAAATCAAATACAGGTTAGTGCTTCATATTTAATGGGGCACTGATCGCTTGGACTAGTAGAAAACAAACTTCAGTTGCGTTATCTTCAACCGAAGCAGAATTTGTCGCATTAGCTGAGGCTTTACGCGAACTTCTTTGGATTGAAAGAATATTAAGCGATTTTGATGAGAAAATTGAGTCTCAAATCACGATGTATGAAGACAACCAAGGTTGAATTAAATTACTGAATGACCGAACTTGCCACCAACGTGTAAAACATATTGATGTCAAATACAAGTTTGTGCACGATTATATTAATACGAAAAGAACTAGAGCTTTGTAGTGTCCTACAGAGAATATGATTGCGGATATGTTAACTAAACCATTGGATGGACAAAAGTTAGTAAAAGCAATGGGGCTGGTTGAAGTTTAAAAAAATTTTTTATATAAATGTTGAGAAGGGGTGTTAGATATGCAACGCTTATTATAAAATTATCATGATGTTTGTGTATCAAGTTACCATTCTGTTTTGTAATTAACAATGTCATAATATAAATTTTTTGTTACTGAATAAAATATTCTATACATATGTCTCTTTTTCCAAGTTGAAGATTGATGATATTCCTTATTGAAATTCATTGACCATTCTAACACTTTCCACCTGTGTGGTGATAAAAATGAAAATTTTTTAAAACAATTTTCAAATCCGTATAAATCTCATTTGCAGTTGGTTTATTATAACATCCAAAGAAGCATTAAACACTTTCACTTCAAAAGATGTCAGGGGATCGTCGATTCTGTAATCTGAAGCCAGTTCATCAGAAAAACGTTTTACAGTTTGCTTACGCTTTTCCTTAGTTTTACAGGATATACGCCAAGACTGCGTTAACTGTCTTGCATCTTCCTAAAGAGCAGGAAAGTTGGTTCTTAAAAGTTTTAATTTATCATATGCACGGCTTGCCAAGAGCCATGCTTTGTCGAGTTCCGCCGTTTCCTCCTGCACGCATTTTGATACAATGTTTGTAATTTCAAGCACTGCTTTCAAGGATTAGGACAAGTACGAAATCAAATCTATCAAGGTGATTCCTAATGGATGAGAGCTTTATCTACTACAGGTTTCTTGGAAGCTTGTAATATAATTTTGGTCAAGCATTTGATAATGGAGTTGAAGTTAATTTTTAATGCAATCAAACAGTCATTACGGGATGAACATCTTGTTGGACACAATTTTTTTAATGGTAAGGATATTTTTTTTTTGAAAAATCATCCTTTACCTTAACGTTAATAATCTCATTTAATTCCTGCCAGCGAGGTAAGCTTTCACTAAAGAAAACATTTACCCTCTCTACAATATCGAAAAAGTGACGTATTTCAGAAATATGTGTTACCGAGTCAAATTGTGTCCAACGCATTGTATACATTCTGGATAAGTAGCAATATTCTTTATTCTTTTTTGTAAACCAGTATATTGCCCACTTATTGTAGCT
Source organism: Platerodrilus igneus (assembly GCA_036346225.1). Lineage (NCBI taxonomy): Eukaryota > Metazoa > Arthropoda > Insecta > Coleoptera > Lycidae > Platerodrilus > Platerodrilus igneus. The sequence continues at coordinate 5,499,371 of JARFIW010000318.1, read as the reverse complement.
GCGCCATCTTACTTTTGTCCTCTACACCTTTCTATATCCACACTAATTTTTGTTAAAACTTCTAAAACTTTATTCTCAAAACCATCACTTGTTTGGTCACATATTTCAAAAAATCCCCAAAACGATTGGTTTATTTTTAATTCTGTTGATGTGGGACATTTTTCTGATATAGTTACATACCTGATGACAATGCTCATTTGATCTTTTTTTCCTGTGTGGTGTCAACAATAATAGAGAAAAAGGAAGTCGAACGAATTTTCTTCAATCAAGACTCGATCACAGAATTGTCCAATAAAGTAATAATTTCATTTTGAATTTCATGATGTAAATACCTTGATCGTGATTTTTCATTTGTGTGCTTTCATTTGTGTGCTTGTAGAAGAGAATCATAACGTGCTAAAAAGCCTACTATGTGCAAAAAATTTCCACATTCAGGTAATAGTGTGGTGATACTTTCCCTATGACCCCGGAAAGGCAGAGAACACATCCATTGTTTGGACAACATCAACAATTCTCGTAAATATTTGTTTCCATTTTCTTTGCTCGTCGGAAATTTTGTCAGCCTTGGTTTGATTTTTTTATGGTAGCGTAGGTTAGAAAAGCTTGAAGTTGGGCAGTACTTGTTTTATGTCTTTTAATCTTTTTATTTAGACCCTTCCAGTCACGAATTCTACCATCTCGCCAATTCTGAGCTTCGACAGATTCACTAAAAAGCCAACATGGTTTGCAATAAACGCCATTTAGTTTTTGTGAGTTGCACAACCGCAACCTATCAACGTGTTGTCCAGTTAATGTTTTTAAGAAATAGTACGATGAATTAGAAGACCTTTTACTTTTTTCATCTTTCGGAAATGGCCCCTTTGGTTGGAAAGGTTTAGATGCTAAAATTAATTCTTTGGCTTGTTTAGATAAAGGTCCTTGAAAATTGCCTATATCTGTGCTTAGTTCTGTAACAATATTTGTAATGTCAACATCATAGCTTGTATCAATCTTCCAAATTTTCATCTGGATCTGAAGTATGACAGTTTTCATCACTGTTTCGAGGGTGAGATGCATTATTGAAAATGGTATTATTGCTTGGTCTCGCTTGAACAATTTGGTCAATTTCAATTTGTGATCTAGATTGATCGTTACCTTTAAGTGGCTTATTAAACACCGTGTCAATTTTCTTAAGTTTTTTGGTAGATTCAAACTTTTATTGTTTTAATTTTTTTTGAAAACCGCTTAAGTACTCACGTTTCTTTTCTATTATAAGGTTAATCGATTGATCTTAATCCAAATGGCATACAAAACACACCAAAGTAACAACTATATTATAAACTAATTAAGTTTCTAAAACTGTAAACAACAAAAATCATTACTTAATGTGTTGCACACATATATTATATATTACAAACATCGCATTTCTAACAATGCAACTGACTACTGGCAACAATGTAATGTAATGTAATGTTTCTTATTGTACATGAAGGCAACAGGCAATGACTTATCATCTAGACATTATTTTTCCGGTCTTTATTTCTTATCTTGCGGCTAGAAACCGAATAAAGGAAAATATTTCATTTAACATTCTTATTTACGAAAAAATAACCTACTCTAATAGAGTAAACGGATGTCGAACATAATGCGTTTATGCATGCAATTTCAATTGTAGTGTTTTACAAACAATTGCCTACTTTCAGTCTATAACTAAAAACTGTTTTAAAGCTTACAATTTTGTTACAAAGGTTCAGGGTTAGGCTCAGGTAATCACAAATTTAACAATATTGTGTATAAAAATCTGTTTTGCGTGTAAGAGTGAAACCTTATTGTGTGATAGATAGTAAATTTAAGTTCGTCGTGCAATATTGGCTTTCGCATTCTCAACTCAACTGGTTTAAGTTTGAAATTATCTATCGGTCCCGTTCCTGAGCCCGCCCGCTCGGCGGGTCTCGTGGGCGCCTTATCGCCGCCACTGCCCATACTGAATGTACTGAACATACTCAACTTACTGAACTAATACTGAAATTATTGAACTAACACTGAACTTACTGAACCCAGGCGAACTCGTACTGAATTTTCCAAACCCATACTGAACTTATATTGAACGTAGCAAAAAGGGAAAGAAGAAAAACATACATGATTAAAATAATTCTTATTTCAAAAAGAACTATTCTAAATAAGCACAAAGTAAATAAACATGATTAAATTATATTTTTCTTTGTACTTAGTTAAAATTTCAATTGAAAATAAAGTGTTTGAGCTTTTTATACCACGCTTCAATTTGTAGTTTGTCACTTTTTCGCAGGGTAAACAGAGCATTGCCATTTAAAAACACTGGTCCATAAAATATAAATTTATTTTCAACAAAATGGATATCTGGTGTCTTAGGCCATAATAGGTACCTATCCAGATTGTATTTTAAAATTTTTACTGTGGCACCGTTCGTTTGGGTATCTATTATTCTGCCAATATACCACCCACTATCACAAATCACTGCATAGTAATTCTCGGAAGATAATGAAATGTTTGATTTTAATTCGCATTTTAAATCATCTTCGTAAACATTTAAATAATTGCTGTTTTCCGAGCTGTTACCATCAGTTGCATATTCCATCTAGTCACTTGGAGAATCTGCTTCCATTTTTTTTCTACGAGAATTGGGATTTTTGTTTTACTCTCTTTCTTAATTCAGATTTTTTATTAAATTTTTCGAGTTTGTTGTCATCATTGTTTACAGGTCCCATTATACGTATCAATCTATCAGTACTTAAACGACTATTATTTCCTGTGAGAAGCCAACAAAGAGCACTTTTTGTTATTGTCATCTATTTCCCTTTACATTTAATTTTCACATACGGACTTGTTTCCGTTAATGAGGAAGAGGAAATGTTGGATGTAAAATCTGTTAAGAGAATATCTTCATCCTATAAAATGTAAATGATTTTTCTATCGTCTTCCATCAATTCGTCCAATCCGCCTACTCCTGGCCAATAATAATGCAAAATTTAGTACATTAATTAATGTGTTTCACTACATAACGCTACCTTGTTCCTCGCCCAGTTCAATATTTTTATTTTAGCAACTTTCTGCTGAACTATCACTTTCATCGGTTTGATTTCCGTTTCCTTTTTTACTTGTATCTTTGTTTTCATTTGGGTTTTGTTTTAAAATAAACAAGGCTTACATAAAAACTTCCATTAAGAAATTGTTTTAAATTTACCATGAAGTTTTGGGACTATTACATTAATTCAATCGGTTGAAGAAGGAACAAGTTCTAAAGCACCTACATCTGCTAAGACATCATTTTTAGCAGTTTCTACTATATCTACTATTACAGCTAATGATGGTAACTTGTTGATTGCATCATTAGGAACATTGCCATCCCCAAGCCGGCGAACCTTTTCTCTTGGAAAAATATATGTATCATCTAAAAGAATTAAATGAATACCAAACAAAGTTTAAAATAAATGACAGATATGGAAAACAGTTTCGAAATAAACAAACATATATTGTTGTAGAGCGACCAGAAACGATCGCATTGTATTAATATGCTTTACAATTAGTTACATTTTTCTTTCACATGGGACAGAAACACAATTAGCTCTTGCACAAATGGTATCATTTATGACTGCTCAAAAAATTGAAAAAAAGGGACAGAAACACAATTAGCTCTGCCACAAAGCGGATCATTTATGAATGCTCAAAAATTCATTAAATGTCTGCAAATAATGAAGACAATGAAGAATTTCTAACAAACTAAAGCTTACCATGGTTGAAAATGTTGACATTTGTGATCCAATTGCTCTGAAAGTTTTTTCACAAGGTTGTATACTCATTAGCCATTGTATGACTGCTCAAAAAATTGAAAAAAAGGGACAGAAACACAATTAGCTCTGCCACAAAGCGGATCATTTATGAATGCTCAAAAATTCATTAAATGTCTGCAAATAATGAAGACAATGAAGAATTTCTAACAAACTAAAGCTTACCATGGTTGAAAATGTTGACATTTGTGATCCAATTGCTCTGAAAGTTTTTTCCACAAGGTTGTATACTCATTAGCCATTGTAGTTACAAAGAAGGTTCCTTTGAACACTGTAGACAAATTAAGATTAATGCATGCGCATTTAATTTTATGCAAATGTTTTGTCAGGCTGTATTTTTTTCTTTCAACCAATATCTCCAAATTTGCAAAACAATGTTGCATACCACATATTTTTATTTCTTTCATTAATGGGTAACGTTTTTGATAATTAAGCATCTAATATTAGTTTCATTAATTTCAAATAAAAAAACTGTACCTTCACTGCTACACACATGCTGTCGGAGTTGTTAAACCTGTATAGAACAAATTTTCTCTACAGCTTTGAAATTCATTTTGTCCTCTGTTTTTAGATGACATTTAGTGAGTAAATGTTTGTCTTTAGAAACACATTCTATCAAGTTTTCTAAATGTGTTGGGGATGCAATAAATTTCCCAATGACCAATTCTAAATGTGTCTTTAATAAGCGGGTTCTCAATTTGGTACCTATATGTACAGTATCTTGAATTAATAATGGTTTCCTAATATCCAAATTAATTTGAAACCATGGCAAAGTATGCTCCAGTTCTTTGGGCTTTAAGGAGTTGTCGGTGGAAGAATAAGGAATACCCGTCGCTATTCGCATTGCTTTTAGAAGCCGGCTGTCACCGTCCGATGATAAACGTAAAATTTCTATTTCATTTTTGGCTGCACATTGTTGCATCCAATCTCATCGTTTTAATAGATCTTGATTGGTACCAAACAGATAAAACAAATGAAGGAGCATTTACTACCATAGGCTGAGCAACTATTATATAAGCGTATTTGCATCTTTTATTAGTTTTAAGTATTGTTACAATTTCTTTTGCATTAATGGCCGGAAAAGAATTTTGTTTAGGAAGTTTTCTTTCATCATCTAATGGTAATGCAATATCAATAATGTTGTCAGTAAAAGTATCGTACTGGATTTTTCCTGAAATATGTAAATTTTGAGGAACCTCAATCTAGTTATTATTATAAATACATATACCTGTAATTGCAGTAGCATCTTCACTAACCCATATTTTTTGTGGATAATTTCATTTCACAAGAAAAGTTTTCAATTCGCCAAATCTCAATGTCCCTTCTATCATATCAAAACTTACCGAAATGTTGTTATAGTCTAGGGTGTAACTGTTATAGTCCCGCGCAACTGTTATGAACCACTACTACAGTTGGCAACACATACTAACCACGTACACAATATCGCACAATAATGGTATTACAAATTGTATCACATAACAAAAATGTTTACAGTGATACAAGATGCGCCTTAAAGAAAAAGATAAAATGTACTCACTTAAAAATGTGGAACGCTTCACAACCTTGTGGTTATTCTTGCGGCAGGTGCCGTGCTGATTTCTATGGATCTCGTTGGCGTTGTTTGGGCGTGGGTTTCATTAGGCCATCGTTGGATCCAGATTTAATGCCTTCCCTCTTCTTTGTTCGTAGGTAGGACGGAGGAATATGGTCAAGGCAACGATATCAGGTAGAGATAAAGGGAAACCTACATTATCTGAAAGAGAAAAGACAAAGGCACGACACAGGTAAACGTCACTGTTCGACGTCTCGTTGGCTACTCATCGTCGTGTCGGAAACCGCGCACTTACTTTCTCCACTCCGCGTCTGCGCATTCTTTTGCGCAAACGCAACTGTCCGAAATGAGGGAAATTTAACAAGTCTATTTTTAAAATATTGGAGCGAATTCATTCATAAGTTAAAACTTAAATCAAAAATGATACATAGCCGATTTTCGGCATGTAGCAATGTGTCTCTTTATTGTAGCGATTGATGGCAGAGAGTCTTTTAAATTAGCATAAATTGTTTCATATAATAATCGTCCACCAATTAGAAACAAGTAGACTCCAAACATTGTTAATGTTCCTGCATATCTTTACCCACCCTTTTTTTTAGAGATTATTTTTAGCAGATTCCATAAGTATTTCCAAAAATTCGGCATACTTCATATTTATTTTAAAATTCATGTCCTGCCGAATTCGTTTCAATTCTTTAATTAAGGCACCATCTTCGCATATTAGTATTTCTGCTACATTACCAATTACCTCAAAATAATCTCTGATCAGCGAGTTGCAACTTGATTTTTCACTTTGCCTTCTACGTCTTTCCCTTCAAGAAAATTTCATTTGTTTCCACTTTGATACTTGGTACAACCGAGGTTCGTTTTGTGCAGTTTGTACAATTTGTCCCTCTATTTGTACATCTGCATTCTCAAAATTTGGTAGTGGTTGCTGAAGCTTTTGAGTATTAGAAGCTCAACTTGAAGTGGATGCAATCGAAATTGTATCTGAGGTTTCACTTTGTACATTTAACAATAAATCTGAAGTATTGCTTACTTGTGATGTGATTTAATTACAATTTCAACATTAGATGAAGTAGAGGTTGACTGCTGATTTTTCATCTTCAAAAGTTGTCAAGGGTATAAGTTTTAACTTTTTTACGTTCTAGTTTAGCCGTAAAATGCTTTTTCCTATAGCGTTTAATAAAATTTGATAATGTCCAGTGACTTATGTAGATTGCTTGTCACTTTCACATCTGCATTACATAAGAGCATGTAACATACCCTACAGCAAGACTGTTAGGATTTGCTGGACTCTTGGCTAAACTCATAAATACATTAACATTTAGATCCTGCTCTTTCATATTCTTCCAAAAATCTTTAGTGAACTTACCACCCATCTGGTCCTTATTTTGTTCCAACCATCTTTTAGAAGACTCATTCAGTTTTACTTTTTCTGTGTTTAAATCGAATGACAAAATTATATTTTCCCTAGTATTTTCTGAATCGCTGTTTAGTTTTCCATATCCTGCTTGTTCTACAGCATTGACCTTTTGGGTAGCTGATTGTGGTTTTGGCGGTCTTTTTGATAATTTTTTGGTAGTAGATGAACCTGCATTTTGTTGGGATTTACTATGATTTCGATTTTGATATTCTCTCCAAATGTTTGTGAGTAATTTACGATGCCCACTTACAATTTTGAAATGTTGCCAATTGTTACAGTAGTAATTCCCAAAATATTTTATTCTTTTATCCTTATCTTCAAAGTTTATTATTTTAGTTAACTCGTTTTTAGCAAAATTTTCCAAATTATCTATATCGTCACTGGTCATATAACTCTACGATATTTCTTTATCATACCCGGCTATCTTTAACAAATTAACTAATACTCAGGAATTTTGATGCACATACTATTTTCAATCTTTTCCCACACATCTAAAAGCAGTGAAATCAAAATTACATAATGAATTTAAGTAACGGAAAGTTCTAAATGGAACAATATAACTAAAAATTAGGGCTTCCCGAGGGGCTTTCACGGTAATAAATTATAGGTATAAGGGGTGTCCCAAGTCCCAAGCATAAAAAAACGGATACCAATATATACAATTCATAGACGAAACTTTTTCGAAGCTGGCCGGAAAAGCGATAAATAGTATATTGTATACCCAGTAGGAAAAGCTCAACATTCCCGGACGACGTGAAGATTGCTAGTCAAGGCACAAGCTGAGACAAGCAACAATGTGTCCAGGAATGTTGCTTTTCTTACATGGTATACATACTATTTTTTCGCAAATCGTTAAAAAACGACAAATTAAAATACTAATTTTAAAAAAACCTGATTAATTTTATTTCTAAATAAATGGTGTTGTCAAATTCTTAGTAAAAAATTTTGCGTAACCATGGAAACGTTCATATCAAGATATTGAATTATGAAACTTGACACATTTAAATATGATTGCTGGTATTTTTGAAAGTAACAATACAAATTCTATAATTGTACTAATTGTAAAATACCCGAAAATATCACACACAACTTACTTCTATCAAATACATTCTGAAGTTAGTTGCTTGTTATATTTACATAATGTGTTAAGATTGTTTAAATAGAAGTTACAATGAAAACATGTTCATTTTTGTAGTCCATATGTATACACATATTATTTCTGTACAGTACAGTAATGAATATTTCCTTACAGTGATTTGTCGTTGCTTGGCAACGACTAAACTCTTGGAAATATTCAACTTTTCTTTAAGAAATTTTATCAGAAATGTCAAAATTTCTGAACGATTTGCGGAAAAAGATATTGTTGCCAAAAAAGTTAATTTTATCCCCCCCAAGAGTGAAGCTCCTTAAGGGGACATTTGTGGACACTCATGCTATATAAAATAAGGTTTTTACTCGGTTTTTCTGCTTAAAATAATGTTTTCTACGATCGGTTTTTGTTTGGCACACTCAGGGCAAAACATCCTGTATAGAAATTTTAACTGTTAGTTCAATTTTTTCGCTATAAGCAAATGAGCACAATTGAAACAAACGCCGGCACAACTGAGCACAAAACGAGCACAATTCAATGGACTTAACAAAAATTGGAAAACTCCAAAAAAGCAGGGGCTAGCGGTCAACCTGGCCCTCCGGATTTGTTTTCAATTTCTTCCGAGATTTTTTCGCTATAAGTAAATGAGGATAATTGAAACAAACACTGGCTAAATTGGTGAGGAAAAAAAAATTGAAAACAAAGTGGGGGGCCAACTTAACTACCTTATTAAGATTAACAGTAACAAACATGCTTTTCACAAGTTCTAATGTTAACACATTGCAGCAGAAATGTAACTGTAGAAGCCGTCAAAACAAAATTTTGCACCCATTCGGCAAACAAGTTATACATATTAAAAAAATGAATCCTCTGGCCAAATTCACGCAGCTGCACTTGTTTTTAATTTTTTAGAAAAGTTTGTGCCGTAATTAACCGCAATTTTACACTTCAGAATTCTCATAAAAGGACAGGCTCGGCACTTTTATTCCAACTTGTAACCACGCAAATGTATCATAAAAGAAAATTTTCAACAGATTAAATTCGACATTTTGTTTGTTTCCTTGCGCCTTATTCTAGGAAGTTTAAATATTATTATGAATTTTAAAATTAAGCTAGAGTAAATAGTTGAATTCTTGTAAGTGCATGATATATAACTTAAAGTTCTTTTTATTTATGCTAAAGCGCAGTATCATCAAACGCTTTCTTCCTGAAACTATAAACAAAAACCCCATTATAACTACTCATGCATTCATTCATATAGTTGATAAGATGACTTACGGGATTTTGGTAATTTTGTGATTTTTAATAAAATTCTTATTCCATACTACAAATTAAGTATGTATTAAAATAATGTTACTTGCCTGAAGTTTCTGGCGAATTGTCTATCATTTAAACAGGTTAATAGATAAACAAAAACAACTTAGAATTGTGAGACTGTCTGCAAAAACAGAATTAATAAAGCGGAGAACCAGAGCGGCAATCAATGCTAACCGAATTATTACTTTTTCAAACGATGCATTATGGATACTGAATATACTGAATGCTGTCTGAATTGGTACTTTTTGTACTGAACTTATACTGAACACATACTGAACATACTGAACCCGAACTAAAATCGTACTGAACCTGTACTGAACGTGCTGAATTTACTGAACATACTGAACTGACATATGTACATCATATTTAATGAATGAGCCACCCCTCGGTTAAACCTTTTAATCAAAGTTATCAGCTGTGCAAAAATAGATTTAGTGGGCTAGAGTTTTGACAGGATATATGAATACTTCAAATAGTTATTTAGGTAACAAGGATATCAAGAAGATGTTTATACCCTGAGGGCAACCATGTTACTATCCCGAGTGCCCTTGGCCCGCAGGCAAAAATTTTTTTCTTAACCATCCTCCCGAGTCTTTATGCTCGAACGAGTCCCGCGATAGGCTTTTTGAGGTTAGGTTACTATTAGGTTACTATTAAAAAACACAAATTACTTAACACGCATATCAGAACAGTCTTGTTTTTTTGTTGCTAAAACTATTGCAGACTGTTCTGATATGCCCGTTAAGTGATTTATGTTTTGTGTTTTTTAATAATAATATCTATTTCTAACAGTAACCTACATAAGGACTCATTCGAGCGTAAAGACTCGGGAGGATGATTAAGAAAAAAATTACTGCAGCCTGCAAGTTAATCCAAGGGCATAAAAATCTATTGATACCGCATACAATTTTTTATGCCATACCAGTTCGTTATTGTATCTAGAATATAAATAATATTGAGAAAATCCTAAACTTTAATTTGGTTTTCATTTTATCATAGCTGCCACTATTGTTACTAGGGAAATGTCGCACTTGTGGGCATAAACAAATTTTGTTAATTGTTAAACCTAGAAAGTAAAAATACCTAACGAAATTGTAAAAAGTGACAAAAGCAACACAAAACTTACTACCAAAGAAATCGAAAGATGTCTGCGACAAAGAATATGACAAATTGTTAAATTGGATGGCAGAAAACTGTGTTGAATTTAATAACAAAACTGTGCTGCTTGGATACTTTGGTGATCTCACTGGAACATTTTCTCCGAGCCTGTTATGGTACAAATATTAAAGAAGACTGTGATTAAATAAGAATATTAACATTGTCAATTACTGTTAGTTAAGTGAATATTTGAAGCACTGGTCAAAATGATACCAGCCAAAAAAGTTCTGTTCCGAGAAGATACTTCAAAATTTATTTATGAGGCTTCTGAATGAAACGTTTTTGATGATCAAAATCGCATTATTATTGGATGTATTTAGTGGATGTCGACGACAATAACTTGTGAATTTGGTAGTTACTCACAAAGAAGATTGGAAATCAATTTTTGTGGAAAATGTACTGGAAACAAACTGAAAAAATGCGCATTTTTTTCCTTATCGACGAAGATGAAATGAGCAGTTTGAAGCTCATAAAAGCACTTGTCTTTATGGCCACATGGTTGATCAGAAAAGAGTTTTTTCTGAACTACGGACAGGGTTGCTATACAGTCAGTAGGAAAAAACACATTTAGAAAAATACCGTCCATCGTTGCAAAATATCTGTGTTTGAGTAATTCACAAAATACGCAGGTCACTTTTTGCTATGAACATCAGCAACTCTTTTGGCAGATTGCAGCAGCTAGAATAACCACGTCGAAATGCCATGGTGGATGGAAGAGTACATGTGTTGCTAAAGGATATTTAGAGGACAGTTTCATCTTCAACAAATTATATTTCAAGAATGTTGGCACACACACCTTCTGGATTTCGCCCTTCCCTACAGCATTTTGACAACCAGGTAATGAAAAATGAATTAACATTTGCTATCGGATCATTCCAAAATGGTCACTTTAATGTGAATTTGAGTATATTAATTAAATAATTACACAATAATTTTCTTTCATATTTTGTAATTTTATTAATAAAACTTATTGATAAATTAACCAAAAACTGTTTCTTTTGTGTTTTTATGCCCGCAATTGAGGAACCTAGTTTATGGCATCGATATTTGAACGACTTTAATTTGTTAGCATCACATTCAACTTCAATCATTGCAGTTGCGTCCTGGAATGGCTGGTCCAGTACAATTGCTTCATAATTTGGGCTAATTTGATTGTTGTCCCAAGTAGCTATTGTTGCCTCTTCTTCAAAAAGTCTATTTATTGTATTACCGTATGCCAATCCCATAACCAATTTTTTGCCAAGCTGCGGACACGAGCTGCCCACTTCAGAACAGACTCGTTAGCATCTTTTCAGGCATTGTAAAATTTATATCGGGCTGCATAGTTTGCACGTACCCGAGTTAGATGAATTTTTTTTAGTAATTTCAGCAGCTTGCTACCTTTTGTTTCAATTGTATTAGGAATACACAAGCTTCTAATTCACTTGTAGGAATCCTCTGATAAACAATTGTAATAATACTGCACATTTTCGCATAATTCTTTAATGACATTCGCGATAAAAAACTGATTGAGCATTAATTCAAATATTGAAATGTTGTTTACTAAATGCTTAAATTCACATACTAATCCCAAGAGTTCAAAATTTTGTTGAACATTTGTGGCAGGAGGGTCCGGCTTTTTACTGCTGCATTTTTTATCTTCGTCATCACTGTTCTGTATTGACGTAATCAAAAACAGCATATACTTAACTGGCTGTATTATCGAAGCAAATCCCTACCATAACATGATGCTTCGTATCTGTTAATGAATATTTCTATGTAACCTGGATATATAACACTTTTACAATTCAAAGATGCTCAGTAAGGTCAAAACATTCAAACATTGTAAAATGGGAAATACGATAAATTGTTTAACATTTTTAAATGTCAAATATTCCTAGATAACAAATCACAGCCTACTTAGTAATTGCTATTAATTATATTTTTAAAAAAATTGACTTTGAGGACAAAAGTTTTGTGAACCAAAGATAACAATGTTCATTTTTCGTACTTAAATGCATCTATAGAATTGCATATAATATGATTTCAATTGATTATATATATATATATATATATATATATATATATATATTTGACATTTGCAATAAAGCAAGAAAAATGTTGTTATATTCAGCAGCAGATACATAAATTTAAAAATAACCTTAAAAAGATGTGGTCGAAGTTTGAAACCTGTAATATCCATACAAGGAATGTCAATGAGATTGATCCAGCCATTATGAATGCTGAACTCATAAATAACTTCTTTTCTACAATGGTGCCGAGGTCTAATGTCAACAATGAACTAATTTCCTTTTTTAGAGACAATGTTCATAAAAATGTTCATAATAATTTTGAATTTACTGAATTTACTAATGACGAGTTACAGACCACTCTGCATCAATTAAAATCTAATGCAGTCGGAGCAGGCGATATTAACTTAAAGATGCTTCAGATTGCTTATCCGTTCTGTAAAACTGCATTGCTACACATAATAAACTATTCCCTAAGATACGGTGAAGTACCCTTGATATGGAAAAAGGCCATTGTAAATCCTTTAGCTAAAACGAATAAGGCCACATCGATGACACAATTACGACCTATCAGTATCTATCAGTATTTTCCAAACTTATTAAAAAATTGTATACAAACAGATACTGTCACATATTAATGCTCATAATTTGCTACCTGTTACCCAGTCAGGATTTAGAACAGGCTACAGTACTTCAACTGCTCTTATGAAGATAGTGAATGATCTAACAGTGGCTATAGACAATTCACAAATATCATTATTAGTTTTACTTGACTTCAGTAAGGCCTTTGATACTATTCATCATGAGCTATTAATTGCAAAGCTACATTTTTATGGATGTGACCATACGGTCATAAGATGGTTCTCAAGCTATCTGTATAATAGAACTCAAGTTGTGCAAGTAAATAATCAAATATCAAGTGAAGTTGTTATCAGACAAGGTGTTCCTCAAGGTAGTGTTTTAGGGCCACTTCTATTTGCACTTTTTACATCTGATCTAGTGTCTAAACTGACTACAGATTGTTTCGTACATTTCTATGCTGACGATACTCAGTGCTATATGTCATGTGATCCACTAAAAATAAATCACAGTGTAAAACTGCTAAACTTTAATCTTTCAGCAATTTCTGCCTGGTCAAACAACCATGGTTCCTACTTAATGGATCTAAATCTCTGTTGATGTGTGTTGGTACAAGTGCTTTGCGTCAAAAATCTTTTTCTGTGCTAACCAACAGTGTTTGTGTTGATGGGGTCAATCTAGTGTTCTCAGAGTATGTGAAAAATCTGGATGTTTATTTGGACTGCAACTTAAACTTCCAAACACATGTACTTAAAAAATCATCACTATGTTATGTTAAACTTAAAACCTTATACCAATTTAAGTACATCTTGCCAAAATCTATTAAGTGGTACCTCATTAATTCCTTAGTACTAAGTAACATAGACTACTGTTGTGGAGTATACTATTATCACCTGACCTCGTGTTTTAAAAATAAGTTACAAATTCTTCAGAACTGCTGTTTTCGCTATGCTTACAATGTAAATAGGAGTGAACATATTACACCACACTACATTAATGCAAATATTTTAAAGTTGGAATATCGCTTTTGTCTGTTATACTCCTGCACATTGTACAAAATTTTAAGTAGTCATATTCCACCTTACTTATCTAGTTTGTTATGTAAACGTTCTCTTATACATAACCGGCAACTAAGACAAGACACTTACAATATCAGCAAACATACTACAACGAAATATAAAAGTTGTTTTGAATATACTGCTGTTAGTGTTCTTAACAAATGGCCCCACCTGTTTATAGAAAGTAATACAATTTACAATTTCCGAGTTAAGCTTAAAGAACTATTGTTTTTAAATCAGAGTAATTTATAATTACATTCATTATCATCATCATCATTGGGTCTTCAGTCCTGAAACTGGTTAGACGCGTACCATCATTGTTTCCTATTCTGAACTAACCTACAGATTTCCCCAAAATTTGCACAGTCTGCATCTATCGCTATCTGATCTAGGTCTACATCCACCTCTTTTTCCTATCTCTGCTTGTCATATATCTTATGCTATTCCCCAAAAATGCCTTAGAACGTATTCTGCCCTTCTATTTCTCATATTTTTTTCCCAAAGATATCCTTGTTCCCTTACTGTTTCTATAACCTATTTGTTATTACTTTTGTCTGTCCATCCTCAAACATCTGAAGCACGGCATTTCAAAGGCCGTTACTGTTCTTCTGTCTGCTTTTCAGACTGCTCGTATTTCGTAGGCATACTGTCTGTGCTGTGCTCCACACATACGCTTTCAACAACTTTTTGTTCTATGTTTGTTGTCTTTCATTATAGGCGCCGTTCTTTCTTGTTAGATGCAGTTCGGTCACCTTCTATTGTTTTACAATTATATACCCTATTTTCAGACATTCAGTGGTTGCGAAGGGGTAAGCAGCCTGTGGCTGCCAAGTTCCCCAGCACTTGAACATTTACTGATTTAATATTTTTCCAATATATCTTTTCGCACAGTCAACATTAGTTGCAGATATTTTACAACAAACAACTAGTTGTTTATAATAATCATCAGATTTATCTGCGCTTATTTTTCGTCATTGGGTTTCCCGTCTTAAAACTGGTTGGACATGTACCTGCACTTATTTCTTTTCTAAACCTAACCTACATAGTTCCTGAAATTCTCACACAGCAATACAGCTCGGTTCCCCTTATATTGTTTTCTAATATTATGCCCTATTTCACTGAGATTTATTGAAGGGGTTAAGCAACCTGTGGCTGCCAAGATCCCCCAAGACTTAGACATTTGCCGAAATAATAGGTTTCCAGTAAATGTTTTCACGCAATTACCATAATTCGAGAATATTGCCCATCCAATGCTTGTAGTTGCTTATAATAAATATTATGTTTCTTCTATTGTTTTCTAATATTATGCCCTTTTTCACTGAGATTTATTGAAGGGGGTTAAGCAACCTGTGGCTGCCAAGATCCCCCAACACTTAGACATTTGCCGAAATAATAGTTTTCCAGTAAATGCTTTTATGCAATTACCATTATTCGCGAATATTGCCCCTCCAATGCTTGTAGTTGCTTATAATAAATATCACGTTTAATTGCAGTTACTTTCTTCGTCATTAATTTATCCATCTTGGGACTGGTTGGATGCATACCTCCATTGATTTCTCTTCTGAGCTAGCCTACACATTTCCCTGAAACTCCTACAGCCTACATCTTTCACTATCTGTGTGCAGTAGTCTAACCTAGGTCTACCTCTTCTTCTCTTTTTTCCTATCTCTGCTTCTAGTATATTCCGCACTAGTCCCTCGTGCCGTAGTATGTGGCCTATCATCCTATCTCTCCTATTTTTTATTGTTTTCCACATATTTCTTTCTTCCCCTACCATTTTTAGTACCTCTTCGTTCCTAACTTTGTCTGTCCATGGTATCTTCATCATACGTCTGTAGCACCACATTTCAAAGGCTTCTACCTTTTTCTTGTCCGCTTCTCCCACTGTCCAGGCTTCACAGCCATACAGTGCTGTGCTCCACACATATGTTTTGAGCAATCTTTTCCTTGTTTCTATGTTTGTGGTCTTTGAGCACAGTAGTTGCTTTTTCTTGTTAAATGTAGCACGACCTTGTGCTAATCTTTGTTTTATATCTTTTGTGCTTTTCCCATCTTGCGTTATTTGGCTTCCTAGGTAGCAGAAATCTTTAACCTCTTGTAAGTACGTGTTGCATATTTGTATTCTTGTTTTTGATTTATTTTTCCCTCCTTTGCATACTAGTACTTTAGTTTTACTTTTGTTAATTTTCATACCGTATCTCTCTGTTAGAACCGTTTCCATTTCATTGAGAGCAGCTTCTAACTCTTCCCTGCTAGATGCTAATACCGCTATATCATCTGCAAATCTAAGCATATCAATTTTTTGTCCCTGCATATTAATTCCAAATGTCTTCCTGCATTTGACGGTATTCATTGCCTCTTCAATGTACAAGTTAAAAATTAGTGGGGATAGGGAACATCCCTGTCTCACCCCTTTCCTGATGTGTACTTCTCTACGTTCCTGCTCTATTTCTATTACTCCTGTTTGTTCTTTGTATAAGCTATGTACTATCCGTCTATCCTTATAACTCATTCCAATCTTTTGAGTATTTCGAACATTTTTTCCATTTTACATTGTCAAATGCTTTTTCCAGATCTACAAACCCTATATACACGCTTTCCCTTTTTCTATTGTTTTCTCCATTATCACCCTCAGAGCTAAGATAGCTTCCCGTGTTCCCCTGTTTCGCCTAAACCCAAATTGGTCTTCTCCTAGTATTTCTTCAGCCCGTTTTTCCATTCGTCTTTGTACAATTCTAGTTAATATTTTTGATACGTGTGCTGTCAAGCTTATTGTTCGAAAATTTTCACATCTATCTGCGCCTTTCTTTTTTGGTATAGTTACTATGATGTTATGTTTGAAATCTTTGGGTGTCTCGCCTGTCTCATACATATAGCTTACAAGTTGGAATAGACGTTCTGTTACTGCTTGACCAGCGGCTTTTAGAGTCTCCGCTTGCACCTTATCTGTACCCGGCGCCTTACCATTTTTCAGACCCTTTAATGCCATTTCAAATTCATCTCTAAGTATAGGATATCCCAAATCATCATTTTCAATGTCTGATTCCTTTTCTAATGCAGTTAGTTCTTCTCCTGCATATAAATTCCCTATATATTCTTGCCATCTACCCACTTTCTCTACATTTTCTATAATGACATTTCCTCCCGCGTCCCTTATATTTTTGCTATACGGTTCTATATCCCTAAAATTGCTTCTAATTAGTTTGTATGCTTCATCTGTCTTTCCTACTTCCATCTTAGTTTGTACCTCTTTGCACTTTTCATCAATCCATTGTTCTTTAGCTTTCCTGCATTTTCGAATAATTTCCCATTTTATGGCTTTGTATCTCTGTTTTCCTGTTTCGTCTGATTTATTTTTGTATTTTCGTCTTTCTTCTATTAAATTCAGGATATCCTTTGTTATCCATGGTTTCTTATTTACTTTTTGTGTATACCCCAGAATATCTCTGGCCGCCATGTCGAGGCTGGATTTAATGTTATTCCATTCTGTTTCTACTTCCTTAGTATCAGATATTTTCCCGATATCTTTGAGCAATTCATTTGACCTTTTTTCGAATCTTTCTTGAATATCTTTCTCTTTTAGTTTCTGTAGGTCCAAGTGGTTTTTTTCCGTTTCTTTTTTTCAAATTTTTTAATTTAAGTGCGGCCTTCATAATTACGATGTTGTGGTCAGTGTCTATATCTGCTTCTGGGTAGCTTCTACAGTCTTTTACTTGATTCCTAAACCGTTGTCTAACAAGAATATAATCTATTTGATATCTTCCTATATCTCCTGGCATCTTCCACGTATATCGTCTTCTAGCATGATGTTGAAATAATGTGTTTGTAATGATTAAATTGTTCTTGTCGCAAAATTCTACCAGCCTATTTCCTCTGTCGTTTCTAGTGCCTAAACCAAATAAACCTACTATCGCTCCTTCCCTACCCTCACCTACCACTGCATTAAAATCCCCCGTAATTATTAAATTTTCATGTCCTTTTACGTGTCTTAATATGTCTTCGATATCTTTGTAGATCGCTTCTACCTCTTCGTCACTGTAGCTAGAGGTGGGCATGTATACTTGTATTATTACTGTGTTTACCGGTTTAGATTCTAATCTAACCATGAGTACTCTTTCGTTCTTTTGTAAGTAATTTTCTACACAGTATCCTATCTTATTCCGCATAACTATCCCCACACCCAAATTTCCTTCCTCGGCTCCTGTATGAATTACCCTAAAGTCTCCACTCCAAAAATCCCCGCCTCTGGCCACCGAACTTCGCTGATCCCTACTATGTCTAATGATAACCTATTCATTTCGATTTTTAGGTTCTCTAGCTTACCCACTTGCTTCATAGTTCTAACATTCCACGCTCCGACTCGCAAAATGTTCCCGAATCTTATTCTTAACTTTCCGATCGCATCCTCCAGTAGTCCCTCCCGGAGATCCGAATGGGGACTATTTTAACTCCGGAATCTTTTACCCCAGAGAATGCCATCATTTTATTATAATTTAGGTACGCTGTGTACTTGGGAGGTAATGTGGTGGTTTCCCGTTGCCTTCCACATCGCGGTAGTGTGTCTTAGACTGCCATACCGACCCCTATGGTCTCTGCCAATCTAAGTACCGAAAGAGCCGCTGCCCTCTTTCGGGGACCTGTCTTAGTCTGGTTCCTCACTAACGACCCTACTACTTTGGTTGGACCTGTAGTTTGGCTCTTTAGCTCATTAGAACACGCAAGCCATTTCACCTGTTCTAGTAATCTAGAACTTCGGCAAGGTGCAGGTCCATCGAAATGGACATTCATTATGTATGATACATTTTATTATACTTGTATTTTATCTTTTTGGGTAGGGTTGAAAAACTGTCTTATACAGAACTCCACCTATTGGGTTTTTCTTTCTTTTATTAAGGTTTAATTTGTTTTGTATGTTGTTTATACTATTTGTTTACTTTATATGTTTTTTTTTAATTTTAACCCAATAAAGCTTATAATAATAATTATATATATATATATATATATATATATATATATATATATATATATATATATTATCATAGAGAAAATAGTGGAAAACTACAAACCATTCAATTTTAGTCTTTTCTAACTGACACCTTTGTTGTAGAATGTTAATTTTCCTGATGCTTATCCGGCAAATGCTGATATTCTCAAAAAAGCAAAAGATGTTGTTTCAACTTTAACGCCAACTGCAGCAACTGATATTTATTCTGCTTTGAAAGTTGGTTTATATCTTGTTGAACTTGCGAAAGCAAAAGGAAGCACACACCAACCTATGATTATATTTTTAACAGATGGAGATCCAACAGTTCGAATTACTTCTACTGAATCTATCATCACTAAGGTAAACATATGTTTTTTAGCGATTACATTTTAATTGTTCGGTACTTTTAGATAACTGAATATAACTCAGGACCACGGAGGTCAGTAATATTTACATTATCATTTGGAAATGATGCAGATAAAAATTTCTTGAAACAAATTGCTGCACGTAACTTAGGCTTTACTCGTCACATATACGAAGCTGCTGATGCTGCATTACAACTTGAAAACTTTTACAAAAAAATATCATCACCTCTTTTATCAAATGTTACATTTAAATACGAACCATCTGTTACAAGTCTTACAATAACTGATTTCCCGATTCATTTTGGTGGCTCTGAAATTGTTGTTGCCGGATTCTGTGGTACTACTGAGCTTCTACCTCCAACTATTGACGGTTGGAGTGACCATGGTTGGATCACTCTAAAGCCAAAGGTTGAGCATTCTGTTACAAGCACTGAACGTCTATGGGCTTATTTGACAGTGAAACAGCTTTTGGATAAAAAAGAAGTTACAGATACTAAGCAAGAAGAATTAAAGAAGAAAGCTCTTACATTGGCTTTGAAGTATGAGTTTGTTACACCTGTGAGTTCACTGGTTGTTGTTAAACCAAATGCAACTGATAATTTAGAACCTGTGTCTGCTGATAAAGGTAATTATTTTGTTTGTTGTTTTTTATAATGAAACTGTTTTGTTTAATTGTAAATGCACCCTGTTGAATATGCTTCTAAAGATTGATTTTATGGGAATATGCACTATTATGGTAAAAATGTCTATTAAAGGTAAACATGATTCAGCAGATAGTGCAATATTGAACAAATTTACATATAATGAAAGACTACAAATGAACAAAAGCTTACCTAAGTAATAGTCATAATCATGGTAGATCAATGCTGGTGTCTAAATTATTCAACGGGTTTTCGTGAGGTCCGGGTGTTGGTTTTTCTTCTAATTGCTGCAGTGAAGTTGGCTGTTGAACCTACAACATTAGGGAATTAAGGTAATTAAAGGAACGTAGAGATTGATGGATAAACTTCACCGTATTTCACATACTAAGACGTGTATGTCGATACAGTACAATAGTTGATGATAAAGTCCTTGCTAAATCGCACCTTTCTCAAGAACTCATTGCACCAACTGTAACGTGTTCATTGGTTAGCACGATAACCACACATTCCTTTGGACATGAGAAAATGCATGTTTAACGAAATACATGCGATAAAATTGTAGGTTATCCCCCTACAATATGTAAGAACTTGAAAACCACAATTTTATGCATAACGACATAATTTATATATACAATAATTTTGGATTAAATAACACCCCAATACCTAATATTAAAACAATACTTTGTACATCCAAAAGGCGTAATAGTACTTGGATGTATATGAGGCAGCATTTGTTAGAAAATGTAAAAGTCGACAATCTTAAATAGCAGTTTTAGCAAAGAACATATTTGAATTGTGTAAGAAGTTCAACAGTATTTATATAGTTCTATGACAACAAAACATTTTAATATTGCAATAATAAAAGCAAAAGGATTGATAAATTTTAAAAAAAGTAAAAAATGTATTCCCACATTATGGCTTTAAATTGTAGTGTTGAATTTAATTACTTACCCAAATCTAACCTTTTTCTAACCGATGGAAGTTATTTCAACCAGAACTGCAAAATGCTTAACGGTTTGGCAATAAAAGTAGAAAATTGTGCTGTTGAAAAATTGAATTGTATTTTATCTTTGGCTTTGGTGCACCTTAAGATTAATTTTTTTAAAGAAACCAACTCGGAGCATTGAAACATTAAAAAAAATCAGAAATTGGTTGGAATGTCAAGAACTAACAAAATTTATTTCGAGCTAAAATAAAATGTCCTAGTATGTGGCCTATCATCATATCTCCCCTATTTTTACTGTTTTCCACATATTTCTTTCTTCCCCTACCATTTCTAGTATCACTTTGTTCTTAACTTTGTTTGTCCACGATATCTTCGTCATACGTCTGTAGCACCACATTTCAAAGGCTTCTACCTTTTTCTTGTCTGGTTCTCCTACTGTCCAGGCTTCACAGCCATACAGTGCTGTGCTCCACACATGTTTTAAGCAATTTTTTCCTTGTTTCTATGTTTGTTTCTTGTTTCTTGTTATGTAGCACGACCTTGTGCTAATCTTTGTTTTATATGTTTTGTGCTTTTCCCATCTTGCGTTATTTGACTTCCTAGGTAGCACAAATTCTTAACCTCTTGTAAGTTCTTGTTACCTATTTGTATTCTTGTTTTCGATTTATTTTCTCCTTTTTTGCATACTAGAACTTTGGTTTTATTCTTGTTAATTTTCATATCATATCTCTCAGTTAGAACTGTTTCCATTTCATTAAGAGCAGCTTCTAACTATTCTTTGCTAGATGCTAATACCGCTATATCATCTGCAAATCTAAGCATATGAATCTTTTGTCCCTGCATATTAATTCCAAATGTCTTCCTGCATTTGACAGTATTCATTGCGTCTTCTGTGTACAAGTTAAAAATTAATGGGGATAAGGCACATCCCTGTCTCTCCCCTTTCTTAATATTTACTTCTCTGCTTTCTTGCTCTAATTCTATTACCGCTGTTTGCTCTTTGAATAAGCAATGTTCGATCTGTCTATCCCTAAAACTCATTCCAATCTTTTTGAGTATGTCGAACATTTTTTTCCATTTCACACTATTTGTTGATTGCTGGTTTTTTGACATTCGAGCAGTAATAAAAAATGTCAAAAACCCAGCAATCAACAAATAGTGTTGCGTATAAAAAGTTACCGGTGATAAAGGGTTTAACCCCAAAATTAGTAAACATTTTAAAAAACGATGGCATGGTTATTTCAAAATATAATTCAGTCACGGTTGTCCAACTTTTTTCAAACACAAAAGATAAAACTCCTATGCTACTTCGTTACAATATTGTGTATTCCATTCCTTGCCAAGGATGTGACAAAATTTATATAGGACAGTCATCACAATGGCTGCGATCAAGAATTGTTCAGCATAAGAGCGATTGCAAAATAAAAAAGAATTCGTGCGCATTAGCGTGTCACACAAATAATACTAACCATTATCCGGATTTTAATCATGTAAAAGTGTTGGATAAAGAAAATTCATACAAGAGTAGACTTTTTCTGGAAATGGCTCATATAGTAAACAATGAAAAAGCTTTAAACTTCAAAACAGATACAAACAATTTGAACGCTATGTATATGTATTTACTCAAGTATAGGAAATCAAACAACATTAGATAAATAAAGATAATCAACCATGCATTTCAAGAATGTTATCGTACTAATTATTTAATAATCGTCATGTTTTAGTTCTCAATGGAATTTATATTTTAAAAGCCAAATTTTATTTTAATTTGTAACGTGTATTGTGATAGACGTGAATAGTTGTTTCTTGTGCTTTTATAAAATGTTTTATTTAATTTATTTATTTTAAGTTACCTCACCGATTTATTAAACAGATGTTGGAAATCTAATCCCCCTGTTTCTATTAACAATAATAAGACACTTCAATATCACAAACTAGCTTTTGTACCAAAACTGTCCAAAAAATTATCCAACATTTGAACACCGACAATATTAAAATTAGCACCTATTATAAAAAAACAGGCCGGACTCTATTTTCGAAAATAAAAGACAAAAGCCAAAAGTTTGAAACACCCAACGTCATCTATAGCATACCTTGTACAGGCTGCGATGGTCAATACATAGGCCAGACCAAGCAGTTACTTATTAATAGAATCAGGGGCCACAAATCCGACTGCAAAAATTCATCACGTAATAATAAAGACACCATACTTTAGTTGCTCATTATAAATCAAAAAAACATGAATTTGACTACGAAAATACCTCTGTTTTAGCCGTAGAAGAAGATCTTACACGTTGTTTGTTTAAAGAAATGTTTTTATATATAAAGAAAAAAATTCAATTAATCAAAAAACGGATACCCAAAATCTGCCTGCAATATACATTAATATTTTTAACTTAGCATAACCAACCTACCATTAACTTTATAATACTAACTATAACATAGTGTATTCTCCGCTAACTAACATTTAGAAAATTTTATATTATATATCCTTTCTACACTAACAACAATTTATACTAACTCAACCCGTCGCTTATATCTTTATGTTGATACCTATAACACACCTTTTAATTAGATTGTAACGTTCAGGTCTAGTCATTTATTTTTAATTATTTAAGTATTAAAGTACATATTTTTAACAAATTTTAATTTATACTGTTCTTTTTATAGCTGTGATAATGTGAATAAATTTCACGAAACGTTAGCATACAATCCAAGTTTTTAATTTTTATACTTCAGTCCTCAGTAACTATAATCAGTTTTTATAAATATATATATAATATATATATATATATATATATATATATATATATATATATATATATGCTGTGAAACCTCACCATTTATCTTAAACTAAGGTTTTCAAATCGAGCCCCACAGATTGGGCGTCATAAATGCTGTGAAATGTGCAAAAAGCTTCGCCAGTTTCCTGGAATAAAATCACAAAAATTTTATTTTGAACTCGAGCCTCACTTTTGGGTGCTACGATTTGCTGTGATTCTCTTCTGATAATCGCCTCTGTCCTCTTTCCGCCTCTGCTGCTCACCTAGTTAAAACTTTCATCCTCATTCATAAAAAAAAACAAACACATTCCTACCACAAACATCAACGTTAACTCTATTTACATCAATATTCATAATACATTAAAATTTCCAAATTAAATTGTAGCATAAATTTCAGTATCATAAAATTTCAAGATTAAATTTGTCATCATTTTAATTTGCATCCAGAATTAAAGTGCTTGTAGGATGCCTACTAATTAATTTAACATTATTTGCAGACCTGAGTCTGAGTACAAAGGGAGCATCTCCCACCCCTTTACGTTAATCAAACAGGTTAGTCTAATTGAGCTCAAAGACAGACCCAAATTTTCATCATAATCAAGAACTTAAACAGCTAAATACTTCTTTTTACTTAAACAAGAAAATTTCACCTTAAAATTAAAAATTTTGTTGTTTGTACAAATTCACTACTGTCCATTTTTTTTTTTTATCAAACAAATTATAAAGTTATTCAACACACACCAAAAACATCAAAGTTCGAACAAAATTGTATAATTTACCTGAAGGTTACTGCACTTGTGGCTTCAATGTACATCGTCCTTGCTAATTTTACCATTCCAACTGGGTTATGTTTCCGTCCTCAGATTCCTGGTCGTCTTTTAAAATTTTCTACACCACCATTCATCTAAAGTTGTTTTAGGGCCTCTCAGGAACTCATCTAAGTATATCAAAATCTTGTTTTGTGGATCCAATCACGATTACGAATAACATTTGATTATTAACATCCCCGAAAAATAGCAAAGAAATTCATACTTCTTTCACGCTATACCCCAAAATTGCCTACTTTTGTTTATTCATTTATCATGTACTAATTTCGATAATTGGTACCGTAATACTCGCAAGTATAACTAGACTTTATTACCTTGTATCTTCTTTTCTAAGTGCACTAATGCATAACAACTTGTATCGTAGCACGTAAAGAGCAAACTATTTTAAAGTATTCAATAATCACAAAATAAAAGAGCAAACTGTTTCAAGTATTAAATCAAAATCGAAAATCTAAGAGCACTGTTTAAAGCATCGAATAATCAAAAATCTAAGAGAGCGAAACTGTTTAAAGTCTGGGTATATATAATGGCTAGCCTGTCCGTCGGTTTTGTCCCCATAACGGCCAGTTTTTAGAATTTCGCATTCTACGTTCCCATTTCGACAGTCGGGCACAGCTATTCTACTAAATTTGCACTCGCGCCAGTTAAATCTCAGAAATTTTCTACACGGCACGCAACGTCTGAAAACAACTCATTAAATTTTATACAGAAATGTTATTTTTACACCTCTCATGTTTGCCTCTTATTTTCAACCAATCGTGACTCTCGTGACGCTACACAAATCACGCCTTTAATTATTAGTATCTCTGTTTGACGCATTTTCTCCTTCCTTTTCTACCTTGGTCTGAATGGTACAAATCGATATTCTGTATTATCGGTTATCTAAACTACACGTGGACTCGCGACGTGACTTACTCGAGTTAAATAACCCCACATCTAACCTTCCCGTTAATATAAGCTACGGTTTATCCAACCGTTTGCAATATACACAGAATCTGCATGTTTATCCAAACAAATTAAACTGAAATTGACTTTTAAAAATACGCAGGTGTGTGAACGTTTTAACATAATTCTCAGAGCTTTATTTCGTGGTATTTTAACCTTGGATTTTCACAGGCTTTTATGCTTATTATACCTTAATAATCGTTCAATTAACTCCAATTAAAATAATAATGAATGGCATTGACTTCTACCCTTTAATTTTTAGTGAATCCTAATTAAATATGAATTATTATTTGTACATTTTGTTTAATACACGTTACTTAAACTTGAATTAATTAATATAAATTTTGCACGTAATTTCCATTTGTTTCTTTACTTGGAATAATTAAATTACATATCAGTTGAGCATTTTAATACTGCTTCTTTTTATAGAAAACGTCTAGTGAATAATTTAAATCCCTTTAATCCTTTAATCCTTTTAATGAAACGAATAAATTTTTATGCTTCACGGTTTTAATAATGCGTACTTTTCCCAAAGCTTTCTTATACACGGTGATTAAAATTATTTGATGCACTTAATTAATTTTCTACCGTGGTCTAAATATGAGTAATATATATATATATATATATATATATATATATATACATTGTTGTGGATTCAAAGGGTTAAATTTGAGGTAAACAATAAAATTTCAACAACCCTGTATAGAGAAAAGAACAAATTATTTACGAGCAAAATTTATTTAATTCATTTAGGGTGAACGGACAAGTACTAACGTATTTTTATAATTAATAATTGAAAGGTTAAATGATACATAAAGAAAAACAGTTTTAAAGCAAATAAAATACGCATAATTAATTGTAATTTAGTTTAATTCAACACGTAAAAGCATAAAGAAACCCACGTCGAAATTATGAGCATATTAAGACGGGACTTCATGGAAAATATTTTCAATCGTCAGTTTGGTTTGAACAACAAGCTAGCAATATTCTTAAAGAGCAAGGGAAATGCACGATCGGTTATATACTACAGATAGAGACAGAGATAAAAGCGTTAATATTGAAATCGCACGTACCATATCCACGTGGAGTGTAGATGAGCTGTCAGCAATATTGATTTTCTATAACTCAAGTGGGGTTTTGAACGCGACAGCAGACATGCATCAGACAGAGATAAAGATAGTTTAGGCGGGATTTGTGATAACAGAGAATTTTATCATTGGTTAAAAATGAACAGTTTTCTAAACGTAGACAAACGCGACAGGTGGGAGCGCTTTCGGATACGTAAACGGAGTAAATTTCAGGAATATTCACGTCGGTTGTATCAAAATTAGTAGAATTTAAATTTGAAAATAAGCTTTTCACGGGAAGTGTGTCCGGGGGTATGATTTTGAAACAATATAAATACCGAATGGAAATTATTAAGGCTCTCTCTTGTCTTGTCTTCTGTTCGCTTCTATACTACTGTACTACGATAAAGTACTGAAGGCAGACCAACATTATAGTAGAGTTTTTTTTGTGAGTATTAGATGTCTTAATAATACAGTAAATATAGTGCTAGCACGTGTAATTTATTAGTAGCGGCCTTCTATTTATTAACGCGAAATACGTGTAGTAAATATTAAATTAATAGAGGTCCGGCTACTACTATACTAAGCTAGAAAATCAATAAATGGAAGCATAATATATGTGGGGTAAGCATCACCAACAACCAGGATTTTATGCTGATATGGAATGGTACTATGGAACGAGGCGCTTGGCTCGCAATTGGGGTTATCGTATGTGAATCCGCTGAGTATCACAGCGCATGGTCACGAAGCCGAGATGTTCTGGTGATCGTCGTCGAAGGAATGGAAGCCTGAAGCATTCTCCAGGTAATTTATTGAAATTTCTGTTGTCTGTTAAACTTTTGTGAAATTTTGGTGCTGTGTGAGTGAATTTTGAGGTTTATTTATGGTTATATAAACTTATTGGAAAAGATACATGTACTGGACAATTTATTGGGGTTAAATATTGAAAAGGGGTGTATTTGAAACTTCTAAAATTTTATTCTGAATATAAATTAGATTGTAAAGGGTAAACGGGTGTATCAAGTTTGTATTAATTTATGCAAGGTAAAAGGCATATACTAAATAAACTGGGTTATTATGAGCGCATCATACTCCAGTGTACAGTCAATCTAGGGTAATATGTGGGGCCCATCTACTCATATTTTACTGAGTTTGTTTGAACATAATTAGAAAATCAAGGACTTTAAAACATATCACATTTGAGTTTGTAATTAGTGTACCAAACGGTTTGTTTATACATGTGAATAATTTGTCTGTAAATAGCGGTAAATAAAAGATTGTATGATTGTTGTATTATTTGGCGATTTTATTGAATGATGTGTGAGTGTGAAGGAAGAATAGTTGTAAATTTAAGTATCCGAGAAGAAGCACAGCTGAGCTAGCCAGGGAAGATGCTGGAGATATTTGAAGCAGAAATAATAAGGGTAAGCAATTTTTTTTGAAAGTTGTGCATTTTCGAAAATTATTAAATGTCACTGGTAAACGACTGATGTTAAAGCTTTGTTTCAGCTTCGTCCAAGAATTTTTCTAAGGTTCCACAACAATCTTATGACGGCCCAACGCTGGGGCTCGATGTTAAAAGTTTAAATCTCCGATACCCCGATACCATGGCAATATATATATATATATATATATATATATATATATATATATATAAAACCATAAAAGTTTATAATTACTCACAGTTTAATTCGCCTATTATAAGGTTAAAAATATCCCTAAACACCAGTTTTCCAATTTATAAATCTTTTCATTTTTGTCCTTCAAATAACAGATACTTGATACAACATAAACCAAAATTTCAAATTAGTACCGATCAATACATTACTATGTATTTAAGAGAACCAATATTATAACTTTTATCTGAATTACTTTTATATAAACACAATTTGAAATATCTTGTTTAATTAAGATTAAATATTCGTGAAATCTATCATTCAATGCGCGTCCATATATTTTATCCCTTCAAAACTAAATTTTCTTTTTCCATCTAATTTATAGCTAGCATAACGCAACACGTTACAAGTATTTACTAAGTAAATAAAATATCTACTTCAATGTTTGTCATGTAGGAACTCTTTCACAGAATAGTAACAGTGATCGTTTAACATACCTAATAAGGAAATTTTGAATATGGAAGTCTTACCTATAGATTTAATACTTGGAAGTTTAAGGTAAAAGTGGCTCTAAAGACAAAGGATTGATGTTGATGTAATTTTGTATGTCACCTAGCATTTCTAGTGTTTTGTAAATTCATCTCTTACTGACTGGCTGGATTATATTGACTGTTTCTTTAATTTAAATATGATTAGCATCTTCTTTAAGGAGATATTCTACAAAAAAAGTAATTCCATACCTCATTCTGGAATTAAACAATGTATAATAAACATATGAGAGTGGGTTTGCTGATTGTTCCATTAACATACCAGTTTAAGCTATGTATAAATGGATAATAAATGCACGTGATTTGAATGCAAATCTAGGCTAGTATGAAAGAAGCATTTCATGATGGTTATGTCATGTTGAGCCTCTAGGTGGGAATAGAATAACCAAATGAATATATGAAGGCAGTGTTAGTTGGATTGCGGTAAAAAATTGTCACCGTAAAAGAGCTTGTACGAGTCTCATCATTTTGTTTTCGACCTTACTTAAGGTCGGTTTGACGCAGCTCTAATTTCTTTTCTATTCTGTGCTAATCTAAAAAGCTTAAATTTCTAATAATTTGACTAATATAGCTTAGTCTAGGTCTTACTATACTGTTCTATCTTTTTCCTGTCTACCTGGCTCTACATAGATATTAGCTACCTGATGGTTGTTTAAGAACTCCAACATGTTTACACGATTCCCATTTGTAAGGAAATGAAATATTACCTGGTTATCCCTTCCAAAAACGGAGAAGTGTTAAATTATATGTTATGGTAAGGCTTAAGCAACGAATCGATGCCAACATGCCAAACCGCTACCTAATTGCGAGTTATGTCATGGAGACGTTTATTAAATTATATGTTATGGTAAGGCTTAAGCATCGAATTGCTGCCAACATGCCAGACCGCTAACTAATTGTGAGTTATGTCATGGTGACATTTAGTTAACTGATTTTTAATTATTTATCGGACCGTTGTTTTAAATTCTTACGATGACGAGCCCCAAGTACCCCCTCCCAGAGATCCGAATGAGGGAATATTTTACCTCCGGACAATGATTTTACTTGTGAGTTCTCCATCATACATAGTTCGTGTTTTAGGCCACTCATATCTGGGAAAATATTGTGGTAGGTTCCCATATCTTTCCACAACGCAGTTTTTAAAGATTTTAGCAAAAAGCCGTATCTGTCATGGCCAAACCCCCAACAACTTTGTAAATTATTGAGGATCGCCCGAGACCAACCAACTCTCCTCCAATATCTTTTAGCCAGCAAGGTTAGTGCCCTTTGCTGTGTTTTTTAATCACCTTTTACGATAAGCAGGCTTACTATAGTAGTATTCTATGTCCCCTACTATAGGGATATTGTACGAGTCTGCTTTAATGTTATTTAAGCAAGGAAAGCAAGAAAAATCTAGTACAGAAGGGCAAACAACTAGAATGTGAGAATTAAAGTGTAATATGATGTAGTATAAACCCACTAAGAGAGCATATTGAAAGATATGATGAAGATGTAAAGAAATATTTCTGTTACTTAGTAGCTTTATTAGTTTACAAGATACAATTAATTATTACTAGCGATAATAGTCAATGACAACTGTAAAGTAAATATTTAAAATTTATAAGTAGTATCTAGTGACAATAATGTACTTTATAAATAGTTAAGCATGTATGCAGAAACACTTAATTAATCAACAAATTTGATTTTAGTAGTAAGTACTACAACTTATTTATGCTGACCTTTCTTTTGTGCAGATACGAGAGTCACAACTTCCATACTTTATAGTGGAGGTGGCAATATTATTCCTAGCCTTAAAATGGAAGCAAATTATTTTCAACTGAATTTTGTTTCTTTACTTCTGTTTTTACTTTTAATGTTTATTCATGTGTAAAACTTTCTCACACGATTGCTTTTTGATTTTATTTCTGCTGCTTAATAGCTTTTTAAATACGGTAGCTTTATATGAATTGTAGAAACAGCTTTGCAATTTTGAAAACTTCTAGTAAAATACAATTATATGTATTTCATATATTTTCTTTTAGTATTTGCTGCTTGACCCATATCATTCACATACGAGTCTCACCTGTGTTTCATTAAAAAATAAAAATCAAATATTTTTAAACAGCAAACTTTTATAAATTTTTTTTTTAAAAATAAGTTGTTTATCTAAGAGTCGATTCAATTATTTATTTATATTTAGTACCCTGTGCTATACGAGGTGCAGTTTTCTCTGAACACTTTTCATTATAATCTGGGCAGTCTCGACATATATTTTCCACATTTCAGTTAAAATTCTTCGCTATAGTTGATCATCATTTTGTGAAATATTGAAATATTGGAGAATAACAAAGTATTTACTTGCAACAGCTAATATTGAACAGCTATTTTAAGCAAAAACCTTGTAGTTTTGACGACTTTCACGACAAGATTTTGGACAAGTGCTTTGCACTAGAAGCATATAATCTATTATTACAGCAAGGTATGGAACTTAACCTTGCAATAAAATTACTAGGAAATAATTGATAGTTAATTATTTCCCATCTGAAAATAAAATTTGCTCTAAATAAGAAAGCGTATTTAGGATTGAAAATAAATAATTTGAGGAATATTTTTTTCATTTTTTTTCTAATGAAAAAATTGTTACAAAGCAGGTCTGTCCCCGGCAAATGTCGACAATCAAGTACTCTCTTTTAAAGGGTTTAGTTCTCATCAACTACAGTCGTCCACCATTTGTTCGCACCCTTGTGGCTGAAACTGCTAAAAGCAGCTGCTTTTTTATCACCTGGGAATGGAGTTTGCGGTTTCCACACCACAACTCATATTGTCCTGGAATGCGTGAGAAACTAATAATCGTGAAACTTACACGTAAAAGCTTAAATTAAAAAAGAAAAAGAAAAACTTATCATACGGGATTTTAAAAATCCACTAAAATTAAATAGTAAAATAAAATCCAGTTGCTACGTACATTGACGTAACATAAAAAAAAACCAAGAAAAAGAGAAAGAAAGAGGAAGTATGACCGGGCTCAATCGGTGAGTGGGCGGGGTCTTATACCTATAGCTAAATTAAAAGGAAACCTGCAACAAATAGAAAAAAATTTATATACACTCACTCATTCACACTCAGAACAAAACATACAAAGGAAAAGAAAGAACTTATAATTAAAAAAATATGTACACAACACAGAAAACGAAATTATTCATGAAAAGGGGCGAGCTGTAGTTTTTAGGCAACTACCCTCTGACAGTAACTAGGAAAAAGAGAAACAAACGCAACCCTAAAAACCACAGCTCTAGAATATCGTACATATACACTTAACCTATTTTTACAAACAATAGCAACAACATTTTCAAATGTGCCAGCGTCTTTAAACAATTTTTCATTAATAAGTAGTAAGTTTTTAGTTATTAAAACAAATAGTAAAGCATTAATCAAAAAAACAGTAAATATCAAAATAGATCAAGAAATTTCGTACATAAGAATTAAATTTGGAAATGCCATATTTGAATGGTAAAACCCCAGGCGTTCTGGTTCCGAAGTCAGAAACGCATACAAAGAAAACAAAAAAAGAACTCACCCTCGAGTTACTGGCATCGGGGTGGAACCAATCGCTCGTCTACGTCAGCGAGTAGGCAGGCTTACGCCCAGGCAGAACGCATTTGACCTCGCATTCCCAGAAGAAGCGACAGCTCAAGGGATTAACGTATCCCCCGCAGGAAGCTAGAATAATTACGAACCATAAATTAATTTATTGAAGCCGAAAAGTATTGTTTTATACAAACTCTATATACTTACCACGCTAAATAATGCGTACCGGAAATTCGCATAACGAAAACGGACTAATCAAAACAGAACGTGTTTTCGGGTTGCTAATCGAACAGCAAATGAATATTACATGTGTTAGGCACCAAAGCAAGGAAATAAACCAGGAAAACCCTAATTTTATTAAAATGAATTCGCCGAATTCTTTAACAAGAGAATATTGAAATACTTGGAAAGTCGCTTATCTAATTAGGGCGTAAATTCCACGGTACGAAATTCTTAGAAAGGATATTTATTTTTCTAATGAGCAGAAAGATTTATCAACTAACCTAGATAGGATATTTATTATTAATTACAATACAAATTTTAATACACGAAAGGGTTATTTTTAATTAACGGAATTAATTTTTGTGTTGACCGCCAAAGGAATTTAAGGTAAAAATTATTGTATATAAACTAATCAACTATTTACGAAAATGAACGTAACACAGACTTATATGAAAAAAAAGATACGACAAGTTAATTAACAGGTTTCAAAATATCGCTGTGAAAACAACCATTAATAAATACACTTCAAAAACTAATGCCAAAATATGATATTTCAAAACAATTAAATAGCTAAGAAAATCAATGGTAAGAATAATAAGTTATTCTTATTAATATGGTAATTTTTCTAGACGGGAGATAAACAAACAAATGCTTGTGATGCTAAAGCCATAACAAAAGTATATGCCTATAAACAAACTTGTAATCAGCATCAGAAATGTTTACGCTAAAATCAATTTGTAGTATTTTAAATAAAAGTATAGAAGTTTGGTATTTATTCTCTAGTGTAAATGATAAGAGAATTTTTTATGCTATTTGGTACATTGGCAAAGCATGTGTAGATACTCTCTAAAGCTATACTATCTAGTGACCTCATGTGAGGCAACTTAGGTTATTAGGATTGCTACTAACAGGAATAAAATACCAACTTAAAATAAATTAAATTTTGATAAAAACAGTAGATTATTTGTTGTATTAGATTATTTTTGCTGACAATACGAAGAAGCAAGGTTTTGATGGATTTCACACCTACTTCTCACAGATCCCCAAAACGGGGATCAGAAGGTAGAATAAATAACCAAGAAATATTATCTTTACAGGTGATGAATTTCTCAAGAGAACATAACCATTTGTGGGCACCAACAAAATTTATGTCATAATAACTGTAACGATTATGTCAGTGACCAATCCTGGTAATAAATCGGCAAAGTGCGGTTGATAAAACTAAAATCATTTTAAGATGCAGAACTGTAGTCATGCAGGAAATAAGACAAATATGAGTGAATGCTAAAAGGATTAGGCTTTAGTAACTCAAAACGAAGGAAAGTTACACATAGGAGGCTCAGATGGAATTGGATTAGTTTTCAGGCAGACTAAACAATGTGTCAAATTTAGCAATGTTTTTTGAAGAGGTGGGCTATGAGAAAGTATATGTTGATTCATTTTTTGACATCTGTGTAAACTGTTTGGAGAGAAAATAAACGATTAGAACGAGCAAATTGACAGAACTTTTTAGTAAACGTAAAAATACAAATATTCATATTGCAGGTAAGTGCACCATTAAAGATCAAACTTCACACAATGATTTTGAATACGATAAATTGGTTGTTTACCAAAAAAATTGAAAAGTTTTGATGGATAATAAAATGAAACACCTGAGTACCTGTTATATTCATAAAAAGTACAGTACAAGCTCTAGTTACCAACACTTGCCACAGATGGTACTATATTGTCACGAATTTTACAAATGAATCATCATTTACATGTTATATTTATCAATGTAAATTACGTAATAATTCACTTCCTCCAATCACTGTATAACAGAAACCTGGTTAACTAACGGTATTGTTATTAATTTTCATTGGGTCGTTGATTGCATTTTACAACAAATACAGGAACAATACAGCTATTAACGGTAATGGATAGGAAAGGATTGACAAGAAGGTTCTGCTACGTAGCTTTTTAGTTTGAAATTCGAGTTAATTAAATCTTAACGTAAGTTTATATTATATATTTAAATATGGAAAATTTGAAGAATTGTGGGTTTCATCGTTTTATATGCAAATATTAAAATTCAATGGTTAATGAACATAAATGGAAACAAGAAATTATGACATTCTGTGGAGCTGTTGATATAGTCTAAGTCTCACTGTTATAGTCCCGCGCCCGCGTGTTCAGAGCCACTACGACAGTTGGCAACACATACTAATACCGTACACAATATTGCACAACAAGATATTGCGTCATAATTGCGTCTCAAATTGTATCACATACCAAAAATGTTTATTTGGATACAAGATGCACCTTAAAAAGGATAAAAAACACTCACCAAAAAATGTGGAGCTCTTCACGATTTTGAGGTTATCCTTGCACAGGGGCCATACTCATTTCCAAGGATCTCGGTGTTGTTGGGCGTGGATTTGGTTAGCCATCGTTGAAATCAGATTTTCTGTCTTCCCTCTTCTTTGTTTGTAGGTAGGACGGAAGGAAAAAGGTGCAGCCAACGATAGACGATAGAGGTAAAGGGAAACCTGCATTCTGAGAAAGAAAAGACAAAAGGGACGACACAGATAAACCTCACTGTTCGACGTCTCGTTGGCTAATCCCAATGTTCGGTCGTGTCGGAAACTGCACACTTACTTCATCACTCCACGCTTGCGCATTCTCTTGCGCCGACGCAACTATCCGAAGTGACAGAAATGCACAAGTCTATTTTTAGAAATATCGGCGCGAATTCACTCACAAATTAAAGAGTGTGCAATGCCAATTTTTGGCATGTAACAATCGCAACAAAGCCATAAAAGAAAAAAATCTTAAAAAGAAAATGACCGTTAGCACTCCATAATTAAATCTTCCTTAATATGTACAAAATTTGTCGTATAATTTAATATCCGCCCCTCTAAAAAATACTGTATTAAACATATCTGATATCAGTTATGTCCAATTATTTTCTAATATACTGGCAAAAACCTGTACTGTAGGCTTGCCAACCGTTCTAATCACACTCTACTCTAAATTCAAAAGACTTTCACACAGAAAAATCTCACCATACAACTTAATTAATCAGTACATATGTTCTTTTAGAAATTCAAAAATGGTGCACATATTTTATCGCTACACATTTGATTGTTGTTGCCTTTTTCAGAACCTAATTATAATTCAATGCTCCGAAAATTGTTTTAATCGTTATAAAAATAAACATTTTTGCACCAATTGTTCCATGTAACAAACCATTCCAACAAACAGAAACTTTATCTTGCTGTAGTTTTAATTATTTATTTTTCATTTTTAACATTGCAAGTACATCAAATAAGCTACTCATATTTGTGCATCAATCAATACTTTCAATACTAAATAAAGTGCAGGTTAGACAGAACTTTAACTACGTAGCGTATTATCTGATTGGCAAGTAGACGTTTGAATCAGGACTGTCTTCTTATTCAACATTCATTGATTTATGACGAGTCTCTCTGACTATCACCTTTTAGACTTTCCAGCTCTTTCTTGAAACTTCTAATTGGTTTGTTCTTAAAGGTGTTTCATACTACATTCGAAAATTTATCATTCTACTGCCAGGAGCTATATAACAATTGATTTCGTTTCAAGATTTTGTTGCTTTATTTAGTCTTAGTTTACCTTTACGTTATCTTATCGCTTTCACAAATTCTATTGTCACTAAGGGCTGTGTTTTATTTTAGAATTTGATCGTTCTACAACATAAGTCAATAAACACGTTCCTCATTACTTAGAAACATAATCTTTTCAATTGAACTACAATCGTATATGCGACTGATGTTTAAAAGTTAATTGAATATGCTTTTGTTGAAACACTAACATTTGTTTGTTATTAAATGAAAATTTCTTTTTTAGATGAAAATTAAAATATTATACACATGGCTGCACGTAAAATGTACCTGTTAATTTCTTTTAAAAATATTTGTATGCAATTTAAATGCGCTTTTTCGCTAAATTTTTAAACACGTTCCATTAATTAATTGCAAAATGATAATCTTGTACAATATGTTCATGCATTTACACGTAATTTAGATACACGGTTTTGATAATAAGATATGGATGAAACTCTTTGAAAAACACTTGTTTATGAGTAGAGCATACCGTCATTCTTATCTAAAATACGATTCTTTTGCCATTAAACTATGTAATCATCACGGTTTCTATGCATTTTACTTTTTATACCAGGCACTTCACGAATACAAATAAATATCTACATAATTGGACTTTTTATTACATTTTCTCGAATTTGTCCGAGTTTACGACATCGGATGTTTATTCTATGATGCAATATAACCTTTCCATAACCTTTAATCACATCAGTGTGTGTGTATACATAGTACAGTATCACCTAGCTCACAATTTGTGTCTTCGTGTCGTTTCATCTGACATCGCAGGTTTTACCAACAGTCGGCACAAAGGAGATCCGGCTCAACTGCCTTTATCTATAGCCAAAAGTTATAATTTAAAAGAAAAGTAGCTCGATGAGTCTTAAATTAATACAAAGTAAAAAGGAATTATTAGCAAGGGGGAAACACATCGACAGGATGCTCTTGTGGCTAAATTTGAGTCACTTGCCAATAATTACCTTTTACTTTTTGAACAACGCATGCTTTGACGACACCATTTCGAGCAAATTCACAACCCGCCTTTGTTGATATAAAGGTAAGTCTCTTATATGTCACAGTTGTAACTGATAGAAAATTCTGGCATGCGCTAGGCGCATATAGCATGTCATTGTGCATAATACCCGTGCATTATCAACGAGTGACTCAAAGTTAATTGTGTCTTTTCCCAAAGTGTCCATGGTAGTGTTATCTCTGATGTAAATTTTGCTTGGGTCACCAAAGCGCTTAAAGGACGAAAAATGAGATTTTCACAGAAGAAAAGTCAGAGGTGACAACAGCACACTGATTACCAAAAACGTATTATTATTAGCATGCGTTGAACTGCTACTAGATAAGCAATTTGACAGTTTTATTTCCAACAGATTTAATTACTGAATGTACTTGACTTGAAGAGGCCAAATAGCTCATTTCTGAATTAAACCAGATTTGTCATGGTGGAGGTTGTACATTGAGGAACTGTAATAGTAACATCACAAGCCCTATCGATGAATTGCCAGAATCGTATCATTAGCAACAAGCATTTTTGTTTGAGAAATCTAGTAATGTAGTCCAAAAGGTATTAAGGGTGCAATGGCAACCTTCTTCACTTGATGAATTTTTCTGATACTACTATCATAAACAAATCATATACCAAAGGAGATTTGTTGTCTGAAGTAGCAAGATTCGTTGATCCATTAGAGCTATTAGTGTGTTTCATATTTTTTGCAAAACATTTATATAGTCATTACCGATTTTAGGAATTGCGTGGGATGAAAGTCCTCATCTAACCATTAATTCAAAATGGAAAAATTTTTTACAGCAAATGTCCCAATTATCCGAAATTCAAATTTTTTGCTGGATTGCTTCTCATGGTGTTCAAAATCTTCAACTGCATGCTTTCTGCAAAGCTTAAAAGTAGGGTATGCTATTGTGGTCTATTTTAGTAGTGTTCATATTCATGATAACATAAAAAATTTTGTAAACATAGGTCAATTTGGATTCCGAAATGGTGGCAAAGAAATGCACCGTTCCAAAGAACGTGCAGGTAGAAAACCTACCTTTGATTTTGCTTATATTAAACGAAAAAAACCAGAAAGGTGTGATAAAACTGAAATACATCCCGACACTATAATCATATTCCGCAGCATTAATAAAACTGTGAATTGTACAAGAAGGATAATGTGATGGTATTAGCAAGCATGGCTAAGTAACATTGGAAAGAAATGTCAATTCTTGAAAGTATTTCTACCACAAATGAATGTTGTACGAGAATTGTCTCATTCTAATCTCACAGAAAGTGAACATTGAATTAAACGTTTTACCAAGAAAGTAAAGGTGGATAGTATTCTTATAGGTCAAAAATGCAGCCTAAGTTGTAAGGTAAGTTGTGCATGATACAGCAATACCTAGAGACTAGAACTTCCGAACGTTGAATATTAGAATCGTCCGTGGTGCAAGGAGTTTCACATTAATCAACCTATTAGTAACACCCATTATTTTAATATAAATACACATTTTGTATGTAGTTCCAGCATTAAGAAATCGAAATTTATTTTGATATTCGGAGACCTATGACCCTAAGCCTATGCGAAGAGAAGCTGCTGATAGTTGTAGATGTTTTCTTGTTTGTGCTCTAGCAACTTCTTTAAATTACATTACACTGCATTACAAGCGATTTTACTTCTTAAAATTGTGGCATGAAATTCAACCAAATTTATATTTTAAGCCTGCAATATTTTTAATTTTCCTATACTTAATGTCCAATCTGTTATTATAAAATTAATTTTATAATAACTATTTTACGAATTCACACAATTATCTGCTTTTATTTAAATTTATTTCATTTTAGACAACGAAAGCATCTTACAAAATGCACTAACTGCTGGATTATATCAGCCAACTTCTTTTGCTGGTCAACCTGGTCTTTCTGGTTTACCCGGTAAAACTCCGACAATAAAATTGTATTGATTGTAATCTCTTTTGCAGGTGATGTTGGTGCAGGTGGTAGTGTAGCGAATCGTTTTAGTTTTGGTAAGAAACATTTTTCATGCATAAGTCGTTAAACTTTTTAAGATGTTTTTTCTTCAGTTTCTGCCCCACACAATATTGGATTTTCGTCTGCTCAAAGTGCATCAATACCATTAAGTTTACCTCAACCTGCTCCATTCGAAGAAGAGGAAGTGCCAGAATCAGGCGATTTTGCTGCTAGCAAACCTTTCATTGCTCATTCGACCACAATAGTTTCAGAAACGGAATCACCAAAACCAGATATTTTTGCTAGTATTCCATGGTTAAAGGACATATTCAACGATGAAGTTTTAAGTTTATCTAAAGGTTTGGAAACTTTTAACTAACATACATATACATATTGGATTTTGTAGGTAACTTCAAGTTGGGTTTGAATGAAACGATAAATGATGTGGTTGCCTGTCCAAAAACCCCACTTAATGAAGCTGGACATTGCAAATTATTGTATGAATGCAAACAAGTTCATTCTTTACTTACAAGTAAAGACGTGTATGAGAAGCATTTTTGTACCTTAAAGAATGAGTATGTATAAGTTTCTATTTTTTGCGTTTCTAATATTGTCTCGGTGTAGGTTTGCTGGTGTATGCTGCCCCGACCTTCCTTAAGTGTGTTATGATAATGTGATGTTTAAATGTATCCATTGACGTTTTTTAAAATAAACTTTTTAATATAGTTCTATTATTTTGTTACTGCAGCTAACGTAAGGCTACATATGAAATAGTCATATCTGACATGCGCATCATTATGATATTATTGCAAACAAGCTTGTTGAAAACACATTCATCAGGCATGAAAAGAGCTAACCCAGAAATGCCACAATCATAATTATAACAATACTTCTTTAATTAATCATTCTGAATGGACCTGCACTTTGAAAAAGTTCTAGAATACTAGAACAGGTAGAATGGCTTTGTGTTTTAGTGAGTTAAAAACCAAGCTATAGATTTAACCAAATTAGTAGGGTCTTTAGTGAAGAACCAGACTAAGACAGGTCCCTTGTACGAGGGCAGTAGCTTTTTTGCTACTTAGAATGGCA
Source organism: Platerodrilus igneus (assembly GCA_036346225.1). Taxonomy (NCBI): domain Eukaryota; kingdom Metazoa; phylum Arthropoda; class Insecta; order Coleoptera; family Lycidae; genus Platerodrilus; species Platerodrilus igneus. The sequence goes on along the minus strand of JARFIW010000318.1, from coordinate 5,459,185 downwards.
GAGACCATGTGGGTCGGTATGGCATTCTACGACACACTGCTAGGATGTTGAAGGCAACGAGAAACCACCACATTACCTCCCAAATACAGAACTTACTAAAAATGTTTTAATGTTAGTGATGGCATCCTAGATTTGGGATTTAAAATAGTCCCCCATTCCGATCTCCAGGAGGGAACTATTTCAAAGGATGTGATGGCAAATTTAAGGGAAGAACCGGGAATATTTTGCGAATCGGAGCACGGAATGTCAAAAGCATGAAGCAAGTAAGTTAGCTAGAGAATCTAAATATTGAAGGAGACAGGTTAGTGTTAGACATAGTAAGGATTAATGAAGTCAGTGGCCAGCAACTGAGAATTTTTTGAAAGGAGACTTTAGGGTAATTCATACAAGATCAGAGGAAGGAAATTCTGGTGTGAGGATAGTTATGCGGAAAAGGATAGGACACTGTGTAGAAAACTACTTAACTAAAGAATGAAAGAGTACTCATGGTTAGATTAGAATCTAAACCGGTAAATACAGTAATAATAGAAAAATATATGCCCACCTCTAACTACTGTGAGAAAAAGGTAGAAGCGATCTAGAAAGATATCAAAGACATACTAAGATTCATAAAAGAATATGAAAATTTAATAATTGCGGGAAATGTTAATGCAGTGGTAGGTGAGGGTTACAAAGAAGCAGTAGGTTTATTTGGTTTAAACAAGAAACGACATGGGAAATAGGATGGTAGAATTTTGGGACAAATACAATTTAACTATCACAAACACACTATTTCAATATTATGCTAGCAGAAGATACGTGTGGAACATGCCAGGAAACAGGGAAATATCAAATAGATTACATTCTTGTTTGACAACAGTTTAGGGATCAAGTAAGACTGTAGAAGATATCCATAAGCAGTTATAAGTTGAAATTATTTATAAAACTAATTTTTTGTGAGATTAGTAATTTTTCTGCCATTTTTTTGTGTTCGTTTTTTTGTGCCAGTCAACTGTCGTGCTCTGCGACATAAATAGCATTGTGTGGTGAGAATGGGAAGCAAGGCAGTTGATTGCCATGTTCCACGCTATTACCATCCATTTGTGTGCGTGTGTGGGTGCATGCGTGTGCGTGTGTGTATAAATTACCATTCAATCCGTTTGTTTCTTGGGGCAATGTAAAACGTATTTATTAGTGTTTACTTTTTATACATTTTAAGTAGAATAAAACTGTTAATAGCTCAAATTTCATGTGTTTGATTTAGTGCTATTATTGCATTATTAATTTAGTACAAGAAAAACAGACACTAACCATAAAATAGAAATTATAAAAGCCACACGTAAATTTAAAAATTTGGAAGAATGAATGGAAAAATGGAATTTGTTCTTGAGATACTAAAAGATAAAGAATTCCACAAAAGGTATGAGAAAAAGTCAAACGATTTCCTGAAAAATTCTTACAATTTAAAAAGGCGATAATTACAGTTAAAAAGTCGATAAATAAATCGCGCAAGCGCGAAATAAGCGACGTCGCGGGCGGTCAGTAACGCTAACCTTATTACAGATTTTGCGCGCCCAACTGCCAATGACGTCACCAATGCACAAATTATATTGCGCAATAATCGGAAAATTTATATAAATGATTCAGAACCATTTGGAGTTCCTATAAATCATTTAAAACATTCTGATTATTACCTAGTTATTGATACTCCAATAGACTTGGGAACTGTTAAAGAAGATTTATCGGTGGTAATTATGAAACGCTTCAAGACTTTTGTAAAGATATGAGACTGGTATTTCAAAATTCGAAAAATTGTAACACTAATAAACGATCTAGGATTTATGCAATGACAGTTCATCTCTCTGCAATGTTTGAAGCACATATGAAGAAAATTGTTCACAATTGGAATATGGCAAAGCATAGAAGAACTGTGTCTTAGAGAAAAAATATAATAAGAAGCCCAAGAAACTGCTCAAAAAACAGTGTCTTAAAGAAAGTGAAGCTGTGTCGTTTTTTAGTGAAGATGAAATCCCTAATGGAACAACAACGGCAAATGGTCACATAAATGATTATCAGTTTGAGGATAATGATTGCCATGAGTCATCAGCTAGCTCACTATCATCTTCATTAAGCACTATTGAGAGTTCTGTATATAAACCCAGGGCTAAACGAAAAGTTACTTCAAATTCTCAGTGTAGAAGGTATGATAGTGGTAGCAGTAACACAAATGGTGATGTAACAGCCGTTTCACATAAACCGCCAGTTATGCGTAAAACAAAAAAAGATCAAATTCTAATACTCGTCGCCCAACATCCAGTATCGAAAATACTAATAGTGATAATAAGACAATTATAAAGAAATCAGTAGTTACACGCAAAGCAAGTTTTAAAATGAAAGCAGAATCAAATTCCCGTCGTCGCCAAACATCTACTATTGAGAACACCGATAGCAAGGGAAGTGAAATTTGTTTAATACCTTAACGGACGCACGCTTCTCACAACTGCTTCGCCTTAAACCAATGATGTTGTTTTCCCTCGTCATTACGCTCCACCTATCAGCTATCTTTCTCATATTTATTGTCTCATTTAGAAACCCTCTCACGCTACAGAAAATCGATATTGTTGTTGACCTTCATATTTCCCCGTGTATTTAGACGTGACTTGTAACCAACGCTTTCTTATACGTTTCTCTATGTGTTTTACATTATCGATCGTTCATTTTACTTAATCTTCAAGGCACTTGTTATTGTTAGCAGTTTGTCAAATCGACCGTTGCAACAATTTCATAGAAATTCTGTCTCAACGTATAATCAAGTTCCATGAACCTGACATTTAACCAACAGGTGTTTCTTCAAAGCCATTTGTTATTTAAAATAACAATTCCGAGTTTCTCTCCTTAGTATTTGTAAACGAACGTTTGCTTTTATGTAAATGAAAAGATGCGTTTAAATTATTGATTTTCTATATTTGAAAACTCCGTTTCTGCTTGATTTAAAATTATTACAATTTAATTCTGCGTATCTTTGAGTGTTTATGTACTTAAAGCTTTTTCCCTTTGTGCAATTTTAACATTCTAATTTAGAATTACAAAATCTGTTAATAACCACCATCTTCACTATCTAAACTGATTAATTTGGCGCGTAAATAAAATGTTCCTATTTTCTATATACACAGTTGATAAAATTTTATTGTCTACACCGATTTAACCTATAATTCCACGTCAATATATATATTAAAGAATACTCTTGTTTATCACCTAAATTTTCGGATATATTTCTATCCCTTTTCAAAGGTGCTACAATAAGAAAACGCTATTACAATATTAATAACTAAAGTACCTACTAAATTGAGGTTACTAATAAATTGGCGTTGTATAAATATAAAAGGCAAGCACAATTCTACAAACTAAAAACATTATAAACATAAGTATAACAATACAAATTTCATATTTCTGTATAGTGACAATTTTTTGAAAGTTTAATTTTTATACAAAACTTTGTTTTCTAATAATGTGAGAAAGGTGTTGCTAGATTTTTAAGTAATAAGTATGTACGTGTGTGTGAGTGTATCAATGTCGATTACACCATTTGGTTGGAGCAGGATGTAATAAATATACTTATCTTGGTATTGTATTTGTATCTGAATTATCATCAGACTAAAAACTTAATAAATATGTGTATATAGTACTCAAATTATTTATATCTGTTCTTCTATTCATGGTCTTAGGGTATCTGTAAATGTAGACATTTCCTGAAATTCTCTAAATATTGTAAACAATAAACAGAAAAGAGAATTTCAGGAAATGTGCTACATTTACAGATACCCTAAGACCATGAATAGAAGAATATATATATATATATATATATATATATATATATATATATATATATATATATATATATATATATTGTTACATGCCAAAAATCGGCTATATATCATATTTGGTTTAAGTTTAAATTTGTGAGTAAATTCCCGCCATTATTTCAAATAGACTTGTGCATTTCCGCCATTCCGGACAGTTGCGTCGGACAAAAGAATGCGCGAACGCGGAGTGATGGCGCAAGTGCGCGGTGGGTAACACGACATGATTAGCCAACGAGACCTCGAACAGTGACGTTTACCCGTGTCGTTCCTTTGTCTTTTCTCTTTCAAAAAATGTAGGTTTCCCTTTATCTCTACCTGATATCGTTGCCTTCACCTTATTCCTCCGTCCTACCTACAAACATAAGAAGAGGGAAGATATTAAATCTGGATTCAACGATGGCATAACAAAACCCACGCCCAAATAACGCCAAACGTGATACATGGAAATCAGCACGGCTCCTGCGCAAGGATGACCGCAAAGTCGTGAAACGTTCCACATTTTTAAGTGAGTACATTTTATCTTTTTAAGGTGCATCTTGTATCACTGTAAACTTTTGGTACGTGATACAATTTGGTAAATTATGTCGTATTATCTTTATTGCGCAATATTGTTAAGGTGGATAGTATCCGTGTTGAAAACTGTGAAAGTGGCTCTGAACACGCGCGCGCGGGGTTATAACAGTTGCGCGGGAGTATAACAATATAATAAAACATTTTATTTTAAGTAAAATTTGTACTAATGCGTTGTTTATAAATAAAATATACTGTATTGTGGGTTGTCTAACGTAGGATAGATGAGTACGGTGGGTTGCAAACATTCAAGTGGAGGTTGAAAGGTTAAAACATTGGGATTTGGGGTTGTAAAACTGTTAGGGGTTGATCGCAGATTAAACGTAATGCCGAATTGGGACTTTCAAGAAAGTTAGAACCCATCAATGCTTTACGTGCTAAAAAATATTTCTAAATATTAACGTTAGAAAACTCGATAAGTGTTAATTTTAAGGTAAAAAATTAAAAAGCTGAAAATATAAGTTGTACGGAATTGACAGGCGCGAGAGATATTTTAAAAATTTTGGAGGTGGGGTTACGGCTCTTTCATGAATGGACGATAAAGATTATGATTTAAAAATAGTAGAGCTAACCTAGGTTAGTTAGGAATCATGCAGAGCTGAACTACACAAAGAAGAACCCCTTTGTGTGACCTCCACCTCCTTCTGAAGATGTGCGTGGCGCTGAGACAATGACGTTGCGCCAGGACCATGCAACTTTCCTACTACTAGAGTTGAACGTTTTGATTATCAACCCTTTTCAAGTGATCCGGAACTGGCCGCAGCTGGAAAATTAATGATCGAAGTGAATTATACAAAAGAAAAGGATCTTAGATGCTGATTAATATCCGTAACAGATACTGACAATAGTTCAGATATGCTCACAAACTTTTCTTACGAATTTGTCTTATTCATTCAGATTTTTGGTATATTTTGTACATAAAATTTAGACATGAAATAAATTTCAAACAAACTTGCGGAGTTACTTCCTATAAACTCATCATTTCCAACATTTCCATTTAAGTAAGTCTTTTGTAAATTTTTTCCACTCAACTGAATTGTCTTTTACAAAATTAACTATACTAAAATTCAAAATAAAGAAAGATTCCTACGTTGTGGTCAAACTTTTAATTGTAGAAGTAACTCCACAATTAAGACCATAAAGCAGCAATTAGCGAAACGAGGATACAGAAAGTACGTTATTAAATTAAGACTATACAGAACATAAAAGTTGAGTAATTTATCTTACAAATCACCCGTTTTCCTCTGTTTACCTGGAATTAATTATTCCAGTATAGTATTTAGAACTAAAATGTCCAATAAGTATCTGATGTCCAACAACTATGTGGTTTACCCTACATTTAATTAGTAATATGGTAAACTGCATGCAATTTTTTAATTGAAGCATTTTCAACTATTCATGGACAGAAACATATCCTATATTTGAACCTTCATCGCGCGTGCTGCATGTTGTTATACTTCGATAGATGTCGCTTGCATAAAATTCTAAATATTAATTGAACCCGAACTATCTTAGTACTATAACAGCCCCTTTGATGGCGCTTTAAACACAATTTTTGCATGGCAAATGATTGTTTAATTATCTGTGGGAATAATGTATAAATCTACGCCGCTAGTATTGTGTATATCTCATCAGGGGACGCAACCTGTATTGTTTGCAGAAATTATATTATTGAGTAATTTACTCTACACTAGCAGAGGAAGATAAGAGAAATGTACAATAGCTTTAATCAATGGTACAATAATCTTCTTAAAAAGAAATTTTTGCCAAATATCTTAGTTAAGACCATAGATAACATACAGTTCTCTCTTATTTATCTATGGTTAAGACTTAAATATTAACATATCTTTATTGAATAGATTTTTATGTATATCCTAGCAAATATTATATAAACAGAATAATAATTCTGTCATATAATCAAAGGGCAAGTTGCTACGAATATTGCATTTAAAGGATGCTCTAAATAATTAATTGTAACGAAGACCTTTTTCGATTATATGGTTTGATTTACTAAATACTCTATTAAAATAAACAAGCAAACTCTTTACCACAAAAAAATTAGAATCACGTATTTCGACCACTATGTGTACTTAGTCTCTAAAAAATAGGATATGGGGTAACAGCGGAATATATAAAAATCTCTTTAACGTTACTTAAATAAATCTTATATTTTTGCACCACGTAGCAAGAGTAGATTACTCAATTGTATAATTTCAGCAAACTACATTTTGCGTTCTTTGCCTAGGTAAACAAGCAATATAAATTTCGGCCTAAATTTCTACATGAAACGGCATTTTTCCTGTAATTATTCTATACTTTAAACCATAAGTTGCTCGCGCTATTATCATTGAACTAGTCACACTAATATAACGCTGGACGTGTACAAAAAATTTACAACAGTTTTGTTTGTGTGCTATCAAGTTAATTAGATCTTTTATCAATAGACATATATAAAAAATTATAACTGAAAATATTTTTAGATTGTAAAAACAAGAATATATGATGGCTTGTAACATTATTACACAAATCAATTTCAACTTACAAAAGCGCGTATAGCAACGCTCCGGTGTTTATTGTACTAGGTTTCTTTAGTATTTTATCTAAGAAATTAAATTAAAATGGCAAAGAAATCTGCTTTATCGATAACAGATATATCAATAATCATAACCAAAAATGTCCAAAAAATTGAAATTTAATAAACGAAAATTAGACTTTAATAAAATATGTAGAGCGTGTTTGCAGGAACGTAGTCAATTACGCGATCTGTTTTCAACACGGTTGCCTTCAATCATCGTGAAGTTATGTCCCTCGATTCAGGTGTGTAAAAATCAGTTTATACAGTGATTCTTGAGCGTATTATCTATTTTAAGTTCCTCTACGCCTACTTATACTATCTTTACTAGGTCTCAGAAGAGGATGACCTTCCTGATAAAATATGTGCATCTTGTTTTAATCAGCTGACAAGGTTCTTCAGTTTCAAAAAGAAAGTAGAACAGAACAACAGGGTTTTACAGCAGTATGCCAAAGAAAAGAAGGGGTATTCTAAAGAATTCTCCGATATTTTGGATAAAGCAGTTACTGAGGCCGAAATAAAGCGGAATAATAGAGTGGAAATCGGCACTGACGATGTTGGATCAATCGAATTTGTAGATGGCAATATTGTAAATGCAGATAACATTACTATTAAACACGAATCTGTATTATTAGACGAGCCACCACCATTAGTTCCTTTGGAACCTTCGTCATGCTTATCCAATACAAATCTCAGAGTTGTTCCAAAATTTGCAGAAAATGCACCTCCATTGGTTCCAATTAAACCGCTTGCTAGTATAAATCCTGCTGTAATAGTAAATGCGTTAAGTGATAATTTTGAGAATCCTGTTGGATTACAACTTCAATGCAATGTTTGCAACGAGGAGTTTAAAAGTGTGTATGCATTAAAAAAGCATCGGATGTATCAATGCCAGTTAAATAGCATGCAATGCAATATTTGTAAAAAGCAAATCAACGATCGTAATCGCTTAATCGGACATTTAAAGGGTCACATAATTTCCAAAGATTATTGTTGTAAAGTGTGTGGAAAACGTTATCCAAATCCAAGTACATTCCGTGTGCATATGCGGATACACACAGGAGAAAGGCCCTTCAAATGCCAAATTTGTAATAAGGGTTTTATACGTTGGGCAGGTGTTGTTGGACATATGAGAACACACGACACAAACAAACCATACAAATGTCCCACATGTAATAAAGGCTTTAAAATATCTTCCAATCTTGAGAGACACAAAATTCTTCACTCTGGTATTTTACCATTTTGTTGCAGTTATTGTGGCAAAACATTCAGTCAAGCTGATAATTTACAACTACATGTACGTACTTATCACACGAATGAACGCCCTTATTTATGTAGCGATTGTGGTAAAAGTTTTGTAAGTTCCACTAGGTTAAAACGGCATATTTGGATTCATACAGGATATAAACCATACAAGTGTCAACATTGTTCCAAGTCTTATTCGAATTCAAATGATCGTAATAATCATGAAAGGAGTCACGTTGATTTTGCGAATCAAAGTCACAAACCGTATGTATGTAATAAATGCCACATGAGATTTTTGCATCCGTGCCGTTTGACTAAGCATCTAAAAACTCATGAACGGCCATTTGCATGTCCTGGTTGTTTCAAAACCTTTATTTCACAATCATTATTAAGCAAGCATTTGGTATCAAGACATAACGTTATGTTTTTACATGACGTATCTGATCGTTTATCTGTTGAAGATGTTTACAAACTCAGTCATGTAATTTAATTTTATTAGTAACTATTAGAACTAATATCTCAGATTCTAACAACTTGATGGCATTTTGCAAAAAGGACGAATTCAGCAATTTCAAGGTAATGACACTGTTAAATGCATATGTTTGCTACAGCTTGGCGATAGCTCCAAGCTCCAACGTATACTCAGTGGTAGTGGTAGACAAGACTAAAATTTTTAAGGGTTATTCACATATTTCTATTGAAAATAACCTAATGTAATGTCACTTCTAGCTTAATCAAACATTACCCAACCTAAAATTTAACAAACAATAAATCATGTGAATAGAAAGTATTTCACTGCCGTTCCTCTACATATCTGTAGGAGCAAATAAAATAAAAATCGAACTATTATGTTTACCAAGCAATGATTGTATTTTTTTTCAGTGTCTGTGCATTGATCAGTCAAAGGAGTAAGGGTCAATCCATTTGAAATGGTCCAGAAAAAAATAATCTGGTTGCTTGATCATTTTAGAAAAATTTGATATTTTTACCATCAATTACATATGGAATCAGTAGCTCAAAACAATTTTTAATAAATTTTTAGAGTCGACCTTTTGAAAATGGCGGCCATCTTTGTTTCACGGTGCATGCTGATTTTTGAGTTTGTAAGCTCCTACGGAAAACTCATTTTCTTAGGACTGGTAAGTCATAAATTAATAATTAAAACGCCATTGTTTTCTTCTTAATCTTCTTTGGGAATTAAACCACTTATAGTTTTTAAAATCATCTTTATTTACGTTTCGATCCATGACCTAGGATCGTTGTCAAAATAATAAAAACTTCAAGTTTGACATTTATGACATAAATTGAAGGTGACTTTCATTTATTGATGTTTGAAATATTTGGTTTGAGTACACTAAAATTTTTAAAGTTTAAATGAATGATTGCCTTCAATTTGTGTTGTGACCTGGGACCGACTTTCTTTAGGTAGCCAATACGCTTAACGTGAAATCAGCTGATTAATTTTTATTTAAAATTTTATATAAATTCAATAACTTGAGAATTGGAAAACATTTTTTAACATGTTTCTATTTATACAATTGAGAGATTTCTAATTTCATGTCTTATTTTACCGGTATTCAGTGAAGGGGGTTAAGCAACCTGTGGCTACCAAGATCCCCCAACATTTAGAATTTGCCGAAATAATGGTTTTCCAGTTAATATGGTTATTGTTATGTAATTAGTTATTGTATGTATAAATAGAAATCATGTATGTAGGCTGTATTTCATGTTAATATCGCAAGGAAAACCCAGGAAAAACTTGCAATGCTACCTAGATATTGTGGGCATTTGATCTTCATTTGTTATTTCTTTTAGTTATTCATTTTAAAATTTAAATAGAGTTTTGTATATTTTATTTTCAATTGATTTTGTTGGGTCCGTTTCTAAACTGGTGTAATTCTCAGTGTTCAACAGTTCGTTGACTTTTGTGTTGTAATCGTTTTTATTCATTATTACTGTTGCATTGCCTTTCTCAGCAGGTAGAATTATAATTGAGTTACCGTTTTTTAGATTGCGAATTGCTTTTCTTGCGTTATTACTTACATTTGGCTTTATTTTGTGATTCTTTTCTATTTTGATTTTGCATCGTACTCTAAATTCGTTTGCTTGATCTTCTTCGAGTTGGTTTGCTGTTTTCTCAATACAGCTAATTATTTCAGAGGTTGGTATTGATTTAGGTGTTACTGCAAAGTTAAGGCCTTTTGAAAGAATTGATTTTTCTGTGTCGTTAATAGTTCTGTTTGATAAATTTATCACGGTGTTTAGCATAGTGTTGCTGTTTTCTAACGTTTTAGTTTGTGTGTTATTTTTCTCTATAAATAGGTTATTAAATTTCTTTATGTGAATTTCTTTTTTTTTGGAAAATACTGATTCGTAGTAGGTTTTTGCACTAACGAGAATTTTATCAAAATCATATTTTGTTACCTTTATTCGTATGAAATTTATAATGCCCTCAATATCCTGTTTAGCTTATAAATAATGTGTCGGTGGTTTTGTAGTCTTTCCCTCATCATACTGTAACTTGCTCTGTCGAGAATCCTTGATAGTTTATTGCTTGTCTTTCCAAATTTGATTCTAAATCCTTTTGGTATTATTTCGTTGTTTCTGCATTTTATTAGGAATGTAAGTGAATTTTTGGAATGCGATAGCTTTAGGTTTAGATTGTGCAACTGTCTAAAACAAATACAAATTTCAGGTCCATACCTGACTTGTAAATACTCACTGTATGTTTGTTGTGGTTTGTTTAGCATTCTTCTTAATCTTCTTTGGGAATATTTTGAAAATTCACACACAATGGTAAGCTTTGATGTAGTAAATCTCTTCACAAATGTCCCTATAAACAAAACGCTTAATATTATAAAAAACAAACTAGAACAAGATGGCAATCTTAAAGAAAGAACAAAACTAAGTATATCATCGATTATGGAATTACTTGGTTTATGCGTCAATACCACATATTTTCAAATAAATGATCAATTCTACAAACAAAGCTTCGGAATGGCAATGGGAAGTCCACTGTCACCAATCTTTAGTAATATATTCATGGAGGAATTCGAAAAAGATGTAATATTCACACAAGAATTGAAACCACTAATCTGGTGGAGATACGTTGATGATGTTTATGCTATTTGGCCTCATAATATAGAATTAATTAAAAACTTTGTACAGTCAATTAACGAAATAGAACCAACTATTAAATTCACATATGAATTAGAACAACATGGAAAACTTCCGTTTTAGATATTCTAGTTAGCAAAACGATACAACAATTAATACATCGGTATATAGAAAACCAACGCACACAAACAGATACTTAAACTTCGATTCAAACCACCCACAATGTGTCAAACGAGGAATTATCAAAACCATGTATGATAGAGCAAAATTAATATCATCAAACGAAGAAATTTTAAAGCAAGAGAAAGGCCTAATCAGATGTACACTAATAGAAAACAAATATCCTAAAAGAATAATAGAGAAAGAAATGAATAAAAACCCTAAAAATAAAGAAAAAGAAAACAAAAACAACGATACACACCACAAAATGCTCTCAATACCATACATTAAAAGATTCTCCGAAAAAATTCAAAGAATAGGAAACAAATTTAGAATTAAAACAATATTTAGAACCAACCATACACTAAGAGCACAATTAACAAAAACAAAACGCAATACAAAGTTCAAAAAACTGTATCTACAAAATACCTGCGAATGTAATAAATTTTATATAGGGGAAAGTTCCAGACCATTTGAAGTTCGATTAAAAGAACATAAATCATATATAAAAAATAGAAAATTAAAAAAATCCATGATTTGCCAACATGCATGGGACTCCAGTCATAAAATAAAATGGAAAGACGCAAAAATTATCGACAAAGAAGAAAATCACCAAAAACGCAAAATCAAAGAAGCTGCTTATATAACCCTACATAAAAATAGCTGTTGCAAACGAATCCGTGACTTTCAGTAAACAATGGATTCCATTACTAAAAGAAATAACAAATGAAGATCAAATGCCCACAATATCTAGGTAGCATTGCAAGTTTTTCCTGGGTTTTCCTTGCGATATTAACATGAAATACAGCCTACATACATGATTTCTATTTATACATACAATAACTAATTACATAGCAATAAGCATATTAACTGGAAAACCATTATTTCGGCAAATTCTAAATGTTGGGGGATCTTGGTAGCCACAGGTTGCTTAACTCCCTTCACTGAATACCGGTAAAATAAGACATGAAATTAGAAATCTCTCAATTGTATAAATAGAAACATGTTAAAAAATGTTTTCCAATTCTCAAGTTATTGAATTTATATAAAATTTAAAATAAAAATTAATCAGCTGATTTCATGTTAAGTGCATTGGCTACCTAAAGAAAGTCGGTCCCAAGTCGCAACACAAATTGAAGGCAATCATTTTTTTAAACTTTAAAGATTTTTGCTTAGTGTACTCAAACCAAATATTTCAAACATCAATAAATGAAAGTCACCTTCAATTTATGTCATAAATGTCAAACTTGAAGTTTTTATTATTTTGACATACTCCTAGGTCATGGATCTAAACGTAAATAAAGATGATTTTAAAAACTATGAGTGGTTTAATTCCCAAAGAAGATTAAGAAGAATGCTAAACAAACCACAACAAACATACAGGGAGCCATTGTTTTCTTTACAGTCTGCTCTATGTTTTATGTCCTCTTTACTATTAGATTATTTTGAAGTCCAATATTTGAAAACTGCTATTGAAAACAACTGTTTTCATTTCTCAAGTGGCTGCTTTTGAGGGTCTTTTTTAGCACAAGGGGATGTATATCAAAGTTGATTTTTGGCATAATAATAAACCTAACTAACTAGCTTGTATTAAGAGCTCATCACAGTAGCGGCCATCTTGAAATTTCTAAAGATCCAAATTTCTTTCCTATTAGGCACCCAAATTAAAAACGGTTTTAATAAAAGTTACTTATAAAATAATTGTCTATGTGGGAAAGTCATTTAGGTTTTTTAACTGAAAAAAATTTTTATTTGCTGATAAGACAGCGATGTAAACAAAACCAGTAACTTTCTCAAATGTGTGAATAATTTTTATGAATTTTCATCAAAATTGCACACTACAATTCAATTTATTTATCGAATAAATCAAATATTAGTATTTTTAGAAAATGCACCTGCAATGTGCTGCTGTGGAAAAATTCAGGACTTCCATATCACACACTATTGTAAAACAGAAATGGTTTGAATATATGCTATATAAAACTAACATAACAAACATCTATTGTGATCAAACTATCCTTATGACAGTTTTCAATTATAGTCGTAATTGCTCGCAAATCTATTTATAACTTTAATCATGGATATTATTTAGCGTCTCACAATTATAGAAATGAGTTGTTCTTCATAAACCTTGGTTTTATATAAATTTTTATTGGATTTCCTATTTAGTGAAGCACATAATTGGTATTCCCCCAGTTTGAGTAGTGTAAGACTTGTAAAAAAGAGTAAACACAGAATTGTTTAATTTTTATGCTCAGGTTCAATTGTTTTGGGATAAATTTAAAAAGCTACCAGTAATATTTCGCTCATATTTAGGCTTGCGTAGTAATAAGAAATAATGTAATAAAAATTCTTAGATGTTTAGTTAAGTTTTTTTACCTTCAAACTTCTCTAATATATGTAAAATGTACTTTTGTTCATTATGGTACCAATTCACCATTCACAAACTCCCATACGCAATTGTGATGGAACAAAATTTGACAAGCTACATGCAAAACGTAAATAAATAAAAGCAAAACAAACTTTGGACTACTTAAAAATGCAAGACATGCATTTTTATTCTACTAGAGGAATGTTTACTGTGTCCGATTCAGTACACTTTGTTTATTATTTCGTCGTTAGAAAATAAGGGAAATGCAGATGTGATAAGAAAAGAAACCAAACCGATATTTGTAGCTTTTCACAAACTGTAATCAAAACCTACTTGACACTTTACCTAATCATTTTTTATTAGAGATACGTTTAAACCATTATTCTGTTTTTTCCATTTATTAGCCAATTAATTAATATAACAGCTTTGTCAATTGCATATTAGAAATTGAAAATAACTGTGGGATGCAAAAGTAGGAATGTTGAATCTTGTAATTTCTTGTTCCCTAATAATTTTTTATACATTACATATCGGAATTTCAAGGGTTTTCACTGGCTATAAATGTTAGATAATATGTATAATTAAAATATCTGTGAGGTTTATAACTGGACTAAGTTCCACAACACTGCCATCTATATGTGCTCCCTGGCACTTCATAAACCAAGTAGGCGGAGTATTAAACATCATATTCTTTTCTAATGAATATTTACATCTCGACATTTCGTCCCGCCCTATGCTACCTCACCCCAACCTGCGCTTTTACAGCAGATGGTAGGTAACCTGCTGTGATGAGCCTCTTAAAAATACTCTTAACCCTGATATATGTTACCTTATTTTTTTATAAATTTTTAAACTTCAAATTTTTGAAATTTTGTTAACTTTAGGCTTTAATATTTTTTGGGTGGGACTTGATAGAAAATCTAATTTTTTTATGTTGTACTTAGATGCAACATAAAAGTAATGTAAAAATTTCAACCTGTATATCTGAGTACTTTGGTAGCTATGAATTTTTGAAAATGGTTCTTTTTGTGCCTATTTAGCAATGCCTAAACTTAAATAATTCATTAAAATTTTATTATTTGTGAACTTTTTACTTTTAATAACTCTTTTTAAGGTTTTTTAAAACTTTTTATCTACATCCAGTTACAACACAAAATATTGTAGTTCTATTTATAATTAGAATCTAGGCCTACTCTTATTAAATTTTTATTATTTTGCTTATTGAAAAAATACTTAATAGTATAAAGACAAACAAACATGCATAGTATGATAAAGAGGTTCAAGTCAATTCTAAATAACTCCCACTGGCAAGAAATCAACACGTTATCAACTGTAGCTTTCAGTTGTGACAAGTTGCAAGCATGTCTGTACAGGTCAGTAAAGTGGAGCTGTCAGGTGCAGAGCAGTTCTCAGTCTGTCTTGTCTGTCAACTCAACCAGTGAACAGTGCAGTCTAGTTTGATAGTGTTGTGTATTATATATATTAATACTGTGTTTAATTTATAATTTTTTAAAATTTCTATACTAGTTAAATTAATTCAGCGAATTTAAGATAATAATAATTATTTTTTATTTGTTTTTTTATTGATTAATTTTTATTAAATATGGAGTCGTGTTCTGTTGAAATATGCATTGGAGAGTTGTGTCATTAAAACTCTTATGGCCCTGTTTCCAAAGACATAAAAAATGTCCAAAATTTTGATGAAGTAACACAACTTTTGCTAAAGCTGAAGTCATTTACCGTTTCAACAATTTGTGACTACCATGAGAAGAAATACATTATGAAGTACAATCATCTGTTCGGTCAATCGTGCTGTGACCCTTTTAAAAAGCATAAAAAGACTGTAACTATAGACTTAAGAGAAATTTCATTGGACCAAATAATGCCAGAACGAAATTCTGTTGAAATAATACCAGAAAAATCAATATGCACTAACTGTTATACAATGATTTTTGTATTTAAAGAAACTAATAATATGGCCGTAGATCAATGCGACGAAATCGATCAAAACTGTGTACCACCAGAAGAAAAGATTTGTCAATTAGATTCAGCATGTGCAGCTCTTGGTGTATCTCCTGCATCAAAACTAAGAAAGCTAAGCAATGATAAAAGAAGTAAAGCTTTTGAAATTAATGTTCACAAAGTATCTGAAAAATTGCGAAAAAATCTTGAACATTATTTTAATCAAACAAACATTGATGAACAACAAAGAGATGACAACAGTGCTTTGACTGCTGAGGAGTACATAAAACTAATTAAATTGTTAAAAGATAAATGTAAAGTGGCAACAAATGATGAAAATGTGAAAATATTAAGTTTACTTCCGAAATCTTGGTCAAGACAAAATAACATCAGCGATCGATTGGTAAAACTTACAAACAAGCTTGTAAAGGAACAAGGAATACTTCCTGAGTTAAGCAAAAAATTAGGAACCAATTTATTCCAGGTATTTCGTTAGCTATTTTACCTACTTTTCAAAAAGTCGTAGCTACCAAAGTACTCAAATATACATGTTGAAATTTTTACAGTAGTTTTATGTTGCATCCAAGTATAACATATAAAAAAAAATTGATTTTTATCAAGTCCCCCACCAGAGATATTAAAGCCTAAAGTTAACAAAAATTTCAAAAATTTGAAGTTTAAAAATTTATAAAAAAATAAGGTAACAAATATCAGGGTTAAGAGTACTTTTAATACAAGCTACTTAGTTAGGTTTATTATCATGCCAAAAAACAACTTTGATATACATCCCTTTGTGCTAAAAAATTACCCTCAAAAGCGGCCTCTTGAGAAATGAAAACATTTGTTTTCAATAGCAGTTTTCAAGTATTGGACTTCAAAATAGTATAATAGTGAAGAGGACATAAAAGATAGGAAAATAATGGTGTTTTAATTATTAGTTTATGACTTACCAGTCCTGAGAAAATGAGTTTTCCGTAGGAGCTTACAAACTCAAAAATCAGCATGCGCCATGAAACTAAGATGGCCGCCATTTTCAAAGGGTCGACTCTACAAATTTTTTAAAAATTGTTTTGAACTACTGATTCTATATGTAATTGATGGCAAAAATATCATTTTTTTCTAAAATGGTCAAGCAACCACCTTTGGACCACTTGATATGGATTGACCCGTCACGATAATGTAGGATTTGTTGTGTGCAATTGCATAAAATTTTATTAATTTGTGTTAACAATTCTCAATGTCTTTGGCTATAGATGATTGCCGGCAATTTGATTTAGCCTTTAAACACAAAAATTCACAGACATGTCCAGATAGTAATAACATTCTTTGCATTTGCATATTTGCTCGAGGGCCACGAAGCCTGTTGCTTGAGAAACGAACAAACTTTTTTTGGAATGAGGAAAGTTGCAACAAATTCCAAATTGACATACACGAGGTCAAATTTTTAAGAGAAATAAAATATTCAAACATATACGAAATGAAAAGTCGATCACAAATTGCGATGTCATTGTAAGATAAAAACAAGAGGTGTCTAAACAGATGCTAATTTACTCCAGTTCACAGCAACCTGTGAAGTAATAACAATCTACATATTTCAAAGAAGAAAAAAGACAGGGCGGGTTGTATCGATCTAGTTCACGGTAAGTTCAACAAGAACTTGTTTTAACACTAAAAATTCTGTTGTATCACTGCAGTTCAGTTTTGATTCATGGTTTAACCCAAAGTTCACTTCAATAGCCAACCGATGGCCGTTCAACCACTTGACGACGGTTCAATAGAATATATTCTCCAATCGAATAATTGAACCTCTAACTTCGAAATATTATTTTCTAATAGTCTTTACACAATACATTTAATGCTATTGATCATTATAATAACAAATAATATGTATATATTTGATTTATATTATAAACTTCAATTATACGGGTGTTCACTCTCAAAGTTGAACATAGGCGATTTATACATATATTCAATTTTAATATTTTTTTTGCATAGTTTTATAATAAAACTAATTAAACAAAGCCTCAAATGATTTTTATTAGAAATTTAGAAAAAAGTTTAAGAAAAAATTAATTATAATAAATATTCAAATAATCCCCCGTTTTGAAATAAACAATATCCCAGTCTGTTGTAAAAACTATTTCTAACATTTGCTAACTGCTTGTCAGTAATTAGCGCGCATTCATTAATTATTGCTTCTCTCAAAGAATTAATATTTAGGTGGGCGTCTTCTACAAACTTTGCTTTTAAGGTGTCCCCACAAGAAAAGTCGTAAGGTGCTAAATCAGAAGATCTTGCTGGCCAATTTTTAACACCACCTCTACCAATCCAACGATTTGGAAAAGAATCCTTTAAGAACGTTCTAAAATCTAAACCAAAATGTGTGGGGCAGCCATCTTGTTGAAACCAGATCTCCCGATTATGTTGCAACTTCTTCCAACGCAGGTCCTACCTTTGTTACCAAAAGATCTAAATACGTTTCTGATTTTAAATTTCCTTGAATTTCAAACGTGCCGATAATATTATTATTAAAAATCCCAGCCCAAATATTGCGTTCTTGTCGAAATGTTCACATTAGGATTTTTTGTGCCCAATATCTTGTGTGAATATTGGGTTCATTATTTAGTGTAAAAGTACACTTGTCGGTGAAGCATATCGACGATAGAAAGCGACACATATTGTTTGCGCGCTCTTGCATTTCATAACAAAACACAGTCCTATCTTCTTCGTCTACAGCAAAAACCTCTTGATGGCATTGCGACTTAAAAGGATATTTTTTTTTTTTTAATAGCTTCCATACTTGTGATTTGCTTAATCCAACTTCAGTTGAAATTTGATTCAAACTGAATGTTGGATCTGCATTTACCAATGCCAAAACACGCTCGTTTGTGTAATCAGCTATTTGTCGATCTCCTGTATCATGATCATGATAAGTACTTTTAGAACATCATTCAATAAAAACTCTAGCTACTTCACCACCCTTACCTTCCGATTCTTCCAAAATGTTCGCCCAGCTTTCAAACCTTTGTACATATTTTTGAATAGTACTTACAGATGGTATAGGTCTTGTACTAAAGTTAACGGCAAACAAATCTCTAACTCTTCGCAAACTGACGCCACTATAATAATCAGGGCTAATCGTATTTAGAAACTGTCAAACTTTAAATTCGTTTTTTAAAATAGGAATTGTACTTTGAGTGTTGTCAGTGGTATCAGTTGAATCGTTATAATTTTCTCCTTCTATTGATACTATTAGCTTTCCTATACGATAAATTGGCGAACAACAATCATCAAAAACGTCAGATTGCATTTTAAATTCCTATGTTCGAGTTTGAGAGCGAATGCCCGGTATAACTACTTATTGCAATATTAAATATAGCAACTTGGAGGATCTAAGAACACAAAGGAGAAATAAATAATTTATAACATTCAGGCGATAATCATTACGATTTACTTTTAATTGGGTCGATTTAGGTGGTCTCAACATATCGGGCAGCTCCGTGGTATAGTGGTATGTGTATGACTACTACGCCTAAGGTCCCGGGTTCGAATCCCGACATAGCAGTCCGCTTGAAAAATTTTAGACGAGCATTTTTCAGAAAAATAGACTCTCGTTTGGATGAGAGGTAAAATGGAGGTCCCGTGTGTGTGTGTGTGTGTGTTGTCACGCACGTTAAAGATCCCTACCTTGCTTGGAACAGCAAGGGTTCGGCAAAATTCAAAATTTTTCAGATAAAAAAAAAAGCTTCCTGGCCAATGTAGTAGCTTCGGGTGGAGCATTGGAAAATCAGATGTAAGGTCTCAACATATTGGGCTCCGTGGCGTAGTTGGTAGGTGCATGATTACTATGCCCAAGGTCCCGGGTTCGAATCCCGATACGGTCTGCTTGAAAAATGTTAGGCAAGCACTTTTCACAAAAATACGTCCTCCTTCGGATGACAGGTAAAATGGAGGTCGGGTGTGTGAGTGCTGTCATGCACGTTAAAGATCCCTACCTTGCTTGGAACAGCAAGAGTGGCAAAATTCAAAATTTTTCAGGTAAATAAACTCGCTTCCTGGCCAATGTAGTACCAGGCGGCTCCATGGCATAGTTGGCATGTGTGTGACTACTACGCCCAAGGTACCAGGTTTGAATCCTGACATGGTCCGCTTGTAAAATGTTAGGCGAGCATTTTTCACAAAAATAGACCCTCGTAAAATGGAGGTCCCTTGTGTGTGTTGTCACGCACGTTAAAGATCCCTACCTTGCTTGGAACAGTAAGGGTTTGGCAAAATTCAAAATTTTTCGTGTTAAAAAAAACTTGCTTCCTGGCCAATGTAGTACCTTCGGGTGGAGCATTGGAAAATTACATGTAAGGTCTCAACATATCTGGTGTAATACTCAACCAATCTTTGAGCTAAAATTTAATTAGTGAGCTTGTAATTTACACAAGGAAATCACATTCTAACTGACCGTTCTCCTTATTAGAATAATCATTAACAACTTCTTAACCGTCTTCAGCATTCACTTCGTTTATTTCTAAAACTAAGAGATTCACATAAATTCAAATAACTTTGAAATTAAAACCAATTCATAAAATATTAATAGAGTTGATAAATGTCCATTGTAGTTTAAGTACGAGATTATATACTACCATTATTCCATTCCTAAAAACAGTTGTCGTGATTTATATTATAAATTAAAACACAACCTTCATCCGCCAAGGAACACAAGGATAGATGTAACCTAGGTTTAAATTTCCATGGCTTAAATTTCTAACGGAAAATATGTTAACCACAATAGCCAACATCTACAGATCGCAGTTTAGCTAAACCAAACCTGAACTTGCTCCACCAATGCAAAGTGAATTGAACCTGAGCTTTTATTGACCTGCGACTTACTTGAACCTTAGTTTAACTGATGGCGATAAAACCTGCCCATAATGGGAAATTAAAATTGATATAGCTTTTAAAACATTTCTGGGAAAGACTTCGTTTTAGGACAATCTTTTTTAGGGGTCGTATAGGTATATATTTCGATAGGGAATTTTCCCCTGAGCAAGAATGTTATTCATTTTGTGTGGAAACGACCCCTTAAAGCGTTATGGTTAAAATACTCTCCCATTATGTCTTTGGGAATTTTGTTTTATTTTCTTAATATTGATTATTCGTTAGAAAATAGAAAGTTTAACCTAACCTAACATAATATTTGAAGAATTATTTCAAATGGCAACAATATTTATTCACAAGGAAGCAAAATACAAATAAGCAATGAAATTAATATGGAATAGAATATTTAACCTCAGAAATCAGTGTATTGAAAGCGAATTGCTTGGAGAAGAGCTTTGAATGGATCGTAGTTCTGATTATTGTTCCAGCGGCATCGTAGGTATTCGCAAAAATGGTCAGCAAACGCTTCTTCTGACCTTTTTATCAGCAAAATAGCTTTTTTGTTGGGCGCCAGTTTGCTTAGACTCCTTGCGTATGAACACCTGTAACAGGGTCTAAAAAAACTATTAATTAAATTGAAAAAAGACACAAAAATAACTTACCAACAAAGTATTTCTTATGGTTAACTGCATTATGCAAATAAGCGTGACTGGGCAGTGACAAATAAGCGCGTCACTGGTCAGTATAGATGATCAATCTGGGAGCAACGTGCCGTTGAATCTCAGGGATTAAATCGTCTGTGCCACGCTTATTATCCAGACAAACAACCATCCGAAAATCATTGCTAGTCTCGCAGCACATCCCGAGAACCCAGTGGCCTTCAACTATATGGCCTTTATTGTTTTTACGCTTACCAAATTTTGACTCATCAATCTGAACAATGCCAGGGCCACCAATCTGTCCTCTGTCATACTGTTCAGTTGAAAAGTGATTGACAACCATTTCTCTAGCGTATTTGTATCTAAAGTAAATTAATAAACAAAATTAGATTAAATTAACCAAATGCTAAATAAGGCAGCAATTATTTCGGGAGACAACAGAGTTTTCGAGTCATCGTCTCTACATTCAAGAGTAACGTGTAGATACTCTTCGCTGTGAGCAAATCCATAACGCAGCTAAAATTAGAAAGAAAAACAAAAAATATAAAATTCTATCAAGAGGAAACAATTGATCACTTACCGAATCTCATTGTGCGGAGCGCTAGATGAGAGTTCTTGAACCGAGTACCTTTCGAAAGACTAACTTTCGGGCATTTTGTTCGGTCACTAGGGCAGTAAAATGCACCGAGGCCATGTTGGCAAGGGTCAAACTGCATTTCTTTGCGGTGAGAGCAGCATTGTTTACTAGTTAGCAGCAGGCCTTGTGCCTGTGCCCAAGAAACAGAAGCTTCTTTGGTGACAGGGAGCTTGCGACAATTCCAAAACGGGACTGGAGTAGCCATGATCTAAACAATTAAATTAATTAATTAAGAAATTAAACTAAATATAAAAGCAATTAACTAAATACTTACTCAATATAACACTAATTGAGAACGAAAAGTGTGACCTTTCCCTTCGAAAGCTAACACACTGACTTTAAAAACAGACGCCACCGGCTTCTCTTGCTCTAGCACAGCGCCATCTGTTGTTTAAAGTATTTTTGGCCGGAAATTTGAACATTAAAAAAATTTAAAAAAAATCTATAGACATATTGGACAGTATTTTAAGCATAACTTTTTAAGGGGTCATTTCCGCACAAAATGAATAACATAATCTTGCTCGGGGGAAAATTCCCTATCGAAATATATATACAACCCCCAAAAATGTGTCTTTCCAAAATGAAGTCCAGCCCATTTCTGTGCTAAATGATACACATATTGAATTTTCAATCCTAAAAAAAATTAGTCTTGATAAACTTAATGTTTTTAATTTAATAAGTGTGTGAAAAAACACCTTGAAAGACTGCAGTAGAGTGTCAGCATATGTATAATCAATTGGATGTTGGAGAATTAATTGTCCGTTTTACGGTTTTTAGATAAAATAGTAAGCAAAACTGTTATATTACCCAAAATTAATTAAACGAATCTAAGCAAATATTTTATTACAGTTAATTTATGTTTGTAAATGAAGGATAAAGTACGGTCACTTAATCAATTTTTCAACCATCAGAAATATATATTTCGTAGTACGATCTTATTGACTGTCTACATATCAGAATACACAAGAAATTATTGTTGACTTAGTGCTTATGTATGTAAATAACAGTGTTTCGATTAGTAATTAAAGGGGTACGTGGATAAAGGTGCTAAGTAACATAATCAACATTTTGAGCTATTTGAGTTCAAAGTTACTGTTCACGCGAGAAATATTTCAATTACGTTCAAGTCGCGATCGTGTATTTAATACTTAATCACGTCGTTTTCCAGCTATACCGATAAACAGTTTATCTTTGGGCATATGTCAAAGGAGAGTTGCTTTTGGGTTTCCGTGAAGTCAAGTCATGTTTTAATTTCGACCATTATTACGTTCAGTCATCACGAATCTGTGTTTACGTTTCGCTGTTAAATTATGTGTTAGTGCATAAATGTAAATCTTACTATCCTTTCTTTCCCATTTCCCACAACAATCCAGAAGATCGGATCACCTGCACCTGTGTTGTATCAGCTTGGTAAGTGACTTTTTCACCTGTGAATTTGTTAAATTTACGTAGTTTAATATCGCTCCCTTATCGGGGGTCATTTCATCCGATATCGGGGTTGTATTAACAGTTACTCTTATGATTAGAGATCAAATTTTGAAATGTACCTTACTATATGTCTAAAATAGTATGCTTTCTTGTACAATTAAATAGGACTAGTTTTTCGTTATTTGCTTCTTTTTCAATTATTTATGTAGTTGCTGCTTTACTACATAATTAAGGAACATAGTCGAACCTAATTTTTTTTAGATAAAGGAGCTGTTTAGTAAAACATACTATTAAAATGTAGTAAACGTTTCTATAATGTGTACATTATAATAAAGCTAGAAACTAGAACAAAGGGTTTTCAATTGTTCTTATTTAACCCATTAGTGCCCAGATTACAATTTTTTTAGATTCAACATTTTTTTCTTATCAAACATGCTTATGTATATATAAATAAAGTATAAACAGCACAAGAATATATGTATTATATTTCAACATCCCGTTAAGCCCCGTGCCATAAATGGTACGCTAGGCACTATTAAGAGCAAAACAATATTTATGACTAATCTTAAGAAAATCTACAATATAATTTGGAAAACTAAATAGAATACAAATAAAATCGTTTCCAATTTGCTTACAAGGACTACAATTCATATAATGCAATAATTTATTGGCTATTGCCTGTGGTAAGTCATAAAGCAATCTACACATAATCCAATGTTGCATTTTTTTGCAATCCGTTCTTGCTTTTGCGTTGCACTTGGCACCTCCACATCGTCTTCTTTTTTGATCTGAAATCTTTTGAATGAAATGATCCAGCCGATCAAAACGCAAATCATCTGTATTTGTAAGTGAAGGATTTTTACCAGGTCCCTTTGGTGGTGCGGCATATCTTCTAAGATAAACCTGAACTATTTTTCTGCGAAAATTTAGCTGTGTGATGTCTTGATTCTGTGATCGCTAAAGTTGCCATGCATTATTTATCGCTACATGTAAAAGCCATGCAAGTAGAGGCCAGTACCACTTTCTGTTACGAATATTTATGCGATATTGACTTACATTTTGGTCCATTCGGTCAGTGCCTCCCATGTATTTGTTGTACTCTGTAAGGACCATTGGACGGGGAACCTGGATGTGTTTTTCGCTTGTTGAGAATACCGTTTACGCTCGCAACAGGATTTATACCATAAAAATTAGATGCAGCACACACCACAGAATTATCATTCCACTTGCAAACAAGCAACCCATCATCTTTGTCAATAACTGAATGGATAGTTCCTCTTCCTTTTTTTTGACAATACAGTTTTTTTGTGTAGTGGACAGTTTCTGGGAATTCGATTTTCCCATATTGTTCCGGTTCCGCCATAGCCATGATTACGTAAGTGAATTAGCAAATTAAAACTTGTAAAGAGGTTGTCAAAGTAGAAATGAAATGGTAAGCGCTTTATTTCAGGTGGCATATTGTCTATCATCTCCACAAGTGAAACTGTTGCTTTCCCAAAAGCCTTGCTTTTCTGAGAATTGTCTGTGGTAGATTTTCCCTGGTAAACATCAAAGTTCACTAAGTATCCACTGGAAGTGTTTAAAGACCACACTTTGTATCCAAAACGAATTGGTTTACCTCGAATAAATTGTTTGAGACTATGCCTGCCAAAATATCGTACCATACTTTCATCATAAGATAAATTCCTTTCAGGTTGAAAATATTGTATAAATTTAGATTGCATTTGGTGTATTAGAGGTCTGATTTTCCACAGTTTATCTTTGTTGGTGGCACTGAAATTATTATTGTCGACACAGTGAAGAAATCGTAGGATAAATTCAAATCTGTTTCTCCGCATTGAATTATAAACTATGTCATTGTGAGTGTCGCTGCAATTCTCCCAATAGTTTCTTTTTAAGGGCACCTAATTATAACCACTAAGAATTAGAATACCAATAAAACATCTAATTTCGTCTTCGGTTATATTAGGATCAGGACAATTTTTACTTTGTGCATACTTGTTGGACTCAACAGCAAATAAACGGATGAGATTGTTATCGACAAATAATTGAAAAAAATCTACTGCACTTAGAGCACCATGCGCAGGAATTTGTGGAGGAAAAAACTTTTTCAAATGATTCAATATCTCCATCTATCCATACAGGTAGTTTTGCATGTTGAGGGTATGACACATTTGACTCTACCGTAGGTAATACCAAAATTGGTATTTTTTCTGAATTTGGAGTTGGATTAGTCTCTGTTTCAGGTATCATTTCTTCACCATTTACAAATCTTATTTCTGCATCTGCAAGTAATTATCGTTTGCTAAAATTGTCTGGAACTCCACCATCATCTTCATCACCAGAATCTTCGTCCGTCAAAAAATGAGAATCTGGTGGAGCAATATAAACACTATCTACATTATGCTCATCTTCCAATAAAATATCAAGAGCTTCTTGTACAGTAAACCCTGGGGTAAGACAATCTTGAAGTTCTTTCACGTCTCTGAAAAATGAATAGCGCAATAATCATAACACATCGGTCGTTTGTCGAGCTGTAGTATCTTGCATCATCATAATAATGCAAAGCTTTCACAATTAATTATCTATTTTACATTTTTGTTGAGTACAGCAATTGAAAATAATATGTTTTTAGGTAAGTAATCGAATAATAAGATGGTCAGAAATGCTGTTATTAGAGCTTAGTGTACCATTAATGGTACACAACAATTTACGGCTGAGTCAGTTGTAAGACAACCACTTCTGGACCATGATTCAAATATAATTATGATTATTTGCTTATGCTGCATGTAGTGGCCAAATATATATATCATATCTCCAAAATTTCTAAAGTTATACTTACATGAAATCCATATTGCATAGAAAATAGACACAAAAAAATGTTCTTTACACTTGAAATAATATATCCTGCTATGCAGCAAAGAGCTTCACTACTACTGAAGTAAAGTTAAATTCCTGGTTTATTTAGAAGAGAATGATAGAAAAAGCGTGTTGAAACCTGCAAATTCCTGAATCTGCGCATGATAAATATAAACTCTTGTTTTGCATACCATTTATGTACCGCTAGGCAATAATGGGTTAATATTTGTTTGTAGAACCACTTGAATTTATCTGGAATGAAAGTAAATTGTCTTTTTGTCGCACAGCTTTTCATCTTTTATTTCACTACATTTTCATTCAAACAGGCATGGTATCATAACATCTTTGGAGGTAGCTATTTCAGACTTATTTTTAAAAAGAACAACTTTCTTGAAAAGTGTGTATTCATCGTAACAGTCTGTACAAATAAGAAACGTACTCATCTACCCTTATACATTTTATGGAATCTCTGAACTTGACAATCTCCTTAAGGTTTTTTTTTTGTGCTATCAGCTTTAAAGTTTTGGGTAGTGTATCAAAGTTACGGAAATGATTAGTCATGTCTGTTACATGATTGTATCTGCCGGCCCTAGCAATGATGTTCCGATACTCCTCTGGGATATATATCGCCTCATGTCTCATGTTTACAAAGAACTTTCTCTATTTGACCAAAGTCCCAGTCACAGTCCAAATAAGTATATCCGACTTTGGGGTATTTATGATAAACGATTTAACAGGTCTTTAAGTAACAAATACTGATACACAAAGATCAATTGAAAATTCTTGTTTTGACTTGCACAAGAATCAGTCCAAAATATTATATGATCCTTCTGTTTTAGTATTTTGTTAAACTCAATATTAATGCCTAATAGAGTTGCACATCTCACAACTCCCCTTTTTTGCTACATCTTCAATCCAGATATAAAAGATACTTTGTTTCTGCCCTTAGTGATTATATGAGTACCACAATTGTACCATAATTGACATAAATAGAATGCCTCTTATGTAGTTAGCTTTGATAATAGCAGTGCCTGTTGTAAATCAAATGTACAATAAGCAATGCTGTCGTCTTCCTTCGTCTTAACCTTGTCAATGTGTTGATATGCAAAGGTGGCATGATAAAACTTTCTGTGCAATTCATCGCAGTTATCTGAATCGCACGTAGTGCACTTTTGAATAAAAGCTCCTTTTTACTTTAAACCTTTCTGAAAGACTATCCGTCTCACGCTGTTCCAAATACATTGTGTGCATTATTAAAATACTCAAAAGAGGCAACAGGTACTTTTGGTGTATTTTCGATGTTGCGAGAATGTGATGATTCAGCAGAGAAGTGTGCTATATGCTTCTTTATAAAGTCTGGTATCTCAATTCCGTTAGGTCTATTTTTATGAAACCCACCTTGATTATTGGGTAATGCACATAGTCCACTTTTTATTTCAGATTGAATTAATAGCACTTTTTTGTGCCAATCTGAGATAAAGAAAGGAGCACAGTTCTACAAACTTGCATTTGTTTTCCAGAGCACATTACAAAACACACTCAAGACCCTTATCTATTTTCTACAGCTGCCTTGTGTTGTTTTACAGACTTCTTTAGAATGCTTCTAAAAGGTAAAGCATTTTTAGCATTAACATGTTATGGGTTAAATAGAAAAATGAATTAAATTTTGATTTGTCATGAAGGGACAGGAACCTCATAACAATATAAGGGTGCATCGACCAACTGCAGTGGTGCAGAAGTGGGTTCCTATAAATAAATGAAAAAAAATAGAGAAGTACAAAAATAATAGATAACAAAGTTTAAAATTCAAAACTCTACATTACGCTAACACCCAGAAAGTTTATACAGGGCAAGAACGTGATGCATCAAGTTCTCGCCCTATATAAACTACCGCTTTCGCTACTTTCATCAGTTACTTTGCCACAAGACACCTTTTGGCTTAAATGGGCTGCTAGTTCAGAAGTAACTTTCCATTCTCTTTACACTTTAACTTGTCTACTTAATGTTATCATTCTTATATTTATTGTTTATTTTCATTTTCTTTTCTTGTCCTGATGAAGTCCTTTAAAAATTGGGTGATACGTCGACCTTAGTTTATAAGATGACGCGTTCCCAACCCGGAACCATAAATATTTATACTGATCAAATGTCAGTCGTTAAAGCCAGTTTTGTCTCCTAAAGGAGCAGACTGATTTCTAGAAAGTTTGCATTAAAAACAAAACACTGCACTTTGGTAGTTCAATATAATAACCCATTACGGTTGAATGAAGTGTTAAATTCTTAAATTTGGAATTGTCCAGAAGTGGTGGGAATCCCATAACACAATTAACGGAGTACAGGCTAATTCCAATGGTGTGGGAGTGGGTCCCTATAGAAACAATGACATTGAACAGTTTACCAATTAACTAGGTGCAATTTCATGTTATGTTACCAATAACATGTAACATTTGCGCATTACGGGGAAAAAAATTCAGATGTAAAAGAGGGGAAAAAGTAATTTAGAACGAACAATTTATTTGATAATGAATAATTTTGTCTGACATTAGGAAAGTAATTCGAGCATAGTGGACAAAAATTAATATAAATTGTTGGTTATTTTGAAAGGAGAAAATTCCAATGACCAGTTTCGCTGTTACTGCAGCTCCTCAGATTGGACCATTTCTCTCTGCAAATCCACCAACAAAGATCTTGAAATTATACACAAATAATGGTATATGAATATGTACAAAATATAAAAACTTGCCGCTTCTGCTGTTAGCTCGGCTATTACCGCTGGGAGATCATGAGAAAGGACAGGGTTAAAATATTCTTCGTTAAACCGAAAATTAAATAAAGTGAAGTTAGACGCCACTGTATCTAGCAAGTATTAAAAAGAATGTTTTAGGGTAGACACAGAAACCCTATTGGAATGAATTTTTTAAAACTTTTAATTTACTTTACTTAGAAAATTAAACCTGTTAGAATCAGAAAATATCTATTTTATAACAAATATTATCCAAACAAATTAAATCAATTCACAAAGTTCAGTGATATGAAACAAAATTATTATTTATAGAACATTTTTGTCTCTTAAGACTTGGATGAGCATCAGATCTTAAAATCACGTACATACTTTAATTCAAATCTTTTTGCAATAGTTATAGCTGTAAATTCTTAAATATAAAACTTTATGCTTTGCATAAGAAAATTTACTAGATAGTAGTTAGCAAAAAGTCACTCACACTTAACCACTAGTAGTTGGCGGCTGCCTTCAAGTTGGTATGGCACAGGTCCCGGTGATATGGTCACAAGGCATTGGCCCCAAGCTAATGCGGTATAGGATGCATCTTGTTCAACATTTGCGATCTGGTTGTTTCAATATCGGAGTGGTTAACCCTACAGGGGTTTGCACTGCAATAAAAACTGTTTAAGGAACTAAAGTTTTTGAACAACAGTCTCACTATCAACGAATTTCCAGCCCATTTGCCTCGAAGATGTAGTGGAAGTGAGCGGATTAAGAAATTTACTTCCCAAGACAGTTAAAGCAAGAGAAATCTTATCAGAACAAAGCTTTCAATGCCCACTTGCTGTGTGTATGAAACAAGTTACAAACTATGAGATATTGTTATACTCCCGGGTGTTACTGTTATAACACCGTCGCCGCGTGTTCAGCGCCATTACTACAGTTGGCAATACTGATACGATCCACGTTCACATTATTGCTCAACAATGATATTATGACATAAATACGTGTCAAATTGTATCACGTACCAAATACGTTTACAATGATACAATTGGCACTCAAAAAATTAAAAGTACTCAAAAATGTGGAACGTTTCACGATTTTGCGTGTCATCCTTACGCAGGGGTCATGCTAATCTCCGCGTATCTCGTTTGGGCGTGGGTTGCGTTATGCCACCGTTGAAACCAAATTCAACGTCTTCCCTCTTCTTCGTTCGTAGGCAGGACGAAGGAACAACCAGGTAAGGAACGATAAGGCAAGATAAGGAAAAAACCTACATTCTAAAAAAGAAAAGACACAAGAACGACACAGGCAAACGTCACCGTTCGACGTCTCGTTGGCTAATAATATCCTGTCATGTCCAAACCGCGCACTTAACCCGCGTCTACGCATTCTTTTTCGCCGACGCAACTGTTCGAAATGACGGAAATGAACAAGTCTATTTTAAAATAGTGGCGGAAATTCACTCACATATTTATACTTAATCTAAATATGATACATAGCCGATTTTCAGCATGTAACAGTATTTCCTGAACCATAAAGTGTTTATACAGGCTTCTGAAAGATCAAATTGTTATTTCTGACTTTACAAACCAGATTTCATAACAGCTGGATTGTATTCTGCAAGATTATGGATACGAAATGTTACACTTAACCTTGTAATTGTAATTGTTTTCCATATGGAAGCAAGGATTTATTAAAGTTGAGGATCGACCTATTGTTGTAAATAAGCGGTATGGACAGATTTTTTCAATTTTTTTTTCTTTTGCTTCCGGAAGATTTCTAATTTGTTTCAACCAGCAAATTTTTCCTCTAAAAAAACAATTGTTACAAGTGGTGGGGAACTACCCTGTCCAAATTCGATCTCGGGTTTGTTGATTATACATGGGTCAGTATGTTGCATTCCCGGTTCAATTTTCTAGCCAATGAAGTTCTTTGACTTCCCTTATCTATAATAAACTTCTACACGTGCATTCGTTACTGGTTCACAAGCAATTAATTCATTGATTTTCGGCGACTGCCTAGCTTCTGCATTTTTCACACTCTTCTGTCATTGTATAACATTTATATTCCACATAAAACATGCATGCTGCCATATGGTTTCCCTAGATTAGCATCACGTGTAAATATCTACATGAGGCAGCTCCGTGGTGTAGTGGTATGTGTGTCACCTACTACACCCAAGGTCCCCGGGTGTTCAAATCCCGACACGGTCTGCTTTAAAAATGTTAGGCAAGCATTTTTCACAAAAATACACACTCGTTCGGATGAAAGGTAAAATAGAGGTCCTGTGTGTGTTTCTCGCACGTTAAAGATCCCTACCTTGCTTGGAACAGCAAGGGTTCAGCAAAATTCCAAATTTTCCAGATAAAAAAACTTGCTTCCAGGCCAATGTAGTACCTTCGGGTGGAGCATTGGGGAAAAAAATATCTTCATGAACCTAAATGAATATATTGTATTGTATAAGATGATAAAATTATCTGCAACTTGATCATCGAGAATTGTGCTAACGACGAGTCTGTGTTTAAAGTAATTACTAAATTGTCTGAATGTACTTCTGATATGGTCTGGGGTTTACTTGACATAGCAACTATGTGACATCAATTCTACTCCATTTTATTAAAATTTGCAAAAGGCTCTCCTATATTTGGGATAGTTATGGTATGAAACTTGGATATCAGTATTTTCACTGTCCATTACTTCTTTGTTTTAAAAGCCTTTTTAAACTGCATGATCCTGTTAAGAAAATTTATCGTTATAAATATTTTGCTTATCCTTTTGTGTTTTCAAATAATTTATGAAATGAGTTATGTTGAAATATTTATTCAACAGAAATAAAACTATGCTTTTGTGGTTTTTAGGTTTACAATTTTAATAAAAACCACCAATTTATTGAAATGCTATGCTTAATGAACACGTATTTATGAAATCATTAATACAGAGTGCATCAATATTAATTTTGCACCCAGTTTCTATTTAAAGTAACACCGACACATTATAGATTTACAATCTCTCCATTAGGAAAATATTTTTAAATACGTTCCAGAAAAGCCTCTATTACGAGTATCCTTGGGATAATTGAAAGTAGATATTTATCTTGACACTATCAACCATAATCAATTGTGTTTTTTCGTCAATAACATCAAGTCATGTTCCGAGATCCTAAGAAACAAACAATTTGGCTCAACTCTTGAAAGCGGTTCAGAAGTTGAAGTGTTTAATGTACCATCAGCATCTTTTTGACAATTTGGGGGAAATTCTAAAGATGATTTGTTAGGAACCTGGGTTGTTTCAGAACCCTGAATAGCACTTCATTCAATTTAAAAAGTAATGTTTTTGGATGGTGAAGATGTCGTTTGTTGGTGTTGCCTTGGAAAAAACACGGTATATTTGTAGTTAATTGTTTAACAACTTTCTGTATCTGCTCTGATTTTTTTATACTGGTTTCTAGATAAACGTTTTCGACTAGAATATTAAAAAATAAAAATTAAAAGGTATATCATGATAGATATTAGATATTTAAGATATTATTTTTGGTATTATCGTTATACTTTAAATTTTAAAATAGAAAATTTTATACATTAATGCTTACGTTAGAAGATAACTATAATGTGCATAATTTTAGACTTGCCTTGTAGTGATAAGGTACAATACAATAGATTAACAAGTATTTTTTCTATTTATTATAGAAGGTATGACATGTAACAGTGAGCGTATATCATTTTTATTTATAGAGGAGTCAAAAGGCAACAAAAAACTTGCAACAAAATATCCCTTGGTTGCTGGGCATTCTTTGCTCTGGCAACAATGGTTGTGTAAGCAGTCGATGTTTTCTAGCTTCACTTTTTATTCTGATTATTAAAATGGCACCGCCTCATGCAGGTTCTTTCAATGTTACCCATCATCCGATAATAATACTACTATATATGGTAACCACTTGTAAAATTTCACAATTACAATTTAATTATTATGCAAAAGACAATAACATACTTAAAAATTGTAATTACAGTGGTACCACCCATTTCAACCGATTTTGATAATAAATTAAATGGAATAATTACATTTTATTTTAATGTGGCAACTGTTATTATATAAATATTACCTTTGTTAATTTTTTTGAATAATGTTAAGTTCCTCGTGAAAGTACGAAGTTGTTTTCTAAGGTATTGATGTACTTACAGATGTTCTTGCAATGCAGCCAACTAATGATGAAGGATCACGGATCGCTTGAAAAGTGCGTATCTAGCTTGAGTTAGTAAGGTTTGACTAAATTTTAAATTTTCAAGTAATGTAATGCTCACCTGGTCAATGGATGAAGCATTTAGATAATTCAAATATAAAATCGTTCATATAATTTTCTGCTTTAGTTCTTGCAATTCATCACTTTGATTCACAACATACCATTATCCCACAGACGATTTCTGTTCTCTTGCCGAAAATAACTGTTTCACCTTTACGTTTTGATCAATAATCGCCGTTTGTTAGTACTTTTCCATTGTCTTATTTTAAACTACAAACCCCTCTAGTTTTTTTAATGGCAAGAATGGGAATCGATTAGTAGATGAACCCCATATAACATACAAAATGTCAGAAGTACCCATTGTAACGACAATTCAATAAAAACCAAAGCAATACATGGGAATTAAACACATTATTTAAAATTTGATTTTATTTTTAATGCATCCATTGTTCTTTCGAGTTTCACACATACCCATTTATAAGAATTTTACAAAATTCCATTACAGACAGACAAAAAGTGTCTTGACAAAAGTTTAAAATGTAAATGTTAATCTAAACACTGGTGGCAACAGAGTAGAAAACGTTCCTATTAATTATTGTGCAATTGAGTGGTGGAAATTACCATGGCACCACTTACTACTGTATCAGGATTTAACATTTTCCTTTTCATTAAATTTTTTCTGATGTGTAAGTCCGTGACATTTTAATGAACTGCTTTGGTTAAATGCACGACCACAAGTATTACACACATAAGGCTTTTCGCCAGTATGTATTCGTCTATGTTTGACTAACAACGTACTTGTAGTAAATGCTTTAGCACATAGGTCACATTGAAATGGTTTTTCCCCAGTATGGGAACGTATATGAACAGTTAGCTGACCTGAAATAAGAAATTCTGTTAATAATTGCTATAATAAATTAACAATGTTCTATCAAGTAAACAACTTACACTACTATCTCATTCAAAACGTTTATTACTGGATTTATTATGAAAACAAATTTTACTATGAAACTGTGAAATTGAATAAACATGTTCTTCTACAGCAAGAACAAAACAAGTTTCTCCTTATTTGTCACAATCTGTATATTAAAATTGTTTGGAAAAGTTTAAAAGAACATTGGGGATACATAGAAATCTGCTTCATTGACCTTCATGCTCTAGAATACCGATATATCATGTAACAATCCGTTCTATTGTTACAAATTTATCTACGATTCTATTGGCAAAAGTTCCCATGTTTAATAAAGTATGTGATTTCGAACAAGCAAAGGTTCAAGTTAGGCAGTATAATGTGTAAAAGTCGCTACACTTGTGGCCACTTTTAATCTATTAAAATCTATTAAAACAAAAGTACTTTCGAAAACTATTAAAGTAGACTTCGATATAAAGATTTATTTAAGGAAATCTAAAATGGAAACAGTTTTTTTAAATGAAAATGATCTATAGATGGCAATTATAATCAAAGGCATGTAATGTGAACATAAATATTTAAAAATTTGACAATCCAAAACATAAGTATAACTTTGTTTTAAACGCTTAGAAAGACAATGTGCGATATTATTAAGTAGATTAAGAGAGCATACGATTTTTGGATATAGAAAATTACTTTTGAGTGAATAATTACAGTTACGACTTTTTGTCAAAAAATCATAACTGTAATCGATGTATTAGTTTTTGTATGTAGAATTATTTTGTCATAGTAATTTTTCTATGATTAAGGCATAAATATTCATGCCGAAACATCAGAATATATATTACAATTTTACACTATCGTTCTTATTTTACGAACGAGTGCATCCCAAGAAACCAACACATTCATAAATACTACTACTGTTTGATAAACTACTTATATAATATTCGGATGAGAGGTAAAATGGAGGTCCCGTGTGCGAGTGTTGTCACGTACGTTAAAGATCCCTACCTTGCTTGCAACAGCAAGGGTTTGTTACGTGCAAATCGAATTTGCACTTAAACATTGTTTTAGTTTAGTTTCTTGATGTGCGGAAGTTCCCGCCATAATTTTAAATACGCAAGACGCGCGAACATTTTTAAATAGACTGGGCGGGGCTTCCGGTACGTCACAATAGTGCAATTGGCAAGTGTAAATTATCCCTATAGGGGTAAGGCAATGCTACAAAAGAGTAGGGAGTTTCGTGGGTTCTCGCACGGAAACGTGGCTTTGTTACGCCGAACTTTGAAGTGAACAGTCGTGCGGGGTGTCGTGTTATCTTATTATGTAGATTTCCTTATCTTGATTATCTTTCCTTAATTACCTATTCCTGTCTTCCACTGCATATAGGAACGGAGATGACCCTGGAGCATCCCATGACCCCGAGATAATTTGGAGGTCCAACTCTACCAGCAGCAGCGATGCCGAGGCTACCGCAGCGTGATTTCCTGCCGGTTAGCGGATCCTTCACGTGAGTAGACTCTCTAATTTTATTGTTTTAATTTTATGTAACTTCGCTTAATTATGGCGCAATATAAATTATCAGTGACGTCATGGTGTATCTTATGAACTTTGGTAATTGTATTACCGGCTTTTAAGAGCCATCTATCGGCATTTCAATGTACCAGAATCTAAGTGTAACATTTTGTTAACTGCATTACCGACCAGATAAAACTTTAAACGAAGTGTAGCAGATGGCGCCTTCAACCTGTTCAGGCTATGAACTTCAGGGTTTCTTCTTTGTTTTTAGGTTATGTTAATTTCAGTTACAACCATGCAATATTTTAACAGATGTTATTGAAACAGTTTTTCACTTAAGGAAACGTATTTTTATTCATGTAAGTATTTACCTTACCTTATGTCTTTAAATACAGTATTATAGAATTACCTATTAAAATATCTTTAGTTGCTTTCCTTAACTTTGAAAGGCCGTTTTTTGAAACTTAAATACATTGTTCTTTATGTTACATTCTAAAATTGCATTATGGTTTATCCTTTACATGAAAATTTTGTGTTTAAAAAACACTTGAGTGAAATAAATTGCTAGTATACCTTTTAAGAAGTGTTTGACTATACGTTGTTGCCTTATAGGTTAAATAACATATCCTCTGCGTCCATTTTCCATTTTGGAAGGCTTGTCTGTCATTATCTATAAAATATGTATTTAACTGAACATTGATTTCGTTTCCATATACCTTAAATGTGTTTCTTTGGTGTTATCGGTGACGTTCTAACAAGTTCTTACCTCTAAATATCGTATCGTATTACCTTAAAGTAACTGTAACGTGTTTTTTACCTTCTAATCTGCGTCAAAATCGCATATTTTTATATCGTGTCTTGAATATTGTATTCATAATGAACGTATCACATCTAAAATCCCTCGAATTAATCTACGAGCTGGAATGTAGAAGTATCATAGCTGCGAGCAATCAGAATGATAGGCGATCTCAACTTAGGGCTGTTTTGTCACAGGAAACCAAAGGCGTTACTATCTTAAAGAACCCTGTTGGCGACTGGCCACTCAACGTATCAGAAATTAAATTATCTTTAGATGATATATCGGGTATAATAAACAAAACAGATCCTGCGGCTACTAATATCGAATTAGGGAGATTGACTTCAAGAATAACCCACGTCAAACACCGTATCGAATCATTATCTTTATATAACGATGACCAAGCGACTCAAGCTAAACAAAGTTTGTTGTCCGAGGTGTTATTGCTTGAAGGAATTCTTTTAGAAAGACTTAATCCTAACGCAGACGTAGATATATCGTTACCTTTTTCAAATCTTGCGCTTGTCGAACCTAAACCATTAGGAAAACCTATACCTGTATACAAATGGGGTCTCACCTTTGAAGGGTTTGATTCGAAGGTTTCTTTATCATCCTTTCTTGACCGGATTAACGATTTTAAAATTTCTCGCGGTGTACCGACCAGGACCTATTTATCTCAGCTGGTGATTTGTTCGCAGGCTCAGCGTTAATATGGTACAGAAACATACGACACCAAATTTCTACCTGGAATGAGTTAGTTGCCTGTTTAAAACGAGATTTCCTACCTTATGGCTACATTAACGATCTTTGGAACGAAATCGAAACCGAACTCAAGGTCCCGACGAAAATGTTGTGTCTTTTATTACCTCATTAGAAGCTTTATATAGCAGACTCGACAAAAAACCTTCCGAATCCGAAATTATCGATCAATTACTTAGAAATTTGAACCCCTATTTCTCAGAACGTTTGGCATTACAGACCATATCTTCGCTAGCTCATTTTAAAGACCTATGTCGCTCTCTTCAAGAAGTGAGGTCAAGGATTGACAAATATCGACCACCACCCGAGAAATTATCTGGTCTCCTAGAACCTGATCTAGCTTGCCAAGTTCGACCTTCCGTAAACTATCTACCCTTAACGTTCCTCCTACCATAACTAATAACACACTTACCTGTTGGAACTGCAAGCGAAGTGGACATAGCTATACTGTCTGCACATACCCTAAAAATATTTTTTGTTATGGTTGTGGTCGCTCAAATATCTACAAATCTAACTGCACCAACTGTAATCCTAACGTATCGAAACTCCCGTCGAGATATTTCAAATCAGGGTGTGAATATCTCAAGAAACCAAAATCGCCCTCAACACCAATCATTCAACGGACACAGACGCCAATAAATTTAAATTATAAAACCACTTCTAACGTTGTACCGTCATTAAATTTATCTAATAATAATACCGCTACTATTAATGTACAAAATACCTTACCTTCATTAGAGGAATTATGCTATACTACTCCAGCCGAGTGGTCTAAGTGGTTACAAACCGTCAATTCCTTTTATCATAAAAGACTACCGCTGTTTCACAACTTGTAAAAACCCTTCGATAACCGTCCACACTTATCTATCTCAATTGGTTCCTTAAATGTAATTGCTTTACTGGATACAGGTTCTTCATGTTCTCTTATAAATAACGAAGGTTTACATCAATTATCTCAACAAAATATCAAAATTCAAATTATTCCCGAAAAACTTCCATAAATTTAGCTGACGATAATCAAATACATGTAACCGGTTCCCTTAAGTTAAAAATTCGTGTAGAGTCTCTTGAACGTGATGTTTTATTTTGATTGTCCCTGCATTAGCGTATCCTTTTCTACTGGGCGTTGATTTCTGTAAACTTTTAATCTGTCACTTTACTTTCAGGATTTTTCATGGCAAACCTCTATTAAAACGAACTCCTGTGCATCTACAGGAATATCTAACAAAATCTCTCTTACTGACTCCCAAGATGTAACTCTTAACGCTACAATCGACAAATTTCGCAAACTTAATACCTCTGAACTTGGTTGTGTTACAACGGCAACACACGTTATCTCCACAGGTGATGCCCTTCCTTTAAGCAACGTCAATATCCCTTATCGCCTGCCTTACAAAAGCATTTACATGCGGAAATAGACAAAATGTTAGTATCTGGTGTTATCTCTCCTTCAAATTCACCGTGGACCTCTCCCGTATTGCTAGTTCGGAAAAAGAATGACGAATGGCGTGTTTGTTTTGATGGCAGGAAGCTAAATTCTGTTACTGTTCCAGACGCTTACCCTCTACCCAGAACTGACTCAATTTTGAGCAGGCTTCAGTAACGCAAAATTTATCTCATATATCGACCTAAGACAAGCTTTTATCAGATACCTCTTGACTTATCTTCTCGTCAAAAACTGCTTTTTGTGTCCCAGGCCGAGGTCTTTTCGAATATAATTTTTTGCCATTTGGTCTCTGTAACGCTCCACAAACTTTACAACGTACTATGGATCAAACGTTAGGTCCTATCTTACATCAAGAACGTGCCTTTGTATTTTTGGATGATATCTTAATTATCTCAAGTTCTTTCGATGAACATATCGCCACATTAGATGAAGTTGCTGAACGTTTAAATGCAGCAGGTTTTAAGATAAACTGGGAAAAGTCTCAATTTTGTCGTTCATCCCTTACATTTCTTGGTTTTATTGTCGATGGGACAGGCTTACGAGCCGATCCTGCTAAAGTTGATGCCATTACTAAATTTAAAACACCAAAAACTGTTACCGAAATCAAACGTTTGATAGGAATGATTAGCTATTATCGCATTTTTTTACCTAACCTTTCAACTATATCTGCACCCATTACCGCTTTAATTAAAAATAAAAAGAAATCCCAAACTATCGAGTGGAATTTAGAATCCCAACAGGCTTTCGAACAAATTAAAACACTAATCACTTCAGCACCTATCTTAATCTCTCCAAATTTCGATGATAAGTTTTATATACAAACCGATGCCTCACTTACTGGGTTAGGTGCAATGTTGTTCCAGGTAAACAATGGTTTAGAACATCCAATCGCTTATGCGAGCCGTGCCTTAACTTCTGCCGAACAAAATACTCTGCTACCGAACGAGAACTATTGGGTGTTATCTTTGGCATCGAGAAATTTAGAGGATATGTCGAAGGTACACACTTTACCGTAATCACTGATTGTGCAGCACTCACTTGGCTTAATAACTTGAAACAACCCGCAGGTCGTTTGGCAAGATGGAACTTGCGTATATCTCAATTTACTTTTGACGTTAGGCATAGGCCTGGCAAATTAAATATCGTACCTGATGCGTTATCTCGAGATGTAGTTTCTCTAAACCTTCCAAATTTAATTCTGGATACCTGGTACCTCAATATGATAAAAAGTTTCCGATAATCCCGACAAATTTCCTACCTTTCGAGTAACTAATAATAGACTGTATAAATTTGTATCCTCGTCCCCACATAAAATATCGAATATACCTGAATGGAAACTCGTTGTGCCCACTGCAAATCGCAGTGGGTGCTCAAATTATGTCACGACGATCCCTTAGCTGCACACCTTGGTGTTACAAAACTCTCGCGAAAATATCTGAATTGTATTACTGGCCCACACTTAAGCAATCTGTTTGTCGCTACATTAAAAGCTGCAAAATTTGTGGTTCCCATAAGAGTTCGCAAGATGCTCGCCCTGGTTTAATGGGTAACTTTAAGCGTGTATCTTATCCCTTTCAATTAATATCGCTTGACTTATTAGGACCTCTCCCTCGATCAAAAGAGGCAATCAATATCTTTTGGTTGTTACCGATTGGTTTTCTAAATTTGTTATGGTGCAACCCTTACGTAAAGCTACCTCCGCAGCAATAATTAAATTCCTAGAACAGAATGTCTTTCTTATCTTTGGTGTCCCCCAGATTATTCTTTGTGACAATGGTGCACAATTTATCTCTAAAGATTTTCAGAATTTCGTTAAAAGTTACAAAGTACAAAAAATTTGGTTTAACGCAAAATATCACCCCCAAGTAAACCCTACCGAGAGAGTAAATCGAGTGTTAATTACCGCTATCTCGTCTTATATTGATTCAGACCATACTACATGGGATGAACATATCTTTGAAATTGCTCAAGCTTATGCGTACATCTAAACACGAAGCAACCCAATTCACTCCGTCTTTTCTTGTTTTTGGAAGATATACCCCAATCGATGGGAGTTACTATGGTTTAGTGCCTGACGATACTAACGTAATCGAATTTGACGATAAAGTACGTTGGGACAAGGACCAACAGTCATTACCTTCTATCTTTAACGACGTTAGAAAAAATTTGTTAAAAGCTTACGAAAAGAGCAAGGACCATTATAACTTGCGTGGCGAAATATTTCCTTTGCCTTAGGCGAACAAGTGTGGAAAAGAACTATGTCTTATCGGATGCATCTAAGAAATTTTCTTCAAAATTGGCCCCTAAATTCATTCTTTGTAAAGTCACACGTGTTATTAGTCCCCTTATCTATGAACTTCAGGATACTGAAGGAAAACGTCAAGGCAGGTGGCATATTAAAGACCTTAAGCCATTCTCTGCCGACCCAAATGCTAATTAAGTTTTCATGCCCCATTCTCCTCACGATTTACCTAATACTTTTGTTCTCACCATCAATTAGTATCTTTAATTACTTATTCCTTCTCTCATATAGTATATAATTTCTTACACGTTTAACTTTACTTACCTTAATTTAGCTATCTTTTCTTCTGGTTGACTTTTCCTCGACCATACCGTTACTCATATATCACTTCATCCTCTACACCCCCAATATAACTCTGTCGTTTCATTTAATTAACCCTTGAAATTTTCCTATTACATATTGTTCGGTCTTTAGTATTTCTCTTATATGGTTTAATTGAATGGTAATTGTCGTAACTTTGGTTGAAATAACCCATTGAATTTTTATGACTGGTTTTGGCTGATGTTGAGTGAATGCTTTCTTCTTTGGGCTCACATAGAACATGCGCAGTCTATGCCATTGAAAGAAATAGTTCATATTCGCAGTTGCAAAAGCTAGGATTGTCTATTCCGTGTGTTTTTTCCTCTGAATTATTGCAATCGCCCACATTATACTACATCATTATACTACAACATTATTCCTTCCTTTTCTACTAAATCTACATAACTTATAAACTTTTTTTCGTTATTTTTATTGAACTTTGTGGTGAGACGCTATCGCTCTTATTGTTATTTTATTAAATTCTCGGTTGTTTTAGCATATGGGGACAGTGTATCTGTATTTAACTGCTTATAATTGGGCATTTTGTGTGTTTAGGGTGCTACCGATTTAAAAACTACCTTAAAACAGTTTGTTTTGTGTGTTTGTATCTGTGAAGATACTTTTAAGTTGTCGTGTCTATCTTTGTCTGATTTTCTTATCGTAGTCGAAGCACTCGTTAGGAAAATTATCGTACTAGTTCTCTTAGGAGTCTAGTGAATTTTAAAATGTGTATATCTTATCTTGTCGGATTAATATCGCAGGTGGTCCTTCAGACTACGCTGTGTTTTATAGGGTCAATCCCATTTCAACGGGTCTACTGGAGCCACTCTTTTGTTGTTATCATTGT
Organism: Platerodrilus igneus; assembly: GCA_036346225.1. NCBI lineage: Eukaryota > Metazoa > Arthropoda > Insecta > Coleoptera > Lycidae > Platerodrilus > Platerodrilus igneus. The sequence continues at coordinate 5,417,054 of JARFIW010000318.1, read as the reverse complement.
CTTGGGTAATAACTAGGCCAATATCTTTGTCTTCTTTATTATCTTCGATAATACCTTTAGGTTTAATATCGTTATCTTATTGATTACCCTTAATAATAACCTTAGTTTATTATCGTTATCTTACCGATTACCGTTAGTAATAATTTTGGTTTAATTTATCGTTATCTTACCGACTACCGTTAGGAATGACTTGAGTTATTTCGCGTTATCTTACCGGTTATCTTGAGTAATAACTTCTGTTTAAATTCATGTTACCTACTATCTCTTATAATCACTTTAACTTAATATCGTGTTATCTTATCGAGTATCTCAAATAATAACTAAAGCTTAATACCGTTATCTTATTCATTACCTTTGAGGATAACAACTTAAGCTTAATATCTTTACCTTATCTACTATCTTTAACATCAATTTGAGATCTTATCTTATCTTTTTATCGTCCTAACGTGTGGTATATATGACCAGACGTGGGAATTATCTTTCTGAAATTTAAGTGAAAAAGCTAACCCAATTTAGAAATTTGTCAGGTTAGCATATAAGGATTTAGTAGGCGGTACTTTTGGTAAATTTGTGGATTCACAACTGTGTCATGGACAAGTTAAATGTGCATCGGAGGAAACCAAAGTACCAGAAACAAAATTTGCCAGAGTGCAAGGTGACGCACTCTCATGAACATTTTTTAAATTTGGGCACTTCTTGCCAAAAAAGAAGAATAGTTCGATGCGACACTCATGTGTGTTTGCATATAAGAACTTTATGTTAGCTTCAGTTAGATAAGTTTAGATAGGTTTAGATAGGTTAGGCGACTTGTCGCACCCGTGTTAGTTTAAGCAGTGTTTCATGCTCCCCGACAAATTTGTGCTGTCGGTAAGTAGTGTAGTCACAGACTATCGGGCTACCTATTCCGTTCCTGGTACTTCGGTAGACGTGTTATCGGTCGAAAAACCAGGTGGCGCCTTATATAAACATTTTGTAGGTTTTAAGTTAGGGTTTATATAGGGTAGTAAGGACTTAGATTTTAAGCTGTTACTGTGCTAACAGACTTTTTCTTTTTTTTTAAGTTTTTTCTTTTGTGGCTTTGTCGCGATTGTTACGTGCAAATCGAATTTGCACTTAAACATTGTTTTAGTTTAGTTTCTTGATGTGCGGAAGTTCCCGCCATAATTTTAAATACGCAAGACGCGCGAACATTTTTAAATAGACTGGGCGGGGCTTCCGGTACGTCACAATAGTGCAATTGGCAAGTGTAAATTATCCCTATAGGGGTAAGGCAATGCTACAAAAGAGTAGGGAGTTTCGTGGGTTCTCGCACGGAAACGTGGCTTTGTTACGCCGAACTTTGAAGTGAACAGTCGTGCGGGGTGTCGTGTTATCTTATTATGTAGATTTCCTTATCTTGATTATCTTTCCTTAATTACCTATTCCTGTCTTCCACTGCATATAGGAACGGAGATGACCCTGGAGCATCCCATGACCCCGAGATAATTTGGAGGTCCAACTCTACCAGCAGCAGCGATGCCGAGGCTACCGCAGCGTGATTTCCTGCCGGTTAGCGGATCCTTCACGTGAGTAGACTCTCTAATTTTTATTGTTTTAATTTTATGTAACTTCGCTAAATTATGGCGCAATATAAATTATCAGTGACGTCATGGTGTATCTTATGAACTTTGGTAATTGTATTACCGGCTTTTAAGAGCCATCTATCGGCATTTCAATGTACCAGAATCTAAGTGTAACATTTTGTTAACTGCATTACCGACCAGATAAAACTTTAAACGAAGTGTAGCAGGTTCGGCAAAATTCAAAATTTTCAGGTAAAAAAACTCGCTTCCTGGCCAATGTAGTACCTTTGTGTGGAGCATTGGAAAATCAAATGTAAGGTATGTGAAGGGAGTTAAGCAGCCTGTGGCAGCTAAGGATTCCCCAACATTTAGACATTTGCCGTATTAATAGTTTTCCAGTAAATTCCTTCACACAATTAACATTAGTTGAGAAAATTGCAAGACCAGTACCTGTAGTTGCTTATAATAATCATCTTTAAGTACAGTTATTTTTTTCGTCATTAATTTTTCCATCTTGGGACTGGTTGGATGCATATCTTCATTGATTTCTATTCTGGGCTGTCCTACACATTTCCCAGAAATTCCCACATCCTACATCTTTCACTATCTGTGTGCAATAATCTAACCTAGGTCTACCTCTACTTCTCTTTTTTCCTATCTCTGCTTCTAATATATTCTGTACTATTCTCTCGTGTCTTAGTATGTGACCTTTCATCCTATCTCTACTATTTTTTACTATTTTCCACATATCCCTTTCTTCCCCTACCATTTCTAGTACCTCTTTGTTCTTAACTTTGTCTGTCCATGATATCTTCATCATACGTCGGTAGCACACATTTCACACACATTTCATGTCCGCTTCTCCTACTCTCCAGGTTTCACAGCCATACAGTGCTGTGTTCCACACATATGTTTCTTGTTTGTTGTCTTTGAACACAGTAGTTGCTTTTACTTGTTAAATGTAGCACGACCTTATACTAATCTTTGTTTTATATATTTTTTGAGCTTTTCCCATCTTGCATTATTTGGCTTCCTTGGTAGCAGAACGCCTTAACCTTTTGTAAGTTCTCGTTACCTATTCGTATTCTTGTTTTTGATTTATTTTCCCCTCTTTTGCATACTAGAACTTTCATTTTATTTTTGTTAATTTGCATACCGCATCACTCTGTTAGAACTGCTTCCTTGGTAGATGTTAATACCGCTATATCAATCTTTTGTCCCTGTATAGTAATTCCAAATGTCTTCCTGCATTTGACAGCATTCATTGCCTCTTCTATGTACAAGTTAAAAATTAATGGTGATAAGGCGCATTCCTGTCTTACCCCTTTCCTAATATTTACTTCTCTACGTTCCTGCTCTAATTATATTACTGGTGTTTGCTTTGTGTATAAGCTATGTACTATCCGTCTATCCCTAAAAGTCATTCCAATCTTTCAGAGTATTTCAAACATTTTTTCCATTTCACATTGTCGAATGCTTTTTTAAGATCTACAAACCCTATATACACGCTTTCCTTCCTTTTCTATTGCTTTCTTCATTAACACCCTCAGAGCTAAAATAGCCTCCTGTGTTCTCCTGTATCGCTTAAAGCCAAATTGATCTTCTCCTAGTATTTCTTCAGCTCGTTTTTTCATTCGTCTTTGTACAATTCCAGTTAATATTTTTGAAAGGTGTGCTGTCAGACTTATTGTGGTGTCGCCGTGGATCAATGTAGTAAGCGTAAGACTACGGATCCCAAGGTTCTGGGTTTGAATCCCGACACGGCCTACTGCTTGAAGAATGGCAGGTGAGCATTTTTCACAAAAATTACGCCCTGGTTCGGATGAGAGGTTAAATGGAGGTCCCGTGTGTGTGTTGTCACGCACATTAAAGATCCCTACCTTGCCTGGAACGGCAAGGGTTCGGCAAAATTCTAAATTTCCAGGCAACAAAAAACTCGCCTCCTGGCCAATGTAGTACCTTCGGGTGGAGCATTGGAAATGTAAATACAATGTCAGACTTATTGTTCAAAAATTTTCACATCTATCCGTGTGTTACGTCATCATCGAACATTCATTGGAATTTGTGACAATAAATACTTTGTGCATGCATCCTACAGTTTGAGTGAAACATTATATACCGGCAGTGAGTGCGTGAAGGGACAGTCGTACTCGAGCCTTTACAGAAGCAAGTCGCATCAGACCCCTTGCAGAAGACGGTCGTATAAGAGCTTTTGAAGCGACACCATCACCCGGTCGAGCGTGTTTTCGGTGGTCCGTCGAAAGCTTTTGTGTGTGAAGTTCATTGCCCACAGCGGCACAGGACTTAAGGTATTTATACCCTTCCTTAATTAGTTTGTAGTTGTTTTTAGTTATTACATAACCGCTCCACCATTATCGTTATTGCTACAAAAGTAATTGGTCCTTCATTATAATTTGCATATTTATATCACACATTTATATCAACCTCCTTAACCCCCCTCAATCATTGGTCCTATAGTCGATCCGGATTCATCAGTCCTATGTATACGCATGTCCTAAATTAAATATTATTTTGCATTCCAGCGAGCTTTTTTAATTAAGTAAATATTTTAGCTTTTAAAATTTGTGTTCAAGCCCCATTTAGCGGGTTAAAATATGTACGATATCAGATACATACTTTCGCTAGACTAAATTAAGTGATTTCGCCGTAATTAAAACCAGCAAGCGTTTTAATTACAAACAAATCCTTAATATAAAATTTGCTTTCTTTGCATTAAAAGCCAGTGCGCGGTTTTTAGTTTTCACATGCAACCTTTTCAGTCGGTTTACGGTAAAATATTGAACATCTGCAGGAGTAATATAATGTAAAAGCTGCATTCTTCTTGCAAACACGTTAAGCTGCATCTTTCGGCAAATATGTTAAGCCACATGTTTTTAAACTTTCCTGTGATCTTTTGAAGTAAAGGCCGAACGTAACCGTAAACTTTAAGCTGTAAATCTTATCTTCACGCTTTTGTTTGACAAACCGTTAGGTTCTATGTGTTGCTTAGTCATAAAACGTGATTTATTGGTTTATACCCTATTTTAACATTTTTCGTGTACATCTGAGCGTTACGGTTTTATAGCATTTATTGTAGTCCTTTCAGAATCTTTGAGAATGGCTCCAAAGAAGGCACATGTGGTAGAACTAGAATTACTGAAAACACGTATTTTAGAAATGTTTGAGCTTTGTAACACTATACAAAGTGACCCAACTTTAAAGGCATTGTTCCTTATTCAAACAAGGGGAATACATGACCTTTATACAAATTTCAGCAAAATTTTAATTGCGGTCTTAGCCTCCTGTGACGAGGCAGAATCATTAAATTACAACGCTGTACGGAAGGAAGTAGATTCCGCTTATTTTTGCATACTGCTGCATCTCGAAACGATGCAAGAAATGAAAGCACCACAAATCATCGAAAATGCTCCAAGCAACTCGGGATCAAAATTGGTACCGTTAAAGCTCCCACTCTTTAAGAATGAAGCAACGGAATTCGCGTCTTTCATCGATTTATTTGACAGTCTGGTCTATAACAATGCGTCACTCACCAATATCGAAAAATTAAATCACCTTATTAATTGTTGTAGTGGGGAGTCTTTGAGAATCGTTAAATCTGTACCTATTTCGGGGGATAATTTCATTATCTCATATAACGTCTTGCGTGAGAGATTTAGCAATCCGCGTTTATTGGCAACTTTGCATTGGAAAGCAATGAAAGACTTTCCACCTTTAAAATCAGAAGACCCTAAGAAACTTAGGGCACATATTGATTGTTTTTCGGAGAACCTTGCTGTTCTAACTAACTTAAAGTTTCCCACTGAACATTGGAACTTTATTCTAGTCGATTTGCTTTTAGAAAAACTCGATCCGTTCACTAGAAAACGCTTCGAACTCCAATCGGATCCGAAGCAAATACCTAATTCATGGATTTGAGATATTTTTAACTCAACAATGTGCAGCGTTGAAACCTTTTCTTCAACCGCACCTGTTTCTTATTCGACGACTGTCCATACATCTCACACATCAGTGCCTAAGAAATCCTCAGCGTTTCAGTTTAAACCAAGAGTTTCTTCTAACGTAGTCTCACTGGACACACCAAGTAGCTCCAGTGACTCAAAGAATTCATTTTCGCACCATTGTCCTTCTTGCAAGGGCAATCACTTAATTTACAGATGTCAATCGTTTCTAAAGAAAACTCCGACGGAACGTTTCGACATTGTCAAACGCTTACGCCTTTGTTTAAATTGCTTACGAACAGACCATGCGTCCATGCAATGCAAATCTTATAATTCCTGTCGAACTTGCGCCAAGCCGCATCATACCTTGCTACATTTTGAACCGCAACCTGCTTCTAGCCGTTCAGCTGAACCGATCGCTACACCTATGCATAAAAATGCCAATAGGACGCAGTCAGCCTCTCCTATTCCGGCAAATGTTTTGTCTTCACAGACGAATCCAAATTTTGGGGTTACTGTCTTACTCTCCACTGCTGTTGTGGAAGTTCAAGATCGTTCTGGTAGATACAAACCGATCAGGGTACTCTTAGACCCTGGCTCCCAAGCTAGCTTTATTCGAGACGATTGCGTGAGCAAACTTTGGCTTCCACGCATACGTTCTCAAGTTCCGATTTATGGACTTGGGCAGACAACTTCAGCAGTCAATAGAGGTGCCGTCAGCTGCACTATTCGCTCTATGTTAGACTCTGAAAAATCTCTAGAAGTCACGACTTTTGTGCTTTCGTCAATATCTGGCAAATTACCTAGCGTTGAAGTTCCTAATAATTGGGAACACTTATGCGGCCTGCACTTTGCAGACCCGACCTGGAACTCTCCAGGAACCATTGACATGCTCCTCGGAGCAGATGTTTATCCGTTCATCATCAATGGCGGTGTGATACATGGCAAATTTCTTCAGCCTGCCGCCATAAATACAATTTTTGGTTGGACTATTCTTGGTCCCACAAAAAGCTTGCAGTCTGATACTGTCCAAGCATTTTTACTTCTGTAGAAGATCCTATCGACCAGACCCTAAGGCGGTTTTGGGAGATAGAAGAACTGCCATCCAAGCCTTATACTTCTCCAGAAGAAGAAAAGGCAGATTTGATTTTTGAAAACACGTTTTCTCGTGACCCTAGCGGTCGTTTTATTGTTGCGTTACCGTTCAACGATACTTTGCCCGTTTTTGATAATTGCTTTGAGATGGCTAAAAAGACTATTTTCGTTGGAGCGCAAATTGCATGCTCAACCGAGCTACGCGCCCAATACAACAATTTCATGCAGGACTATCTTGATGCGGGTCATATGGCATTACTCGATTCTCCGCCCGTTGGGAACGATAATTATTTTTACCCCATCACCCTGTGTTTAAAGAAGAAGGTCATACTTCTAAAATTCGTGTGGTTTTGACGCCTCTGCAAAGGTTAAAACAACGTGTCACTTAATGACACTCAATTGGCTGGACCTAGTCTCCAAAATGACATTACGTCAATCTTACTTAAATTTCGCTCTCATCGTTTCGTTTTTACCTGTGATGTTCGCCAAATGTATCGACAAATTTTGGTTACCGAAGAACATCGAAAGTTTCAATTAATTGTTTGGCGGTTCTCCGCAGAAGAACCCATTCAGACTTATCAGCTTAATACAGTGACCTATGGTATTAAGTCATCGCCTTATCTAGCATTAAAAACTCTTCAGCAATTAGCCATTGACGAAGGCAAAAGGTTTCCGTTAGCCGCTGAGGCTATACGATCAAATCTATATATTGATGATTTCGTCGCCGGTGGAGATTCTATACAATCGGCCCGCGAAATTAAAGATCAACTTATCCGATTTTTACATTTGGCTGGTTTTGAACTTCGAAAATGGAGTTCTAATTCAGTTTCTATTTTGGAAGGCATTCCGTCAGATTTTTGCCAATATACTTCTCTCGATTTCGACGAATCAATAAAAATATTAGGTCTTCAATGGTCACCTACAGAAGATATTTTCTCATTTCGGGTTAAACCATTAAACCCAATATGTACAAAGCGCAACATACTTTCACAAGTTGCCAGAATATATGATCCATTAGGATTTTTAGCCCCACTAACACTTTTTGCAAAATGCCTAATCCAGCATCTGTGGATGTTAGGTTTGAATTGGGATGACATCCCACCAGCAGACATTTCGTCTCAATGGCAGCAGTATCAAGAAGAGTTGCCGTTATTATCGTCACTAAAGTTACCACATTGTTTACCCCCTTCGGATCCTTTTACTTGTCATTTGCATGGGTTTTGCGATGCTAGCGAGGTAGGGTATGCAGCGGTAGTGTATTTTCAGTTCATAAATCAAACTACTGGAGAAATAACTGTACAATTTGTAACTGCTAAAACGAAAGTAGCTCCAATTAAGCGCATTTCAATTCCACGTTTGGAATTATGTGCCGCCGTTTTATTAACCGATTTACTTTCTTTTACCATTCGTTCTTATCAAGGCTTGATTGACATCTCCGATGTTTCAGCGTGGAGTGATTCTACGGTCGCTCTCACTTGGATACGTTCTCCACCTTTTCGTTGAAAACTTTTGTGGCAAACCATGTTAGCCACATTCAAGAAATCATTGCACCTAGCCGATGGTTTTATATTAAATCTTCGCATAATCCGGCTGATCCTGCATCTCGGGATTAATGCCAAGCGCGGTTATTTCATGTTCGCTATGGTGGGCGGGGCCTGAATGGCTTCACTACCCTAGTGACTCGTGGCCGCCTCAACCAACATTGTCAACCTCAATTGCTGAGGTAACTACGGAAAGAAGATCCTAACATTTGTCGCTCAAACAGATCCAAACGTCATTGACATTTTACTAAGTCGTTTTCATCGTTATATAAAATCCAAGGCATCGTGGCTTACATTTATAGATTTTCTAAACCCATGGCTCAACGTCATACGGGTCCCTTAACAGACATTGAATTACACAATGCTCTCATGATTATCGTTCGCATGTACAAAATGTTACATTTTCAAAGGAAATAGCTTCGATCAAGGCAAACCGTAAGTTACCTAAAAGCTATGAAAACTTTCTCCATTTGTTGATCCACAAAACATCTTAAGAGTAGGTGGGCGCTTGACACATTCTTCGCTTTCCTATTCCGAAAAGTTTCCTGCGTTATTGCCTCAGCGGCACCGATTAACCGAACTTATCATTCGGTCAACTCATGAAAGGTATTGCCATCCTGGTGTTAATACCACAGCGTATCTTATCCAACAGAATTTCTGGATCCTTTCTATTAAAAATTCAATCCGAAGTTATTTATCATCATGTCATAGATGTTTTCGTACCAAACCGGTCCTGGTAACTCCTCCTATGGGAGACCTACCGGCAGCACGATACCCAAATCAAACCGTTCAGTATTGTTGGTGTTGATTTTGCTGGCCCTCTTTAATAAAAGCTAACCGCCTGCGAGGATCTAAAACTCTTAAGGCCTATATTTGTATTTTGTTTGTTTTGCCACTAAGGCAGCACATATTGAACTTGTTTCGGATTTGTCGGCAGACGCGTTTCTTGCCGCTTTGCGACGATTTATAGCACGGCGAGGACGCTGTTCTCAAATATTTAGCGATTGCGGTACTAATTTTGTAGGTGCCTATCGTCAGCTTATGAATTATCTGCATAGTGCAGTAACCTCAGAAAAGATAAAGTGGTCGTTTAATCCACCTAGCGCCCTCACTTCGGTGGCTTGTGGAAAGCGGTGTTAAGTCGGTAAAGACACATCTATCTCGCGTAATCGGCGAACAAAACTTACCTTTGAGGAACTGTACACAGTTCTGACACAAATTGAATCTGTTCTAAATTCAAGGCCACTCTGCGCTTTGAGTTCGGATCCAAATGACTTGCGTTGCCTAACACCAGGTCATTTCCTAACTATGGAGCCTCTTTCTGCACCACCAGATGAGGACCATTCAACCAACGTTTTACCATTAAAAAGCAGGTGGAAACTCTTGCAAAAACTCCACCAAGATTTTTGGGCTCGCTGGAGCCATGAGTACTTACATACTCTGAACCAGAAGGTTAAATGGCACTCTAAGGTAGGTGTCCGACAAGTTGAAAAGGACACTATTGTCCTCATCAAGGACGACCAGCTTTCTCCACTTCAATGGAAGTTTGGTCGTATTATTAATACCTTTCCGTGCGGACGGTATTATACGTGTCGCTGAAATCAAAACGCACATGGCACACTAAAACGACCTTTGGTCAAACTAGCGCCGCTACCGGTATTTTAATTTTATTTTTATGTTTAGATGTATATACACATTTTCTTACATGTATAGTAGTATATTATTTTTACATATTTGCTTATTTACATATATATTTTTATTTTTTTTGCATAGTTGGTAATATCGCTCGCTGTAGTGTACCACCCTATCTTTCGTTACCTGCTTTCCTAGCAAGGTCAAATCCCATGTGATTTCCTTCACCCAACCTACTTCCCTCCTTTTCAAAATTCTATGAATTTGGTGGGCGGTATGTTACGTCAACATCGAACATTCATTGGAATTTGTGACAATAAATACTTTGTGCGTGCATCCTACAGTTTGAGTGAAACATTATATACCGGCAGTGAGTGCGTGAAGGGACAGTCGTACTCGAGCCTTTACAGAAGCAAGTCGCATCAGAACCCTTGCAGAAGACGGTCGTATAAGAGCTTTTGAAGCGACACCATCACCCGGTCGAGCGTGTTTTCGGTGGTCCGTCAAAAGCTTTTGTGTGTGAAGTTCATTGCCCACAGCGGCACAGGACTTAAGGTATTTATACCCTTCCTTAATTAGTTTGTAGTTGTTTTTAGTTATTACTTAACCGCTCCACCATTATCGTTATTGCTACAAAAGCAATTGGTCCTTCATTATAATTTGCATATTTATATCACACATTTATATCAACCTCCTTAACCCCCCTCAATCACCGTGCAAATTACGAAAATGGGTAGCTAATAATCGTACAATTTTAGAAAGCATCCCAGCAGAACATGTTCGGTCAAATCATCCGAATTTTGATAGCGATTCAGTTGTCAAAATTTTAGGCCATCAATGACATTCCAATTTAGACATATTTTCCTTTACGGTCAAAGCAGTTGACTCACCTTGTACAAAGCGAACCATTCTTTCAGAGGCGGCCCGTATCTACGACCCTTTAGGTTTTTTAACTCCTTTAACGTTCTTCGCCAAACATCTCATTCAGTATCTTTGGGCATTGGACTTAGATTGGGATTCTAGACCTCCAGAAAATGTTTGCACCCAATGGAAAAACCACAAAGATTCTCTCTCGCAATTTTCTGGGATCAATATACCTAGATGTTTTAGACCTTCCGCATTTTCTCTTTGTCAACTTCACACATTTTGAGATGCCTCGAACTAGGCTATTTAACAGTTGTTTATTTTATATTTGTAGACCACGAAGGAAAAGTATCTATATCCTTTATTATGGCCAAGTCCAAGGTCACACCACAAACATCTCTATTCCTTGCTTAGAGTTATGTGCCACAGTATTACTTTCAGACTTAGTAGATTTTATTTTACAAACTTGTTAACATCATGTACCTATTGCCGAAATCTTCGCATGGAGTGATTCCACAGTCGCTCTATCATGGATTTGTTCTTTCCACACAAATGGAAAACATTCGTAGCTAACTCACACTCAGGAACGAGTTTCACTGGGTTGTCGGCATCATATTCATTCAACTGATAAGCCAGCAGACCTAGCTTCTAGAGGATTATTACCTCAAGAGCTCGTCGCATGCTCCTTATAGTGGGCGGGACCATCGTGGCTTCAACTGTTGTTCGATGTATGGCCTTGTATAACATTTTTAGTTTCTTCATCTTCTAGTGGCACCACAGGGGAAGAAAGAATTTTAACATTAGCTTCGAAAGTGATACCCTCAATCATTGATTCGCTTCTTAATCAATTTTCTTCACTTGGCAAAATTCAACGCATTTTAGCATATTACCTTCGTTTTAAAAGTAATCTTGATAAAACGCCTAAATTTTCAGGTGCTTTTGTGGAATTAGAATTATATCGAGTTTCATTATTCATTGTCAAAGATGTTCAATCTTCCGCATTTAAGGCTGAAATAGAATGTATCAAAAAGGGATTTTTCATGTTCCAAACCCTTTCAAAAACTTTCTCCATTTATATACAAGGATGGGATACTTTGGGTTGGTGATCGTTTGTCGCATTCATCCTGGCCACTCGACACCAAACATCCTGCGCTGTTACCAAGCAAGCATCGTTTATCAGAAATTTTGATTCTCAAAACTCATCAGGATCATTTACATGCTGGAGTTAATACTACTATGTATTTACTTGAACAAAAATTTTTGATATTATCTGCCAGTGATCGATTAGGCATTATTTATCAAAATGTAACCATTGTTTTCGTTTATGCCCAACATTTGTTCCTACAATGGGTGACTTAACTTCTACACGAGTTACAAAAGTTGAGCCATTTAGTGTAGTAGCACTCGACTATGGTGAACCATCTTCTATTTTCCTGTCTCATCGACGTGGGTCTAAAACTCAAAAGGCCTGCATATGTCTTTTTCTTTTCCTTGCAACCAAGGCCCTTCATATTGATGTAGCTTCGGATTTATCAACAGTCTTTTCTAGTCGCGTTACATCGTTTAATTTCACGTCGTGGTCGCTGTTCTCAGGTCACCAGTGACAATGGCACTAACTCTGTCGGAGCCAACAAAGAGCTCATTTTACATATGCAGTAAGCTGTGGAGGGTGAAGCAATTACATGGAGCTTTCACCCTCTTCCACACCTCATTTCTCTGGATTAGTAGAGAGCGGTATCAAGGCCGTTAAAACTCACCTCCATCGGGTTATAGGCATATAAATCCTTACTGATGAGAAATTCAATACTGTTTGCATACACGTCGAGGTATTACTAAACCCGCGTCCTCTTTGTAGCATATCGACGGACCCTAATGATCTGGACATTTTTAACACTCAAGCCATTGACCTCCACAAGCAGATTTGAGTCACTTGTAAATTTTTAGATTGTCTAGATAGCAGTTAATTGAGCGTTTTCATCATGATTTTTAAAAGCGTTGGCACAATGAATACCATAATTTATACCAACGTAGCCGTTGGAACAAAACCCGTGCTCTCGAATCCTTAACTATCGGTACCTTGGTGCTCCTAAAAGAGGACAATACTCCCCCATTACATTGGAAACTGGGTAGAATTGTTGCTCTGCACCTGGGTCATGATAACATTGCACGTGTTATGACGGTTTACACTACTTCCGGCTAATACAAAAGGTCAATGATAAAGCTCTGTGCCTTGCCTATGCAATAATTTATTAGTTTTAATTTTTTGTATATGGGTATCTTTTGCGCATGTTGCAATCTGTATAAGCTTAATTTCTACAACTTAATTATTTATTTTATTGGATAATAATTGCATGCCCAGACAAAGAATGCATACTCTAAATACAAATACATAATTCAAAAAGAATAAAGACATAAACAAAAGCAAGTTGAACCAAATTTTTCTCTAGGTTGGTACTGCAATCATCCAAAAGGAAGTAACTCATTGAAAAAGGTTTTCAGTTACACCCTTGAAATGTGCTGGAACTATATGGCTAGCTGAATAATTCTGCCTTCTGGGTGGCTATCAAAGTATGTTTAATGAAAGACTTAAATTTTATCATGCTACTAGATTGGAAAGATGCAATATTTGTTGTACACCTCTGCTGTGCAGAAAGCAAATCAACCTTCGAATTTGCATGACATGCCTTGGTATAGTAAGTCTATCTTCGCTCCTTATGCAGCAGGAATGAACAGTAGATCGTTTATGTAACATTGAAAGTAAATAGCTTTTATGATGTTGTATACGTACGTAGCAAATAGTAATTCTGCTCTATAGTTAAATTTTAGTATGTTTCGTTCTATATAATACGGGGTGACATGTTCATATTTAACAATATTGAATGTAAATCTTAAGCACATGTTTTGAACTAATTGCAATCTGTTTTTTAGATGCTCGGTCAGAAATTTATAGAATACTGTGGAGCAGTAGTCCAATCGACTCAGAATAAGACTGTCCACAAGCTTCCATTTGATCTCAGGATGGAGATCAAACTTAAACTGAAATAACGATTTCATCTTGAAATAAGTACTTACATGTGATTTTCCAATGCTCCACCCGAAGGTACTACAATGGCCAGGAAGCGAGTTTTTTTAACCTGGAAAATTTGGAATTTTGCCAAGCTCTTGCTGTTCCAAGCAAGGTAGGGATCTTTAACGTGCGCGACAACAAACACGGGACCTCCATTTTACCTCTCATCCGAACGAGGGTGCATTTCTGTGAAAAAACCTCGTCTAACATTTTTCAAGCGGACCGTATCGGGATTGGAACCCGGGACCTTGGGTGTAGTAGTCAGACACATACCACTATGCCACGGAGCCGCTAATAAAAAGTACTACTAACTACTCAAACGAGAGATGAGAATCTAATATAACACCTAGATTTTTGGTCGAATCAATTATTCTAATGGAGCTGTTATTTATAAGGTCGGTGGTAGTGTTAGCTTCATATCTCTTATGATTACATGACGTACCGATGCACATTGCAGTGCTTTTATTCGGGTTTATAAGTAGGCTGTTGGTTGCTGACCATTTGTGCACTAAATTAAGATTATGACTCATTTTGTGAATCATGTTGTTTGTTGAATTGGGAGGACCAGATATGTATAGTTATGTATCATCTGCATACATTTGAATATTACAGTCTGGGGATAAACATGAGGGCAAATCCGACGTAAAGATTGTAAATAATAAAGGACCCAAGATGCTACCCTGAGGTACACCAGAGGTTAATGTTATAAACTCAGAGTCACACTTGTTCATTCTGACCATCTGCATTCTACCCGTAAGATAGTTGAGAAACCACTGAACTGTAATCATGTTGCATCCATAATATGTTAATTTAGCTAAAAGAAGATCATGGTTAATAACTTCAAAAGCCTTGCTGAAGTCCAGTAAACAGCGTAATGTTACTTCAGAGTTATCTATATTGGTAGCTATGTCAGTAGTGATCTTGGATAGACAGGTAGCTGTACTATGCTAAGCTCTGAATCCTCATTGCAGACCAGGTAGAATCATGTTACTTTCAACATGCTTAAGAATTTGGAAATACACAACTCTTTTGAGAACCTTAGGCAATGTTGATAGTATGTTGATAGGCTGGAGATCGCTAAAAGCTTTTGCCTTATATGTGATTTTCCAATGCTCCACCCGAAGGTACTACATTGGCCAGGAAGCGAGTTTCTTTTTTACCTGGAAAATTTGGAATTTTGCCAAACCCTTACTGTTCCAAGCAAGATAGGGATCTTTAACGTGTGTGACAACACTCACACAAGGGACCTCCATTTTACCTCTCATCTGAACGAGGGTGTATTTTTGTGAAAAATGCTCGTCTAACATTTTTCAAGCGGACCGTGTCGGGATTCGAACCTGGGACCTTGGGCATAGTAGTCACACACATACCACTATGCCACGGAGCCGCCTTGCCACAGGCACTTTAGCCAGTGGAATTATGATTGATTTTTTCCATAGTTTGGGAAACACTCCAGCATCCAAACAGAAATTAATTATGTAACTAACAGCTGTTATACAGGATGGTAATACGATTCTTAACATTTGTAGATTTATATTATCAACAACCAAAATAAGTTTGATTTCACTGAATTGATAATCTTGGGAATTTCGTCGCTAGCTACTGGAACAAAGGAAAAATCAGGAATTCCTGGACATCTAGCATTTTTGTATTTGGCAATTGTATTTACTGTCACTCGAGGTGACCTAATTGATTGAATGAAATTGATGTTTAACTTGGAATCGTGTAGCTCAGTCACAATTATGTTTCTGGATTTAGTGTGTATATTGTTGCTTTCGAACACTTTCCATAACCTTTTACTATTATTCCTATGCAGATTAAATTGATGTTCAAAATATGCTGCTTTCTCATGTTTAATAGCAAGAGTGCCATAGTTTCGGAGGTCTTTATAATAATGAAAGTGCTCAACAGACCTACTTTTAAGAAATCTTTTATATGCTTTATTCCTGATGTTAATCATAAGCTTAACGGTGTCTATAATGTAGGATTAATATTTTTTTTTAATACGCACTGACGACAAGGGAGCATGAATATTGAATAGGTCAATAATATTTTTATTTAGAAATTCTATTTTTTCGCCGATGCACATACTATCTTCTATAGTTTCCCAGCGTATGTTAAAAGCATCCTCTAAAAATTGTTCCAGGACAAAATGTTTATAATTGCAAATTGTGATGATTTTGGGCACCAAAATGGGTATTGGAAAGTCAAAGAGCTTTTACCATTCTGTGATCAGTAATGTCCTCGAAATCTATAGTTTCACAGTTACGCAATGAAATACTATTTGAACTACATATAATGTCGATAGTACTTTGTGAGGTTTTAGTTACCCTGGTGGATTCATTTACATGTTGAATGATCTTATAGATATCAAAGAATGCTTATAACCGGATGGTACCTGGGTTGCTAGGCTTCATAAAATCGACATTTATATCCCCCACTAAAATTATCTCATTTGAATCTAGGATTTCATTAGAGAGAGTAGTTTCCAATTCTGATAGAAATGTTAATCGAGTAGTCCGTGGTCTGTAGATAACTCAAGGTCCCAGGTTGGAATCCCGACACGGTCTGCTTGAAAAATGTTAGGCAAGCATTTTTCACAAAAATACACCCTCGTTCGGATGAGAGGTAAAATGGAGGTCCCGTGTGTGAGTGTTGTCACGCACGTTAAAGATCCCTTCCTTGCTTGGAACAGCAAGGGTTCGGAAAATTCCAAATTTTCCAGGTAAAAAAAACTCGCTTCCTGGCCAATGTAGTACTTTCGGGTGGAGCATTGCAAAATCACATGTAAGGTCTGTAGATAACTAGGCAGCTCTGTGGCATAGTGGAATGTGTGTGACTACTACGCCCAAGGTCCCAGGTTCGAATCCCGACACAGTCCGCTTGAAATATGTTAGGCGAGCATTTTTCACAAAAATACACCCTCGTTCGGATGAGAGGTAAAATGGAGGACACGTGTGTGAGTGTTGTCATGCACATTAAAGATTCCTACCTTGCTCGGAACAGCAAGGATTCGGCAACATTCCAAATTTTCCAGGTAAAAAAAATCGCTTCCTGGCCAATGTAGTACATTCGGGTGGAGCATTGGAAAATCACATGTAAGGTCTGTAGATAACTCCTACTGCCAAGTTCAACTTTTGCAACTTTACTTTTATCCATAACTGCTCGAGTTTAGGATTTTCAACGAGCAGATCAGAAACTGTGTAGGTAATATCATTTCTAATGTACAAACATAAACCCCCTCCTCTAGATTCTCTGTCAGCTCTTACGAGGCTGTAGCCATGCAACGTGATAAGGTTAGAAGGAAAGCCAGGTGCAATCCAAGTTTCAGACAAAGCAATCACATGTAAGTCCAGACAGCTTAAAATATCCGCACACTGTTTGAAGCACTTAACAAGAGATCGAATGTTAATACGACCAACATGGAGGAATTTATTTATACATGAAGACTTTGATTGCTATATATTCCCATAGTTGGTACGTCACTGTTGTACCTTCAGTAGTCTTGTGTAGCAAGGGCAATCCTTGTCTTTTGAGTTGTGGTTGACATCGAGGCTCATTCCGTACGTTGAATTAGCAAAAATGCACAAGGAAACGTCATCATAGAAAATGTAGAGAAAGTGGGAAGATGGCAAGAATATATAGGGAATTTATATGCAGGAGAGGAACTAACTGCATTAGAACAGGAATCAGACATTGAAAATGATGACTTGGGATATCCTATACTTAGAGACGAGTTTGAATTAGCATTAGAGTCTGAAAAATGGTAAGGCTCCGGGTACAGATAAGGTGCAAGCAGAAACTCTAAAAGCAGTAGGACAAGCAGTAACAGAACGTCTCTTCCAACTTGTAAGCTATATGTATGAGACAGGCAAGATACCCAAAGATTTCAAACGTAGCATCATAGTAACTATACCAAAAAAGAAAGGCACGGATAGATGTGAAAATTTTCGAACAATAAGTTTGACAGCACACGTGTCAAAAATATTAACTAGAATTGTGCAAAAACGAATGGAAAAACGGGCGGAAGAAATACTAGAAGATCAATTTGGGTTTAGGCGAAACAGGGGAACACGGGAGGCTATTTTAGCTCTGAGAGTGATAATGGAGAAAACAATAGAAAAAGGGGAAAGCGTGTATATAGGGTTTGTAGATCTGGAAAAAGCATTTGACAATGTAAAATGGAAAAAAATGTTTGAAATGCTCAAAAAGATTGGAATGAGTTATAGGGATAGACGAATAGTACATAGCTTATACAAAGAGCAAACAGCAGTAATAGAATTAGAGCAGGAACGTAGAGAAGTAAACATTAGGAAAGGAGTGAGACAGGAATGTTCCCTATCCCCATTGATTTTTAACTTGTACATAGAAGAGGCAATGAATACTGTCAAATGCAGGAAGACATTTGGAATTAATATGCAGGGACAAAAAATTGATATGCTTAGATTTGCAGATGATATAGCGGTATTAGCGTCTAGCAAGGAAGAGTTAGAAGCTGCTCTTAATGAAATGGAAACGGTTCTAACAGAGAGATACGGTATGCAAATTAACAAAAGTAAAACTAAAGTACTAGTATGCAAAGGAGGGAAAAATAAATCAAAAACAAGAATACAAGTATGTAACACGAACTTACAAGAGGTTAAGGATTTCTGCTACCTAAGAAGCCAAATAACGCAAGATGGGAAAAGCACAAAAGATATAAAACAAAGATTAGCACAAGGTCGTGCTACATTTAACAAGAAAAAGCAACTACTGTGCTCAAAGACCACAAACATAGAAACAAGGAAAAGATTGCTTAAAACATATGTGTGGAGCACAGCACTGTACGGCTGTGAAGTCTGGACAGTAGGAGAAGCGGACAAGAAAAAGGTAGAAGCCTTTGAAATGTGGTGCTACAGACGTATGATGAAGATATCATGGACAGACAAAGTTAAGAACGAAGAGGTACTAAAAATGGTAGGGGAAGAAAGAAATATGTGGAAAACGGTAAAAAATAGGAGAGATAGGATGATAGGCCACATACTACGGCATGAGGGAATACTGCGGAGTATATTAGAAGCAGAGATAGGAAAAAAGAGAAGAAGAGGCAGACCTAGGTTAGACTACTGCACACATATAGTAAAAGATGTAGGCTGTAGGGGTTTCAGGGAGATGTGTAGGCTAGCCCAGAATAGAAATCAATGGAGGTACGCATCCAACCAATCCCAAGATGGATAAACTAATGACGAAAAGATAACTGTGGTTAAACATGATGATTATTATAAGTAACTACAAGAATTGGTTGGGCAATATTCTCGAATAATGTTAAGTGTGTGAAAGGATTTACTGGAAAACCATTATTTCGGCAAATGTCTAAGTGTTGGGGGATCTTGGTAGCCACAGGTTGCTTAACCTCCTTCGCTGAATCTCAGTAAAATAGGGCATAAATTTAGAAAATAATAGAAGGGGAACGAGCTGAATACACATGTTGTGTAAGAATTTCAGGGAACTATGTAGGCTAGCTCAGAATATAAATAAGTGCAGGCGCGTGTCCAACCAGTTTTGAGACGGAAAACCTAATGACGAAAAAATAAGCGCAGATAAATCTGATGATTAGTATAAACAACTAGTTGTTGGTTGCGAAATATCTCCAACTAATGTTGGCTGTGCGAAAAGATAAATTGGAAAATATATTAAATCGTTAAATGGTTAAGTGTTGGGGGAACTTGGCAGCCACAGGTTGCTTACCTCCCTTTACAACCACTAAAGGACGGAGAAATAGGGCGTATAACTGTAAAACGATAGAAGGTGATCGAACTGCATCTAACAAGAAAGAACAGCGCCTATGAGGAAAGGCAACAAACATAGAACAAGAAGAAAATTGTTGAAAGCATATGTGTGGAGAAAACCACAGTATGCCTATGAAATACAGGCAGTCTGAAACGCAGACAGAAAAACCGTAGCAGCCTTTTGAAATGCTCTGCTTCAGATGTATGAGGACGATAGCATGGACACACAAAGATAATAACAAATAAGTTATAGAAATAGTAGGGGAACAAGGATATCTGGGGAAAAAGAGAAATAGAAGGGCGGAATACGTTCTAAGGCATTTTGGGGAATAGTATGGGATATATTACAAGCAGAGATAGGAAAAAAGAGGTAGATGTAGACCTAGATCAGATAGTTATAGATGCAGCCTGTGCAAATTTCAGGGAAATCTGTAGGTTAGTTCAGAATAGGAAACAATGATGGTACGCGTCTAACCAGTTCTAGGACTGAAGACCTAATGATGTAGCTAAATGATGAAACTTCTGGCAATTAAAACATTGTGTAATTACAGAGTGATTGTAGACATTAGCACAAGACCACCCAAGGGTAATTTTGAATTTTCAGAAAGACTGTGATGAGTAATAGGATCCACTTCCAGGATTAATGTGGAAAAATTATGTGTTTTATTTTTAATGACTTTTACCAACCTCATTTTAAAATCTTTTCGTAGTGCTTCTAACTTATTTTGTTTGATTAATTTAGGTAATATTGAATCTGGAGCATCCACATCGTCATTGCTCACTTTACCAATTCTTAGTCTAGGCCATTTAAGTATAGAAATTTCTACTTTGTATTTGTCATGCATTGGTGCTGCCATTTTTGAATGTACACACCCAATGAATACAGCCTCATTGGAGATTTACTTAATTTTTGAAATATTAATTCCAATTTTAACGGGGTCAACGTACTTTTTTATATCTGTTTTAGTTTCCTGTCCTTCTTGCTCTTTCCGAAGTTTAACTACAATTACAGACTCTGAAGAAGGCTTTACAACTGCGCTATAAGCACGAATGTTAGCAGTTTCAACTGTAGAAGCAGACTTGAGAGCTAAATTATCTATAGATGCACTTATTGATTCAAGCTTGAAGAAAATCAAAAGGTAATTTTTTTATACCTTCTGTGCAGTGAGTACAAAGGAAACATAGGCTGCGTTTCTGTAGTACTACACATTTAAGCTCAGATGCTGAGATATCAGCACAGGCTTTGTGGAAGGTCGGAAGCATGTATCACATTTAATACACATATCTTGATTCACAAAAGCATCCTGACACTTTGCACAAAGATCAGGATTTAAATCAGCCATTTTTACTTTTTATTTTTATTTATTAAAAATGAACATGGCCCATTTTTACTGCACTGCACTGGTTAATTAGGACAGCTGGTAGTTATTGAAGGAAATAATAAATACCTGTTAATCAACTATTGATAAGCAAATTGTAGATGAATCACCATTATTTAAATGTTGCACTAAGTTTTTGCAGTAGAACTACCAGATCTAAAAAGCATTAGGCACAACTCTAATCCCAGCTGAAAGACCAACTTTTTAGCTATAAGCAGATATCAAATTCTTATTTAAAAGCACTTGTAAACCAAAAAATAAACAATTTTAATGAGGAGCAAACACTTCACCATATCTACACATCATTGTTTTTGTTTTGCATATATATTTAGTTCATATTATAGTTAGAAAATTATCCATTGTTGGTAATTTTGGTGGGTGGTATGTTTCGTTCCCAAACCCTTATACCTTCACCTGTTTCCTCAAACAATAGGGTATTAGAATGGGTGCGGGATGGTAACTCAGTCGTTGTAAAGTGAACATCAGTGCACTTCTTTCGAAAACACGCAAGTTTCGTTTCAGTTACAGTGTACGTTTGTCATAGAACAAACATGCTTTTGGTAAGTACACAATTGTGACATGCACTATTGTTACTTCCTTCGCATACCAAGTCATATTGAGTGAACCTTTCCTATAGAACATTCCTTTCATATCTTATAAAATAACCACTTATAGCAATTCGCATCCGCCTTCTTAATTAGTTAACCTCAGAACACATCACATATAATTAGGATTTGCCTGTTTATGATCATTATCAGTAACTACATTAAATTATTTAATATTAGTAGAACCATAGTGACTAGTGTGTGCATATGTGCATACATGCAGGCACATGTATAAATGTGTTTTATTGTTAAGAAACTTGAATGCTATCAAAGCAACTTAACTTACCTTAAACTAAATCAAATCTGAGATAATATTTTGTTTTGCCAGAGCAGCCCTCCAATAATATCTGCAATTAAAATACTATACAGACACATGGACATGCATACTTGCACCCTCAAACTGTACATGCATGTATGCACTGTAGTGTTATCAATTTTATAAAAAGATTTATGGCAGTAAATAATAACTAATATAGCTCACAAAAGCAAACAAGGGACCTGGAAAATACGCGAACTAAAACACGCCATCAACGTATGTAGCAAATAGGAAATCCGATTGGGTTGAATGTACATTATGTGACAGAAGTTAATGTCCTCTTGTCCGGTGGTGAAATAAATTAATAATCGAAACGATGTTTAAACACATAAAGATTTGTAATTGGCAGTAATGTACTTTCTGCACGTAATACACAATTAATTAATGAATATCTACCATGTTATGTTTATAACCACTAATTTTCACCATCATTTGTTTATTTTCCACTCTGGCTGTACTCTAAAACCAGCAGAGCCATTATGCTCGCCCCTCCGCATCCCATGTTTGCTTCTGTTGACTATATAACTCATATTTTCCAGAATTACCTTTTGTAGACATGCGCCTGCCACATAATTGACATATTACTTGTTTATCTTTAGTATGTATACGATTATGGCTTTTTAAATCAGCGGAGTGCCTAAAAGGCATGCCACATATATCACATATAAAAGAACGGTCATCCGTATGTCTCTGTATATGAGTTTTTAGAGCACCTAAAAAAATGTAGAATTAACATTGCATTATTAATGAAATTTAGGCATCTGTGTGTATTATATTATATACATTATTTACCATTGGGCGTGTAGTTACAAAATGAAACAATTTCATATAAAATACATTTAACTAATAAATTTCTAACACTTCAGCAACATGATTTGTGCCTGATCACATTACAAGTGGAATAGCATTATACCAAAATCATTAGTTGATATTCAGCAACTTACTGTGGTGCTGTTTAGTCTACCTCTGACCACAATAATTACATTGAAATGTAAGCAATGCGTTTGTACACAAAAGATGATCGATAAGTCCCTGCGGGCGATGGATTTGGTTGACAAGTTACAAGAGCTTTTTAGCCATACAATGAGAAGCCTCTAAAATGTTATTTACATAATTTCTGGCATGTTTTAGAAATAATTAGTACAGCTGAATAAGGTATAAATAGCCATTAAGGATTTTTGAAGTAGTTCTAATTTAACGCTTTGAAAGATGAAATAAATTAATTATAATGTTTCCATATAAACTAACTATAGTGCTTTCGATATTTAGTAATTAAGAAGATAGAATTGTAGTTTTAAGAAGTTAACATTTGTACTGTTAGCAATTAGATGGAAACAAATTGTTGTAAGTGCTTTTAGAATTTCACTGCAGCTACGAGTTGTTGAAAAAGCTTGTATAATCAGTTTGATAATAAAGAACTGACTGTTGTTGTGCACACAGAGATCATTACTTTACATTTATATAATGGTTTAGTCCAAAATATAAACGTTACAATCAGTAACAACTATCATATTGTTAAAAATTAAAATAACATGTGGTAGTGTGAATTATGTAACATCTTACATCCTTATTCGATAAAAACTTTAGAAAAAAAAAATACAAAACCGTATGTATTAAAATTGAAACATTTAGAGTGCAATCACATATTATGTCATACGACACTGAACAGCAGATAATAGGAATGTTCGCAAGGTTGTTGGGATTTAAACTGTTTCATAATGTGGAATAGTTACGATAACAGTCTTCTACGCCATGTATGTTGATAGGACAGTTCGGTCATTTGTTATAGAATGACCTAAAGCAAAAGTCCGGACAAATAATAAGTTTCTTCATCAAGAATGACAGTTTCTTCAAATTTTGAAGTATGTTTGACAGCATACGTAAGTGTAGCTTAAAGAGCACTTATTAGTATCATGGCGATAATTGCTCCTATGTTGAGTCAGAAGTTTGCCCAATATAACAGCTCTCCTCCCAGCTCACTCCTATTTTACAATATATATTTCGTATATTACATTTCCAATCATACGTCACAATAGTCATTCAATTATAACCAATTATCATCCATCAAGCACATAATCTTTGAAAATGCCTCGTCTTGTAAGAATTGTACTGATGCGTTCCCACTGAGTAAACAATTTCTGCGAATTTTTATATTATTGACAAGAGGCGCAAATCCTTTTGTTACAAATTGTTTTAATTCCCCCCTCAATCCTAGAGTATTCTTTTCAAACTGAGAGTTAGATGTTGATGACTGTTTGGTATCAACTTTATACATTCTAATGCATTAAGACCATCATCTTAATGAAATTATTTGTGTTCATCCTATTAACTTGTCTGCTGATGCAGGGTATGCCTATTTACAAACTCCTCTATTGCATTTTAGGAAATAACAATCTTCTACTCTTAACTGTTTTATATTCGTGATATTTTTTGGGTATTGCGGTAATTTTTGTGTTCTAAAATTAAGCACGAAAGTAGTATGAACAACAAAAAAAAAACACTAAATGCTTTTTGTCGATTGTATAAAATTAAATTTAAATACATCTGAAATTGCGTTTAGATTTTATATACAATTGGCGGATGTTAGTAATTATATGTTCTGTTACGAATAATTTACACTAGATAAATTAAATATGGCAACCTAATTTTAAATTAATGTTACACCGATATACATAAAATGAGTAGTCTAAAAATATTTAAAAGTTTTCATTGCACTTCCATATTTCAGAAGCAATTAAATAAGGCTGTCTATACTGCATTTACTAAACTGTAAACATTACACAATAGCTGAAGGCTTGGGAGAAGTGTTCAGTTAAATTTAACATTATCTTTAGGTATGTCACGTTACTAGTAGTTTTTAGGGCACATATTGATTTGATGATTAAACAACATTTAGGACCATATACTGTAACCAAATCTACACGTTTTATTGAATTATCTTTAATTATGTTAGCATCTAAGAAAAATCTTTCGCTGTAAGATCTACGTAATTCTGGATAATTAGTACTGAATGTTTCAATATCATCCATTCCTGCCATTTAACTTATTTTACCTCGTCACCAGTGATAAATGTGTGATTGGTAAATTACTATAAGTTGTAATATTGTATTATTTATAATAAATGTATAATACATATGTATTTGTAACTCTAAAATATGATTGAATTCTGTCACAAAGTATCTAATAGTTCTTGTTTATACGTATCCCTGGAAACTGGTCTCCAGGCACTTATGATTAACTCATAATATGCATACATAAGACTTTTTCCCTCTCTAGACATAATTCACCAACCACAGCAACTTCTGTCAAACTCTTTTGGAATGATGGATGGCGAAAAAGTTGGTGTAGTTTCTTCTTGGAATGAAACCACCTCAGTAACTTTGTCACTGTCCGTGGGCGTAACATCAAAATGATTATTAGGTTGATTGCTCAACATAACCTTATAATGTACAACGTTTCGGTTGACTAGACTAGGGATATGTTTTTTGTGACATTTGTCATACCATGAATTAGAATTGTATTTAAAAGAATTTAGACTGAAAATCACCCGAATAAATCGGAATTTGAGTTTCTGAAATTATATACAGTTACCGTCAAAACCAGCTTGCATCCTCAAATTACATTTTTTGGTACAGAAAATCTGTCTGAATTAGATACCAAGAATGCCTAGCAGAAAGGATGAAGATATGAGTTGCAAAGGGGTGTTAATGTTGATTGTATCCTTTGTGACAAAAGCAATTATAATGAAACGATTCGGTGTGATAGTCGTAAATGCAATGCGTGGTGCCATAGTCAAATTGAGTGGTTTTATAGTTGACAAATCAGTGCTACAGCAATCGGGAGACTGTTATCAACCAAACCACATTGGCAATAATAGTGATAAGCTATCAACTTCAGTTCCAGACGTGCCAAATAAAAACAAAATAGCCTTAAAGATAAACGAAAAAGTGTCTTCCTTATTTAAAAGGGCAGAACAAAGTGAAAGGTGTTTAGTAGCTACTAATGCAATAGCTACCGCTTCAAGTAGAACAATAAAATCAAGTTCCTCTACTAAAAGTATGCGAAATGTTTTATTGAGGAAGAAACTGGAAAACATTTGGAAAAAACAGCAGCTTTTAAAGTAAAACATATGTTTATTGATAGTGAATTAGAAAAACTGTTTATGAAAACTCCAAATCAAAATTTTGCCATGCTTCAGATAGGATACCTGAAAAATCGATTCATACAAACTGGATGTTGTATAGATTCTTACAAGAAACAAACAGGAAATCCTTAAATGTCAGGTTATCCAGTATAAAATGCCGAAAACATTATGGAAAGTGTGTTTCAGCGCTTTGGGTCATTTATGAAATTTGAGTAAGAAGACTTCTGTTGTCAAAGTTGAGATAAATATGACGATCAATCGGGATCACAAGCAATTCCAAAGTAATCAACTGTTACATTAAAGTCGGTTAACATGAACCAGCATCTAGTGGCATGTGGTTTTAGCGAACAAGAGAATTTGATGCACTAGAGGTTTAGCAAGAGATTATGTTGAAAGTTTAATGCATAACCCCGTTTGTGTATCTCACATTTTATTGATATTAAAATGTTCATTTTCTCAACTCGCTTACTTACTACAAAACTATTTAGATAAAATACGCCAAGAATCCTCTTCCAGAGAAGACAAAGTAGATGCATTATGCTATGCATTGTCAGTACAACAAATTTATGGGCTGTGCTCAATTTGACTAATATGTCTAAACAATTGGATAGTCCATTGATAATGCAGGAGCTGATCAATAAATTACCGATATCGATTCAACTCAAGTGGGCAGAATATATAAATGATTATGACTACATGTCCACATACATTAGTTGGTTGGATCAGTTGGTAGATAGGATGTTTTATAAACCCACAATTAGTTTAATTTCTATAACCAATATAGATTGTACTAACAAATCAGGTGACGGTAAACATGCAGCAACTTTGAAAACAAACATATGTGTTAATTTACACATAACTACAGAAAAATACTGGAAACCAAATGCCCCGCATGCTCTGAATCTTGTAAAATGCTTAGAGATTATCTGCAATTTATCAAAATAGAATTGAATGAAAGATGGAATCTTTTGAAGCTCAATAATGTCCTTGCAAATATTCCCAATACATATAGGTGCAAACAAGTACAATGTGAGTGGCGTTCAAACTGTAAAGAGTTTAAATCTTGCCACACAATCACTTGACTACTCCATGCTGATGGAACGATATGACTATCTGAAAGGACCACCTATATGGTTTTATCGGCATGTTGGATCACTTTTACTAATAGGACTAAATAATTGGAATATTGCAGTGCCAACCAAAGTCAGAATGGGAGGGCCCACAGAACCAATCACAGTACGAGGTTCGTTAGGTTGAACTAAAATAGCTGTTACACAGAAAAAGTACAAATGTATGGAAAGGAAACAAATTTGAAATTAATCTGCTCTAGAAACATGAAAATATGACTACCGGAAAACTATTCGTTAGCTCTTAAACATATTTATTGATTAGAAGCATGCATAAGAGGTGATAAATAGTTGGGTTCTGCCCAGTATATGAGCAAATACAAACTTTTATTGTAAAAGGATGTGCTTATAAATTGTCAACCAAAGAAGAAAACATTTTCTATCCAATCAAATGGTACTTGATGCAGTAGCATGAATGGCGTATCACCTAAATGCAGCCATTAAAAGGCCCAGATCAGGTCTCTTCTTTGATTAGTATACTATCAAGAGTTTAACATGGTGCAATTGGAACTGAGGATATAAAAGAAATGTTTCTACAAGTGAATGTGATAAGTCCAGACAGCTACAGTCAATATCGTAAAGATTAACTGTCTTTACCTGACACGTACATGGCCCAAGTAATGGCATTTGGTGTTGTTACATTCCAAATTGGGAAATGTACATTGTTAAAAATGTGAGTAAATTCCTACCAATATTTTAAAATAAACTTGTTAATTTCCGCCATCGTGGACAGTTGCGTTTGCGCAAAAGAATGCGCAGGCACAGAGTGAATGGCGCAAGTGCGTGGAGTGACACAACATTATTAGACTATGAGGCATGAAGCCGAAAACAGTTACCTGTGTCGTGGAGTATCTTTTCCTTTTTTTAGGATGTAGGTTTCCTTATCTCTACCTTTTATCGTGCCCTACACCTGGTTGCTCCTATCATTCCGCTACGAAGGGAAAAGAGGACGGATAGAATCTGGAATCAACAATGGCGTAGTCGACCCACTCTGAAAGAACAACAACGAGGGCCCTGCGATTTAACTGCAAGGCACATTTTAAGTGAGTACATTGCTATATTTATATTTTAAATTAAGAATTGTATCATTTTAAACATGTTTGGTATTTGATACAATTTGCCGTGTAATCATGTCATAATATACAATTGCGCACTAATGTAAAGCGCGAGAGTGTATCAGTGTGCCCGGTTCATTGGCATGTGCACAATATATAAAAATTTTAATGCTACAAAATCTAAAGTACGATATCCCCACGCCATAAACACAATTATTTCTAACTACTGTGTAGACGATATGCTTGGAAGTACAAACACAGAAGGTGAAACAATCGAGCTGAAAAGACAAGTATCTTCATTCATGCTCAAGCTGCTTTAAATATACAAGAATAAAAATGAAACTCACAAAGACTAATGCAAACTATTGGAGAAAAGAGTGATGAAAAAACCTGAACTTACATCATGACAACACCAGGCAAACAGAAAAAGTTTTAGAAATGTGGTGATGGTGAACGAATGATAACTTCATGTACTTGTTGAAATTTAACGAGAGCAACGAAAAGGTGTTGAAAGGCAAGTGTAGACCATCAAACAAGAAAAATTGAGAATACTTATGAACATGTATGATTCATTGGGGCTTCTCACACACTTGGTACAAGATGTTTGGTGAAATCAGAATAATTGGGATAGTAGATAAAAGATGACAGGTGGCCCAAATGGATTCGAGTGTTGCACAGTGTTATTGTAAAACAATTAAGAGAGCAGATGATGTCGATGTGCAACTACGCATTTTCATAGATGCAGGAAAGGACTGCAACGTTGCAATTGCATATCTACATATACAGTCGCAATCGACAGTTGAATGCTCTATCGTAATGGCTAAAAGTCGTGTAGCATAACTAAAGCTAATATCAATACCAACATTAGAATTGATTATTGCATTACTTGGTACTAGAATTAGCAAGGTAGTTATGGACAGTCTAACAATCCAACCACGAAGAACAACTTATTGGATTAAATCAAGAACTGTTCTATTGTGGATTCGACCAGATTCTAGAAAATTTAAAGGACAAGTTGAAGGATTCCGTATTGCTGAAATACAAGAAAGGACCACCATGGGAAACTGGTGTCATGTTCCTTCAAAACACAAAGTAACCGACAATGCTAAAAACCATAGCCCTCTGAGATTGAATTCAGATGAACGCTGGTTCAAGAAAAGCGCATTCCCACTGAAAGACGAGAAAAAATGGCCACAGGATGTCACTGCGAGTGTTCAAACAGTAGAAGATACACATAGTTGATCTGTCAATGTCAGAGTGAACGTATCTGAAATATTATCTGCTAACGAACTTGATGCAGCT
This sequence comes from Platerodrilus igneus, assembly GCA_036346225.1. Classification (NCBI taxonomy): domain Eukaryota; kingdom Metazoa; phylum Arthropoda; class Insecta; order Coleoptera; family Lycidae; genus Platerodrilus; species Platerodrilus igneus. The sequence goes on along the minus strand of JARFIW010000318.1, from coordinate 5,387,638 downwards.
GAGAAATTATTAGTTAGGTTTATTCAAACTTATAGATACCCAAATGAAATGGAATTGGTGAGTGAAAGAACAACAGAAATGCCCCAAAAGGCATTTTAAGGATAGCCAAATTCTAAGTATGTAGACCAATCACTGGGTGAAACAACAGTATAGCACCCATGGTCTTAGCACCAAAACCATACCATCCAATATGTGATTGAAGTAATAAAACAATATACGGGCTATACATATACTGTTCTTTCACTCATTTGCTGATTTAGTAATTATCTACGCAGACAAGGAAAACATTGTCTACGGAGGAATTTTCAGTTTCTCAACCAGCAGTTTTATAATGCACGTGCTAATGATCTGGTCGTTATAAAAGCAGTGATTTGAAATGTCTAGTAGCGACAGTGAGGACAATAAAGTTGTAAAAAACGTAAAAGAGAACCCGATAAATAAAAACAAAATCTAAGAAAATTCATCCGCATGTGCTCGCTTAATACCCTGTGATTGTGTTCATGTCTGCTTATAGATTAGCTATGATACGCAGCGCCGATTTTATGAGTAATCCGTAATAGTTGCAATATTTCAGTGAAAATTTGATTTTTTTATATTCAATTGAATACAAACAATGTCAAACGGTACCTCAGAAATTGGGGTAATTTATAAGGAAATTAAATTTGTTCACGTGACAGGCATGTCAACTTTTAATAAAATTGGAAACAACATGGCATGTTCTTCCAATAATAAAATATTTTAAACTTGCAAAGGAGTCATTTGTGATACGTATGACCTCCAAGTGCTGTGTTGTACAGAAATTGTTTGATTAATTCCAGTTTATCAACATCACTTTGTAACATGTCAATTCACTGTTCCCTTGCCATGTTACATTGTGGTCCCACTTCTTTCAATATAAAAGTATTATTCGTCTTAATTTTATATTAATACCGTTTACAATCACAAGCTCGCTTTGATTTGTGAAACATTTCCCTTTAGTATTATTAAATAATACACTATATACATCTATCTTTAGTCTAATTTAATATTCTTTCTTTTGTATAAATAATATAAATAAATAACATAAGATGTAATTTTCAAATTGGTAAACCTCTAAATAATGTCCATAAATACACAACTGGTGTATACATGAATCTATCATTTAGGACAGTTTTCTTGTTTTGTCCCTCTCTCAAAATCTTTAAACCAGAATAAATTTTGGTTTGTTTTGATATCTAATGGTCTTTTGAGCACATGCCATCTCCCGATAAAGATGTCCTTTCTAAGGCCATGATGTCGTACCTGTTATGTAAAAGGCGTCTTTTATTTTGTTCTTTTTAACATATATAAATATCATTTCAGAATACTAGCAAAATACGTATGGACAAAGTCTATCTGAATAACCCGTTCAAAATATTAATGAATGGTAAGCTGATTACAGACAAATTTTTAGACTGTTCCTCGTGGCGTATTACAATATTTCGTTTTTGTAACACGTTTATTTTCTAGGGTCCTCTGGTGGCATATCCTCCTGTGGCATATCTTCCCGTGACATTCTCTGGTAAAATATCCTCTGATGGAGAATTTAATTATCTATGCTAAGCTATCTAAGCCTATGTATTAATTTTACTACCTACAAGAATTCATGTTGCCGTTATTTACCTTCTAAAATAAATTAAATGTTTCGTTGACAAAACCTATGGTTGTGGAACGGAAGGATTGGTTCTTACAAATTAGAAGTTTGAGATTAACATCCAAAATAAACAACGATGGTGTTCGTCTAAACAAACCGTAAAAAGATCCTATAGTTCTGAACAAGCCGTAAGCTCAAAGCTTAAGTATACGTTTCTTTCATCATCCTGAATACAGGTATGAGTTTATCTTATTCACTTTTGTCATGCAACGATGTGCATGCGTTACATTTTAAATCTCAATTATCTAGAAAAATAATGCATGTAAAATATAGTCATAACTTTATTCACCGATTACCTTAACTAATTTAATATTATCTTTGCTTTTCTATATAACCTTAAGGTTTGTAAACAGAAAAGCTTTCATGAAACCTTATTTTGTAAGTTTTGAGGTTGTGTTCAATTTAAATGTTCAATTCAAATCCTTTAACTAATATTAAACACAACAAAGTGTATTTATGATATCCTTTTATTTAGAACGTTAATTTGGAATTGTGTCTAAGCACAATAGTAATTTTAGATTTTCTAATATCTTATTTGGTAGCATTTAAGATAAAATTTTTAAATATGAAAGTGTAGATATATAAACTACACTTACTGATTTTGTCTGAAAATTTGGTTGTAATAAAATAACTGTATATATTGAAAACAAAAAAAAAGTTTTTACCTTCGTGAATATCAGATAACAAATTGTACCCTTATATATCCTAAACCCTTAACTGATATCACAAGATCGAGAATTTCTTATTAACAATGAAAGCCGAAGGTAAAGTTGGATGGAAAACGGCTTGAGGAAAAGAAAAACTCTTTAGACATAAACGGCTAGTAGAGTGTTAGCTCTGGGTAGATCATGAGCTTGGGTTGTCAAATGACCAAAAATATAAATAACGAGCGCCACCGTATTTTTCAATACAACAACCTACAAAAATTATGTGTGCTTGTATTAGGGGAATGCGGAAACCTTATACCAACACCACTAATATAGCCATAAAACCTGAATTTCACCTTCGTAAAGCACTTACCAAAATATCAAATTCTAGATGTCTACAGATGTCTCGATTTAACCTGTGAACAAACAAATGCACAACATGGACACCGTTTGTGTCCTTAAAAATATTTACCAAAAATAATATAATAGAATTTAAGTTCCAAAAATATACACCCAGGGAATTTGTTATCATTACACACAATGTCTGATCATGAATGACCTGTAAGTTTTACTAGTATTTTGAATAATAAAAGAGTTATGCAAAAATGGATTCTATTTGATTAAATTCCTTGATTAGTTTTAATATAATCTTTTTCTACTATTAATTTTATAGAACAGAAATATAATAAGGTTTTGTATTCAAAAAAACATAAATTGAATATTTCATAATAAATTTTCTAAAAAATTTGAGCTCTCTTAATAATTCATATTACATATTTTAATCTTTAACCATCAGTAGTACTACGCTAACCTCACAATCAAATTTAATTACTTAAGTTCTGATAAAATAGCATGTTTCAACATAGAGTTAGTTTTATTTAATATGTATAAAAAGAATTCATTACGTTGATTAAGAGTCAAAGTACATGACCTCAAAATTATTAAATATATTTTTAAATTAGCGTAAAATAACATGTGATATTTAAATTGGACAGCTGAATATTTTTTTGACATTATATGTCACTAACAACTTTTTCAGTATAGTTAACGCTATCTGTTTGTGAAATAATTATGATAAGCAAACAGCAGAGCCATCTTTAAAATTTATGCAAGGTTATAAATTTATTACGGAATTCTTTCTTTCACTAAATAATTTTTAAGTTACTTTAATCTAGGTAAAGCTTCAACCTTGTATTTTCGTATTACGATTAAATAATTATAAATGTGATCAAATGCCAAATATCACTCACGTGTGGAAGCACAGTACGACCAAAAGAAATCGAACCATGACCTCAGCTGTGGAATATTCCATTAACATCTGCGTTCTGCGATGCACAAACAGGAAACACATGTATACAGACGAATTTATCGCTGGAACTATGAGAATTCTTCTGAATAAAACATTATTCAACGAAACCAATTCCTCCTTGATTACATCCTATAAAATTTAGTATTCCAAATCCCAAACTAAATTTTCCTTTCAGCATTAAATATTCCTTGAGATTAACTGCATGATATTAACTGTATCCAACATATTTTCTAGATATTACTTCCGAGATATTGCACTAAGAGGAAAATATTAACAAAATTCATCCACTTGATTACACCAACTGTTTTAACGATGAGGGGGAGCTTCCATCTCCTTCGGCCTGCAGGAATCAACTGAACTGCCCTAGGTGGAACACAAAAATGAAAACCATCACGCTAAAGCCGCCAGGAACTACCTTCAGACACGAAGATTCGATCCGTTAAATTTTTCTTTCAGACCGTATTACAGGCCACGTGCCTGGATACGACCATCTTGACCTTTCTATGCCGCTGATAGCAGCTTACCTGTTCAGACGCCGATAGAAAAGTAACACGAAATGACAACTCGACGAAGCTTATTAACGAAACTTAGACCTCAAGAGTAAAGGAGTCTATATGCTATTATAAATTTTATGAATTATTTTTATTGCACGGAATTTACAAATTATATTGTTATATTATTGCTGTATTATTTTAGATTAATAAGCGAAGTGTAACTACATAAAAAAAATACGTTATAATATTTAATTTTTTTTATTAATGTTATTAAGTAAACGTCAATATATAAGTTGTATTAAGGTATTTTCTTTTGTCATGTTTTAAATTGCATCCCTATAACTTGTCTAGGTAAAATTTAACTTTGTTCTCTAAACCCCTGAGATACAGTCTTTTGCAATCTACCGCAGCCACAAACAGTCGATACTAGTCCCGCCAGAGTTTTGTTTAGACTCTGTTGTACACCCATTCCTACCTGTAAAAAGGAAGGGTGCAACTTAAATGGGTATTCTGCTTTTATAAGTTTATATTTCTGTTTTTAAGTATTTCTGTCCAATAGCTTTAAAATTGTTCATACTGCAGTATTTAAAAATATTATCGTTTGAGCTCATTCGTATTTTATTGAAGTTGCATTCGCCAGCTATTGTTTATAGCTGACGCAAGAGTTGCTGTAGTGCAATATTCTCATTTGTAAGTGCAATTGTTTTAGTATGAATGCTATTATTATTATTATTGTATCTAATTGTCATCCTAAGTGTATTAAGGAAATTTTACTAATCTTGCTAAGGGCAATAAAAAACACCGCGGAATATCCAACATTACGCAGACTTTTGGTGATACCTAGAATGTATCACTTATCTACTTGTATCGTCACTTCCTGTTTATCATGTAACCACTTAGGTTTCGAACATGTAATCGCCCAAATTTGAACTACATCTATATGTACAGCTGTCTGTTCTGAATGAACATGCACCTTGAAGAAGTTCTACATTACTAGAACGGGTAGAACAGCTTTAGAGTTCCAGTGATCTAAAGAGCCGAACTATAGGTTTAACCAAATTAGTGGGGTCTTTAGTGAGGAACCAGACCAAGACAAAAGAGGGCAGCGGCTATTTCGATACATAGATTGGCAGAGATCATAGAGGTCGGTATGGCATTCTAAGACACATACTGCGATGTGGAAAGCAATAGGAAACCACCACATTACCTCCCAAATGCACAGCGTACTTAAATTGTTATTAAAGATGGTGGCATCCTCTGGGGTAAAAATTCCAGAGTTAAAATAGTCCCCCATTTGGATCTCCAGAAGGGGACTACTTTGGAGGATGTGATCCGAAAATTTAGAAAAAGAGCCGGAACATTATGCAAGTCAGAGCATGGAATGTCAGAAGTATGAGGCAAGTAGGTAAGCTAGAAAACTTAGAAATTGAAATAGATATGTTAGCACTAGACATAGTAGGGATCAGCAAAGTTTGGTGGCCAGAGGAGATTTTTGGAGTGGAGACTTCAGGATAATTCATATAGGAGCAGATGAAGGAAATTCGGGTGTGAGGATAGTTATGCGAAAAAAAGATATGACACTGTGTACAAAATTACTTACAAAAGAACGAAAGAGTACTCATGGTTAGATTAGAATCTAAACCGGTAAACACAGTAGTAATACAAGTATACATGCTCGCCTCTAGCTACAGTGACAAAGAGGTAGAAGCAATCTACAAAGATATCGAAGATATACCAAGATACGTAAAAGGAAATTCAATAATTACAAGGGATTTTAATGCAGCGGTAGGTAAGGGTACGAAAGGAGCGGTAGTAGGATTATTTGGTTTAGGTACGAGAAACGACAGGGGAAATAGACTGGTAGAATTTTGCGACAAGAACAATTTAATCATCACAAACACATTATTGCAACATCATGCAAGAAGACGATGTTGTGTTATTATATATTATGACACTGGTTTCATAATAACGTTGTTTATTAAACGTATCTTAATACATTAATTGAGAATTTTAACATAATAATAATACTTGAGCTTGTTGAGCGTGATCCAACTTCCACGTCTCCGGTGCGGCTGTGTCTGTCTCCACGCTATACAGTGTTGAACATAATCATCAAACTAAACTAATATTACAACATGCCCTTTTTTTTTCATTTCTATACATACAGAATGCAAAACTGAAAATTTATAATTCTGAATACTTTAACTTAGAATAATTTAACTAGAGTCATCTTCAGTAAAAGTAAATCTTCTAGGCTTTATAACTCGTCTACCTCTACTAGTGAAAACGCCATTTGCATCTGGGACTATTGTACCTTGAGTGTCGTCCACTGTCGTCCACTTCTGGATTTAACAACTCAACAGCAGGTGTAGGACTAAATTGTTACACCATATATCGTGGAGTAGACGAATTTTGATTGTCCTCTTTTGAGTTTAATATATGAAAACGGTTACGACGATATCTAACACCCTCAGGAGTCTCGATTAAGAAAGACCGTGGCAAAGGGCCTACTTGAACTACTGAAGTGGGTGACCATGGTGAATCGAGAGTTTTTTTTATAATAGACATTATCCCCCACACGCAAGGGTGGAAGAACTTTAGCATTTTTATGCCTTTTCATTTTATCTACATTCTCTTTATATTTTTGACTATATTGTTGATATTCAATTACTTTAGGCTTTAAATTAGTACTCGAGATAGGCAATTTCATCCTCAAGCTTCGGGCCATTAAGAGTTGTGCAGGTAAATGTCCACTATCTTGTGGCGTATTTCTGTATTGTAGTAGAGCGATATATGGATCTGAATTGGAGTCTTGACATTTGTTAATAAGATTTTTTATTGCGTCAACTGTTCGTTCTACAAGACCATTACTTTTTGCGTGGTATGGACTTGTTGTGTTATAGGTTATATCCCATTCTTTTAAGAAATTTTTAAATTCTGTTGAGTTATAAGGAGGTCCATTATCCTGTACAATAATGGGAGATATTCCGTGACGAGCAAACATAGATTTAAGGTTTTTTTATAAGTTCATTAGCTTTTGTGGATGTGACAGTTACAACTTCAAAGTAATTAGAAAAATAGTTAACAACTAGTAAATAAGTATATTTTTTATAATCGAAATAATCAATACAAAGTTTTTGCCATTGTAGAGTTGCAGGTTCATGAGGTAACAAAGGTTCCTTCTGATTAGCATTTCTGTATTTTTTACAAGACTTGCATTGCTCAACTTTATTTTTTATATTGATGTTAATATTAGGCCAATAAACTATAGAACGGGCATGTCTTCGACACTGATCAATACCTAAGTGACCCTCATGAATTTGATTCAATATTTGATCCCTCAGTGTCGTGGGAACTATCAAAAGGTTTCCCTTAAAAAGAAGATCATCTATTGTATGAAGATCATGACGTATATTGTAATATGGTTTAATTGAATTTGGGAGATATTTTCTTGACATTGGCCAATCATTACGACAATAATTTATAATTATATTTAAATCTATGTCGTTCTGTGTGGCTAATTTAATTTCTTGTAATTTTTCTGGTGTAACTGCAAGGTTACTGACAAGTAGATTCATATGAATATGTAATTCTTCTTCAAGTAAATCATTTTGTTCTGCCGGTTCTACTGGAGCTCTACTAAGAGTGTCAGCGATAAACAAAAATTTCCCTGCAGTATATGTGACATTAAGATCATATTTTTGTAAGTTTAACATCATTCGTTGAAGTCTGTTGGTACTTCAGACAGTAGTTTTTTAAATAAAGTTACAAGTGATTTATGATCAGTTTCCACTTGCACCTTACGGCCATAGATATATTGATCAAAACGGGTACACCCAAATTATATTACATATAATTCTTTTCAATCTGAGCACATAATTAGTTTGATAAGATGTTAAAGACTTTGACGAATAAGAAATTGGTGTATGATCGTGTAAAATAATAATTCCGACAGCAAATTTTGAGCTATCAACAGAAAAGTCTAATGGTCAATTATGATCAAAATATGTTAAGACTGGAGTATTGGTTATAATATTTTTTAAATTATCAAATTCAGATTGGTGAGCTTCGCTCCACTGTAAAACAATATTTTTTTATAAGTGATCTTCATTGCACAGTTTTGTTTGCTAGGTTGTCAATATATGTACCTAAATAATTAACCATCCCTAGAAAACGTTTAACGTCTGTGACTGTTTTAGGCCTTTCTAGCTTACAAATAGCAGTTACTTCCTTTGGATTTGGACGTATCCCTGATGTCCAAGTTATTCAACTTCTGGCAAGAAAAAATTGCATTTATCCATGTTAAATTTTAAATTAACTTCCCTGGCTTTTTCAAAAACCCTTTTTAGTGTTTCATTGTGACCTTCTATTGTATCATTATAAATTAGGAGATCGTCTATATGAATTAGGACACCTGCTATATCGGAAAATAATTGCGGCATAGTTTTATGGAAAATTACAGGTGCACATGAAATACCATATGGTAACCTTAAAAATTTATACCTGCCAAAGGGTGTATTAAAGACACAAATTTGTGCTACTTTCGTCTAATTGCAACATTCAAATTCCGGACTGTGCATCAAGGATTGAGAAATATTTCGCTTCAGACAATTTTGAGCGAATCTCCTCAAATGTGGGAAGTGGATAATGACATCGCTTAATAGCTTTATTTAAATTACGTGAATTTATACAGATACGCAGAGAACATTTTTCTTTTGGACTATTACTAACGAATTCACCCATTCACTAGGTTTGTTCATTGACTTTTAATGATAACATACAATCTAATTCTAGTTTTAATTTTCTATGCAGTGCAAGAGGACTTTGCGTGGATGATCAATAATACGCATAATAACTGGATCAACTGTAATATGGCATTTATTTGGTAAACAGCCTAAACCTTTAAAAATGTCTTTATAGTCATCTATCAACTCTTTATGATTTAGACTACAATTCTTTTTATAAGACCTAAATTTTAACAGGTTGGAAGACCTATTATGGTTGAACAGTCAATTTGTACGACTATAAACTCAATACAAGCTAATGAGTTATTTATAACAGTTAATATTAACCTTACCTTCAACAGATATATAATTACCTGAAAATGACGTTAGCTTCACATTTGTAGGTTGTATTTCACCTTTAATAATTAAACTTCTAAAATTTTTAAATAACATGACATTTGCTTCAGCCCCTGTATCCAGGTTACATTTCAAAAGAATGTTATTAACATAAATATCTTGAAACCAATTTGTAGCATTGTTGTTTGGATTGATAACTGATTTTATAAACAATAAGCCATCATTGTCACTATAATACTTATTATCGGTATTTGTTGGAACTGGCGCAACTCTATTTCTAATTGTTACGTCATCATTGAACAATTTGGTAGTGGTTGACAATAAACACCGAGTAGTGCGGGTATCCTACAGTTTTCAGTGAAACATTATATACCGACAGTGAAAGTGCGTGAACACAGTCGCATTTGAACCCTTGCAGAAGACGGTTGTATGAGAGCTTTTGAAAGCGACACCGACACCCAATCGTGCGTGTTATTGGTTGTCCGTCAAACCTTTTGTGTGTGAACCTTTATTGCCCACAGCGGCACAGGCTTTAATGTATTTATACCCTTCATTAATTAGTTTGGTGTAGTTGTTTTTAGTTATTACATAACCGCTCCACCGCCATTGGTATTGCTACAAAAAGCAATTGGTCCTTCCCTATGATTAGCATATTTATATCATCTCCTTAATCCCAACAAACCATAGGTCCTTCGAGCCGGATTCACCAGTTCTATGGTATACGCATATCCTAAACTTTGCATTCCAGCGAGCTTTTTAATTAATTAATGATTTAGCTTTAAATTTGTGTTCAAACCCCACATGTAGCGGGTTAAAATGTGTAAATATTATTTATACTGTCTTTAAAATTAAATAAGCGATTTTGCCGTAATGTGTTAGTTTTCAGTCTTAAATTCATTTTAGCGGCATAAAACACAAAGCAACCTGAAAATTATAATTCGCTTTATACTTCTCAAATAAGAAAGGTAAAGGGATTTTCTTTGTGTAAAGGCCATTGCGCATTTTTAGTTTTCACATACAACCCTTTCAGTCGTTTTACAACGTAAAATATTGAATACATCTGCAGGGTAATAAAGTTGTAAAGCTACATCTTGCAAATATGATAACCACATGTTTTTAAATGTTGGTGGATCCTGTGAGCTTTGATGTAAAGCCGCCCGGGTTGTAAGCTGTAAATCTTATCTAAACGCTTTGTTTGACAAACCGTTAGGTTTTCGACGTCTAGCATTAAAGACCCCATTGCAGGCTAATAGTCATAAAACGTGATTTATTGGTTTATGCGCTATTTTACATTTTTCGTGTCTTGAACAACAACCCATAATATTTAATATTTCGCAGCGCACATCTGAGCTTTACCGTTTTACAGCATTTTTATAGTGTAGGCTTTCAGAATAACTTTCAGAATGGCTCCCAAGAAAATACAGGTAGCCGAACTAGAATTGCTTAAAATACGCATTATAGAAATGTTGGAACTTGGCAACGCTATACAAAGTGACCCAACTTTAAAAACGTTGTTCCTTATTCAAACAAGGGGAGTAAATGACCTTTACAGAAATTTCAATACAATTTTAGTTGCTGTCTTAGCCTCCTGTGACGAGGCAGAATTATTAAATTACAACGCTTTACGGAAGGAAGTAGATTCCGCTTATTATTGCATACTGCTGCATCTCGAAACGATGCAAGAAATGAAAGCACCACAAATCATTGAAAATGCTCCAAGCAGCACAGGATCAAAATTGTTACCGTTAAAGCTCCAACATTTCAATAATGAGGTAACTGAATTTTCGTCTTTCATCGATTTATTTGACAGTCTGGTCTATAATAACGCGTCGCTGTCCACTATCGAAAAATTAAATTACCTTATCAGTTGCTATAGCGGGGAGTCTTTGAAAATCATTAAATCGGTACCCATTTCGGGAGATAATTTTATCATTTCATATAACGCCTTGCGTGAGAGATTTAGTAATCCGCGTTTATTGGCAACTTTGCATTGGAAAGCTATGAAAGACTTTCCACCTTTAAAATCAGAAGACCCTAAGAAACTTAGGGCACTTATTGATTGTTTTCAGAGAACCTTGCTGTTCTAGCTAACTTAAAGTTTCCCACTGAACATTGGAACTTTATTCTGGTCGATTGTCTTTAGAAAAACTCGATCCGTTCACTAGAAAACGCTTCGAACTCCAATCGGATCCGAAGCAAATACCCAATTTCGATGATTTGAGATATTTTTAACTCAACAATGTGCAGCGTTGAAACCTTTTCTTCAACCGCACCTGTTTCTTATTCGACGACTGTCCATACATCTCACACATCAGTGCCTAAGAAATCCTCAGCGTTTCAATTTAAACCAAAGGTTTCTTCTAACGTAGTTTCACTGGATACACCAAGTAGCTCCAGTGACTCAAATAATTCATTTTCGCACCATTGTCCTTCTTGCAAAGGCAATCACTTAATTTACAGATGTCAATCGTTTCTAAAGAAAACTCCAACAGAACGTTTCGACATTGTCAAACGCTTACGCCTTTGTTTAAATTGCTTACGAACAGACCATGCGTCCATGCAATGCAAATCTTATAATTCCTGTCGAACTTGCGCCAAGCCGCATCATACCTTGCTACATTTTGAACCGCAACCAGCTTCTAGCCGTTCAGCTGAACCGATCGCTACACCTATGCATAAAATGCCAATAGGACGCAGTCAGCCTCTCCTATTCCGGCAAATGTTTTGTCTTCACAGACGAATTCAAATCTTGGGGTTACTGTCTTACTCTCCACTGCTGTTGTGGAAGTTCAAGATCGTTCTGGTAGATACAAACCGATCAGGGTACTCTTAGACCCTGGCTCCCAAGCTAGCTTTATTCGAGACGATTGCGTGAGCAAACTTTGGCTTCCACGCATACGTTCTCAAGTTCCGATTTATGGACTTGGGCAGACAACTTCAGCAGTCAATAGAGGTGCCGTCAGCTGCACCATTCGCTCTATGTTAGACTCTGAAAAATCTCTAGAAGTCACAACTTTTGTGCTTTCGTCAATATCTGGCAAATTACCTAGCGTTGAAGTTCATAATAATTGGGAACACTTATGCGGCCTGCACCTTTGCAGACCCGACCTGGAACTCTCCAGGAACTATTGACATGCTCCTTGGAGCAGATGTTTATCCGTTCATCATCAATGGCGGTGTTATACATGGCAAATTTCTTCAGCCTGCCGCCATAAATACAATTTTGGTTGGACTATTATTGGTCCCACAAAAGGCTTGCAGTCTGATACTGTCCAAGCATTTTTACTTCTGTAGAAGATCCTATCGACCAGACCCTAAGGCGGTTTTGGGAGATAGAAGAACTGCCATCCAAGCCTTATACTTCTCCAGAAGAAGAAAAGGCAGATTTGATTTTGAAAACACGTTTTCTCGTGACCCTAGCGGTCGTTTTATTGTTGCGTTACCGTTCAACGATACTTTGCCCGTTTTGATAATTGCTTTGAGATGGCTAAAAAGACTATTTTCGTTGGAGCGCAAATTGCATGCTCAACCGAGCTACGCGCCCAATACAACAATTTCATGCAGGACTATCTTGATGCGGGTCATATGGCATTACTCGATTCTCCGCCCGTTGGGAACGATAATTATTTTTACCCCATCACCCTGTGTTTAAAGAGGAAGGTCATACTTCTAAAATTCGTGTGGTTTTGACGCCTCTGCAAAGGCTAAAAACAACGTGTCACTTAATGACACTCAATTGGCTGGACCTAGTCTCCAAAATGACATTTCGTCAATCTTACTTAAATTTCGCTCTCATCGTTTCGTTTTTACTTGTGATGTTCGCCAAATGTATCGACAAATTTTGGTTACCGAAAACATCGAAGGTTTCAATTAATTGTTTGGCGGTTCTCCGCAGAAGAACCCATTCAGACTTATCAGCTTAATACAGTGACCTATGGTATTAAGTCATCGCCTTATCTTTCATTAAAAACCCTTCAGCAATTAGCCATTGACGAAGGCAAAAGGTTTCCGTTAGCCGCTGAGGCTATACGGTCAAATCTATATATTGATGATTTCGTCACCGGTGGAGATTCTATACAATTGGCCCGCGAAATTAAAGATCAACTTATCCGACTGTTACTTTTGGCTGGTTTTGAACTTCGAAAATGGAGTTCTAATTCAGTTTATATTTTGGAAGGCATTCCGTCAGATTTTTGCCAATATACTTCTCTCGATTTCGATTCTGACGAATCAATAAAAATATTAGGTCTTCAATGGTCACCTACAGAAGATATTTTCTCATTTCGGGTTAAACCATTAAACCCACTATGTACAAAGCGCACCATACTTTCACAAGTTGCCAGAATATATGATCCATTAGGATTTTTAGCACCACTAACACTTTTTGCAAAACGCCTAATCCAGCATCTGTGGATGTTAGGTTTAAATTGGGATGACATCCCACCAGCAGACATTTCGTCTCAATGGCAGCAGTATCAAGAAGAATTGCCGTTATTATCGTCATTAAAGTTACCACGTTGTTTACCTCCTTCGGATCCTTTTACTTGTCATTTGCATGGGTTTTGCGATGCTAGCGAGGTAGGGTATGCAGCGGTAGTGTATTTCCAGTTCATAAATCAAACTACTGGAGAAATAACTGTACAATTTGTAACCGCTAAAACAAAAGTAGCTCCAATTAAGCACATTTCAATTCCACGTTTGGAATTATGTGCCGCCGTTTTATTAACCGATTTACTTTCTTTTACCATTCGTTCTTATCAAGGCTTGATTGAAATCTCCGATGTTTCAGCATGGAGTGATTCTACGGTCGCTCTCACTTGGATACGTTCTCCACCTTTTCGGTGGAAAACTTTTGTGGCAAACCGTGTTAGCCACATTCAAGAAATCATTGCACCTAGCCGATGGTTTTATATTAAATCTTCGCATAATCCGGCTGATCCTGCATCTCGGGATTAATGCCAAGCGCGGTTATTTCATGTTCGCTATGGTGGGCGGGGCCTGAATGGCTTCACTACCCTAGTGACTCGTGGCCGCCTCAACCAACATTGTCCACCTCAATTGCTGAGGTAACTACGGAAAAGAAGATCCTAACATTTGTCGCTCAAACAGATCCAAACGTCATTGACATTTTACTAAGTCGTTTTCATCGTTATATAAAATCCAAGGCATCGTGGCTTACATTTATAGATTTTCTAAACCCATGGCTCAACGTCATGCGGGTCCCTTAACAGACATTGAATTACACAATGCTCTCATGATTATCGTCCGGCATGTACAAAATGTTACATTTTCAAAGGAAATAGCTTCGATCAAGGCAAACCGTAAGTTACCTAAAAGATTGCGAAAACTTTCTCCATTTGTTGATCCACAAAACATCTTAAGAGTAGGTGGGTGCTTGACACATTCTTCGCTTTCCTATTTCGAAAAGTTTCCTGCGTTATTGCCTCAGCGGCACCGATTAACCGAACTTATCATTCGGTCAACTCATGAAAGGTATTACCATCCCGGTGTTAATACCACAGCGTATCTTATCCAACAGAATTTCTGGATCCTTTCTATTAAAAATTCAATCAGAAATTATTTATCATCCTGTCATAGATGTTTTCGTACCAAACCGGTCCTGGTAACTCCTCCTATGGGAGACCTACCGGCAGCACGTATTACCCAAATCAAACCGTTCAGTATTGTTGGTGTTGATTTTGCTGGCCCCCTTTTAATAAAGGCTAACCGCCTGCGAGGCTCTAAATCTCTTAAGGCCTATATTTGTATTTTTGTTTGTTTTGCCACTAAGGCAGCACATATTGAACTTGTTTCGGATTTGTCGGCAGACGCGTTTCTTGCCGCTTTGCGACGATTTATAGCACGTCGAGGACGCTGTTCTCAAATATTTAGCGATTGCGGTACTAATTTTGTAGGTGCCTATCGTCAGTTTATTATGAGTTATCTGCATAGTGCAGTAACCTCAGAAAAGATAAAGTGGTCGTTTAATCCACCTAGCGCCCCTCACTTCGGTTGCTTGTGGGAAAGCGGTGTTAAGTCGGTAAAGACACACCTAGCACGCGTAATCGGCGAACAAAACTTACCTTTGAGGAACTTTACACAGTTCTTACACAAATTGAATCTGTTCTAAATTCAAGGCCACTCTGCGCTTTGAGTTCGGATCCAAATGACTTGCGGTGTCTAACACCAGGTCATTTCCTAACTATGGAGCCTCTGTCTGCACCACCAGATGAGGACCATTCAACCAACGTTTTACCATTAAAGAGCAGGTGGAAACTCCTGCAAAACTCCATCAAGATTTTTGGGCTCGCTGGAGCCATGAGTACTTACATACTCTGAATCAAAAGGTTAAATGGCACTCTAAGGTAGGTGTCCGACAAGTTGAAAAGGACACTATTGTCCTCGTCAAGGACGACCAGCTTTCTCCACTTCAATGGAAGTTTGGTCGTATTATTAATACTTTTCCTGGTGCGGACGGTATTATACGTGTCGCTGAAATCAAAACGGCACATAGCACACTAAAACGACCTTTGGTCAAACTAACGCCGCTACCGGTATTTTAATTTTATTTTATGTTTAGATGTATATACACATTTCTTACATGTATAGTCGTATATTATTTTTACATATTTGTTTATTTTCATATATATATATTTTTTTATATTTTGCATAGTTGGTAATATCGCTCGCTGTAGTGTACTACCCTATCTTTCGTTACCTGTTTTCCTAGCAAGGTCAAATCCCATGTGATCTCATTCACCTAACCTACTTCCCTCCTTTTCAAAATTCTATGAATTTGGTGGGCGGTATGTTACGTCATCATTAAACAATTTGGTAGTGGTTGACAATAAATACCGAGTAGTGCGGGTATCCTACAGTTTTCAGTGAAACATTATATACCGACAGTGAAAGTGCGTGAACACAGTCGCATTCGAACCCTTGCAGAAGACGGTTGTATGAGAGCTTTTGAAAGCGACACCGACACCCAATCGTGCGTGTTATTGGTTGTCCGTCAAACCTTTTGTGTGTGAACCTTTATTGCCCACAGCGGCACAGGCTTTAAGGTATTTATACCCTTCATTAAGTAGTTTGGTGTAGTTGTTTTTAGTTATTACATAACCGCTCCACCGCCATTGGTATTGCTACAAAAAGCAATTGGTCCTTCTCTATAATTAGCATATTTATATCATCTCCTTAATCCCAACAAACCACTAATATTGTGATTGTTTGAATTTATCTTATTTACGTGTTACAGTTGTATAACAGTTAAATATTTGAAACCACTCCAAATCAGGAAGCCATGCCGAATTAGTAAGATGAGTGGGCATGGATTTGATGGAAGTGATTGTCAAAATTATTGTTTTTTGATAAAGGGTCATGTTTATATAAATGTGGTTACGCCTAAAAGGGTAACAGAATTTGAGCTGTTTAATTAAAGAGTTACAAACCATTGCTGGCTTAAGTCTATTTAATTGCCTGAAGTGTAGGTTCATCGTTCTTTAAAAACTGCTGCAAATAGTTTCCCAACCAATTAAGTAAAATTTGGTTGCATTCACAACATTTCTCAAATTCTGCTTTAAAGCTACAGCTTTATAAATCCAGTAAAGAAACATATTTAATCAAACCTTAGCTCATGCACATCGTAACTGTTGTCTTGTGTGTGATAAACCATATACAAATCAAAACATGGTTCAGTGTACCAACTGTAAGAAATGGATTCACTATGAGTGTGTGGGTGTAAATGATGAAGTGGCTAACATAAAAGATTGGAAGTGTTGAAACTGTCAGCTATCACCCTTCAACCGCTATCAAATGGACCAAAGAGACCAGTTATCCGGTCACGCTCATATTAATACTGATACACCCATACAACAACTGTCGAAGAAGTCGACAAGTTCGCAAAAAAACACGAAGTTCAAATAAACACCTTCAACTCAAAGCTATTGATGAGGAAATGAAAATACTACACGAACGCCAAACTTTAGCTGCGAAACGACTGCAGCTTCTAGAGGAAAGCGACTCAGAAGATGCTACTAGTCAACGCATAGATCATTACGAATTACAAGAGGTAGATTCAGAACGAAATGTCGTGCTATCATTACAAATAGAAGGTGGTATAATTTCTTGTACTGAAGTGCGCAATAACGTAACGTCAAAGCTATCGCCCTCGTTTAACAGTATCCATCTATAACCGTCTGCAAAAAATACTGAGGCAACAATTAAAGAAACTGTGGTGCAACTACATTCTGACCCAACTTGCCTACCGACAAGTAAGTTGCAGATTCCAATAATAATCCATATCAAAGATGATCCGACGTTTAGTCCACACGTTAATAGTATTCCTGACCTGCTAACTCCTCAACAAATATCAACTAGACATGCGATTTTGAAGGATTTACCATACTTCACAGGCAATCCATTGGAATGGCCTTTATTTATTAGTTCCTTTCAGAGAACTACAGATTTGTGTGGTTTGACGACAAGAATTTAATTCCTGCAGCGTTGTTTAAAGGGTGCTGGAAACGTTGTTTCTGCCCTACTTATAATGCCAGAGTGTGTACCAAAAATTATATCAACGCTTAAAATGTTATTTGGGAGACCCGAACAGATAATAGAAGTGCATATCCAAAAAATTATTTAAACAGGAGAAATTAGAATCATTAGTTGAATTTGCGGTGGCCGTAGAAAAACTTTGTGTGTCGCTAAAGGCAGCATGTTTGGTGGAGTACTTGAACAACCCTTGTTTAATGCAGGAACTGCTCTTAAAGCTACCTGCTTCATTAAAACTAAGTTGGGCAATGCACAAAGCAACCAAAACACATCCCGACTTGATGGAATTCGGTGAATGGTTGCACTATTTAGCTACTAATGTTTGTAGCACTTTACCAACACTGAGCGTATTTGACACAAAGCTACCTACATGCACCAAGAAACAGGAACACTTTAATGTTCATCATGATGATACAGGATCGTATTTTGAAACAAATAAAAATTTAAAAGATACAGATTCAAAAGGCATCACGAAGGAGTCTTGCAAGTTGTGTGATGAAAACTGCAAGTACATTGCTCACTGTAGAACGTTCTCAAAACTATCGATAAAAGAGAAATGGAATACAGTTCGAAGATTAAGACTATGCCATCAATGTCTAAAACCACATAAATTTCGATGTAATGAATCGGTTGAATGTGGAAAAAACGGTTGTCAAAAGCGGCATCACTTGCTACTTCACAATGATTCGCAACTGAACTCTAAGACAGACTGTCAAAATGACAGTCCCGTATAAAAATTAACCTAAGCAAAGTATTATTAAAGCGGGTCCTGGAGAGACAAAATGGTGTTTTGTGATTACCAATGAAAACTATTTTCAAGTCGGAGATGTGGCTCGTTTTTGTGATACTAAGAAATTGTGAATACTATGTCAAAACTTATGCATTCCTGGATGAAGGTTCGTCAACTCGTTGCTAGATGGAAGGCTGGCAGAAAAACTTTGTCTTAAGGAGCCTTGATCCCTAGTTTTAAGATGGACAAACGAAACTCATGGGGTAGAAAAGAACTCGCAAAGGGTCAATCTGTCTATTGAAGGTGTCTATCGTGGGTCTAAACGCTATGAAAATAGACCGGCACGCACGGTTGACCAGCTTAACTTGCCAGAACAGCACCTCAACTTTGAAAGACTAAAAGAGAGTTTTCAATATCTTCAAGGTTTGTCTATCAAATCCTACGCTAATGCCAAACCGGGCATTTTACTAGGTCTTGATAATTGGAAATTGGCAGTTCCACGAAAAATAAAAGAAGGGGAAGAAGGCCAGCCAATGGCAGCCAAATGTAAACTCGGATGGTCTGTTTTTGCAGCACGAGCAGAGACTGCTGACCAAAAAACCAGAAATGTTCTCCACTCATGCCCATGTATGCTCATGCGAATCTCCAAATGCTATAGAGCTTCACGACTACGTTAAAACCTTTTTTGCTTCTGAGTCACTAGGCGTGACTCCACCGAAAGATGCAGTTGTAGTGCAAGAAGAGCGACGAGCAAATCAGATAATGAACACTGAAACTATAAGAGTTGGAGATCGATATCAGACCGCCCTAGTCTGGAAGTATGATGATTTGAAAATTCCAGAGCCGTCCTATGGCCCTGAAAAGATTAAAATGCTTAGAACAGCATTTACTGTCAGATCCTGCTCAACCATTAAAAATGGATCAGCAAATTCAGAGCTATGTAGAAAAGGGTTACATCCGTAAGCTATCTCAAGGAAAACTCCAACATCAGTACAAAAGAATTTGGTATCTTCCAATATTCCCAGTTTCTAACCCAAACAAACCAGGCAAATTCCGAATTGTGTGGGATGCATTACATGTGATTTTTTTTTCAAATGCTCCACCCGAAGGTACTACATTGGCCAGGAAGCGAGTTTTTTTTACCTGGAAAATTTTGAATTTTTGGAATCCTTGTTTCCAAGCAAGGGGGATCTTTAACGATGTGACAACACCACACACGGGACCTCCATTTTACCTCTCATCCGAACGAGGGTGTATTTTTGCAAAAAATGCTCGCCCAACATTTTTCAAGCGGACCGTGTCGGGATTCGGACCCGGGACCTAGGGCGTAGTAGTCACACACACACCACTACAACACGGAGCCGCCTTTGTGTGGGATGCAGCGGCCTTAGTTAATGGCGTATCGCTGAATAGCATGCTTCTCAAAGGAGAAGACCAATTATCTGCTCTATTCGGAGTCCTCTTGAGATTCTGCGAGCGTAAGGTTCACTTAGTGGTGATATCAAAGAAATGTTCTTACAAGTACGGGTGAAGGAACAGGATCAGCATGCAATGCACTTTCTTTGGCGGGGCTGCGATCAAGCTAAATCTCCAGACACTTACATTCTTCAAGTCATGTCTTTTGGTGCAACATGTTCACCCAGCTGTGCCCAGTATGTTAAGAATGCAAATGCTTTACCTTTAAGTGAGAGCTATCCTCGATAACAATATTAAACAACCACTATGTGGACGATATGCTGGATTGTGTCGATTCAGTAGCAGAAGCCGTAAGCTTAGTTAAAGAAGTGACTTTAGTTCATGCTAAAACGGGATTCCATATCAGGAATTGGAGATCGAACTCTAAAGAAGTAATGCTCCAATTGAATGGTTTTGCCTCCAATGCCAATGAAAATGAAGAAATGGACATGGGATGCTTGACTGATGGCAAAGTTCTTGGTTTACGGTCGAACTTGAAAACGGACACTTTCGCCTTTTCACCTCAGTATAACAGGAAATTCTTGGGTGTGAAAAATAACCACAAGCCAACCAAGCGGGAAGTACTGCACGTGCTAATGTCGATCTTTGACCCGATTGGATTGATAGCCAATTTTGTAATCTATTTCAAAAGTCTGCTGCAAGAAATATGGGCGTCGCCATGGATCAATGTAGTAAGCGTAAGACTACGGATCCCAAGGTCCTGGGTTCGAATACCAACACGGCCGACTGCTTGAAAAATGGCAGGTGACCATTTTTCACAAATATTACGCCCTCGTTCGGACGAGAGGTTAAATGGAGGTCCCGTGTGTGAGTGTTGTCACGCACGTTAAAGATCCCTACCTTGCCTGGAACGGCAAGGGTTCGGCAAAATTATAAATTTGCAGGCACCTTCGGGTGGAGCATTGGAAATGTAAAATGCAATGCAAGAAATATGGCGCAGCCACGTAGATTGGAACGAATGCATTCTCGATGAGCACTATCTCAAATGGCAAACTTGGATAAATCTACTGTCTAAAATAGAAGCACTAAAAATACCGAGGTGCTACTTAAAAACGTTTGATACGTGGTTAGGGGCAGATGTGCAACCACATGTTTTTGTAGATGCTAGTGATCATGCTAGTGCTGCTGTGGTACACCTAAGAACGGCAACGAATTCGTTGGTAGAATGTGTCTTAGTGGCTGCTAAAACAAAGGTTGCCCGCTTAAAATTACTTACAATTCCTCGGCTAGAACTAAATGGTGCAGTTCTGGGAGCGAGGCTTGCTAAGTCTATAAAGGAGCATATATAACCATCAAAATATCTAAATGTGTTTTTGGTCCGATTCTGAAACAGTTCTACACTGGATTAGAAATGAAGACCCGCGTAAGCTAACTAAATTTGTAGCATATCGCGTTGCCAAAATCCATGAACATTCCACAGCGGCAAATTGGCGATTCGTACCGACTGCATTAAATGTGGCCGATGAAGCCACTAAATGGTCATTTGTTCCAAAACTAGAGTTCAACTGCCATTGGTACAAAGCGACGGACTTTCTCTATTTAGCGGAAAATTGCTGACCCAGAAACAAACGAAACAGTATGCCAGCCGAAGAAGAAGTATTATCTACTCACATACTGACTAAATGCTTCATAGACTTTGAACGCTTCCAAACCTTCAATAAAGTGGTGCGAACAGTTGGATATGTTTACTGTGCGATAAACATTTTTAAAGCAAACATTGCAAAAACTCCATTACCCAATAAAATTTTAAATGGTTCAGAGTTAAATAGAGCCAGAACTTTGTTGATAGCTACAGCACAGAGGGAACACTATAGTGTGAAAATTAACTACTTGTCTAAGCAAACCGATCAGTTAAAAATCAAAGGCACCGTTTTACCATCTAGTCCGCTGTACAGAATGTCAGCTTACTTAGACGAAAATGGCTTCTTGCGAGTTCGTGGATGGATAGATTCAGCTACCTGTATTGGTCCCGAAACTAAGCGCCCGATAATCCTACCCCGTAAACACTATCTGACACGGTTAATACTAATACACTATCATGACGCATATCTTCATCGAAACCATGATACAGTGGTAAACGAGATTCGGAAAAGATACCTTATTCCAAAACTTCGAGTTGAACTGAATTCAGTCAGAAGAAACTGTAACAAATGCAAACTCATGCACACACAACCAGTAAAACCTGAAATGTCACCTCTGCCGGATGCAAGACTGTCCTGCTATACAGAGCCCTTCACATTTGTGGGAATTGACTACTTTGGACCCTTGCAGGTAGTGGTGCGTAAACAATCTGAAAAGAGATGGGGTGTACTGTTCACTTGTTTAACGGTTTGTGCTATCCATATTGAAATCGCCCACAAGCTAGATGCTGACCACTGCATTCTGTGTGTTCGGGATTTTATGGCTAGGAGAGCCCAGCCAAAAGTCATATTCAGTGACAGAGGAACAAACTTCATTGCTTGTGAGCGAATTCTCAAAGAGGAAATAAAAAAACTCAACGAACATGGGTTGCCCAGTTTTTTGTAAGCCCAGAATTGGAATGGCACTTCAACCCTCCCGCGTCTCCGCATATGGGTGGCAGCTGGGAGAGGCTGATTAGAGCGACAAAAATTGCACTTTATGACTCCTTACCAACCCGAAATCCAAGTGAACCCCTTCTCCGAAGCTGCTTGATGGCAGTAGAAAACATTATAAACTCCAGGCCGTTAACCTACTTGCCCTTGGATAGTGAGCAATCGGAAGCTTTAACCCCGAATCATTTCCTGCGACTCTCGTCCGGTGGTGATAGACTAATGGCGGCTATAACGGACACGGCTGAAGTTTTGCGAAACAACTACAGTTACAGAGAACAATTTGCTAATCGTTGCTGGAAAAAATTTGTGTCCGAATATTTGCCAGATCTGTTATTACGGAGTAAATGGCATACACAATAATTGCTTCTGGAAATAAATGACATTGTGCTGGTTGTAGACAAAAACAGTCCCAGAAACCATTAGCCTAAAGGAAGAGTAGTACAAGTGCGCAAGTCTGCAGACGGACAAGTTAGAAGTGCCACAATTCAAACCGTGAACGGCGTATTTGAGCGACCGGCAGTGAAGCTTGTCAAATTAGAACTAGAATTGCCTAGATCTGGTGCACCTACTAGTGTTTAATAAGGATGCACCGCGGGGACCTGTTGGAACTGGCACAACTCTATTTCTAATATTGTGATTGTTTGAATTTATCTTATTTACGTGTTGTAGTTGTATAACAGTTAAATATTTGAAACCACTCCAAATCAGGAAGCCATGCCGAATTAGTAAGATGAGTGGGCATGGATTTCACGGAAGTGATTGTCAAAATTATTGTTTTTTGATAAAGGGTTATGTTTATAGAAATGTTGTTATGCCGAAAAGGGTAACAGAATTTGAGCTGTTTAATTAAAGAGTTACAAACCATTGCTGACTTAAGTCTATTTAATTGCCTGAAGTGTAGGTTCATCGTTCTTTAAAAACTGCTGTAAATAGTTTCCCAACCAATTAACTAAAATTTGGTTGCATTCACAACAGTATTAGAGTCAACATTACCTTCTAGGTTAACTGTTTTGACCTTCTTAACATAACAGAATTTAGCAAAATAATTTAATTTATGACAATAATTACAACTTACCCCTTCTGCTGGACATTTATTATAATGTTTTTGACCACAACGGGTACATACTTTAGTATTCCCTTTATTATTAACAGTATTACTACGGTATTTAGCTTGTGGAAGATAACTGTTTGATGAATTTTCACCATGACACTGCTTGACTTTACTGATTACCATTTCATTTTTTTTAACTAATTGCTGTGCTTGTTCATGTGTGATTTCAATTGATTTAACTATTTTTATAGCTTTTTCTAAATCTAAGTCATCTTCTTGTAGTAGGCATTCTTTAATTGAACGATTGTTACTATTCAGACCAGCTATAAACATATCCTTTACCAAACTTTCTCTAAGGAGACCTAATTCACATACTAAACTTAAAATTTTTAGTACAGTAGCAAATTCATCAATATTCTCATCAGTCTTTTGAAATCTGGTTACAAATTATGACGTTCAACTGTTAGGTTAGTTTTTGGTTGACAGTGGGTTTCAAATTTTTTAATTAATTCTTGTTATTTACAGGTGTCCATATCCAAATTAAACTAATTGAAAATCGAAATTGCATCATTTCCAATATTGCAAGAAGATCGCTACTTTGTGTTTATCTTCCCCGTTTTCAAGACCACTAGCACGCAAATATATTTTAAAATGCATCTACAAATTTTTCCAATTGTTTGACAAATTACCATCAATAATTAATGGTTTTATTGACGACGAAAACTTTGGTGATTTCGTACCAGCTTCCATAGGATTATTAAACAACATTTCGTATTTTTCATTAAGAATTCCAAATTAGGTTATGTTCTCCTCCAACAAATTTTTAAGACTAACCTAACACCATGCTGTGTTATTATATATTACGACACTGGTTTCATAATAACGTTGTTTATTAATCGTATCTAAATACATTAATTGAGAACTATAACATGATAATAATACTTAAGCTTGTTGAGCGTGATGCAACTTCCACGTGTTTCCGGCGTGGCTGTGTCACACTTCACGCTATGCAGTGTTGAACATAATCATCAAACTAAAACTAATATTACAACAATGATGACTTGAGATATCCTATACGTTTTTGAATTAGCATTAAAGGGTCTGAAAAATGGTAAGGCGCCAGATACGGATAAGGTACAAGCAGAAACTCTAAAAGTCGCTGGACAAGCAGTAACAGAACGTCTCTTCCAAATTGTAAGCTATAGGTACGAGACAGGCGAGATACCCTAAGATTTCGAACGTAACATCATAGTCACTGTACATAAGAGAGAGAGCCGCATATAGATGTGAAAATTTTCGAACAATAAGTCTGACAGCACATGTGTCAAAAGTATTAACTAGATTTGTACAAATATAATGGAAAAATGAGCTGAAGAGATATTAGGAGAAGATCAATTTGGGTTTAGGCAAAACAGGGGAACACGGGAGGCTATTTTAGTTCTGAGGGTGATAATGAGGAAGATAATAGAAAAAGGGGAATGTGTGTATTTAGGTTTTGTAGATCTGGAAAAAGCATTCGATAATGTAAAATGGAAAAATTTTTTCAAAATACTCAAAAAGCTTGGAATGAGTTTTAGCTATAGACGGATAGTACATAGCTTATACAAAGAGCAAACAGCGGTAATAGAACTAGAGCAAGAACGTAGAGAAGTAAATATTAGGAAAGGGTGAGACAGAGATGTGCTCTATTCCCATTAATTTTTAACCTGTACATTGAAGAGGCAATGAATACTGTCAAATGCAGGAAGACATTTGAAATTACTATGCAGGAACAAAAGATTGATATGCTTAGATTTGCTGATGATATAGCAAAGAAGAGGTAGAAGTTATTCTTAATGAAATGGAAACAGTTCTAACAGAGAGGTACGATATGAAAATTAACAAAAATAAAACTAAAGTACTAGTATGTAAAACAGGGGGAAAATAAATCAAAAACAAGAATACAAATAAGGACCGAGAACTTACATGAGGTTAAGAATTTATGCAACCTAGGAAGCCAAATAATACAAGATGGGAAAAGCGCATAAGATATAAAACAAAGATTAACACAAAGTCGTGCTACATTTAACAAGAAAAAGGAACTACTGTGTTGAAAGACAACAAACATAGAAACAAGGAAAATATTGCTTAAAACATCTGTGAAGCACAGCACTGTACAGCTGTGAAGCCTGACAAGTAGGAGAAGTGGACATAAAAATTTACGGTCTAAAAAGTAATGATTTAAAATTTGTTCGGAGTTCTTACAGAAAGAGTTTCACTGACTCTCCTGCATGATAGAAAAATTTAGAAATGTCTACCTACAGTTCATTTCATGCTGAACACACTGGATTTTAAATTATTCTGATATCTTTTAAAATAACCAGGCAATTAAACTTTTTGCAACCCATATTTTTCATTAAAATTTGCCCAACCGTCATTTTAAAAATGGTTGCCAGAAAAAACTATGGCTTACAAAATTTTTTCAACCAGTGTTTTGTGACTGTCTACCTATAGGGAACTCATGATAAAAAAACCTGTAAAATTAAAAATGTTGAGCATCATTGCCTGGGTGATTTGAAATGGATTGACCCTTCATTACAGAAATTCTGTTCGTGTTAGTATGGGCGTGTCACTATCTAGTTTTATAAATAAAATAAGAAATCGATATAATTTGTTATCAAATAGAGTAGATAAAAAGAAGGGGTTTTGTATAGGAGATAAGGTTCTATGTGGAGATTATAGAAACAGAAATAAGAAAGGGTGAGTTAGAGCTAGGGTAGATGAGGTACTAGGCGATAGAATTTACTTACGTATATTGAGTAATGATGATAGTGTTATTTGAAAGAGGCATCTTAATAAGATATTAAAGGATAATTCAGAATTGATACCAAAAGATCATTATGATTCTAGTGCAAATATTATACAAGGAAATGATTCCGAGACACTGCCGATTTCAAATGACACACGTGTTAACCTTGCAGGGTTTAAAAATAGTATGAGTGTACCACACGAAACAAACATGTTGGGAAACAATCAAGCCGACGAGGCACCCATTAAATCTAAAGATTATCGTTTCTAGTAATGAAATGCACTCTACAAGTAAACATAAACAAAAAATTACCGATGTATATATCAGTTCAACCCTCACAGCTGGGTTGCTAAAACGAAATATTTTAGAGAGGACTAAAAGATCTATTCGCCCTCCAGTATGCCTTAACCTGCGAGGGGAGAATATTGTAGTTATTGAAATTGCTGTATCAATAGCATGGTAGGTAGAATAGTTGATTTTGTTTTTACGATGTACTTTTTCGATAGTTAATTAATTATGACATTATAAAAAGTTCTGTCTATAATTGTTAAGAAAGTCTTTTCTTATGGATTGACCTTATCTTCTTTGCCATCAACGACACGACAGATGTTGGATTAAAAACTTTCCAAGACCAACATTTAATAGGACATTTTTATAAAAATTTGTAGTTTGATACGTGTACAGAAAAGTAAGTTGTTGAAACGTTACAATGACAATTATCTATACAGAGTAATAAACACACCTACAAAATAATTAATATTAAATAAACTTACTTTTCGATATAAAATTATTACTGCAAATTTGGCATTTATGAGGTTTAAATCCAGTATGCACTCTAATATGATATCTCAACGCTCCATTTTGTCTAAAACCCTTGCCACAATATGAGCACAAAAATGGCTTCTCTCCTGTGTGCATTTTAACATGCTCAGACAAAGAACTAGGATACGTAAATCTTTTATTACAAATATCACAACTGTAATGATTTATTGTCCTTCCTATATCATGCACTTTCAAATGCCGTCTTAAGCTTTCTGCTGTTAAACATCCTTTTTCACATTTCATACAAGGATATGGTTTGTTAGCAATATGTTTAAATGCATGTTGCTTAAGTAAATAAGAATAAGCAAACTTTTGACCACAGTGCAGGCATACAAAATTCTTTTCTTCAATATGAGAGCGGATGTGTAAACGTAAATGAGATTTCTTATTAAACTCTTTCAAACAAATGTCACACTGATATGTGTTAAAAAACTCATGTAAAGTATTACGCTGGGATAATTCGACGGTAGTTTCACACATTTTAAAATTTGTACAAGGTATATATGCATTGCCTTGTTCAGTTTCAGATGTTGATTCTTTTACAAGTTCAAAATCAGAATCCACATTTACTTCAAATGTACTTACAGAAATATTTTCATTATTGTGTATCTTGGAAGATGTTAAACGACTGCACTGTAGCCGCAGTTTCATATCTGATGCAATACACGATTTTGTAAAAGTATAAATATTGCATATTTGTTCAACGCAACTTGCACACAAGCTCTCTGGTAAGCCGTCTCCTCTTGCAATCTAAAATTACTGCTATTTACCTTTTATAAGTTCAACAATAATATTGTGTTACTTTTATAGATGTTAGGTTCCGTATAAAGTCCACCATTTTAATGGCAAATTCATCGAATATTTCAACTTCGAACACAGAACGTAACGGAACATTATTTGTTAGACAGGTGCGACAATAATCTTGAAAATTATCTTTAATTTCCATATTTCATATCTTAGGTTAAGTGTACACAATGGAAGTGTTTACAACACATTTATTAGCTTGTTGATATTATGGTAACGTTAGTTATGATTGTTGGCAATTTGTAAAATGAAATTAACCAATAACCGGTTTCTTAACTTTTTAAGATTAAATTTAATATTTTAATAATGAAACTTGAGCAATGATTAGTAAGTCTAAGTTAATATTCATTCCGATATTTATTCTGACGTCAACTTTTGCACCTAATCTAGGGTTTGCTCGTTTTTTTCTTCTAGAAGTTCTCTTTTAGACCTACTTATGATCAGGTCATCAAGATAATCCACTCTATCGTACGTGATATTTTACAAAGTGGATCTAGGATCGACCCCAGCTGAACATCTGTTATGTGTATTTATATTCTAAGAGTTTATGTTTTGTAAATCATAAATGTACATATTAAGTTGAGGTTTGGAGACACTTCTATTATTATTATCTTAAAAAGATAAGCAAGAGTAGTATTAGGAATAAATTCATTCTTTCTTATTCTACACCTCAAGCAATCAACAACTAGAATTATATTCACCATTTTTAAGATAAAACATTTATATTAATTTAGTAATTACATTTTGTGTAGAACAAGTCTATTTATTTGCAATGCTTGTTCTAGGTGTTCAAGTTAGGGGACAAATAATATTCAATTAAGATTTCATTAAGGATTGCAAATGTCTTAAACTACTGGCAGTATATATTATTTCTGTAAATAAAACTTCTGCAATCATGTGGGATTTATTCTTAATAGGACTCAATAACATTACTTGTGACTCTGTATTATTCGTTTCGTCGACATTACTTTTCTTTTCATGTAGTATCTCCTGATTATGTTACGCGCTAGCTCTCCACAAATCATTTTAGTCATTAATTAATTTTAGGGGATTTTTGTATAATTAATTTATGTTATTACACATATTTGTGTAATATAGTTAGGAAAATAGGCTTATTGAAATTACTTATGGGGTTTCTTTGTAATAGCTTTCATCGCATGCGTTATGGGTTAATATAATTCTCACGGTCGTGGAACGGACATTACGTTTTTTTATCAATGAGGACGAATAACGTTCAAGCAGTAGTGGGTTTTCAAGTTTTTGGAAGCACCGCCAGCAGAAACTCTTAACGATACTACCTCTCTTGAACGTCTTGAATAGGAGTGCATTACAGAATGTAGTGGAGTTGAACCCGTCAATTCCTTTAGGAGAGGAAGAAAACCAGCAAGTTCCACTGCAGAAATTTGAACTAGAGTGGCAAACCGCACCTATGTTGAACCCCAAGTAATGTATAAATATCATACTTGATATATAGCCTCTCAATATGCATTAAATTAGAAGGTAAGCATTCTTAATAATTAATTTACATTGTTAATTTAAAACGTAAATTATATTACTTCATTTGTAAATTAATTGTGTAATATATAGCGCACTTTGTTCAGGTAAGCGAATAAGTATCCTGTACCATTAAAG
This sequence comes from Platerodrilus igneus, assembly GCA_036346225.1. NCBI lineage: Eukaryota > Metazoa > Arthropoda > Insecta > Coleoptera > Lycidae > Platerodrilus > Platerodrilus igneus. The sequence continues at coordinate 5,358,009 of JARFIW010000318.1, read as the reverse complement.
TTTAATAATAAAAGTTAAACAAATTACTAGCAAGACAAAAACAAAATGTCAGGATTTACAACATAAGCTAACTGTTACCTAAAAGCTTTTAAAGCATTTTTAACTTAAAAAAGCTTGTATCTAATTAACTTCCAGTATCATAATTGCTTCTATAAATCTGTCCAATCACTCATCCTTATTAGGTGTTTTAACTTTGTTTTTTTTTGTAAAAAGAAAACCTTTTAATTCTATTTTGAGAAAGGAAGTAACTGTATCGAAAATACTTCCACTAATTACTACTGGTAATTTTCTGTATTTGATCTTACCTTGCATATTATATTAGCTATAATGTATCATCAACTTGTAAAGTTAGATAAAACTATCTTTGGAATTTGGAAATTAAAGATGAAACCAAACCATTTCGTATTTATTAAATCTAAAAAGTGTAATTTATCTAGTGAGGTAATTCTCCATTAATTTATGAGTTATAGGATGCTGATGGTAAACTCGAGTGTATTAAGAAGCTAGAACTTTCTTCGTTTATCTTCACAATTAGTAATACGTAATACATTCGTTTCTAGTTTTATCTGAATATATTTTGTATTTTATTGCGTTATTTAAATTGAATTTCAATCTCTTGACTTTATCTTGTCTTGTATGCATATATCTTACCCTTGGGTTCTAAATCACTTAAAATCTTCGCGTTTCCTATATATCGCATTCATTTCAAACTTTCGTAGTTTATTCGTCTCTAGCTTTAGAAACAATTTAATTGTTGCTACACTTGATTATTTTAATTTTTCTTTAATTTTCCTCTTGTATTTCACCATTATTCATATTATCACACAACTCGCCGCCTTTTTTCGTCGCGTTGTCTTGTCTTTCGTCTGAATAACTGAACGAATCTTTAGGACTTGTACTAGCTAATGTTGGATTTTTGTTTTGCTTTTGGGCATGCATAGGTTCGCGAACTATGCCTCTGTAGTTTCTACAGTTACGACTACGAGAAATTTCTATTCTATGTATTTTCTTTTGCAAAAACTCATTTTTACAAGTTCCGTTATCAACTGTTTATTCTGTATCGTAGGAACGTTTGTACATTTTTTTCCATTTTTCTTGATCGTGTTGGCGTGGGGCTTTCACATTTAGTTTTTATTGTTAATCTGTTCGTATTTTTATATATGGGAAATCTTTCTATTTCTACTTTTGAATGACTGCTTATCGTTTAATTATATCTGTATGTTTGTGATGGCGACGTTTTGAAATTATGACGAGGGTACGTTCAGGTTGTTTGTTTTAGCTTATGTCTGATTTTCCTATCATTGAATGCGCTTGGTAGGAAGATGGTCTTATTTTAAATACACAGCAAGTAATGTAAGTTGTACGTGTAAAAATAATTAATTGTAAGATACCGTAAAGCACATTTAAATACGATCGCAAATCGATCAATTTTAAAAATAAATACAAAACCATTTATTTCTACTTATTGTAGATTTTCATTTGCTGTAAAAAGCTTAGAGTAGTACTAGTTTTACGCAGTTAGCTGAAAATAAACAATTTCGAGTATATAAAAAAACCAATTCTAGTTGTAATTTTGTGTACTGAAACAGGAAAGCAAATATTATCTATAAAATGCAACTCCTTTTGCATTAAAAAGCAATTAAAGTTTAAATTAATTACCCAGTGGATTACAGAATTTATTTTAAATAAAGGATTTTCTAGAATATTAGAAACATAAAAGGATGAGTCATGGATATTTAGAACTACCTAAATTAAAAAATAATTGTTTATCCTAGAAGCAGTTGGAACACGGAAAAACCTGTAAAATTCCTGAAATAACTGATAAAAAGTATTTATGATTTTCGCATTTACTGTGGAGAGCAGCGATACGCCACAATAATAATATATATGGGAGCAGAACGAATAGCGCGCATCACGGATAACTGGAACCAGATAACAAGGTAATAAAACAATCGATTTTAGACGCTAATAAGGATTTCCAAAAAAAATTACGTAAGATAGGCGTTTATTATTTAGAAAAAATCGCGCACATTCTACAACCTTCTGGATATAGATAATTTAGTGATATAAGGAAGCGTTTATTAAAAACAAGGATTTATTCAGTAGATTCATTTATTGGATTATTTCAATTCTTAAATGCGATCGCGAGCTGTTGCTTTGCGAGGATATTTAAAGTATGCAGTACGAATACCTTAATCTAATAAGTATTATGTATATAGAAGTGATGTTTGAAACGTAAATTGCTACACTTCGTTTACAGTTTTACCTGGTCGGTAATGCAGTTAACAAAATGTTACACTTAGATTCTGGTACATTGAAATGGCGATAGATGGCTCTTCAAAGCCGGTAATACAATTACCAAAGTTCATAAGATACACATGACGTCACTGATAATTTATATTGCGCCATAATTAAGAGAAGGTACATAAAATTTAAACAATAAAAATTAGATAATCTACTCACGTGAAGGATCCGCTAACCGGCAGGAAATCACGCCACGGTAACCTCGGCATCGCTGCTGGTAGAGTTGGACATCCAAATTATCTCGGGGTCATGGTCCAGGGTCATCTTCGTTCCTATATGCAGTGGAAGACGGGAATAGGGAATTAAGGAAAGATACTCAAGATAAGGAAATCTACATAATAAGATAACACGACACCCGGCACGACTGTTCACTTCAAAGTTTGGCGTAAAAAAGCCACGTTTCCGCGCGAGAACCGCGGAACTCCCTACTCTTTGTAGCATTGCTATACCCCTATAGGGATAATTCACACTTCCAATTGCACTATTGTGACGTGCCGGAAGCCCCGCCCAGTTCATTTAAAAATGTTCGCGCGTCTTGCGTATTTAAAATTATGGCGGAAAACTTCCGACATTAAAAACTGAACTAAAACAATGTTTAAGTGCAAATTCAGTTTGCACGTAACAATCGCGACAAAGCCACAAAAGAAAAAACTTAAAAAGAAAAGTCTGTTAGCACAGTAACAGCTTAAAATCTAAGTCCTTACTACCCTACATAAACCCTAACTTAAAACCTACAAAATGTTTATATAAGGCGCCACCTGGTTTTCGACCGATAACACGTCTACCGAAGTACCAGGAAACGGAATAGGTAGCCCGATAGTCTTTGACTACACTACTTACCGACAGCACAAATTTGTCGGGGAGCATGAAACACTGCTTAAACTAACACGGGTGCGACAAGTCGCCTAACCTATCTAAACCTATCTAAACTTATCTAACTAAAGCTAACAATAGTTCTTATATGCAAACACACATGAGTGTCGCATCAAACTATTCTTTTTTGGCAAGAAGTGCCCAAATTTAAAAAGTTCATGAGAGCGTCACTTGCACTCTAGCAAATTTTGTTTCTGGTACTTTGGTTTCCTCCGATGCACATTTAACTTGTCCATGACACAGTTGTGAATCCACAAATTTACCAAAAGTACCGCCTACTAAATCCTTATATGCTAACCTGACAAATTACATTTCTAAATTGGGTTAGCTTTTTCACTTAATTTCAGAAAGATAATTCCCACGTCTGGTCATATATACCCACGTTAGGACGATAAAAGATAAGATAAGATCTCAAATTGATGTTAAAGATAATAGATAAGGTAAAGATATTAAGCTTAAGTTGTTATCCTCAAAGGTAATGAATAAGATAACGGTATTAAGCTTTAGTTATTATTTGAGATACTCGATAAGATAACACGATATTAAGTTAAAGTGATTATAAGAGATAGTAGGTAACATGAATTTAAACAGAAGTTATTCTCAAGATAACCGGTAAGATAACGCGACATAACTCAAGTCATTCCTAACGGTAGTCGGTAAGATAACGATAAATTAAACCAAAATTATTACTAACAGTAATTGGTAAGATAACGATACTAAACTAAGGTTATTACCAAAGGTAATCAATAAGATAACGATATTAAACCTAAAGGTATTATCGAAGATAATAAAGAAGACAAAGATATTGGCCTAGTTATTACCCAAGACAATGATAACAACAAGAGTGGCTCCAGTAGAGCCGTTTAAATGGGATTGACCCGTGCCTCCAAAAGAGAAACCTGTGAGGCAGGTCCGTTCGTAAGAACAGCACGGGGGACCGGCAAAGACCTTTGGGTGCATTCCTGCACCCAGTGTTGATCGATATCGGTGAAACTATTCACCCGATATCCATACGGTATAAAGATATACACATTCACTCACACATTCACACACTCATACATACCTTCACTGCCAGAGCCTATGCACTAACAGCGGCACCGCATGACCCCACGAAAGATTCGCAGAGACATGGTCCAGGTGTCTGTGAAAACCTCCCGCACAACCACACGGTGACTAACAGAAAAGAAAAGGTAGTAGAGATAGGAAAGGTAAAAAAGAAGGAGGTTGGTTTTGAAGTGCATAAGAGGCACCTCTAGGTAGAGGAAAGAAGAGGAAGGGCTCGCATTGAGCAAAAGCGACAGAGGAAAGGTGGATAGCAAAGCGCTACTCAACCAACAAGTGTGGTCAGTAGCTCGGAATGAGGGAACATCATTCTTATGAGGCAGACGGGTGTTCCGGGACAAGAACAGGTCCACCGAGAGAAGAATAAGGCATAGCGGAGATAGCGGGTTAAGAAAAAGTATAGTTTTGGACAAGCGTCCGAGAGAAAGTAGAGAATTGTCCCTATAAAACACAGCGCAGTCTGAAGGACCACCTGCGATATTAATCCGACAAGATAAGATATACACATTTTAAAATTCACTAGACTCCTAAGAGAACTAGTACGATAATTTTCCTAACGAGTGCTTCGACTACAATAAGAAAATCAGACAAAGATAGACACGACAACTTAAAAGTATCTTCACAGATACAAACACACAAAACAAACTGTTTTAAGGTAGTTTTTAAATCGGTAGCACCCTAAACACACAAAATGTCCAATTAAAAGCAGTTAGATACAGATACACTGTCCCCATATGCTAAAACAACCGAGAATTTAATAAGATAACAATAAGAAGCAATAGCACCTCACCACAAAGTTCAATAAAAACAACGAAAAAAATGTTTATAAGTTATGTTGATTTAGTAGAAAAACAAATAAAGATATAGTGTAATGATGTAGTATAATGTGGGCGACTGCAGTAATTCAGAAGAAAAACACATGGAATAGACAATCCTAGCCTTTGCAACTGCGAATATGAACTATTTCTTTCAATGGCATAGACTGCGCGTGTCCTATGTGAGCCCAAAGAAGAAAGCATTCACTCAACATCAGCCAAAACCAGTCATAAAAATTCAATGGGTTATTTCAACCAAAGTTACGACAATTACCTTTCAATTAAACCATATAAGAGAAATACTAAAGACCGAACAATATGTAGTAGGAAAATTTCAAGGGTTAATTAAATGAAACGACAGAGCTATATTGGGGGGTGTAGAGGATGAAGTGATATATGAGTAACGGTATGGTCGAGGAAAGTCAACGAAAAGAAAAAGATAGCTAAATTAAGGTAAGTAAAGTTAAACGTGTAAGAAATTATATACTATATGAGAGAAGGAATAAGTAATTAAAGATACTAATTGATGGTGAGAACAAAAATATTAGGTAGATGGTGAGGAGATTGGGACATGAAAAACTTAATTAGCATTTGGGTCAGCAGAGAATGGCTTAAGGTCTTTAATATGCCACCTGCCTTGGCGTTTTCCTTCAGTATCCTGAAGTTCATAGATAAGAGGACTAATAACACGTGTGACTTTACACAGAATGAATTTAGGGGCCAATTTTGAAGAAAATTTCTTAGATGCATCCGATAAGACATAGTTCTTTTTCCACACTTGTTCGCCTAAGGCAAAGGAAATATTTCGCTTACGCAAGTTATAATGGTCCTTGCTCTTTTCGTAAGCTTTTAACAAATTTTTCTAACGTCGTTAAAGATAGAAGGTAATGACTGTTGGTCTTTGTCCCAGCATACTTTATCGTCAAATTCAATTACGTTAGTATCGTCAGGCACTAAACCATAGTAACTCCCATCGATTGGGGTATATCTTCCAAAAACAAGAAAAGACGGAGTGAATTGGGTTGCTTCGTGTTTAGATGTACGCAAAGCTTGAGCAATTTCAAAGATATGTTCATCCCATGTAGTATGGTCTGAATTAATATAAGACGAGATAGCGGTAATTAACACTCGATTTACTCTCTCGGTAGGGTTTACTTGGGGATGATATTTTGCGTTAAACCAAATTTTTGTACTTTGTAACTTTTAACGAAATTCTGAAAATCTTTAGAGATAAATTGTGCACCATTGTCACAAAGAATAATCTGGGGACACCAAAGATAAGAAAGACATTCTGTTCTAGGAATTTAATTATTGCAGCGGAGGTAGCTTTACGTAAGGGTTGCACCATAACAAATTTAGAAAACCAATCGGTAACAACCAAAAGATATTGATTACCTCTTTTCGATCGAGGAGAGGTCCTAATAAGTCAAGCGATATTAATTGAAAGGGATAAGATACACGCTTAAAGTTACCCATTAAACCAGGGCGAGCATCTTGCGAACTTTTATGGGAACCACAAATTTTGCAGCTTTTAATGTAGCGACAAACAGATTGCTTAAGTGTGGGCCAGTAATACAATTCAGATATTTTCGCGAGAGTTTTGTAACACCAAGGTGTGCAGCTAAGGGATCGTCGTGACATAATTTGAGCACCTCACTGCGATTTGCAGTGGGCACAACGAGTTTCCATTCAGGTATATTCGATATTTTATGTGGGGACGAGGATACAAATTTATACAGTCTATTATTAGTTACTCGAAAGGTAGGAAATTTGTCGGGATTATCGGAAACTTTTTATCATATTGAGGTACCAGGTATCCAGAATTAAATTTGGAAGGTTAAGAGAAAACATCTCGAGATAACGCATCAGGTACGATATTTAATTTGCCAGGCCTATGCCTAACATCGAAAGTAAATTGAGATATACGCAAGTTCCATCTTGCCAAACGACCTGCGGGTTGTTTCAAGTTATTAAGCCAAGTGAGTGCTGCACAATCAGTGATTACGGTAAAGTGTGTACCTTCGACATATCCTCTAAATTTCTCGATGCCAAAGATAACACCCAATAGTTCTCGTTCGGTAGCAGAGTATTTTTGTTCGGCAGAAGTTAAGGCACGGCTCGCATAAGCGATTGGATGTTCTAAACCATTGTTTACCTGGAACAACATTGCACCTAACCCGGTAAGTGAGGCATCGGTTTGTATATAAAACTTATCATCGAAATTTGGAGAGATTAAGATAGGTGTGAAGTGATTAGTGTTTTAATTTGTTCGAAAGCTTGTTGGGATTCTAAATTCCACTCGATAGTTTGGGATTTCTTTTTATTTTTAATTAAAGCGGTAATGGGTGCAGATATAGTTGAAAGGTTAGGTAAAAAAATGCGATAATAGCTAATCATTCCTATCAAACGTTTGATTTCGGTAACAGTTTTTGGTGTTTTAAATTTAGTAATGGCATCAACTTTAGCAGGATCGGCTCGTAAGCCTGTCCCATCGACAATAAAACCAAGAAATGTAAGGGATGAACGACAAAATTGAGACTTTTCCCAGTTTATCTTAAAACCTGCTGCATTTAAACGTTCAGCAACTTCATCTAATGTGGCGATATGTTCATCGAAAGAACTTGAGATAACTAAGATATCATCTAAAAATACAAAGGCACGTTCTTGATGTAAGATAGGACCTAACGTTTGATCCATAGTACGTTGTAAAGTTTGTGGAGCGTTACAGAGACCAAATGGCAAAAAATTATATTCGAAAAGACCTCGGCCTGGGACACAAAAAGCAGTTTTTGACGAGAAGATAAGTCAAGAGGTATCTGATAAAAGCTTGTCTAAGGTCGATAGATGAGATAAATTTTGCATTACGAAGCCTGCTCAAAATTGAATCAGTTCTAGGTAAAGGATAAGCGTCTGGAACAGTAACAGAATTTAGCTTCCTGCCATCAAAACAGACACGCCATTCGTCATTCTTTTTCCGAACTAGCAATACGGGAGAGGTCCACGGTGAATTTGAAGGAGAGATAACACCAGATACTAACATTTTGTCTATTTCCGCATGTAAATGCTTTTGTAAGGCAGGCGATAAGGGATATTGACGTTGCTTAAAGGGAAGGGCATCACCTGTAGAGATAACGTGTGTTGCCGTTGTAACACAACCAAGTTCAGAGGTATTAAGTTTGCGAAATTTGTCGATTGTAGCGTTAAGAGTTACATCTTGGGAATCAGTAAGAGAGATTTTGTTAGATATTCCTGTAGATGCACAGGAGTTCGTTTTAATAGAGGTTTGCCATGAAAAATCCTGAAAGTAAAGTGACAGATTAAAAAGTTTACAGAAATCAACGCCTAGCAGAAAAGGATACGCTAATGCAGGGACAATCAAAATAAAACATCACGTTCAAGAGACTCTACACGAATTTTTAACTTAAGGAACCGGTTACATGTATTTGATTATCGTCAGCTAAATTTATGGAAGTTTTTCAGGAATAATTTGAATTTTGATATTTTGTTGAGATAATTGATGTAAACCTTCGTTATTTATAAGAGAACATGAAGAACCTGTATCCAGTAAAGCAATTACATTTAAGGAACCAATTGAGATAGATAAGTGTGGACGGTTATCGAAGGGTTTTTTAACAAGTTGTGAAACAGCGGTAGTCTTTTATGATAAAAGGAATTGACGGTTTGTAACCACTTAGACCACTCGGCTGGAGTAGTGTAGCATAATTCCTCTAATAAAGGTAAGGTATTTTGTACATTAATAGTAGCGGTATTATTATTAGATAAATTTAATGACGGTACAACGTTAGAAGTGGTTTTATAATTTAAATTTATTGGCGTCTGTGTCCGTTGGATGATTGGTGTTGAGGGCGATTTTGGTTTCTTGAGATATTCACACCCTGATTTGAAATATCTCGACGGGAGTTTCCCGATACGTTAGGATTACAGTTGGTGCAGTTAGATTTGTAGATATTTGAGCGACCACAGCCATAACAAAAATATTTTTAGGGTAAGTGCAGACAGTATAGCTATGTCCACTTCGCTTGCAGTTCCAACAGGTAAGTGCGTTGTTAGTGACGGTAGAAGGAACGTTAAGGGTAGATACTTTACGGGAAGCTCGAACTTGGCAAGCTAGATCAGGTTCGAGAAGACCAGATAATTTCTCGGTGGTGGTCGATATTTGTCAATCCTTGACCTCACTTCTTGGAAGAGAACGACATAGGTCTTTAAAATGAGCTAGCGAAGATATGGGCTGTAAATGCCAAACGTTCTGAGAAATGGGGTTTAAATTTCTAAGTAATTGATCGATAATTTCGGATTCGGAAGGTTTTTGTCGAGTCTGCTATATAAAGCTTCTAATGAGGTAATAAAAGACACAACATTTTCGTCGGGACCTTGAGTTCGGTTACAATTTCGTTCCAAAGATCGTTAATGTAGCCATAAGGTAGGAAATCTCGTTTTAAACAGGCAACTAACTCATTCCAGGTAGAAATTTGGTGTCGTATGTTTCTGTACCATATTAATGCTGAGCCTGCGAACAAATCACCAGCTGAGATAAATAGATCTTGGTCGGTACACCCGCGAGAAATTTTAAAATCGTTAATCCGGTCAAGAAAGGATGATAAAGAAACCTTCGAATCAAACCCTTCAAAGGTGAGACCCCATTTGTATACAGGTATAGGTTTTCCTAATGGTTTAGGTTCGGCAAGCGCAAGATTTGAAAAAGGTGACGATATATCTACGTCTGCGTTAGGATTAAGTCTTTCTAAAAGAATTCCTTCAAGCAATAACACCTCGGACAACAAACTTTGTTTAGCTTGAGTCGCTTGGTCATCGTTATATAAAGATAATGATTCGATACGGTGTTTGACGTGGGTTATTCTTGAAGTCAATCTCCCTAATTCGATATTAGTGGCCGCAGGATCTGTTTTGTTTATTATACCCGATATATCATCTAAAGTTAATTTAATTTCTGATACGTTGAGTGGCCAATCGCCAACAGGGTTCTTTAAGATAGCAACGCCTTTGGTTTCCTGTGACAAAACAGCCCTAAGTTGAGATCGCCTATCATTCTGATTGCTCGCAGCTATGATACTTCTACATTCCAGCTCGTAGATTAATTCCAGCGATTTTAAATGTGATACGTTCATTATGAATACAATATTCAAGACACGATATAAAAAATATGCGATTTTGACGCAGGTTAGAAGGTAAAAAACACGTTACAGTTACTTTAAGGTAATACGATACGATATTTAGAGGTAAGAACTTGTTAGAACGTCACCGATAACACCAAAGAAACACATTTAAGGTATATGGAAACGAAATCAATGTTCAGTTAAATACATATTTTATAGATAATGACAGACAAGCCTTCCAAAATGGAAAATGGGCGCAGAGGATATGTTATTTAACCTATAAGGCAACAACGTATAGTCAAACACTTCTTAAAAAAGGTATACTAGCAATTTATTTCACTCAAGTGTTTTTTAAACACAAAATTTTCATGTAAAGATAAACCATAATGCAATTTTAGAATGTAACATAAAGAACAATGTATTTAAGTTTCAAAAACGGCCTTTCAAAGTTAAGGAAAGCAACTAAAGATATTTTAATAGGTAATTCTATAATACTGTATTTAAAGACATAAGGTAAGGTAAATACTTACATGAATAAAAGTAAAGTTCTTTAAGTGAAGAAGCTATTAATGCATTGTATCCTTATAAAGGAAATTATTCTAACCTAAAAACAAAGAAGAAGCCCCTGAAGTTCATAGCCTGAACAGGTTGAAGGCGCCATCTGCTACACTTCGTTTACAGTTTTACCTGGTCGGTAATGCAGTTAACAAAATGTTACACTTAGATTCTGGTACATTGAAATGGCGATAGATGGCTCTTCAAAGCCGGTAATACAATTACCAAAGTTCATAAGATACACATGACGTCACGGATAATTTATATTGCGCCATAATTAAGAGAAGGTACATAAAATTTAAACAATAAAAATTAGATAATCTACTCACGTGAAGGATCCACTAACCGGCAGGAAATCACGCCACGGTAACCTCGGCATCGCTGCTGGTAGAGTTGGACATCCAAATTATCTCGGGGTCATGGTCCAGGGTCATCTTCGTTCCTATATGCAGTGGAAGACGGGAATAGGGAATTAAGGAAAGATACTCAAGATAAGGAAATCTACATAATAAGATAACACGACACCCGGCACGACTGTTCACTTCAAAGTTTGGCGTAAAAAAGCCACGTTTCCGCGCGAGAACCGCGGAACTCCCTACTCTTTTGTAGCATTGCTATACCCCTATAGGGATAATTCACACTTCCAATTGCACTATTGTGACGTGCCGGAAGCCCCGCCCAGTTCATTTAAAAATGTTCGCGCGTCTTGCGTATTTAAAATTATGGCGGGAAAACTTCCGTACATTAAAAAACTGAACTAAAACAATGTTTAAGTGCAAATTCAGTTTGCACGTAACAAAATTACATAAAAAGTGGATTTATTAAATACAAGAAGGAAAATTCTTCAAGATAATGCTGTTTAAAAAATTTTATTAAATAATTGAAAGGAAGATTTAAATAAAAAGCCTTTTTGTGTATTCTGCAAGTATTACTTTTAGATTTATTTTTAACTGATATTGGTGTATTTGTATCTAATTTAAGGTAGAATAATAAGTGTTAATCACATAATATTTCTTTGTAAAGGATTTTTACCAGGACAATTTGTAATCAGAGTTCGAAATACTCTTACCTTTTAATAGATTATCTGTCAACGATGTTTTTGGCCAAACAAACCTTACAAGCGTGACAATAAACATGACCACGTAAATAATCTATTAAAAGAAATGAAATTTAGTTCTGTAAATTTAAAATTAGGCAAGGAACAAATTATTTATAACGAGTACCTCTTAGAAATTATTTTATGTTTGAAAGAAACGATGTTGTAAATGCTTTTGTATGAGAGAAAATATTTCATACTGTAATAATGCTTTGTGATATTGCTCTGTTTGATTTAATTTTGAAAACTTTGCCAATCCGTTGAGCTAGCCAGGCAAAGTTAAAAAGGAAGGTAAGTGAACAATTTCAAGTTATACAAATTGCTGTATCTGTATCACAGCACTCTTTTAGTGATGCTCCCAACGCGAGGCCATTTTCATACCACTCTTTCAGCGACGCTCAACGCGGGCCCTATCACATCACTCTTTTAGCGGCACCTAAACATGCGACCTTTTTCATATCACCCTTTTAGGAACGCCCAAAAGCGAGGTGCTACCATAGCAATATATATATATATATATATATATATATATATATATATATATATATTTGTGGTATAACGACCTTGCAATTATAAAATATAAAATATAGTAACAGGCTTTTTGGTCTGCTGGTTAATGACATATACTCTTTATTATAAACTAAGCTTTCGGTTTTATTTTTAAACCATTATCAAAGATACTAAAAATTAAGAAACGTTAGTATGGGCGTAAAATAGTTAAAAACTTACTTACTAATGTGAGGTTTTTACAATGAAATAGTTGATATAGATAAATTTTGAATAGAAGTTGAAAGTGTGGTAAAAAGCTATTAAAAAGAAAACAGTAATGTGGTTTGTTAATTACATTTGAATGTTATAATGACAATTCCTTTATAATTTTGACCTTACATGCAAACACAAACAAACATAAAATAGATTTTGATAATCCTATAATATTACAAATTGAAAATAAAAAATCCAAAAGAGAATTCCTAGAAATGTGTTACATATTTAAAAACTTAAACACTATTAATAAAAAAACTGACATTAACACACTAAGCTCTATATACACCTATCTACTTCATTTTAAATCCAAAAACAAATTCAACATAACTGATCAAATCACTTAATAACACACGACATAAACATACATACATACACAAACAAACACACGCATTCATTCTCACACACAAACATCCAAATGCACCCACACACACTTGCACAGACATACATACATTCACACAAACAACATAAACACACTAAAATACATACGTAAACAAATAGACATACATCAACATACATATATAAACATACATACATAAAAATATCTAAATTTCAGTCAGACCATAAAAGAAATTAATTACAATCTAGAAAGTTATCTCGAACAATGTCAAAATTATAAAGGAATTGTCATTATAACATTCAAATGTAATTAACAAACCACATTACTGTTTTCTTTTAATAGCTTTTACCACACTTTCAACTTCTATTCAAAATTTATCTATATCAACGATTTCATTGTAAAAACCTCACATTAATAAGTAAGTTTTTAACTATTTTACGCCCATACTAACGTTTCTTAATTTTTAGTATCTTTGATAATGGTTTAAAAATAAAACCGAAAGCTTAGTTTATAATAAAGAGTATATGTCATTAACCAGCAGACAAAAAAGCCTGTTACTATATTTTATATAATATATATATATATATATATATATATATATATATATATTGCTGCAATAACGCTTCGTTTTTATGCGCCGCTAAAGGAGTGCTGTGATACAGATACAGCAAATTGTAAAATTTGAAATTGTTGAGGTACCTTCTTTTCTATCTTACTTAACGGAAACGTTGGAATTTATAAAATGAAATCAAATACAGCAATATCATAAAGTATTTATACAGTATGCAATATTTTCTTTCATACAAAAGCATATAGAGCATTTACAACATCATTTCTTTCAAACATCAAATTATTTCTAATAAGAACTTATTTACTTAATTGTCAAAATATTTCTTACTTTATTTTTAATTTACAGAATAACTCTTCTCTTATGGATAGTTTACCTGGCTTTTTATTCCCACGCTTGTAAGGTTTGTTTGGCCCTCTAAATTCTTGGCAGATAGTTTATAAAAAACATCAGAATCTTTCGAACCCTGAGCACAAACTTTCCTTGGTAAATACCCTTACAAAAAAAATTATTATATAATTAAGTATCTACTTTAGATTTAAATGACAAATACTCAAATATCAGTTACAAATAACATTTTTCCAAAAATTATATTTGCAAAAATTCACGAAAGGCTTTACCAATTTGTAATCAACGGTATTAAATATCTTCGGCTTCTATTATTTAATTGACGTCAAATCCTAGTTTACAAAATCTTCATATTATTTACATTTTCATCGAGAAACAAATGTGCATCCTCGGTTTGATTATTCAATAAAATTTGAAATAACTTTTTATATCGAAACATTTTCCATCTTCATTGTATATTACAAGATCAAATAATTCCATTTACCAATTTTCATATTTCTGTGCAGGTTACGTTTAACTTTGCTTCTTTATTCACTGTTCCATTTTAATTATTAAATTACGATATGTGCCTTGCATACTTTAAAACAACATCTTTGCAAAGGAACATGCTCGCGATTGAATTTATGAATGAATCTTAAATTTTTTGTTTATATACAATAATTATCTATTTTCTAGTATATACTAGCGTTTACGTGATTCCATTCTAAATAATACACGTTTATCTGACGTGATTTTCTAGAAATTTCTCATTAGCATTCATTCGCGTGATATATTTATAATAGTGACGCGTGCTGCCTCGTCTTATTCTAATACCTAATGTTAATACTCGAGGCCTCCAATCATACAGTGAATGCGATAGATTATAAATATTTCTTATCAATTTTTATTACATTTTCTGGGTTTTAAATGTTCTGGCTGCTTCTTTGAATAAACATTTCTTTATTAATTAGATCAAATGAAATTGACGTATCTTCTTGTCTATTCCAAAAAAATATCTATTTAAAATAAATATATGTATTACAAAAATTAATTGATATGATTAAGACTTTAATGGCTTTATATTGCAAATTAGTCACATTTTTATGGAAAATATTTGCTTTCATGGTAAAACGTGTTTTTAATACACATAATTAAAATTAGATTAGGGTTTTAAATACACGAAATTATGTGTTTTGTTACAGGAAAAAAGCATCTTTACTACAAACGAATAGCTATTGTATCTATCTTAAAATGATCGATTTACATTCTCATTTATTGCGTTTTTATTTTAAAAACAATTATTTTTACAGATACGTCTTACATTATTTGCTACGTATTTACAGTACGCTTATATCATACAGGGTGATTATTTATATACGCGGAACTTGAGTTTTTGATTGGCACTTTAATGAATAAAAATACGCTTGTATTATACAGGACGTAACCTTGAATTTTCGGAAATGTCTATTTTTTTCCGGATATTTTTATATCTTGGTGGCTTTTATTTGTAAAATTTGGGTTTCAATGACCTCTCGTGAAGCACTATCACATCAGTGTGTATATATATATATATATATATATATATATATATATATATATATATTTGAAACCCAAATTTTACAAATAAAGCCCACTAAAATATAAAAATATTAGAAAAAAAAATCTAAGACGCATGTACGCGTTATAACCAAACTTACGGAAATTTTATAAAAGGAAATTATAAATTTTAAATAAATTAAAATATTTATTAAAGTTTATATTAGTTTGTACTGTTAACATTTCTCAAATAAATTCGATTATCTCAAAAACTAAATGAGATATCGAAAAGTGTATAGCATATTTGTAATCAGCGTAAAAAACTAAACAAGGTACATATATATCATTTATTGTATCATTATGGGAATATGGCAACGGGCGACAGCGGCGACGACGACGACGTAGCGATTATATTAACCTAACTTACTTCGTAAGTTAGTTGAAATAGAAATTACACGAAGGCGCTGGAACATTAAAAAAACCCATTAATTTATTATCTATCACATTACTACATGATACAATGCAACGCGAACAATAATTTTATGTATTAGAGAAGGACAAAGAATCGCGGAGATTTGAACGTTAACGAGGTAATAAATCTCGCTAATGAGGTAATAAAACGCAGTGATTTGAACGCTAATTAAAACTTGAGTCTGTAGGGCGTGTAATATTTGGAATGAAATCAGGTAAACACTCGTACATTCCAGAAAAGAGATAATTTTTATATTTAAACGGGAGCTTTTATGAAAGAGGATCAGTTGGTGAATACGCGTTGAGCAAGCAATATGTAAAGAATTTCAAAGATGCTATTTTGAAGTATGCAATACGTGTACCGTAATTTAGTAATTAAAATGTAACGGTGAATAAAGAACTACAGTTAAACTTAACCTGCACATAAATATGAAGATTGCTAAATACAGTCATTTGATTTTGTAATACACAATGAAGATGGAAAATTCTTCGATACAACACTAGTTAGAAATTAACTTAAAAAATTAAATTGAAGATGCACTTTGAAAACTGATGTTTCTAAATAAAGATTTAAGCAAATGCGTGAGTTTGTAAACTGGGATTTGACGTTAATTTAAAATAGAAGCAAAATATATTTAATACTGTTAATTACGAATTGGAGAAGCGCTTTGAAGATCTTTGCAAATCTACTTTTAAAATATTGTTTGTAACTGATATTTGAGTATTTGTCATTTCAATTTAAAGTAGAATGGGTCGTAACTATATAATAGTTTTTTTGTAAGGGTATTTACCAAGGAAAGTTTGTGCTCAGAGTTCGAAACACTCTGACCTCCTTAATAGATTATCTGTCAAAAATTTTGTTGGCCAAACAAATCTTATAAGGGTGGGAATCAAAGCCAGGCAAACTATCCATAAGAGAAGAGATTTAGTTCTGTAAATCTAATCCTAAATAAAATAAGAGACATTCTGATAATTAAGTAAATAGGTACTTGTTAGAAATAATTTGATGTTTGATAGAAACCATGCTGTATATGTTATATATGATTTTGTATGAGAGAAAATATTTTTGACTGTATAGATACTATATAATATTGCTGTTTGGTTTTATTTTGCAAACTACAGAACTTCTATTGAGCTAGTCAGGCAAAGAAAAGTTAGAAAAGAAGGTAAGTCAGCAGTTTCAAATTTTACAATTTGTTGTATCTGAATCACAGCACTAATTTAGCGACGTCCAAAGCCGACCGTTATCAAAACACACTTTTAGCGTCGCACCAACGCGGCCGTTATCACAGCAATATATTACTGTGGTATTTGGGGACTGAAAGGGTGTTAATTTACATTTTTAAAACTGATTGTAGCTCTAACATGTGAATGTATATTAAACAACTTTTGAAACACTTTTAAAGTCAACAGTTGTTCATTATACAAATGTGGAAAACAAGAGACAGAAAAAGGTGATTTGAGAGCGTCTGTGTGAGTAAGATAGAAAGAGCACATGTTAGATATAGGCGTATTTTAAACGTAAAGTTTGGTTGATGTGGGATGAATGCTCAAGGTGGTTCGAGTATTGATTTTCAAATACTACGCAAACAGTTAGTGCAAGTGCGTTGGGTGTTAGCTTCAAGTGATTTTCGAGGAAACATTTTTAAAAATTGTGGCTGCGGGAAGCAAACAAGGAAGTGTTGTTTACGTGATTTTGAGTGTGGGGCGTTTTGTGGAAATGGAAGAATTTGGTCTTGTGTTATAGAAATTTAATTGTGATAGTCTTTAGGAGGTGGAGAAGTTGAATATAAACGGGAAGAATTAGGGTTGAGGATCTCTTATTTCTCTACAACTACGCTCTCGTTCGATTATTGCTTTCATGATTGCATAATTTTTTTTTTTTAATTATGATAAATGTTATAAGTATAACAGTTTGATTTTCAATTTGCACTAGTTGTGTAGATTATGCAAATTCTTCTGGAGTAGATGTCGACGCTTAACCAGGTTGGTTTATTATCAACATGTATGAAAACTAGAAGAAGAGGTATGCTGTACAGCCGAAGTGTGGTCGAATGGTAGACGTTAGAGGATTTCTTGGCCATTTGGGTACTGCTTACGGTTTTGGTTATAGCAATCCAGATTGGGTTTTTTTGTGCATGCAGCAGTCCAAGGAGGTGGGTAGCTAAGCTTCGTGTGTAAATATGTAACTCAGGTAACTGCAGCTTTTTCGTTGTACATGTGTAAATATGTGATTAATGACTTTAGGGATTTGGTGTATTATTTTATTAACTAAAAGGACAAACAGGAGGAAAAGTTTTAGATTGAATATTTTAACTTGGATTGTTTTTATTTTGAAATTTATGTATAGATTTTGAAATGATCTATGGCATTTACAGTAATTGATATTCTGTACAAGGTCAGAGAACCTGTTTTGATTATTGGTGTGCAAAATTAGCACTAAAAGTTTAGTTGATAATAAATAATTTTGCCTGGCATGGGGAAAATAATTCGAGCATAGAAAACGAAAATCAATATATATTGTTGGTTATTTTACAAAAAGAATTCGAGCATTTGTTTATTTATTTTTCCATAAGTTAAGGTTTTACTACTGAGCTCGTATTGAAACTGGGTTAGAATAAGAAGTGTGTTACAGCCCTATTACTTTTTTTTTATTAATTGGAAATCATGGCTTGTCTATTTATAATTGATTGAATATATTATTAGGTATGCATATTGACCTTGAAATATACTGTTTAGTGAGTAGTTTAAATAAGATGTATATAACTTGTACATAAGGTCTAATTTCGATTGGGTTTGTATGTTCTTTTTTTTTTAGTCTAAATAGATGTAGTCCACTTACCGTAGCTGAATTTTTCGAGTAGATAGATTATTTTCAGGTAAAGGGTAGCAGAGAAACCATGACAATTTTATAAGCAGTGGTCGTAGGTAAGACTGACGCCCAGAAGAGAGATGTCGTAGCACGTGATGGGCACCCAAGTTTTAATAGGGCAGATCGCAGTATTTAATGGGCGCCCAGTCTTAAGGTTTTTGTGAGAATCTCGCAGTATTTAATGACGACCAAAACGTGGGGCTTTTTGTATTATTCGGTGAACGCAGTATTAAATATATATATATATATATATATATATATATATATATATATATTGATATGATAATGCCGTACTCGGTGTAATAAACGTCGCTCTGTGTTCTCTCAAATTAATCTTTTACTTTTATTATTATGCCACGGCTAGCCCTTTTTAATTTACACAGAGTGCACCACGTTACAATGATCAATTTTCTTTTTCACTCCTGTTTGAATTGATGAACGAAGTCAATCAACATTCATATAATAAAAGGAAATAATGTTTACAATTTTTGAAATTACACCCTTCAAACAATTAATATCATATGGATTATTTATCCGCAAAATTTATATACTTTTGATTTAAAATAAAGTCACCAAAAACTACCTCTTTACAAAAAAATCTGGAACGTTCAAGACCTCTTTATGATTTATTACGTAAGTTTAACGTATGCAATGTTTCTTGTTGACTTCTTTACAAGTTTTGGATAAATTGAATAAATTCAGTATTAAAATTTAAATTGAAAAATTAAGTAGATCTGACCTGTGATATGTTGTTTCGTGTTGTGGATCAACACCCCCTTGATGTCTTCAATCGAATACCAATGCTCTGCTTTGTTGAACCAATATTTCAGTACAGTTGCCCCTTGTTTTCCAAAAATCACCTCGTTCTTTATTTTATATTTCTCTGCATATGCTTTGAATCTCTTCCCTTAAATGCTTTCGACTCAGATTAGAGTTGTACCAGAAGTCAATTAGAATTTGTTTAGAATTATAACTATTTCCGACGCGGATTAGAATCCAATTAGAATTTTACCAGAATTCGATTAGAAGCCGTTTTCTATAAAAAAAACGGCAAAAACTCTTCATGTATGCTTAACGTAATTGTTGCCAAGCACTACTTTCACCATAACATAAATTTGATATATTCTAAACTTTATTTATTTGACGCGAAGGTTTCTGGTTAAAAGTGTCGTAGCTTTGACGTGCTTCAAGTGGAAACTGCTTTGTCTTATCACCGATGGGTGTTAAATAGCCTTTTCCCACTACATCTGGGTTGGGTTTCTAAGCAGTTTTGAAGATTGTCGCGACCAACCAGGTTTTGTCTTTAATATTCCCTGTACTTTTGAAGCTGTTTTCTGATGCAACTCCTTTGCATTTCCATGCCATCGTGTTTATTTGCGATTTTTGATTGCTTTAACATTTGTTATCGCGGCCAGGCTTTCAACTTACGTCCGTTTTTGTATAGATAATGCTTTTGAACAATTATACAAAAATAAATTATGTAACTCTAGAACTATTTTCATTTATGTATTTATTTATTTGAAAGTGCGTTTCTTATCAAAGCGCATATTGTTCCTTCTTTATCACAAGCGTAATTGTATGAGGATTTATTAGGTTTTTGTCTTATCTTCTATGTATTTTATTTTATAAACTTGTTAAACAGTCTCAACGTAGTTTTAAATACATGTACGATTATTTCTCCGCTAAATACGCGTTCTATTGTTGACAGATACGCTCACTTGCATTGTTTAAAGTTAATAACGGTCTATATACAGGGTGTTAAATGTTTGCTATTTACACAATGTACGAATTACTTATTTTTCTGCTAAATAAATGCAGTTTTCTGATTCCTATAGCTATTTATTGTTACTACACGACTCTTTCTACTCAATACACCCCTAAACAATCCCTTATCACAGCAATATATATATATATATATATATATTTTAGATAGTTTTTACACAAGGTAAGTTGATAAATACTAACGTATTGCAATTAGTAAGATGAAATAAAAACTTAGACTTTTATTCAAAGTCCAAATGATCATTTCAAATCGAGCTAGTAATCGAAAGAAGGAAAATATAAGGTCTTGGACAGGATTTGAACCTGCATCTCAGTTTTGCCGGAACTGTGCGTTTACCAATTGCGCCACCGAGACCGATGACTATAATTTGTAAATTTCCCAATTATAGTCATCGGTCTCGGTGGCGTAATTGGTAAATGCACAGTTCCGGCACAACTGAGATGCAGGTTAAAATCCTGTCCAAGACCTTATATTTTCCTTCTTTCAATTACAAGCTCGATTTGATATGATCATTTGGACTTTGAATAAAAGTCTAAGTTATTATTTCATCTTACTAATATATATATATATATATATATATATATATACATATACAGGATGCCCTTGTGGCTAATATTGAGTCACTTGCCATTAAATTTCATACTTTGATATTATTTTAAGACTCATTAAATTTACTTATTCTTTATATATATATATATATATATATATATATATATATATATTGCTGTGATACCTACAAAATCCGTGAACTACGCTTTTCGAATCGAGCCCCTACGAATTGGATGTCCAGAATGCTGTGAATCCTACGAAAAGCTATTCATTACCTTAACTGTGTTGGTCCATTGACTTTCTTCTGTTAATCGCCTCGGCTGCTCCTCTAGATAACTTTCATCCTCATACATAAAAAAAACAAACACATTCCTACCACAAACATCAACGTTAACTCTATTTACATCAATATTCACAATACATTAAAATTTCAAAATTAAAATTCAGCATAAATTTTAATATCAAAAATTTTCAAGATTAAATTTGTTATCATTTTCAAGTGCATCCAGAATTAAAGTCATTGTAGGATGCCTACTAATTACTATAACAATATATGCAGAGTACAAAGGAGCATCTACCACCCTTTACGTTAATTAACCAGGTTCGTCTAATTGAGCTAAAAGACATACCGTAAATTTTCATCATAATCCAGAACATCAATACTAAATACCCCTTTCTACTTAAACAAGCAAATTTCACCTTAAAATTAAAATATTATTGTTATTACCATTTCACTACTGTCCATTTTGAGTAAATCAATTATAAAGTTATTCAACACACACAAAATCTCAAAGTTCAAACAAAATAGTATAATTTACCTGAAGGTTACTTGCACTCGTAGCTTCAATGTACATCGTCCCTTTTGTTAATCACACCATTCCAACTGGGTTATATTTACGGCTTCTGATTCTCAACGCTTTAAAAATTTTCTCCATCATCATTTATTTAAAGTTGTTTCAGGGCTTTTCCGGAACTAATCTGTGTATATCTGACCCTAGTCTTGTGGATCCAGACACGTTTATGCACCATTTAATTATTAATACCCCCGAAAAATAACAAAGAAATTCATACTTCTTTCACCAAGATACGCCAAACTGCCTACTTTTGTGTATTTATTTGTCATAGTAAATTTTACCAATTGGTACAGTGATACTAAACTTTATTACCTTGTATCTTCTTTTCTAAGTGCACTAACGTACATTCATTGTAGCACGTAAAGAACAAGCTGTTTTAAATCACATAATATTCGAGCAAACTGTTTAAATTATTTAATATTAAAACCGGAAAATTAAAAAGCACTGTATAACGCGTTCAATCAAGTCGAAGATCTAAGAGAGCTTGTTTATATTAACCTCCGTATATATAGCGGTTAGCCTGTCTGTCGGTCTGTTCCCCAAAACGGCCAGTTTCTAGAATTTCGTCATTCTATGTTCCCATTCCGTAGCTCGCGCGTCGGTTTTTACGAATTTTGTACTCGCCCTAGTTAAATCTCAGAAAATTTCACACGGCACGCAACGTCTGAGAATACCTAATTAAATTTTATACAGAAATGTTATTTCTACCTCTCAAATTTTGCCTTTACTTTCAACCAATCGCAACCCCATGACGTTGCTCTACTCACGCCTTTTACTATATGTGTCTCGGTCTTGCGCCTATTATCTGTCTCTATCTACCCTGTTCTTATTAGTGCAAATTGATATTCCTTATTATCGATTATTTCAGTCCATGTGGACTATCTGGGTTAAATAACCCCGTATCGCACCTTCTCGTGAATATTAAGCCACGGTTTCTCCAAGATTCTTTGTAACCATTAATTATCTGCAACATTTTCGCCGTACGTGACTTTTAAACTACGCAGGTGTTCAAACATAATATTAATTCTCAGAGTTTTATTTTATTGGGTTTTTACAAGTTTTTATAGATATTATATGTTACTAACGGTTCAATTAACTTCAATTAAAATTAATACCCTTTAAATTTTAGTGAATCCTAACTAAATATTAATTATTATCTGTACGTTAATACCGGTTACTTAAATCAATTAATGTAAATTTTGCACGTAATTTGTCTTTGTTTCTTTACTAGGAATACTTAAATTATACGTAGAGCTTTTTAATACTGCTTCTTTTGATATAAAGCGTCTTGTACATGATTTAAATCTTTTATTTTTAATGAAATGAATGAATTTTTATGCTTCACGCTTTTATTTAATAACGCGAGTTATGTATCTTTTCCCAAAGCTTCTACACGGTGATTAAAATTATTTGATGTGATTATTTAATTTTCTACCCTGGTCTAAATATGAGTAATATATATAACAGGAAATTATTTTTGACCATAAAAAAAATATTACTGAAGTTTATTCTTGGAAGTTGGTCATGTCAGTTAAATAAGTCGAGAAATAATGAATCGTAGTAGTAAAAAATCAATATATTTTACTATGACGCGTTTCGGTCAACAAGACCATTATCAAATAGATTATCTATAAAAAGTTATAATTAAAATAAAGTTTTTAAATTAATCTAGACATAAACTAAGAAATTTAGCGTGTCAACATAAAATTAAAGTGAAAATTAAACTATGAAAATTATTACAACTAATCTTGTGGTATTTCAATCCATCCACATTTATTTTTATGGTCAAGAATAATTTCCTGTTATACATCAATGTGGATGGATTGAAATACCACAAGATTAGTTGTAATAATTTTCATAGTTTAATTTTCACTTAATTTTATGTTGACACGCTAAATTTCTTAGTAATAATATGTCTAGATTAATTTAACTATTATTATTTTGATTATTTAACTGATGACCAACTCAGTATATATATATATATTATATATATATATATATATATATATATATTACTCATATTTAGACCAGGGTAGAAAATTAAATAATCAAATCAAATAATTTTAATTACCGTGTATAAGGAATTTCATTAAATAATACGCTTTATTAAAACCTTGAAGCATAAATAAACTCGGTCGTTTCAGTAAAAATAAGAAATTTAAATTATCTATAAGACGCTTTACATCAAAAGAAGCAGTATTGAAAAGCGCAGTGGATAATTTAATTATTCCTAAACAAATGGAAATTACGTGCAAAGTTTATATTAATTAACCCTATTTTAAGTAACCGGTAGTAAAACAAAGTGTACATATAATAATTAATATTTAAGTTGTATTCGCTAAAATGAAAGGATAGAAATCAATTTAATTGGAGTTAATTAAACCGTTAATAACATAATACCTATAGAAGCTTGTGAAAACCCAATAATAGTCAAATCGTAGGAAGGTTATTTAAAATGTTACGTTTGAACACCTCTGCGTGTTTTAAAAGGCAATTTCAAGTTAATTTGTTTGGATAAACATGTTGATTCTAAGGATATTGGAAACGATCAGATGCTTTAGCAGGAAATACAGAACACCTGCGTATTTTTAAAAAGCTCATTCTGCGTAAATTTGGCAAATAATTACTGTTTCAAAGAATCTTGGAGAAACCGGGACTTAGTATTCACGAGAATGTGCGATACGGGTTTATTAAACCCAGATAACAGTCCGCGTGGACTAAAATATAATCGATAATAAAGAATATAAATTTGCACCAATACGAACAGGTTAGAAAAGGAAAGAAAATGCGTCAAGCAAAGACACATATTGTAAAGGGCGGGATTTAAGCAACGTCAAGGGGTTGCGATTGGTTAAAAATAGGATGCATATATCAGAGGTAGAACAACAATTTCTGTATAAAAGTAATTAGTTTTTCTCGGACAACTTTGCGGGCCGTGTTGAAATTTTCTGAGATCTCAATGGGGTGAGTACTAAATTCAGAAAAATCGACGTGCAGGCTACAGACTGGGAACGTAGAATGAGGAATTCGTTGGAATTACCCGTTTTAGGGAACAAAGCGACGTGTCGGCTATTCGCTATATATACAGGCGGAATATGTGTTTTGCTCTCTTAGACTCTTAGACTTTCGACGATTCGATGCGTTAAAAGCTCGTGCATCCGCGACTTGATATTAAACAGTGCATTTTAGTTTGATTAAATAATTTAAAGTGTGCTAGTATATTTTAGTGACTCAAAATAGTTGGTTATTTTACGTGCTAACATGAATGTACTTCAGTGCACTTAGATACAAGGTAATAAAAGTTTATTATCACGGTACCAATTAGTAAAATTTACAACGACAAATGTATACCCAAAAGTAGGCAGTTTTGGCGTATATTGGTAATATTGGTAAAAGGAAGTATGAATTTCTTTGCTATTTTGCGGGGTGTTAATGACTAAATGGTTCGTAAATGTGTCTGCATCCACTGAACCAGAGGCAGATATACACAGATGAGTTCCGGAAAAGCCTAGAAACAACTTTAAATTAATGGTGATGGAGAACATTTTAAAGCGTTGACAACTTGAAGCTGTAAATAGAATCCGGTTGGAATGGTGTGATTTACAAAGGGACGATTACACTGAAGCTACGAGGACAATAACCTTCAGGTAAATTGTACTATTTTGTTTGACATTTTTGTGTGTATTGAATGACTTTATAATTGATTTACTTTAAATGGACATTAATGGAATTTTTCTAACCATAAAATTTAATTTTAAGATGAAATTTGCTTGTTTAAGTAAAAGGGGTATTTTGTTTTGATGTTCGGGAATAGGATGAAACTTTGGGTAGGTCTTTGAGCTCAATTAGACAAACCTGGTTAATTAACGTAAAGGGGTGGTAGATGCTCCTTTATACTCAGACTCCGGTCTGCTTATCTTGTTATATTAATTAGTAGGCATCCAACAAGGACTTTAATTTTGGATGCACAGTAAAATGATAATAAAATTAATCCGGAAATTCTTTTAAAACTGAATTTTATGTTCAAATTTAATTTGAAAATTTAATGTATTCTGAATATTGATGTAAATAGAGTTAACGTTGATGTTTGTGGTAGGAATGTGTTGTTTAATTTTTATGATTGAGAAAGGAAGTTATCTAGAAGAGCAGCCGAGGCGATTAACAGAAGGAATCAACGGACCAGGTGATTTAAAGGTTTCACAGCATTCTTGACGCCCAAACTGTGGGGCTCGAATGTTTTTTTTTAAAGGGCAAGTACCTAGAGATATGAGAGGAATCACAGCATTCTTGGCGACCCAAAAGTGAGGCTCGAATTCCAAATAAAATTTTTGTTATTTTATTCCAGGAAACTGGCGATCTGAGAGAGAGAGTTTTTGTGTGGGTATAAATTTAAGAGTATTTTAGAGTGTGTGTGAGTGATTGGAACGTATGCAGAGAAAGGAGTGGTTAAGGAGTCAAGGAGTGGAAATTGGAAGTGACGATAGTGCATTGTGTGAGAAAATTTCTAAAATGGAAGAAGCTGGAGGCAGTAGAGATCAGTCGAGGACGGAATCAGGGATCAAGGAAACGAGATGATATTGAGAATGTTAGAGAGGATGAGTGAAGAATCCAATAGAAAATTAGAACAGTTAAGCGATGAATCTAATAGAGCTAGGGAAGAAGCGAATAAGAAATTTGACCGAATGAATGAGACATTAACAGGAGTTAGGGAAACCCTAAGTGAGAAAATAGATAAGACGAATAAAGAAGTTTCAGAATTTAAAATAGTCTTACCGTGAAAATGGGGGAAGTTGAAAATAGGGTTGATAAAAATGAGCGTGACATTACAGGTCTTCGACAGGAAATGGGACATTTAAGGTCCGAAGTACGCATTTTTTGTGAAGAAGAGATTAATATAAAAATGACTGAAGTGACGGACTCATGTAGGGATCAGTTAGGCAGGGTAGAACGCGAAGTTAGTAGTATCAAATACAACATGTCAAATTTAACGGGGGATGGTCCCAGATTTTCTACAGGTGGAGTATCATTGGACCAACACATGAAGTTTTATGGTGATAACAGGGTAAATCCACAAATTTTTATTAATAGTGTAAGAAATCTAGTGGGAAATTTATTTGACGAACAGACTAAACTGAATACGATAAAGGCTTTATTAAAGGACAACGCGGAAGCATGGTACAATTTAGTAGGACAGGACATAGACACGTATCAGGACTTTGAAAACAAATTTTACAACATTACTGGAGTGATCACAAACAGGATCAGATTAGGGACGACTTGATTACAGGAAAATTTAAGGAGAGTTTGCAGGTTCTAGGGAGCAATATGCCATCCGCAAATACAGTGTGGCCAAACAACTGAATCCACCATTGACGGACAGACAGATTATCAAGTACCTATCACGACATTTTGAACTGGAAATTAGACAACACGTGGCCTTACAAAACATCACAGAACGGGAGACATTTTAGAGTATTTGCAGAGATATGACGATGTATGTGTAGGACGGACAAGAGATACGAGAACGAAACGTTAACACAGTTAGGTTTGACAACAGGACACCGAATTATCCGAGACGGCCTGACTACAACAGAAATTTTCGACCGAATTGGGAACGACGAGGACAGGAATACAGGAGCAATAGTGCGACTAGGGGACCGACGCCAAGACCTAGTTACACGAGACAGAACAGTTTACCGGAAGTAAACAGGACTGTGACCAGCACGCCGAATAGAGATAGGGACACGGATATTAACACGAGGAGGACGTACGCACAGGTTGTAGAAGGACAACCAGGACCAAGCACGGAAAACAGGATGAGACAGGATTTTTAGAACGCGACAGACCACTAGATTTCTGTGTAAATGTATACGAACATCCACGTGAATTTTTCAAAATTGAGGAGGAAGTAGAGCCAGAAACTGAGGAAAATTATGTTTGCCAATTATTAATTTAGAAATTTTGAGAATAATGTAGAAGTATTACTTGATACAGGGGCAGAGGCGAGTTTAATATCGGAGGAATTCGTCAGCAAAATTAGGGATAAGGTTTGTGATAGAATTATGCCTATAAAACGTAGCCATTTAGTAGCTCCAAATAAAAGAAGTTTGCTGTAGTAAATAGTGTTGTGGTGCTTAGGATAGATATAGGAGGTTTAAGCTGTGAACAGGAGTTTGTAATTGTACCTGGACTGAAGTTTCAGAGCATTTTAGGTGTTGACTGTATGATGAAGTTAGGGGTTTTGATAGATATGGAAAGGAAGGTAATAAGAATTAATGATAGGGTAGTGCCATGGAAGGGCAGTTATGAAGTCACAGAGGATGACACGGGGTTGAATATTAATGTAGTAGAGGTAGAGGATGATGAAGGTAAACAGATCAACACGATAAGATGTCCAGAGGATAGGAGAGTAGAGGTTCAAGCTTTATTACGAAAACATGCAGAATTAGTGGGGGTAGAAGCAAGCACAGCGTTAGGCTATGAGCACAGATTGGAAGTGGATAATTCAGAACCATTCAACGCAAAGGTTTATCCAATTCCAGCAGCATATCGGGAGCAGGTAAAGGCAGAATTAAATAAAATGTTGGAAGATGGCATAATAGAGGTATCAAACACTCATTTCATAAATCCGTTGGTGGTAGTTAAGAAAAGGATGATAACATTCGTTTATGTTTAGATGCACGAAAAATTAACCAACGGACCAAACCGCAATTCCATTGTCCACCATCCATGGACACACTTTTGACGAGATTAAGTGGCAAGTTTATTTTTAGTAAATTAGATTTAAGGAATTCATTCTGGCTGATTCCATTACACAAAGATTCTAGAAGGTACACAGGATTTTCCGTAGAGGGAAAAATCTATAATTTTAAGGTAGTACCGTATGGTTTGTCAACGTCAAGTGCAGCATTAATTAAGGCAATGCAAGCAATTTTAGGAGCATATGAGCAATTCTGCATACACTATGTGGATGATATTTTAATTTTAGTGAAACTGAGGAACAACATTACTCTCATTTAGAACGGATATTATTAGAGCTTAAATTAGCAGGATTGAGGCTGAATATAGAAAAATGTGAATTTTTTCAAAACCGTTAAATTTCTGGGGTATGTGGTGAACACTCAAGGTATGTGTATCGATAAAGAAAGATTGTCCGAACTTTTGACATATCCGAGACCTAATAACATTAGGAAATTAAGAGCTTTTGGGGTCCTTAACTTTTATAAAAGTTTGTACCGGGATTTGCTGAAAAGCGGGTCCATTGTTTAAACTTCTGAAGAAGGGAGTAAGATGGAGTTGGACGGAAAGTCAAGAGGCAGCATATCTAACACTGTTGGAACAATTTCACGACCAACTAATTTTGAGGCATCCCAGATTTGATGTAGGTTTCGTACTGAGGACGGATGCATCGGATAGTGCGTTAGCAGCAGAGTTGTATCAAGTACAAGAGGGGAAGAGGTGCCCATATCTTTTGTTTCACGCACACTGAAGCCGCATGAAGTAAATTACACGATTAGTGAAAAGGAGATGGCTGCAGTGGTGTTTGGTGTTACGAAGTTAAAATTTTTTGATAGGAAGACATTTTGTAATCGAAACGGATCATTCGGCGTTGTGTGCGTTGATGAATACGAGATTTTCCAACAATCGAGTATATCGATGGGGTTGTTACTACAGGAGTTTGACTTTGAGATTAAATATATTAAGGAGAAAATAATTTTATAGCAGACGCGTTTAGTAGAAACAGGGACATGGATAACAAAAGACCGTGTGACATCATGATTGCCATGAACAGTCTACTACAAAATGATTCAGTATATGGAGAAGAGGAGATCTTGATGAACCAGAGGCAGAGTGAGGAGCTACAGATTGTTAGAACGAAGTTAGAAAACGAACCGGGATTTAAAAATTTCCATATGAGAAACGGCTTTTGTGTAAAAAATTCAAGAATTAGAAGTGTATGTAGTGGATAGGGTACAAGCAAAATTAATTATCAAAGATCTGCACTTAAGATATGGTCACATAGGAATCCGAAAGACATGGTTAATTTTAGGAAACGTTTTTTCAACTAAAGACTTAGGATTAGTAAAGTCAGTCATCAACACTTGTCACTTATGTACTTTAGGAAAGTACAAAAATAGTACGAGTCAGGATGTGGTACAAAGTATACACGTACAAAATCCCCTGGACTTAGTTGCTATTGATTATTTGAGCAATCTAGTCCGAAGTACAAAAGGACACAAACATGTGCTGATTGTGACTGATGTGTTTTCGAAATTTACCAAATTATATCCCACTCGGGATTGTAACACAGTAAGAACAAACAAGAAATTGGAACAATTTTGTAGGGAAGTAGGAACTTTTAAACGGGTATTAGCAGACAATGCTACTTATTTTAATAATCAAAGATTTAGAGATTATTGGAGAGGCAAAACATTAAAGTGGTGTTCTGTAGCATAAGGCATCCTCAAGCGAATCCAGCTGAGCGATATATTCAAGAGACGGTTAAGTTTTTGCGTTTAGCTTCACATAGGAATCATCGTTTATGGGAGGACAATTTGTCCAAGGTTGAATCTTTTATCAATGAAACCCCTAGTACCGTGACAGAAACCAGTCCCATCATGCTGATCAAGCAACAGTATCCCGATAGACCATGGCAAATTGTGCCTAGGGATGATGAATTCAACAACTTTTGGTAGATGTGAGGAGAGGTTAAGGAAGAGAGCTGAAAAATATACAAGGAAGATGAACGCAAGAATTAGAAAGAGGGTAAAATTTAAAGTGGGAGACC
Source organism: Platerodrilus igneus (assembly GCA_036346225.1). Lineage (NCBI taxonomy): Eukaryota > Metazoa > Arthropoda > Insecta > Coleoptera > Lycidae > Platerodrilus > Platerodrilus igneus. The sequence goes on along the minus strand of JARFIW010000318.1, from coordinate 5,327,319 downwards.
AGGTAGTAGTAAAAAGCTTGAGAGTAGGGAAGAGAGATAAGATGACATGTGCTAAACTACACTTGCCATATGAGGGACCTTTTGAGATAGGTGAAGTAGTAGGGGAGTGCACATATTTATTAAGGGAAGTAGGTACGGGAAATGAGAGGGGACGGTTTCACGTCAACCTACTATTCCCTTATACCGGAGAACCAGCACCACAGGAGAATTAGGAATAGGATAGTTAGACGAAAGACTTGGAGGGTCAAGAAGAGAGTTAGATTTAAATAGGATAGGGATAGCATAGGTGTATATAAAAGAGTAGAAGTAAGTGGTTATAGAAAATAAAGCTAGATATAGGACACATATGGGAGATAATTAGGAATAGGTTTAGGATGAGGATAAAGAGTAAATGTAGGAAGAAAATAAGATAGGTTAAGTATAGATATTTTATATAAGATTAGTGGAGAGTTAGGAATAGAGTAAGAGTAGGATAGGCATATAGGATTAGGTAGGGGGAAGTAAAGTATAGTGAAGAGTAGTTAAAAGTTAGGAATAGGATAGGTATATAGGATGTATATAGGATTAGATGGATAAGTAGGATGAAGTTAGGGATAATTTCAGTTTATAGAAGTAGGTGAGAGTTAGGAATAGGATAGGGATATAGGATAGGTGTAAATATTTTTTGGATTGGAGACAAAGTAGGTAAGTTAGATAGATAAGGATAGAGAGAGATAGGCAAAATTTTGTAAAGATTTTTGGCAGTCTAAATATTTGATATTTGCATTCAAATAAGTGGGATTATTTGTATTCAAATAGGGGAAAATACTCATATTTAGACCAGGGTAGAAAATTAAATAATCAAATCAAATAATTTTAATTACCGTGTATAAGGAATTTCATTAAATAATACGCTTTATTAAAACCTTGAAGCATAAATAAACTCGGTCGTTTCAGTAAAATAAGAAATTTAAATTATCTATAAGACGCTTTACATCAAAAGAAGCAGTATTGAAAAGCGCAGTGGATAATTTAATTATTCCTAAACAAATGGAAATTACGTGCAAAGTTTATATTAATTAACCCTATTTTAAGTAACCGGTAGTAAAACAAAGTGTACATATAATAATTAATATTTAAGTTGTATTCGCTAAAAATGAAAGGATAGAAATCAATTTAATTGGAGTTAATTAAACCGTTAATAACATAATACCTATAGAAGCTTGTGAAAACCCAATAATAGTCAAATCGTAGGAAGGTTATTTAAAATGTTACGTTTGAACACCTCTGCGTGTTTTTAAAAGGCAATTTCAAGTTAATTTGTTTGGATAAACATGTTGATTCTAAGGATATTGGAAACGATCAGATGCTTTAGCAGGAAATACAGAACACCTGCGTATTTTAAAAAGCTCATTCTGCGTAAATTTGGCAAATAATTAATGTTTCAAAGAATCTTGGAGAAACCGGGACTTAGTATTCACGAGAATGTGCGATACGGGTTTATTAAACCCAGATAACAGTCCGCGTGGACTAAAATATAATCGATAATAAAGAATATAAATTTGCACCAATACGAACAGGTTAGAAAAGGAAAGAGAAAATGCGTCAAGCAAAGACACATATTGTAAAGGGCGGGATTTAAGCAACGTCAAGGGGTTGCGATTGGTTAAAATAGGATGCATATATCAGAGGTAGAACAACAATTTCTGTATAAAAGTAATTAGTTTTTCTCGGACAACTTTGCGGGCCGTGTTGAAATTTTCTGAGATCTCAATGGGGTGAGTACTAAATTCAGAAAAATCGACGTGCAGGCTACAGACTGGGAACGTAGAATGAGGAATTCGTTGGAATTACCCGTTTTAGGGAACAAAGCGACGTGTCGGCTATTCGCTATATATACAGGCGGGAATATGTGTTTCGCCTCTTAGACTCTTAGACTTTCGACGATTCGATGCGTTAAAAGCTCGTGCATCCGCGACTTGATATTAAACAGTGCATTTTAGTTTGATTAAATAATTTAAAGTGTGCTAGTATATTTTAGTGACTCAAAATAGTTGATTATTTTACGTGCTAACATGAATGTACTTCAGTGCACTTAGATACAAGGTAATAAAGTTTATTATCACGGTACCAATTAGTAAAATTTACAACGACAAATGTATACCCAAAAGTAGGCAGTTTTGGCGTATATTGGTAATATTGGTAAAGGAAGTATGAATTTCTTTGCTATTTTGCGGGGTGTTAATGACTAAATGGTTCGTAAATGTGTCTGCATCCACTGAACCAGAGGCAGATATACACAGATGAGTTCCGGAAAAGCCTAGAAACAACTTTAAATTAATGGTGATGGAGAACATTTTAAAGCGTTGACAACTTGAAGCTGTAAATAGAATCCGGTTGGAATGGTGTGATTTACAAAAGGGACGATTACACTGAAGCTACGAGGACAATAACCTTCAGGTAAATTGTACTATTTTGTTTGACATTTTTTGTGTGTATTGAATGACTTTATAATTGATTTACTTTAAATGGACATTAGTGGAATTTTCTAACCATAAAATTTAATTTTAAGATGAAATTTGCTTGTTTAAGTAAAAAGGGTATTTTGTTTTGATGTTCGGGAATAGGATGAAACTTTGGGTAGGTCTTTGAGCTCAATTAGACAAACCTGGTTAATTAACGTAAAGGGGTGGTAGATGCTCCCTTTATACTCAGACTCCGGTCTGCTTATCTTGTTATATTAATTAGTAGGCATCCAACAAGGACTTTAATTTTTGGATGCACAGTAAAATGATAATAAAATTAATCCGGAAATTCTTTTTAAAACTGAATTTTATGTTCAAATTTAATTTGAAAATTTAATGTATTCTGAATATTGATGTAAATAGAGTTAACGTTGATGTTTGTGGTAGGAATGTGTTGTTTAATTTTATGATTGAGAAAGGAAGTTATCTAGAAGAGCAGCCGAGGCGATTAACAGAAGGAATCAACGGACCAGGTGATTTAAAAGGTTTCACAGCATTCTTGACGCCCAAACTGTGGGGCTCGAATGTTTTTTTTAAAGGGCAAGTACCTAGAGATATGAGAGGAATCACAGCAATATATATATATATATATATATATATATATATATTGCTGTGAAACCTTTAAATTAACTGGTCCGTTGACTTTCTTCTGTTAATCGCCTCTTTAATCTTTTCCGCCTCGGATGCTCACCTAGTTAAAACTTTCATCCTCATTCAAAAAACAACAAATACATTCCTACCACAAACATCAACGTTAACTCTATTTACATCAATATTCATAATACATTAAAATTTCAAAATTAAATTTCAGCATAAATTTCAGTATCAGAAAACTTCAAGATTAAATTTATTATCATTTTAATGTGCATCCAGAATTAAAGGCCTTGTAGGATGCCTACTAATTAATATAACAATATATGCAGACCTGAGTCTGAGTACAAAGGAGCATCTCCCACCCCTTTACGTTAATTAACCAGGTTCGTCTAATTGAGCTCAAAGACATACCCAAATTTTCATCAAGAACATAAATACTAAATACTCCTTTCTACTTAAACAAGAAAATTTCACCTTAAAATTAAAAATTTGTTGTTAGTACAAATTCACTATTGTTCATTTTAAGTAAATAAATTATAAAGTTATTCAACACACACCAAAACATCAAAAATCGAACAACAAAGCATAAGTTACCTGAAGGTTAATGCACTCGTGGCTCCAATGTACATCGTCCTCTGTTAATCACACCATTCCCACTGGGTTATGTTTAGGTCCTCGGATTACTGGTCGTCTTTAAAGTTTTCTACACCACCATTCATCTAAAGTTGTTTCGGTGCTTTTCCGGAACTCATCTGTATATATCTGTATCTTGTTTTGTGGATCTAGTCACGTTTACGAATCATTTAATTTTTAACACCCCCGAAAAATAGCAAATAAATTCATAATTCTTTCACGCTATACGCCAAAACTGCCTACTTTTGTTTATTCATTTGTCGTTGCGAATTTGAATAATTGGTACAGTGATACTAGACTTTATTACCTTGCATCTTCCTTTCTAAGTGCACTAAATTACTTTCATCGTAGTACGTAAAGAGCAAACTGTTTTAAAGTATTAATTAATCACCAAAATATACGAGCAAACTGTTTAAATTATTCAATCAAAATCTAAAAACTAAGAGAGCGAAACTCATATTAACACGGGTATATATAATCGCTAGCCTATACGTCGCTTTTGTCCCCAAAACGGACAGTTTCCGAATTTCGTCATTCTATGTTCCCTTTTCGATCGCTCGGCACCGCTTCTACAAAATTTGCACACGTCCAAGTTTAAAATCTATGAAATTTCGACACGGCTCGCAACGTCTGAGAATAACTAATTAATTTTTATACAGAAATGTTATTTTTACCTCTCATGTTTGCCTCTTATTTTCAACCAATCGCAACCCAGTCACGTTGCTCAAATCATGCCTTTTACTATATGTGTCTCTGTCTTGCGCATATTATCCGTCTCTATCTACCCTGTTCTGAGTGGTACTAATCGATATTCTTTAGTATCGGTTATTTTCAATCCACATGGACTGTGAAATAACCCACCTTATTAGCATTTCCCGTAAATATTAAGCGACGGTTTCTCCAACATTCTCTGTAACCATTTGTTATCTGCAAAATTTACGCAGAACGAGACTTTTAAAAATACGCAGGTGTTCAATCGTCCTACTTCTAAATAACACTTCTACGATTTGAATATTATTGGGTTTTTACAAGCTTTTATACATATTATATGTTACTAATGGTTCAATTAACTCCAATTAAAATAATACCCTTTGATTTTTAGTGAATCCTAATCAAATATTCAATTATTATCTGTACATTTTGTTTAATACTCGTTACCCAAACTTGAATCAATTAATATAAATTTTGCACGTAATTTCCATTTGTTTCTTTACTCGGAATAATTAAATTACACGTTGAGCATTTTCATACTGCTTCTTTTTATAGAAAGCGTCTTGTAAATAATTTAAATCTCTTATTTTTAATGAAACGAATGAATTTTTATTGTCCACGGTTTTTTAATAAAGCGTATTATCTAATAAAATTCCTTATACACGGTGATTAAAATTATTTGATGTAATTAATTAATTTTCTACCCTGGTCTAAATATGAGTAATATATATATATATATATATATATATATATCTTATATACGGTCAAGAAGGGGGTGGGCTTATAAAATGTTTAAATAGGGCTTCGAAACGACTTTGCTAGAATGGGGGTATATTTGGTTTTGTTTGAGTATTTTCTTTCAGGTATTTTTTGGTTTATAAATTAACAACAACTATTCCACGTTTATAAATTTATAAAGCTTTTGAAACTGCATTGCATTCAACAACATATACCGGCCATAGACCAGGCTAAGCTAGTTATAAGTTTGCATTGTATACGTATTTTAATCGTTATGGTTGCACGTATATGAAATTTAATTTGGAGTTAGCGTTTTCAGAACCATTTGAATGTAAAACAAATATCAAAATTGCTTGGTATACTGCACGCTTTTAAAATTTTAAGGAGTTAAGTGATACTCCCGTAAAATTGGTAAATCAATTTCAGTTTGAATATGTTTTAACAATTAAAGATTGGTTATGTAATGACAGGACGTTTACCGAATAAGACATAAATGTCTGTTGCGTACAATTTAAAAGCTGAACCATCAAAGTTTGTTAGCTATTTTCAATATTGTAAAAGTTCAATTACATAAATCACTGGATTACAAACCATCTAGAAAATGAATGTATCTAGAGAAAACAACTGTATTATTAATCAATTATTAATAATTATAAATTACATAGTGTGCGTAGAGATAGTTGTTATGGCAACGAAAACAAAAGAAGACGGATTTTATTTATAAGGGACTTCAAATTTATATTACTGAAAAATAGACGTGTTTTGTACTGTTATGAGTTTTATTACATTTAAAAGGTTACGAGAAAGTTTTGAAAGTCAAGTTGTACCTGGAGATAGCAAATAGTAGCAGTTTTACGGCGAATAAAAGTTAATTAAAAGAGGAGTGCTGGTCTGTACCGTTATTGTTTGAAGACGAAAGCATAGTGGAATTGGAGTTATCTGAGTATTTGTATAACATAAAATTTGTAGAAATATTAGTAGTTTTATAGTCTGGAGATTACCAGTTGCTCGAGTTACTTATTTATTTACAGGAGGTGCCTGCAGCTGGTCACTTGGCTTCAGGACGGCTGGAAGGCGGCGCTTGTATCTGGATTCCAGGTATTAGTATTTAATATCTACGCAGTGCTTTAATCAAATTTATAAAAGTGGAACTAGTGTTTGGGAATACTTTTGGCATTTACAATTATTTGAAGAATGCTTGTGTATTCGGTTGCAATTGTCATAATTGTCCTAAGATAAAAAAGAAAGATCAATCCTGTAATCATGAATAAACAATACAAAATAGGTGGTAATTGATTATAAAAGGGTTCTCTATAACTCAATATATACCAAAATATAACAGATGGCGCTAACAACGTGAGGCAGAGTAGATTTGTTAGTTGTACGTTGCATATATTCTATTTAAAAGTGAAAATTAATATTTGATTGACGTTTCATATATATTTATTTGACTGTTGTTGAAGGTTTTGAATTTATTGTAGTAGGCTAAGACGTAATTTGATATTCACACTTTGGTCGATTTTAGCGGCGGTAAAACATTAGGTGGGGCTCGAATAGGTAAATAACTTCGCAACAAAATATTTGTTCGCCTAAAGGTGGGGCTCGATAGGGCTGATTCAGATTTGCAGAGGTTGTGTAGCTTAGTGGGGCACATCATTGAAGTTTATTTTGAAAATTAAAGGGACATGTCTGATGAGGAGAGAATCACGAGGTCAGGAAAGTTTATGGTGTTGAGACTGGTGTGAGAGGGCAACCGGTGGTTAAGACTGTAGCAGCAGGGGATGCTAGGGATGAAGCTGGAGGATATGTGGAGCCGGAGGTGATTATTGTGAATTCAGGGGTACATCGGGAGAAAATGAAATTGATAAGGGAAAAGAGAATATGCAGATCCAAGATGTGATGATGGTTTTGTTGGAATTAAAAGGGTCGTTAACTAAGTCGCATGAAGAATTGAGAGGATCATTGTTGGCCGAGGTTAGAAATTCACAAGCGGAAGTTAAGGAAAAATTTGATATGATGGAAATGAAAATTGAAGGAATTAATGTATCAATACAGAGCAGTTTGTGTTCATTTAAGGATGAAGTTCTGAAGGACGTAGAGGATAGAGTCCAGGTTGTAGAAGGAAGGTAACAACAGGTTTAAATGAATTAAGGGAAGAGCTGTACATGGTCGAAGTTAGACAGACAGAAAAATTGCAGAATTTAGGTGAAATAGTTCGGATTCAGACGGAGGACAATATTAACTCTAAAACGAAATTATAGGCAAATTGAGGGCGAGTCAGGAGGTGGCAGAGAAGCTGAGAAGGGATACGACGGTTCTGGGGAATACGGTAAATGGATTGTCTGGTCTTGAAGGAATGTTAGACAGATGAGAGAACAGTTGGTTGAATTGGAAAGGGAAGAGTTGTTTGTGATGCAGGATACCAGTATAGGCTAGGAAAGAGACCTTGCCGAGGTTTGAAGGCAGAAAGAATGAGCAGCCGATGGTCTATCTTAGCAAGTTGGACGAGATGGTAGAGAGTGAGCCTGAGAGGGTGAAGATGCAGATGGTGAGCGTGACATTGGGGGGTTGTGCAGAGAAATGGCACTGTATCGTGAGGAGGCAATATAGTTCGTACGAGGAATTTCGAAGGCTATTCATAGAACAATATTGGGGAAACACGCATCAGGCTAATATTCGAACGGATTTAAACACTGGGAACTATAGGTCATACCAGGGATCGAGAGAAAATTATGTGATTGAAAAGTATAACCAGGCGCAGCACCTGATTCCTAAATTAAGAGAAGATGAAATTATATTATTGTTGTCAAGGCATATGGAGGCGGAAATAACTAGGGCCGTAGCGATACAAAACGTTCGGACTTTAAGAGACTTTTTGGAAATGATGCGAAATTATGACGTAGCTAGGACGTTTGAAACGAATACCAGGGAAAATAGTGATAATAGGAATTGGGATAGGAATAGGAATAGCACAGACTACCAGAGGACTGGGGTGCAAGGATACAATTATAGGAGAATGGACAGGACAACTACAGAAAGCAATATCAGGGAAATCAAAGGAGAACGAATAATAATTGGGAACAACGTTTTAATAGAGACGATAATTATAGGGGGAACAATGACTGGAACAGGACGGATAGGAATGACAGAGGTTTTGGACAGCAAAGGACGGGTTTTGGGCAGAGATGGCAGAGAAAGGAGCAGAGATCAACGGATCAGGGGAAATACCGACAGGGATTAGAGACCGAGAACGGGAGACAGATAGAAACTTGACGATCCAACACGTAACAACAAGAGACATGCGACAGAGATCGGAGGATAGGATAGAGAAAGTGGAGGTCCACGATAAACCCACGGTACAAAAAAAAACGTCGATTTATTAGTGTTAGGAAAATCAGATTTAGGGACACAGCATAGTATTAGTTTAGTAGATAAGTTGTTAGATAATAAGTTTGAAAGAAGGCGGGAGTTACCATTTATTCATATTAGTTTAGGGGATTCTGTTTACACGGCATTGATAGATACAGGGTCGCAGTTATCGCTGGTGAGAAAGGAAATAGTTTTGAAACATGCAGAATTATTCAAAGGGAAAATTTGTAGGGTTAAGAGTATTAATTTATGGTCTGCGATTAAGAGGAAGTTAACTACGATAGACAAAGTTGTACGAGTATCGATTGTATTAGGAAGTACCAGACTAGGTGAAGTAGAGTTTTGGATAGCAAGAGGATTATATTTAGATTTTATTGTAGGGATAGATGTAATTGAGGAATTTGGACTGGTTATATATGGTAAAGCACGAATGGTAAAGGTATTAAATTTAGAGAAGAAATGGGTGGTGCCTAAGGATAATTGGGATACTAGGGATGAGATAAATACAGATAGTATAGGATCAGGAAAGACTAAGAATAGAATTTATGATGGAATTGATGAGTTACGGTTATGTAATATATTTGAGAAGGTATTTGATGAGGAACAGATAGGATTAATAGGGTTGGATATGAAGGAAATGTTATATGAGGTGTTTAATAGACATGCAGGAGTTTTTAGTAATGAGCCTAGGTTTGCGAAGGAGTATACGCATAAGTTAGAGGTCACAGACGAGGGAAGTTTTCGTACTAGGGTATATCCAATACCATTTGCATTAAGGGGTCGAGTGAAAATGAGATTAAAAGATGTTAAAGAGGGAATTATTGAATCAGCGAGAACACCCTATATCAATCCGGTAGTGGTTGTGCCTAAATCTGATAAGTTAGAATTAAGAATATGTTTAGATTCTAGGAGATTGAATGCGATTACTAAACCACAATTTGAACAACCAAAATCACTAGATAATTTGTTATACAAGGTAAGCGAGATGAAAATTTTAGCAAACTGGACTTAAAGAATTCTTTTGGCTAATTCCTTTGCATGAGGAAAGTCGGAAGTATACTGGATTTAGCATTGAAGGGGAGATTTATCAGTACAGAGTTGTTCCATTTGGTCTTTCAACGTCATCCGCTGCATTAGTTCGAGCCATGCAGAAGTTATTAGATGAGTACGAAGACTTCTGTACGCACTATGTCGATGATATTTTGATTTTTCTAAGAACGAGTTAGAACATTTAGAACATTTAAGAAAAGTGATCCGAAGGTTAGACGAGGGAGGTTTGAGGTTGAATTCGAAGAAGTGTGAGTTTTTTAAGGACCAGGTAAAGTATTTGGGGTTTGTCGTTGGCAGCGAAGGAATTAGAATTTGTGAAAAACGCTTGGACGAGTTGAAGAATTTGAAACAGCCAAGAAATTTGAAAGGTTTAAGAGGATTTTTAGGTGTATTAAATTATATACGGTCAAGAAGGGGGTGGGCTTATAAAATGTTTAAATAGGGCTTCGAAACGACTTTGCTAGAATGGGGGTATATTTGGTTTTGTTTGAGTATTTTCTTTCAGGTATTTTTTGGTTTATAAATTAACAACAACTATTCCACGTTTATAAATTTATAAAGCTTTTGAAACTGCATTGCATTCAACAACATATACCGGCCATAGACCAGGCTAAGCTAGTTATAAGTTTGCATTGTATACGTATTTTAATCGTTATGGTTGCACGTATATGAAATTTAATTTGGAGTTAGCGTTTTCAGAACCATTTGAATGTAAAAACAAATATCAAAATTGCTTGGTATACTGCACGCTTTTAAAATTTTAAGGAGTTAAGTGATACTCCCGTAAAATTGGTAAATCAATTTCAGTTTGAATATGTTTTAACAATTAAAGATTGGTTATGTAATGACAGGACGTTTACCGAATAAGACATAAATGTCTGTTGCGTACAATTTAAAAGCTGAACCATCAAAGTTTGTTAGCTATTTTCAATATTGTAAAAGTTCAATTACATAAATCACTGGATTACAAACCATCTAGAAAATGAATGTATCTAGAGAAACAACTGTATTATTAATCAATTATTAATAATTATAAATTACATAGTGTGCGTAGAGATAGTTGTTATGGCAACGAAAACAAAAGAAGACGGATTTTATTTATAAGGGACTTCAAATTTATATTACTGAAAAATAGACGTGTTTTTGTACTGTTATGAGTTTTATTACATTTAAAAGGTTACGAGAAAGTTTTGAAAGTCAAGTTGTACCTGGAGATAGCAAATAGTAGCAGTTTTACGGCGAATAAAAGTTAATTAAAAGAGGAGTGCTGGTCTGTACCGTTATTGTTTGAAGACGAAAGCATAGTGGAATTGGAGTTATCTGAGTATTTGTATAACATAAAATTTGTAGAAATATTAGTAGTTTTATAGTCTGGAGATTACCAGTTGCTCGAGTTACTTATTTATTTACAGGAGGTGCCTGCAGCTGGTCACTTGGCTTCAGGACGGCTGGAAGGCGGCGCTTGTATCTGGATTCCAGGTATTAGTATTTAATATCTACGCAGTGCTTTAATCAAATTTATAAAAGTGGAACTAGTGTTTGGGAATACTTTTGGCTTTTAAAATCATTTTGAAAACTCCTTGGATATTTGTTTAGGTGTCTAGTTGAGAGGTGTTTGCTTAGGACGGACCCACCCTAGGTAGATTCCGCCACGTGTTTGACGGCCCTGTAAAATATTTAAGTGCAGCAGCCGTGTAAAATATTTAAAGATAAATTGTGTGGCATAACTCAACAAGGCTCTAAAATAAGACAAGGAGTGACAGATAGATATATTACGCCTATCACTAATAAGGTAGGATCACAGTATATATAACAATATATAGATTCTTTTTAGCGAACGTAAATATATGGCAAAGTTGATATTTTTATTGTTTGGGATACTTTTCGTTTGGATTTTTTATTAAATATTCATTTGCTGGTTTTGACGTTTCGATTTATTTAAAATCTTTGTCAAATATTTTCTATTCAAGCTGTCTCTTTGACAAAGATTTTAAATAAATCGAAACGTCAGAAACCAGCAAATGAATATTTAATAAAAAAATCCAAACGAAAAGTATCCCAAAAAATAAAAATATCAACTTGTCTATATATATATATATATATATATATATATATATATATATATATATATACACGGTGGTCCGGTTTTCATTAGCCAGCGTATATCTTCTGAAATATGCAAGATATAGAAAAATTTCATAGGAAAAAGTTGTTTGAATATATTTTCTCTACAAATATAAGACATTAAGTATTTTTCATGGCCTACTATATTTAAGCAATAATATGTCAGTTTGGTTTTTTAAATAGAATACCCTGTATATTTTTTTGAAAAAATACTCTACTTGAAATTGTCTTTACGGCAATATACCACAACCAATGAGTTCTTTTCAGACTACACTAAATAACTCAAATAATAGAATTCCAATAGGAAACTGTGATTATTGTTTATTTACTGTATAAATTAATCAATTGAAATTTTTTTATACATACATCTGAAAATAATAGCTAACAAAAAAAATAATTATCTTAGTAAATGTTCAAATTGTTTACCATTACATTCTAAACATTGATTAACTCGAATAATTAAATTTTTTCTAGCATCTTGCAGCATGACCGGCGTAATTAGCAAGTAAGCTGCTCTTATTTTTGCGATCAACTGTTCAAGATTTTGAAAAGGGGTAGAATTAGAATTACACTCGAACTTTAAAAAAAACCCCAAACATAGAAATCAAGAACTGACAAATCAGGTGATAGGGGAATCCACACAGTCGGTCCACTATTCCAGATCCAGTTCTGACCAAACTCATTATTTAAATAATTTATAACATTGATTTCATTATGTGGTGCAGCGCTCTCGTGTTGAAACCATAAGTTTCGCCTGATAACTCTGAAAGTATCATCTAAGAAATCTTGAAACGAAGTTTGCAAAATATCTGTTTTGGGTTAAACTATACTATTAAAGAAATATGAACCCGGTATGCAGTCACCTACTATACCTATCGACACATTCACTGAAAATCGTACTTCTGAACGGGTTTCAACAAATTGCAAAGGATTTTTATCATTCCAATAATGTGTATTTTTTCTGTTAAAAATACCATTTGTATGAAAGTTAGATTCATCAGTCCAAATTATACTGTCCAAAAATTCTCTTCCTATACATTCAATATACATATACAAAAACCAACTCGGCTGTTGGCATAATTCGGAGTAATGTTTAAACCAAATGCATCTTAAATGCTTTCATTGAATGACGCCTCAAAACATTAAAAATCAGTCGAAACGTTTAGTTCAGCTGCAGCATGTCTCGAGAAACTTTAGGATAAGGTCTAAAGTAGGCCAAAATAATCAATTTATGTTGTACTTGATTTCTGGTGATAGTTGAAAAGCTACCATTGGACCTTAAAGAATTTTCTAAATTCTTAAATGTATTTATATTTGGTTGTCTACGGTCGGGATATAACTTTCGATATAAAACTGCAGTTTGACGTTTATTGTTGTTTGACCTATGAAGACAGCATAACATATCAACTTTTTCATTGTTTGAATAATTTATTTCCATTATTTTGCGCGAAACAACTATTAAGAACACAATAATACTTTTACTTATTTATGTGACAAATAATTGTGAATAAACAACTGAAATACTGCAATGGCATTTGTTAACAGAAATAATCAGATTGAAATTCTATTATTTAGTTTATTTAGCGCACTTTGAATAGAAATCATTGATTGTGGCATATTGCCGTAAAGACAATTTCAAGTAGAATATTTTTTCAAAAAAATATACAGGGTGTTCTATTTAAAAAACCAAAGTGACATTATTGCTCAAATATAGTAGGCCATGAAAAATACTTAATGCCTTATATTTGTAGAGAAAATATTGTAACGCGCTACTACTACCGCGTTTCTTTAATTTAAAACAAGTAATAATAATGGTCTTTATTACTCACTGTTCACAAGTCTAATTAACAGTATATGCCTTATTTATAGATGTTTTCAGTCCACTTAACAATGAAGCACTATTACACTAATGAATTTACAAGCACTAATATCTTCTTAAACTAACTTCTTTACCCTAGGTCCAATAACCACACTAACACAACTATTTGTTTATACACTTCTATTTATTTATGTATACTGCAAGCTGCATGCATATTAGACACAGCATATCATTTATGTATATATTCTAAAAACTCAACTACGTTTACTTTACAACGATATAATTTATATTAGACATTCAAGAATAGACTAACTCTTACATTCATAAGCGGCCTTATATATACCCTGCATTAAGATATGACTCATTATCTAGAACTTTGTAGAAGGATTCTCGAATGCTGAAGAATACGCTGTGCCCCGGGCGTTTGTATGTTTGACGGGTTACCTAATAGTGGATCGCAACAATATATTCAAAAAACTTTTTCCCATGAAATTTTTCTATATCTTGCATAGTTCAGAAGATATACGCTGGCTAATGAAAACCGGACCACCCTGTATATATATATATATATATATATATGAATTGTGTATATTGACTGTTCTATAATAATTATAATAACGATATCGGGGATTCAGTCAGATTCGATTTGGATTCAAAATAAACTCCTTATAATCATTCAAGCTTTCGAAAATTTATTATTTTCTTCTTCAGGAAACTAGAAACTTTAACAATTAAACAACATTTTTATATAGGTTACTTACGATTAGTGAAACTTAAAAATCTAAAGTGTATAATAACATTAAAGGTAAAAAATTAAAATTTAGGTGACAATTTTTATAAAACTACAGTGACATGACAGTTGATGATGAACACCTCTTCAGACACTACAAGAACTAATACTATTCCAAACCAAAACACAAACCTCACAGTTCCTACAACATACATATCACTACCGTACATAGACAGGTTAACTGATAAATGTAAACGACTTTTTAAAGACTTAAAAAATATCAGGTTTAGCATAAAACCAATGTTAACCTTGAAAAAAGTATTGTATACCAATCTTAAAGATCCTGATACAAAACTTCGACAATCAGGAGTCGTTTACTTTACAGTATTCCCTGTCAAAACTGTGAAGGAAAATATGTAGGTCACACATCAAATTGGCTGTCTACTAGATTAGCTTCTCATAAAAGCGACTGCAATAGAAATAAAAAAACATGTGCACTGGCATCTCATGCAATTGAAACTGGACACATAATAAACTACGATGGTACTAAAATTATTTATATTGAAGATAATTACAAAAAACGATTGTTTCTGGAAATGATTGCCATTTCTTTGGAAGAAAACTCTTTAAATAAAAACTGATACCCAAAATTTAAGTAACATTTATTCATATCTTTTGACCATAATTAAAAATACCAAAAAATCCAAAACCTTACATAACTTTAGATGACTAATTGTAATTCTCTAAAGAAATATTTAATTTTAATGATCTGTATTAAACGCATCAATTAAACTAAATTGTAATCTAGGATTAGCTATATTTTTAACATCAACTGTCATGTCACTGTAGTTTTATAAAAATTGTCACCTAAATTTTAATTTTTTACCTTTAATGTTATTATACACTTTAGATTTTTAAGCTTCACTAATCGTAAGTAACCTATATAAAAATGTTGTTTAATTGTTAAAGTTTCTAGTTTCCTGAAGAAGAAAATAATAAATTTTCGGAAGCTTGAATGATTATAAGGAGTTTATTTTGAATCCAAATCGAATCTGACTGAATCCCCGATATCGTTAGAGGGCTTCAAAAATCGTGAAAAATATTTGATATTTTAAAATAACTCGAAAACACGTCGATAGATTTTGACCATTTTTGGGGTGCGAGTTTCTACTTTCAATTGACATCTTTTGCTGGTGTACGCAATAATTTTAAAAGCATACGAGTGTCCTGAAAATGATGTATTGTATAAATATCCGACTATTACTTTTTTCCTGTTTATGCAATGACTACCAATTTTTTTTTATGAGTAGCCGACTTAATTTGGAAACTTTTTTGTCTCTTGTAAAATTTTGATTAGACGAGCGGTTTGACAGAAAAAAATAATTTCAAATGTTTGTTTTTTTTATTTTTATTTCATTTTTTTGTTTATTTTTTATTACTATCATTGAAAATTAACAGCGCGGTACAAGTGCAGGACCATTGCAATAAATTCTCAAAATGGCCGCCATTTTCTTCAATGCACAAATTAACTCTTCGTAAGAAGTTTAACTGAACCCTCTGCATTGTTTGTGCATTATTTTTTAAAGAGTTGGCTGCATTTAAAATTTGTCTATACCATTCTTCTTCGCTATCAAGTGGAGACGAATAAACCTTAGATTTTAAGGTACCCCACAAAAAATAATCACAGAGAGTCAAGTCCGGCGATCGTGCTGGCCAATTTGTAGGAGCATCTTATCCCCTTCCGATCCATTGATCCGGATATTTTTCGTGTAAATGTTGTCGAACAGCTAGAGTAAAGTGGGGAGGAGCACCATCGTGCATGAACCACATGTCTTGGCGAAGTAACAATGGCAGATCTTCCAATAAATTCGGCAATGTTTGTTGTAGAAAGTTGAAGTAATTGTCTCCGTTTAATCGATTTGGTATCAAAACAGGACCGATAATAAAATTATCAATAACTCCAGCCCAGACATTAATCTTAAATTCATGTTGATAGTGAGTCACTTTAGTTGTATGAGGATTTTCTACAGTGTAAACATGTTCATTATGTATGTTAGTAATACCAGATCTTGTAAAAGAAGCTTCGTCTGTAAATAAAATTTTGCGACTGAAATTTGCATTTTGAATTCTGTTGTCTTGAATAAATTGACAGAAAGCTAGACGCCTCTCATGATCGATAGGCAAAAGGTCTTGTACATGTTGAACGTGGTATAGGTGTAATAACTGTTCCTTTAAAACGTCATGAACAATACTTTTAGGAACTTGTAGTTCAAGTCCTAAGCGTATAGTGCTTATTTTTGGGTCTTCTTCAACTCTATCCAAAATTTGTTCCTCCAGATCCGCAGTTCTTGTGGTACGTTAACGTCCTCGATCCGCATTTCTTGACTGAAAGTTACCATTTTCACAAAGACGTCTTTCAATATTTGCGAATGTTTGGTGGTTTGGCATTCGGCGATTAGGAAATCTTTCCCTATAGACTCTGACGCTTTCACGACCATTGCCTTGACAAAATCCGAAAACCAAAAGCATATTCACCTGTTCGTTGTTTGTGTAAGTACTCATGATGTAAGAAGATGAAAGATGCAAACTTTTATTAAATTAAGCAGAAATTCACGACTTGACAGGTAGACTGAGGTTAAATGACAGTCAAATTAAATAACAAATAAAAAGCAAAGCCAACTACTAAACTATGCTTTTTGATTTGCCCCGTTTTATACTTAATGCAGCAATGATGACGAAAGTATGCAGACATTTGAAATAATTTTTTTCTGTCAAACCGCTCGTCTAATCAAAATCTTATAAGAGACAAAAAGTTTCCAAATTAAGTCGGCTACTCATAAAAAAAAAATGGTAGTTATTGCATAAACAGGAAAAAAGTAATGGTCGGATATTTATACAATACATCAATTTTGGGACACTCGTATGCTTTTAAAATTATTGCGTACACCACCAAAAGATGTCAATTGAAAGTAAAAACTCGCACCCCAAAAATGGTCAAAATCTATCGACGCGTTTTCGAGTTATTTTAAAATATCAAATATTTTTTACGATTTTTGAAGCCCTCTAGCGGCTAAATGAAGCAACTTGTATAATAGGTAAGTTGGCTCAAATCGATCTATTTCGAGCCACAGAATCTCTGTTCTTACGTTGTACACGTATTTTCCGAACACCCTGTATATATATATATATATATATATATATATATATTGCTGTGATAAGGGGTTGTTTAAGGGTGTATTTTATAGCAATGGTCATGTAGTAATCAAAAATCATAATAGGCAGCAGAAAACTGCATTTTTTAGGAGAAAATTGAGTAATTGGGATAGTTTGTAAATAGTAAGCATTTAACACCCTGTATATAGAGTATAAGTAGTTTTAAGCGACGCAAATAGTAACAATAGGACGCATAGTTAGCATAGAAATAAGTAATTCATGCATTAGGTAAATAACAAATATTTAACACCCGGTATATAGAGTTTTAGTAAATTTAGGTAATGCAAACAATGATATTTTTCAGTGGAAGCACGCGTATTTAGAAGTGAGCATGGTTCATGTAATTAAACACGCATTTCAAAGAATTCTAATCAGTTATGATAATACAGAGATAAGAAATAAAACTTAAAGAAGCGTAGTGTAAGTGCGTAGAAACAATTAACAATTTTTAATAGTAAAGGTAATTAAAAATGCGTAAAGAAATAAACATACTTAAAAATTGAAATTCGAATTGCATCAGGTATTTGTGTAGAATATGGAAAAGCGATTATTTTCCAAAAACACTGCATGGTCTGATTACAAGGCATATGTAAGCAAACAACAATTACTCGAAAGGCCGAGAATGTTACATCAGAAAACCACTTTAAGTGTAGAAAATAGAGAGACCTTATTGGTTAAGATTAGCGACGGGCTTGTAAGCCAAACCCACAGAAGAAGGGGAATAACTCATATATTAACAGCGAGAATGATAACGGAGCAGTTTTCAACTCAACAAGGCCAAGCTGTGTCACTATGAATCAAAGAGTAACGCGTACGTAATAATATTTTGATAGTAAAAGTGTTTAATGACAGATAGTGCTACAAATATGAAAATTTATATTGCCGATGAACGGCTCTAAGTTTGACGACAATAATTCGAGGGAGATGTAATAAATCTAAGTGATGTTAACGATCCAAAGAGGTGCATAATTTTGAGGCTGGTGTAGAATAATTCTAAGTTGGACGACAATAAATCTAAGTTGGACGACAATAAATCTAAGTCTGACAATAATATTCCAGAGTGTGATGACACTAATTTAAATGTAATAATTCAAGCGTGTGGATAGATAATATTTCAAATGGGTATATAATAATTCCGAATTGGTGGAAAATAATTTTGGATATAATAATGCAGGGAGAGTTCTAATTGATGTTAGTTGATAATGGATACGTGGATAATTTTGGTTGCGAGAAGGAAATAAAGAAGCACACAGACCAGGTTAGATCTTTTTAGTTTTAAGACTTTTTTTTTTATTTGAATTTGAATATTGAATTGCTTAATTAATATAAAATAGTATAACAGAGTCGGCAACGAACTTTTGCATACGTTGAAAGTACGTAATATAATTAAGGGGTTTTGAACGTTCCAGGCTTTTTTTTGATAAAAAGAATAGTTTTTGGTGACTTTAGATTGATAGCAGAACATATGATTTTGAGATACATATGACTTATAATATTGATTGATTGAAAAGTGTATTTTATTAATTTTCAAAAACCTGTACATAATATTTGTTTTCATTATATGGAATTGAATTAACTTCATTTTATAATTAAAAATAAAAGTTAGTCGAGCCAGAATAATAACCTTAGTGGGAGTGTAACTTGATTGAGATAAACACAAAGAGGTGGAGTTATAAGTAGAATACGCCATTGATGCCGAGTACGGCGTTATCACATCAAGTTTTGTTATTGGTCGACACAAGGACGGTCCACGATAGTTCCAGGAGTTCATAGCAAATCCAGTTAATACATAGCATAATTAAAATATTTATATGACGCCCAAACGATGGGGCACGAATTTTTGTGAGAGGAACACAGCAATATATATATATTGTTGTGATATCTCTCATTCTGCAGGTACTGGCCCTAAAAAAAAATATTCGAGCCTCACGAATTGGGCGCCAAAGAATGTTGTGATATACTCCTGTGAAGGCGGGAACTGGGTCCTTTCAACAAAAAAATTCTAGTCCCACAGATTGGGCGTCATAAACTGCTGTGATCCTCTTTTCGCCTCGGCTGCTCACCTAATTTTATAAACCTCCTCATTCATAAAATTAAACAACACATTCCTACCACAAACATCAACGTTAACTCTATTTACATCAATATTCAGAATACATTAAATTTTCAAATTAAATTTCAGCATAAAATTCAGTTTTAAAAAGAATTTCAAGATTAATTTTATTATCACTTTAACGTGCATCCAGAATTAAAGTCCTTGTTGGATGCCTACTAATTAAAATAACAATATAAGCAGACCGGAGTCTGAGTATAAAGGAGCATCTACCACCCTTTACGTTAATTAACCAGGTTCGTCTAATTGAGCTCAAAGACATACCCAAAGTTTCATCATATTCCCAAACATCAATACTAAATACCCCTTTCTACTTAAACAAGCAAATTTCATCTTAAAATTAAAATTTTATGGTTAGTACAATTTCACTAATGTCCATTTAAAGTAAATCAATTATAAAGTTATTCAACACACACAAAAATCTCAAAGTTCAAACAAAATAGTATAATTTACCTGAAGGTTACTTGCACTCGTAGCTTCAATGTACATCGTCCCTTTTGTTAATCACACCATTCCAACTGGGTTATATTTACGGCTTCTAATTCTCAACGCTTTTAAAATTTTCTCCATCACCATTTATTTAAAGTTGTTTCTGGGCTTTTCCGGAACTCATCTGTGTATATCTGACCCTTGTTTCGTGGATCGAGACACGTATTTGAACCATTTACTTATTAACACCCCAAAAAATAGCAAAGAAATTCATGCGTCTTTCACCAATATACGCCAAAACTGCCTACTTTTGTGTATACATTTGTCGTTGTAAATTTTGCTAATTGGTACAGTGATACTAAATTTTATTACCTTGTATCTAAGTGCACTGAAGTACCTTCATGTTAGCACGTAAATAAAAACTATTTTGAATCACTAAAATATACGAGCAAAATTTTAAATTATTTTATCAAACTAAAATGCACTGTTTAACATCTTGAATCAAGTCGCGGATGTAAGAGCTTTTAACGCATCGAATAGTCAAAAGTCTAAGAGAGCTTGTTTATATTCACCTCGGTATATATAGCAAAAAGCCTGTCTGTCGGTCTGTTCCCCAAAACGGGTAATTCTAAAGAATTTCTCATTCTATGTTCCCAGTCCGTCGCTCGCGCATCGGTTTTTACGAATTTTTCACTCGCCCCATTTAAATCTCAGAAATTCTCACACGGTACGCAAACATGTCCGAGAAAAACTAATTAATTTTGTACAGAAATTGTTGTTTCTACCTCTGATATTTGCATCCTATTTTCAACCAATTGTGACCCTCGTGACGTTGCTTAAATCACGCCTTTTACTATATGTGTCTTTGCTTGACGCATTTTCTCTTTCCTTTTCTAACCTGTTCGTATTGGTGCAAATTGATATTCTTTATTATCGATTATATTTTAGTCCATGTGGACTATCTGGGTTAAATAACCCCGTATCGCACATTCTCGTGAATATTAAGCCCCGGTTTCTCCAAGATTCTTTGAAACCATTTGTTATCTAAACAATTTTCGCCGTACGTGATATTTAAACTACGCAGGTGTTCAAAATAATATTAATTCTCAGAGCTTTTAAATAAACCCTGTTTTTTATTTCGTGCTAAAGCATCTGACCGTTTCCAATATCCTTAGAATCGACATGTTTATCTAAACAAATTAAACTGAAATTGCCTTTTAAAATACGCAGGTGTGTTCAAACATCCTACTTCTAACTAACACTTCTAGGATTTGCTTTTATTGGGTTTTACAAGTTTCTATAGATATTATCTGTTACTAACGATTCAATTAACTTCAATTAAAATTGACTTCTATCCTTTCATTTTTAGCGAATACAAGTTAAATATTAATTATTATGTGTACACTTTGTTTTACTACCGGTTACTTAAAATAGGGTTAATTAATATAAATTTTGCACGTAATTTCCATTTGTTTAGAATAATTACATTACACGCAGAGCTTTTAATACTGCTTCTTTTGATATAAAGCGTCTTGTACATGATTTAAATCTCTTATGTTTAATGAAACTAATAAATTTTATGCTTCACGGTTTTAATAACGCTTATTATCTAATAATATTCATTATACACGGTGATTAAAATTATTTGATGTGATTATTTAATTTTCTACCCTGGTCTAAATATGAGTATTTTATATATATATATATATATATATTTTAGTATTTGACATTATTAAAGGATTTAAAAAGATAGTTGTTAGTACTACGGATAAAAACATTAATTTACCACTTTTATCAAGCTATTCTAAAATTTAAAAACACTACGGTTAACAAAGATTGATGAATAATTACTTGTTAAATGCAGATATAGAATATTATGTACTAGTGATACAGCGTTTGAGGTTTAAAAAAACATTTTTCCATTGTTTTCCAATACGAAGGGTATCTAATGTAACTTCAATTGAATGTGTATAGGTTTTGTCTTTAAGATTATTATTTGTAATTTGTGCAGGATACTTTATGCCATTTATAAGTTTGATTTACCTAAAATGAAAGTCGTTTAATACATTTTAATTATAAAGCGAAATAAAATTATGAAATGTCAAAATGAAATGTAAAAATACCAAAGCTGTTCTAAAATAGTAATTAAGTAGAATTAAGGTTAATATATGGAATGCATCCCTTATATAATATTAGTTAGTAGGCTAGATATAGTTGTTTTTTAGTTGTCCTAGGTGATAGTTGTTTAAAAATAATTAATTGATAAAAAATTGTGTGAGGAGATTGATTATAAAATTGTAGACTGAATAGATGTTTTTGGTTTTAAGAGCCTGTAATAAAATTTATCAAAAGTAATAGATGTGTTAAAGTGCATGCATTTTATTTGAATATAATACCAAGAAAGTGAAAAGGTTATACGACCAAAATAATTACAAAAGGAGGATTTCCAATTATACTAACGTCGGGGCATCTTTTATGTATTGAAGAGTTGCAGCTGTGATAGTGAATTATTTTGCAGCAGGGTTCAGTTTTCTTGGATTGCAGATCAGTTTATTTGGTGAAGTATTGAAGTGTTTTTAGTAATTAAGAAAATAAAGCATATAGTTGGTGAAGTAGTAGTTAATTGTAGAACCTAAAACTATAGTAAAATCCTTTTTGAACATAAACTAAAACATACTTTTATTAGGTAGTCACTGAAAGCGTTCGAGGCGATTTGTGGTATCCTGTTTCAAAGCCCCTGTACACCCAGACACATTCAACGGAGTTGCAGGTATTTTAAGTTATATTTATATACACTTCATTCAAAGTAACTTGTGAATAATTTAAATTTCAAACGTTTAACTAAATTAATATATGCTGAATAGATTTATCAATCTTTGTATAATCACGATACGCAAGCACAAAAAAAGAGGTTAAGTGATTTTGATCTAATAACGCTTTAGGCGCCTGTGTCTTCAATACCTGTAAGGGGACAAAGAACCCACGTCTTCTTACAGAGTTTAAAATAGTAGATTCAGTTTCCCTGAGAGAGTTTCTAAAAGCCGTGGCATAAATAAATTTGAAAAGGTATTTATTTAAATCATTTTAAAGGCCAACACCACTTTAAGGTTGCACTTATTACTTTTTAACTGGTATTTTAAAGCATCATTTCATTAAATATCACCATACATAAAATATATATATATATATATATATATATATATATATATATATATTGTGACCTATTTTTATTTCTGTGCTCAATCACTGATTTCAGAGAATGGAAACAACCACTTTTTAAAATTTTAATACTCCATTGCTTTGTTATATAATTGTATTAAGTTTAGTCTGACTTTTTTTAATAGACATTGGCATATGTTAACTTGGTCTGTTATTTTAGTTAGAACATTTTAGATTTTAGCTTTTGTTAAACTACTTACCTAGCATGCTGGTGGCCCGGATTAGATTCCCGGTGCTGGAGAATTTTTTCCATCACCGCGAATACGGAATGGAGCAACGCGGCGACCAGGATTAGAATCCCGGGGCTGAAGAATTTTTTCCCTCACCGCACATTCGGAATGGGTCGAACGGGCCCCAATCAGCTACCGCCAACGAAGCTTAACCACCCTATATCGTTGCGCCGCCGAGAGTAAAACGGAGGATCGAGTGAGAATCGAAGTGTGTCAGAAAGAAGGTATATGCAGTATGCAGTATGATGAAGATATCATTGACAGACAAAGTTATGAACAAAGATGATCTAGAAATAGTAGGATAAGAAAGAAATATGTGGGAAATAGTAAAAAAATAGAAGTGATAAGAAGATAGGTCACATACTAAGGCATGAGAAAATAGTGCGGAATATATAAGATGTTGAGATAGGAAAAAGGAGAAGTAGAGGTAGACCTAGGTTAGACTACTGCACACTGATAGTGAAAGATAGTCTGTGGGAATTTCAGAGAAATGTGTAGATTAAATCAGAATCAATGTAGGTACGCGCCCAACCAGTTCCAAGAGGGAAAATCTAATAATGAAAAGGTAACTGTACTTAAACCTGATGATTTTGTAAACAATTACAGATGTTTGTTTTGCAATAGTCGTAATAAATGTTGATTGTGCGAAAAGATTAATTGGAAAACTATTAATTCAGCAAATGTATAAGTAATGGGGATCTTGCCATCTGTCAGGTTGCTTAACCCTCTCGCTTATCACTGAATATCGCTGAAATAGGGTATATATTTAGAAAGCAATAGAAGGGAAGCCTTGCTGTATCTAACAAGAAAGAGCAGCTGCTATGTTCGAAGACCACAAACATAGAAACAAGGAAAAAATTGTGTAAATCATATGTGTGGAGCACAGCACACTACGGCTATGAAATGGGAACCGTACAAGAAGCAAACAGGACAAAGGAAAAAAAATCGTTGGAATGCGGTGTTGCAGATGAGTGATGATGGTAACATGGGCAGACAAAGTTAAGAACAAGGAGGTTCCAGAAATAGTAAGGAAAGAAAAATATCTATGGAAAACAACAAAAAAGGAGAAACAAGATAGGACACGTTCTATGGCATTGAAGAATATTGTGGAGTACATTACAAGCATAGGTAAGAAAAAGAGGTAAAGGTAGACTTAGATTAGACTATTGCACGCAGATAGTGAAAAATGTAGGCTATGGAAATTTCGCGGAAATATGTAAATTAGCTCAAAATTGTAAACAATGGAAGTACGAGTTCCAGGACTGAAGACCTAATGATGATGATTATGAACAAGGAAATGGAATAAATCCACTAATTGAAAAAAATTACTATTTTAAACTACATATTTTTGAAAATATCTCGAACAGAGCTTTTTAAGTAAAGTGGCAGTTAAGTGCAATATTATAACTTCAAAATTGTTGTAAATATTAAACATTTAAGTACATCTTTTTCATCAACGTATAAAGATGTACAAAAATAATACTTTAACATTGCTTGCAGATGTTTTTACAAACCACCGAATTATACGAATTAATAGAATTGTTAAAATATCAATATTTGGCTGAAATTTGAAAACAAAAGAAGATGGCTCATTTCTGATGTTGCTATTGAATTGATCTCAAAAAAATAATCAGTATACGCGCGCAATTTTTTTGTATTTTTAAAAATAACAGAGTTCCCCATTAATCACATCCAATTTGGGACATCCTGTACAGTATTATAAAATACGAAGGCTTTTGGTTTTTAATTCTATTTCTTTGCCTTTTAATCTAATATTATATTTTTCTTGTATATGTCTGATATATATTTATTCATTTGCATGTAAACATTAATTTACGTTTGCATAAGTACATAGTTTTTACTCGATGATTATCTCTCACTGCATTAATTTAAAAAGGAGCACCAACCATTCTTGAAGATAATTAACACTTATTAAGAAAGAAATTACGAATGAACCTAAGCAATAATTATATACACGATACCGATTAATACCTCACGTAATGTAGCATTTTCTCTTTTTTTTTGTATAGGATAGACATGTTAGACAAATACAAATTTTTTATGAGTTTAATTTTGGTAACCCTTAAGGGTGTAACTTGCGAAGTGGTACGTATAACAATTTGTAATATTATCTAAACGATACAGTCACATTAGTGGCCACCTGAAGATGTCGAAGAATTTATAACAGCTCTTCACGACACATGTACTTTTCTAATGGATGTAACACATGGTGAGTTTTTCAAAACCTAAAAATATTTACGTTTACTTTATTTTTGTTAATACAGACGAGGTAAAAAAGTATGTAATTACTGATGATTCCGAAAAAATGATGGTAAGAATTACTACATCCTATAAAGGATAGTGTCAATGAAATGTTTAGTTAAACTCTTATGGTTGATATTGACAGTAATCGAATATATGCAAGAATTTGGAAAAAAGCATTAAGGTGCAATTATTTATTTGATAACTTAGACACTTTCCTCGAAGAATCTAAAATTAATAACACTTTTAGCACCTATGCTGTCCTCTAGGGTATCTAGTTGTATTTGATAGTAACACCACAATCTAATTGGAAACTTCTGCTTGTTCCTTATCATTTTGACCGTCAAATACTAAAGTTCACATGACTATTTAGTCATGTTTTCGAATTTGGGATCGTCGTTTTGATCTCATGTCAGCATTCATTTCTTTTGTTATAACTGATAACTAACAGCAATAAATTTGTCTATCTTTCTAAGGGGATTTATAAGTTGTATAGTTTTAATAATTTTCGTAATCGATTTTGATTTCCTGCAGAGTTGTTTAAATTGCATTTACGGTTTATTATTTATTTGATTCTGATACGTATAATGTTTAAGAGATCGTTAGCTAAGACGTGTTTGTTACAGCTTTAATTCTATACTTCGATTTTATTTTATCTGTTTCAATTTTATACCATTTACTTCAATTATATATCGCTCTTGTTCAGTTTTATTTGGTAATTTTACTGAACCTTGATTATTTAGTCGATTCTATAAGTCGTGAAAGATTTCTTGGATACCTATTGTACGAACAAATTACTGTAGAATCCACTTTGAGAAGGCCTTGGATCTGCACCGCCTATACTTTTGCAATTATGGATGAGTACAACAGCAAATATTTGAAGATCTCACAGTTATTAACTCACAGTTCTTATTAAAGTTTTTACATAAGAATTAATGTATATTTTTACTGAAAATAACTAATACTATCTTATATTAATTGAATTTACATATACGTTAATATTCAGTCAAGTCTAAGTCATTGAATAATTCACCCTTCCGATGTTATAGCATTCAAAGAGTCAGTTAGTTTGTTTAACAGTATTTTACTTTGTACATGTTTTCCTGAGCGTTAAATCGACACGTGGGACTTCGTTTAATCAGTCCTATACTTTCTTACATTTAAAAGTTCCATAAATACAACACCACAAGCGGGGTTTACTAGACACCATCGGCAGTTGGTAGCGCTAATCTTATACAGATTTTGGGCGCGCTCATCTGCCAATGACGTCACCAATGCACAAAATATATTGCGCAATAATCGGAAAATTTATACATTTAAGACAATGGATTATAATAGCGAACAAATTAACAGAGAGAGTACTCACATAAGATATCCGGCGTCCGGCAGGATTGAGTTAAAGTTGGCTTCTCTAAAGTCCATCAGGGCTACGGAAGGCCTTTCTGAGGTAGTTAAAGATGGTGACTCCTGCCAACGTTCCTTCAAGGGCTCCGACCAGCTACGGCAGTCATGGGCTCGTTCATCCAGGATCGTGCAGTACGGTTCGCCTAGGCGGCTGCAAATTTCATCTACCTATGTAGGGAATGACGGGAACATGGTATAAGGGGCGACAAACAAAGACAAGCAAGCAAAGAAATCTACATAGATAAAGATAAGGCACGATACGATACCTCAAACGTCCACTCCACTCGAAGGTTCAGGCAAAAAAGCCACGTTCAAGCGTCTAACGGAAACTTCTCACCACTTTGTCCCTACTCCACTCGCGTCGCGCGATCTGGCGCAAACGCACTGTGACGTAACGGAAATACGCGCCCCGAGTCTTTTGAAATTGTGGCGCGAAACTTTCGCACATCAAAATTAACCTAAAACAATGTTTAAGGGCCAATTTGATTGGCACGTAACAATCGCGACAAAGCCACAAAAGAAAAACTTAAAAAAAGAAAAAGTCTGTTAGCACAATAACAGCTTAAAATCTAAATCCTAGCTACCCTACGTAAAACCTAACTTAAAACCTACAAAATGTTTATATAAGGCGCCACCTGGTTTTTTGACCGATAACACGTCTACCGAAGTACCAGGAAACGGAATAGGTAGCCCCATTGTTTTTGACTACACTAATAATCGACAGCACAAATTTGTCGGGGAGCATGAAACAGTACTTAAACTAAAACGGATGCGACAAGTCGCCTAACCTATCTAAACTAAAACTAACATTAAAGTTCTTACGTGCAACACACATGAGCGTTGCATCAAAACTGTTCTTTATTGGCAAGAAGTGCCCAAATTTAAAAATGTTCATAGAGTGAGTCACTCTACACTCTAGCAAATTTTGTTACTGCTACTTTGGCTTACTAACGATACACATTAAAACTTATCCATGACATGGTTGTGAATCAACAAATTTACCAAAAGTACCACCCTACTAAATTCTTATATCGCTAACCTAACAAATTACATTTCTATATCAGGCTAGCTTTTTCACTCAAAATTCAAGAAAAATAATTCCCACGTCTGGTCATAAATACCAAACGTTAAGAAGATAAAAAGATAAAACAAGATCTCAAATTGTTGTTAACGATAGTAGATAAGATAACGATATTAAGCTTAAATTGTTATCCTCACAGGTAATGGATAAAATAACGATATTAAGCTTTAGTTATTATTTGAGATACTAGGTAAGATAACGCGAAATTAAGTTAAAGTTATTATTAGAGATAGTAGGTAAGGTAACGCGACATTAAATAAAAGATATTACTAAAGATAATAGGTAAGATAACGCGAAATTAACTCAAAGCTATTACTAACAGTAGTCGGTAAGATAACGATACTAAACTAAGGTTATTATCATAGGTAATCGGTAAGATAACGATATTAAAACTAAGGGTATTATCAAAGATAATAAACAAGACAAAGGTATTGGCTTAGTTATTATCCAAGACAATGGATAAAGGTAAAGATAGAGTGACTCCGTGGAGCCGTTATATAGGTAAGATAAGACATATAAATTAAAAAAAATTCTAGGCTCTAACGAGTGCATCCACTACGATAAGAAAATCAGACAAAAGTTGACACAACAACTCAAAAGTATCATTCCAGATACAATCACACGAAAACAAACAGTTTTAAGGTAGTTTTTTTAAAACGGTAGCACCCTAAACACACAACGATGCCTAAATATAAGCAGTTAAATACAGGTACAGTGTCCCAATATGCTAAAACAACCGAGAGTTTAATAAGATATCAATAAGAAGCAATAGCACCTCACCACAAAGTTCAACAAAAAAACAATGAAAAAAAAAGTTTATAAGTTATGTTGAAGTAGTAGAAAAAGTAACAAATAATGATATAATATAATGTGGGCGACTGCAATAATTCAGAAGAAAAACACATGAAATAGACAATCCTAGTTTTTTGCAACTGCGAACATGAACTATTTCTTACAATGGCATAGGCTGCGCATGTCCTATGTGAGCCCAAAAAATAAAAACATCCACTCTAACATC
The DNA here is from genome assembly GCA_036346225.1 of Platerodrilus igneus. NCBI lineage: Eukaryota > Metazoa > Arthropoda > Insecta > Coleoptera > Lycidae > Platerodrilus > Platerodrilus igneus. The sequence goes on along the minus strand of JARFIW010000318.1, from coordinate 5,298,078 downwards.
AGCTAAACCAATCATAAAAATTCAATGAGTTATTACAACCGAAGTTACGACAATTACCACACAAAATTAAATGACGTAAGAAAAATACTAAAAACCAAATAATATGCTGTAGGAAAAGTTCGAGGGTTGATTAAATAAAACGACAGAATTATATTGGGGGGTGTAAAGAATGAAGTGATATATAAGTAACGGTATGGTCAAGGAAAAGTCAACCGAAAAGAAAAAAATAGCTAATTTAAGGTAAGTAAAGTTAAACGTGTAAGAGATTATATACTGTATGAGAGAGGGAATAAGTAATTAAAGTTAACTAATTGTTGGTGAGAACAAAAAAATATTAGGTAAATCGTAAGGGGAATGGAACGTGAAAAACTTAACTAGCATTTGGGTCGGCAGAGAATGGCTTAAGGTCTTTAATATGCCACCTGCCTTGGCGTTTTCCTTCAGCATCCTGAAGTTCGTAGATAAGGGGACTAATGACACGAATGACCTTACAAAGAATGAATTTAGGGGCTAATTTTGAAGAGAATTTCTTAGATGCATCCGATAAAACATAATTCTTTTTCCAAACTTGTTCGCCCAAGGCGAAGGAAATATTTCGTTTACGTAAGTTATAGTGGTCCTTACTCTTTTCGTAAGCTTTTAACAAATTTTTTCTAACGTCGTTAAAGATAGAAGGTAATGATTGTTGGTCTTTGTCCCAGCGTACTTTATCGTCAAATTCAATTACGTTAGTATCGTCAGGCACTAAACCATAGTAACTCCCATCTATTGGGGTATATTTTCCAAAAACAAGAAATGACGGAGTGAATTGGGTTGCTTCGTGTTTAGATGTACGCAAAGCTTGAGCAATTTTGAAAATATGTTCATCCCATGTAGTATGGTCTGAATCAATATAGGAAGAAATAGCGGTAACTAAAACTCTATTTACTCTTTCGGTAGGGTTTACTTGGGGGTGATATTTTGCGTTAAACCAAATTTTTTGTACTTTGTAACTTTTGACGAAATTTTGAAAATCTTTAGAGGTAACTTGTGCCCCATTGTCACAAAGAATAATCTGGGGGACACCAAAGATAAGAAAGACATTTTGTTCTAAGAATTTAATTATAGCAGCGGATGTAGCTTTACGTAAGGGTTGCACCATAACAAATTTAGAAAACCAATCGGTGACAACAAAAAGATATTGGTTACCTCTTTTCGATCGGGGGAGAGGTCCTAAAAAGTCAAGCGAAATTAATTGAAAGGGATAAGATACACGTTAAAAGTTACCCATTAAACCAGGACGAGCGTCTTGCGAACTCTTATGGTAACCACAAATTTTACAGCTCTTAATATAGCGACAAACAGATTGCTTTAGTGTGGGCCAGTAATATAATTAAGATATTTTAGCGAGAGTTTTTGTAACACCAAGGTGTGCAGCTATGGGGTCATCGTGACATAATTTGAGCACCTCACTACGGTTAGCAGTAAGCACGACCAGTTTCCATTCAGGGATATTGGATGTTTTATGCGGAAAAGAAGATACAAATTTATATAGTCTATTATTAGTTACACGAAAGGTAGGGAATTTATCGGGATTGTCAGAAACTTTTTTAATCATATTGAGATACCAGGTATCAGGAATTAAATTTGGAAGGTTAAGAGAAACAACATCACGAGATAAGGCATCAGGCATGAGCTCGATATCGCTGGGACTAGGATCTATTCTATTTATTATACCAGTTATGTCATCTAAAAACAATTTAATTTCAGATACATTGTGAGGTCAATCGGAAACGATTTTCTTTAAAATGGCGACGCCTTTCATTTCCTGAGCTAAAATGGTTCTAAGTTGTGATCTCCTATCATTTTGGTTATGAGCGGGAGTAATATTCCTACACTCAATCTCGTAGATGAGCTCGAGAGACTTTAGATGTAAAATATTCATTTTGGATTTCTATTTGAGACACGATATATATATATATATATATATATATATGAGATATACAATACTAAGGTAAATCAGAAGGCAAAAATAGTGCAGCTACTTCAAGTCAGTACGATAAAGATATTTAAGGGTGGAAACTTCCTATAAAAGCATTCGTAAGGAATAATATTCAAATTGAATCACGCTAACTAACCAGAAAAACTAAAGAAACACGTTTAAAACTATATGCGGGCAAGGTTAGTATTTAATAAAGGGATATATCATTGATAAACTACAAAAAGACACTCCAAATTATAAAAACACGCAGGTAATGTGTTATTTAACAAATAAAACAAGAACTATTAATCTAGCATTTTCAAAAGATATTCTAAGGGGAAATTCACTACAATAAACGTTTGTAAACATAAGGTTTCTTTAAAAGCGAGTTTGAATATCAAAATCAAACAGATAAATGACTAAAGACACTTTTTTTTAAACACACAAGATAATTTAGGTACAGTTTTTTTTTTAAAAAAACATGAAGGGTTATCTTTAAATTTAATATAAATAGATCATTTTCGTGACAAACGGTGTTTAAGGGATGCAATTACTTAGTTGATTGATTGTTTATTTATGTATAGATAATTCGCTTACCCGTATAATACAGAAGTAAGGTTAACGTATAAATCCTTCTAAAAACTTGAAGTTCTGCTTAGAACAACTAAACGCATATTTCAGATAATTTCAGTTATACACTTCATTTAAAGTTACAGTAAATTAATTAGATTAATGTAGCATTTTTAAGACAAAAGGTATAAATTACAATAACCCCAAAATGGCAGTTTTCATTACAACAGCTGACATGTCAATTCAGGAAAATCTCTGGGAAATTTACAAGATACCAATCTGAAATTTAAAATCCACAGATATCTTAGAGAACATAGATAATGACGTTTATTAATTTTTTTTAGATGAAAAATCTATTTAAATACATTAGTTAATACATTCTATAGTCATAAAGAAATTATACCACCTAAAAAACCACGTTGGACGGCAATTCTTACATTTAAAAGTTTGATAAATACAACACCGCAAGCGGGGTTTACTAGACACCATCGGCAGTTGGTAGCGCCAATCTTATACAGATTTTGGGCGCGCTCAACTGCCAATGACGTCACCAATGCACAAAATATATTGCGCAATAATCGGAAATTTATACTTTCAAGACAATAGATTATAATAGCGAACAAATTAACAAGAGAGTACTCACATAAGAAATCCGGCGTCCGGCGGGATTTAGTTAAAGTTGGCTTCTCTAAAGTCCATCAGGGCTATGGAAGGCCCTTCTGAGGTAGTTAAAGATGGTGACTCCTGCCAACGTTCCTTCAAGCGCTCCGACCAGCTACGGCAGTCATGGGCTCGTTCATCCAGGGTCGTGCAGTACGGTTTGCCTAGGCGGCTGCAAATTTCATCTACCTATGTAGGGAATGACGGGAACATGGTATAAGGGGCGACAAACAAAGACAAGCAAGCAAGGAAATCTACATAGATAAAGATAATGCACGATACGATACCTCAAACGTCCACTCCACTCGAAGGTTCAGACAAAAAAGCCACGTTCAAGCGTCTAACGGAAACTTCTCACCACTTTGTCCCTACTCCACTCGCGTCGCGCGATCTGGCGCAAACGCACTGTGACGTAACGGAAATACGCGCCCCGAGTCTTTTGAAATTGTGGCGCGAAACTTCCGCACATCAAAATTAACCTAAAACAATGTTTAAGGGCCAATTTGATTGGCACGTAACAACTTGACTACAGCGATGTGAAAGACCTTTCGGCGGTTCGGGTATAACATCATACTTTTATTTCGTGGTAAATTTAATTTCAAGACGGCGTTCGGACTTTTATATTGTGTTTTGCATGGTAATTTCCTTTTCTAAAGTTAATAGATTGTACATTCGTATTGCATTGAAGTTCGGTGTTATGGGTTTTTAAGATACGATAAATGAACAAAGAGGATTTTCTGCTTAGAATTTTTATAATATAATTTTTATTGACAACTTGAAAAACATTAATATTTTTTATCTGTCTAAACACAACATGATTTTTGTGTGGCTTGCAGTACTAGTTTAATATGAATAATTAAATTATAGTCTATAGCCATGATTGGGGTTATATCTACACCCTTCTTGAATATTATAAATTCATAAACTGATCGAAAAAAAAAGTAAAAACTAAGTTATAAAAACCATACAACAAATTTGTGATAAACAAATGCGATTCATAACGGCCCTAACATTCAAAAGATTTCAAAAAAACTAAAATTTAGTACGTGCCAAACACTTGGTGAAGAGATCAGCCTCTTGCTGCTTGGATGGAATATATATATTGATATGATAACGCCGTACTCGGTGTAATAAACGTTCTACTGAACGGCACCGCTCTGTGTTCTCTCAATTTAATCTTTTACTTTTATTATTATGCCACGGTTAGCCCTTTTTAATCTACACAGAGTGCACAACGTTACGATGATCAATTTTCCTTTTCATCCCTTTATGATTACCTGTTTGAATTGATAAACAAAGTCAATCAACATTCATAAAATGAAAGGAAATAATATTTACAATTTCTGAAATTCTTTAAATACACCCTTCAATCAATTAATATAATATTTGTTACTTATCCCAAAATTTATATTCTTTTAGTTTCAATATAAAGTCACCAAAAACTACCTTTTTACAAAAAAATCTGGAACGTTCTAGACCTCTTTATGATTTATTACGTAAGTTTAACGTATGCAATGTTTCTTGTTGACTTCTTTACAAGTTTTGGATAAATTGAATAAATTCAGTATTAAAATTTAAATTGAAAAATATCTTAAAATTAAGTAGATATGACCTGTGATCTGTTGATATGTTGTTTTGTGTTGTGAATCAACACCCACTTGTTGTCTTCAATCGTCTCCAATGCTCTGCTTAGTTGAACCAATAATTGAGTACATTTACCCCTTGTTTTCCAAAAATTACCTCGTGCTTCTTTATTTTATATTTCTCTGCATATGCTTTGACTCTCTTCCCTTAAATGCTTTCGACGCAGATTAGAATTGTACCAGAATTGTACCAAAAGCCAAATAGAATTTGATTAGAAGTCAATTCGAATTGTACCAGAATCCGATTAGAATTTGATTAGAATACGATTAGAATTGTACTAGAATCCGATTAAAAGCCCTATATGATTATAAATATTTAATTTAAATTAATTACTCAATTTCTACTCACGTTTTTTGAGAAAAACGGCAAAAACTTTTCATATACTCTTAACACAATTTTTTTATGTAGCACTATTTTTACTATAACATAAATTTGATATATTCTAAACTGTATTTATTTGACGCGTAGATTTCTGGTTAAAAGTATCGTGGCTTTGACGTGCATCAAGTGTGGACTGACTTGTCTTATTACCGGTTGGTGTTTAATAGCCTTTTTCCACTACATCTGGGTTGGGGTTTCCAAGCAGTTTTACAGATTGTTTCAACCAACCCGCTTTTGTCTTTAATATTCCCTGTATTTTTAAGCCGTTTATGATGAAATTATTTTGGATTTTAATATTATGCATGGTGTTTATTTGCGATATTCGATACCTTATTATTTGTTATCGTGGCCAGACTTTTAACTTACGTCTGTTGTTTTGTATAGATAATGCTTTTGGATAATTGTACAAAAATAAATGATGTAACTCTAGTGCTGTTTTCGTTTATGTATTTATTTATTTGAAAGTGCATTTTCTTATCAAAGCGCTCATGGTTCCAGCGTAATTGCATGAAGATTGGTTAGCGTATTTTATTTTATAAACTTGTAGAACACTCCTCAACGTATGTTTAATTATATTATTATTATTATATATATATATATATATATATATATATATATATTATATTATATTTCTTTGCTGAATACGCGTTCTATTGTTGAAAGATATGTTTGCTTGCATTACTTAATGTTAATTACGGTCTATATAGAGGGTGTTAAATGCTTGCTATTTACGTAATGTACGAATTACTTATTTTACTGCTAAATAAATGCAGTTTTCTTATTACTGTTGTTATTTACAGTTACTACACGACCCTTACTGTTCAATACACCCCTAAACAACCACTTATCACAGCCATTAACAAAACAATAGTTTTATTACTTTACAGGGGAGAAAACATCCACTGACCGACGGTTTCGGCTTTGTTAAACCTCATCCCTTGTGAAGCAATAAAGCTATTCTTTTGTTAATGGCTATATATATATATATATATATATATATTGTTGTGGATTCAAAGGGTTAAATCAGTGGTAAACTATAAAATCTCAACCACCCTGTATATAGAAAAGAACGATTTATTTATGCGCAAAATTAATTTGAGTCATTTAAGGAAAACGGACATGTATTGACGCATTCTTATAATTAATAATGGAATGTTAAAAATACATAAAGAAAAAAACAGTTTTAAAGCAAATAGAAGTTCAAGGATACGTATAATTAATCATAAGTTATTTGAATTCAGCATAAGGAAACGTGCTGTATAAGAAAATCAATATTTCCAAGGCAAAATGTATTCGTGGTAAAAGTCAACGTCAGTTTTATACAGCTACGGAGAAATATAAAGTATAAGAATTTTATGCTAAACGGTCGATAATTAACAAACACCTGCATTTTAAAAGATTACATTCGAAGAAGTCGAGCACGTGTTAAGAAAGGTTTTTATAGAAATTATTTTCAACCGTCAGTTGGATAAACAACAAAACTAACAAACATCTTAAAGAGCGAGGGAAATGCACAATCGGTTATATACAACAGATAGAGACAGATATAAAAGCGTTGGGATTGAAAACGCACGTACCATATACACGTGGAGTGGAGATGAGCTTTCATCAATATCGATTTTCTGTAACTCAAGTGGGGTTTTAAACGCGACAGCAAACATGCATAAGACAAAGATGAATATAGTTCAGACGGGGTTTGTGATGACAGAGAATTTTATCATTGGTTGAAAGTGGACCGTGTTCTAAACGTACGCACACGCGAAGGTGAAAGCGAATCGGGGTGATACAGCACGTAGCACGCTACAAAACTTCAGGAACTTCAAGACGGTTGTATTCAAAATTTTTAAAATTTAGATTTGAAAATAAGCTTTTCACGTGAAGTGTGTCCCGGGTGGGGTTTTTGAAACGATATAAATACTCCATCTCAATTATTCACGCTCTCTTGTCTTGTCTTCGCTTTTAGATTACTTTACTACAATAAGGTATTGACTGCTGACTGCTATAATAGTAGAGCTTTTATTGTGAGTATTGTATGTGTTGATAATACAGTAAATATAGTGGTTACAATCTATTTATTACCGCGAAGTACGTGTAGTGTATATTAAATTAATAGAGGTTCGGCTACTACAATACAAACCACGAAAATCAATAAATGGAAGCATGATATATGTGGGGTAAGCATTACAAATAACCAAGATTGTATGCTGATACATGGAATGGTACTATGAGATGAGGCGCTTGGCTCGCAAATGGTGTTATTATCTGTGGATCCGCTAAGTGGTACAGCGAATGATAACGAAGCCGAGGTGTTCTAGCGATCATTTTCAAAGGAATGGAAGATTGAAGAATTCGCCAGGTAATTTATTTAAAATTTCTGTTGTTTGATAAACATTTGTGAAATTTTGGTGCTGTGTGATTGACTTGTTGGGGTTTATTTAAGGTTGTAGAAACGTATGGGAAAAGATACATGTACTGAACAGTTTATGGAGGTTAGATATTGAAAAGGAGTGTATTTAAAACATACAAAATTTTTTTATTTAGGATATAAATTGGATTGTAAAAGGTAAACGGGTCTATAAATTTTGTTTTAATTTATGCAAGGTGTAAAATGCATATAACTAAACTGGGTTATTATGAGCTCACCATACTCCAGTGTACAGTCAATTTAGGGTAATATGTGGGGCCCATCTACTCATATCTCATTGAATTAGTTTGAAAAATCGAGGACTTTAATAACATACCATATTTTGAGTTTGATAATTAGTGTATCAAACTGTTTTTTATACATGTGAATATAATTTATCTGTTAATAGCTGTAAATAAAAGATTGTATGATTGTTGTGTTATTTGGTGATTTTATTGAATGGTGTGCGAGTGTGAAGGAGGAATGGTTGTAAATTTAGGTATCCGAGAAGAGGCACAGCTGAGCTAGCCAGGGAAGCTGCAGAAGGTTTTTGAAGCAGAAATAAAAGGGTAAAGAATTTTTTTTTGAAATTTTTGCATTTTTGAAAATTATATGTTGACCCTGGTGAAGCTTTAAATTTTTCTGAGGTTCCACGGCAATTTTATGACGGCCTAACGGTGGGCCTCGATATAAATCCTTAGTCCTCGGCTTCCACGGCAATTTAATGGCACCCTATCCGTGGGGCGAGAAATGTTTTTTTTTGACGATCCACGGCAATATATATATATATATATAATATATATATATATATATATATATATATATATATATATAACCTTGTTCTCATTTACACAATCACGTACAAAATAATGTTTGATGTCAAATGCTTCGTACGTTTAGTCTCTAAGGTTGAAGCCATTTTATGTAAGACTGATTTTCTTCATATGTGGTTACAGGAAAAATATTTTTGTCTAATATTTCACCAAACATTTGTCCTAAAACTAAGTTTTCCATGATACACCAAGAACGAGCGACATATTCTGATTCAGCAGTAGATAAAGTATCAATATTTTGTTTTTGAATTTCCAATAAATGACATTCTTATTCAGTTTTATTACAAATCCTGAAATACTCTTACGATCTATGATATTATAATCGTAATTCACAAAAGATGTTAAGTTGAAACTATCCTGGTCTTGTTTACTGTATTTAAGTCCAAAACTTTTAGTTTCAGCTAAATGTTTCAAAACATTTTTTAAGTGAATTCGGCATTCTTGTGAAAAGAAGTTTTGAAATTGGCTAAAATACGATACATAAAAACTCAGATCTGGTCTTGACCCCAGTATAACGTACATGAGACAATCTATAAGTTCGCGATAAAGCAATTTATCGTTTATACCTACGCCTACGAGTTTTTTGTGGAACAGAGTACTTCAACATTTCGGTGCTTGCCGTAGACCATATAATGATTTTATTAGTTTACATATCAGCCTTTTATCCGCGTTTAAACCTTTAGGCTGCTCCATGTAGACTAGTTTCGATAGATTATCAAATAGAAATACGCAGCCTACGTGTAGCTGTTGCACTTCAGATCAAATTCAAGATAGAGACACAATAACATTAGTATCTTCACCATTTTCCCAAACGAGCGCATACACTTTTTCATCTAATAAATTTTGTTTGAAACCCTTAGCACACAGACGAGTCTTTTTAACACAAAGTCCGTTTACCACGTATTCTGAAAGACCCACTTGGAGTCAATGATTTCTTAGTTTTTCTGAGGGCATAACTAATCCCCATGTGTGGTTTTCTTTTATCAAATTCAGTTCATGCTTTACTGTAGCTTTCCAACTACTTTTTTCCATCGCCTCCTTGTAGGATTGTGTTACATCGGACATGCAGCTTTCTACAGATAAACTAGTTAATGAATTGGTTTTAAAAAGCGCTCCGAAGTTTTCCAAGTGTTTTGGTCTTTATTTTGTCGTGTACTACGTCGTAAACCTTCCCGTTCTATTTCCTTTTCTGTTTGAATTCTTCTCACTGAAGTTTTTCCGTCTTTTTTTATATTACTTTAAATTTCGACAGATACACCGTTGCCATTCGCTTTGTCAAAGACAATGTTCCTTTCCGGGATTATTTTTCGGTTTTCTTCATCCCATAATCTGTAACCGTTGTCGACGTAACCTACCATGATCAGTTTTTTGCTGTGTCAATCCACTTTTAACCTACGATCTTCCTTTGGTATCAGGTTGTACGCTAAACAACCAAAATCTAATTTTACTTAGGTCAGGTTTTATACCAAACCAAACTTCTGCGGAACATGGGTTGTTTTCCAAACAGTGAGTGACAGTTCTGTTGATTAGATAAACAGCGCTACACACTGCCTCGCCTTTATAATCGTTCTGTTGTAGTGTTCGGCTGCACCATTCGCTTCTGGGGTTCTAGTTTTGGTGTACTGAATTTTAATTCAATTTTCTCTACAATAGTTTTTAAGATCGTTCGAAGAAAATTCGCCGCCATTGTCACACTGTAATCTTTCAATTTAGAAATGAACTTGGTCTCGACATTTGCGACATACTCTTTAAGTTTTAGTATTGCTTCACTTTTTTTGACAACAAAAAAACACTTTCAAGTATGAGAAAATGGTCTATAAAACTAACATAATACTGCTTACCATAGTAAGTTACAGGATTTATAGGCCCACAGACATTTGTTGATACCACTCTAAAACTCGTTTTGCTTTTCTTTCATCAGGTAGGTAAATGGCTTTCAGGTTTATTTGCCTTGGAAGCAGATTTCACAAATTCTAGGGGCAGGGTACTTTCGGCTGTCATGACTTCAACGTATTCAGGTAACATAAAAAAAATTGCATATAGATTTCCACATAGTTCGTCTTTGAAAAGTACGGTATCATTTTTTAAAATTCGTACCTGGTTATCTTTGAAATTCATTTTCTTCAACCTCTCTTACTGATAAGTTGTGAAATAGCTTTTTACAAATCCACACGTCCTTCATGGTTATTTTTGTACTACGATATTTCAACTCAAGGTTATCTTGCATGGTTGCGTCTATTATCTCTCCTTGTTTGGCTAGGTTTATGATGTACAGCACCGTTTGTGCATGTTTCATGCGGTGTTTGAAGTACATATTCACTAAATGGTTGATAGCACCACTATGTATGACGAACTGTACTTGCCCTGTAATCATTGTGATGACGATTTTGAGTAATCAGCGAGTCTAACGACCACTGTAAGTGCGAAGTGTGCAGTGCACCAGGGCGGCTGAATTCAAGGACGGCCGCCCGTAGTACAAATCTTAAATGCTTTCACATTTAATTAAGATTTTGAAACAGCTGAAATTCTAGTCTGTTCAGAATTTTACTGCCTTTATAAAACTAGCTTAATCTTTCGTATGGTTTAAGAGCACACCGGGGTTATAGCTCATTTCAAAATAGTACACATTCAATTTTCATAATATTTAGTCTATTATCTGTTTCCTTGCAACAATAGACCGGATATTGATCGAGAAACAACTTGTATAATCCTACCTCTTATATGAAATCGGAATATTTAGAATATTTTGCTGCGGCACTTCAGACGTACTTGCAGTTTCAGACGGTTAGTCTTCGTGATTTAAATACTCTTCAACCTCCCTAATTGTTCGTTTTTATTCTTACTGAGTTATTATTAACTTGTTTGTAATTCAATTATATTTGGTATTGACTGTAAGTAAAAGAATACTTTTATGATATAATTGTGTTAATTTTGTTGCTATTATTAATACTTTAAAGAAGACCAAAAGACCTATATTTGTCAGTATTTAAATAATTTTTGTAAGAGAACAAAACGTTTATCCGGCTTTCAATACAAGCAAAAAGGAAAAACTAAATTCGAGTAACAGAAAAAATAAGGGGTGCTTTAAATAATTTCTTGAGCGCTAAACGCAAGAAACTCTGCATTCACGATTCGACTTCGGCCTCAAGAATAAAAGATTTCGAACCAAATAATGCAACTAACCTTGTTGCAAAGAGAAAGTATATAACAGATATTGAAAATAAACACCAACCAACAAATGCATCATGTGCCACTAGCTGCATCAGCGACGAGAAACGAATAGAAATAAAAATTACTACTATAACACCACTACTGATACTTATCTTATTTCCGATGATCCTGTAAAATGTCAAAAACAATAAAACCAAATCAAGTTCAATTTATTGTTGAAAATTTCCCCATGCAAATCAAAAACTTTTCTTTTTCCAGAGATGCCAATTGTATAAAATTTTCAGATTGTTTTCCGATACACCTTTACATGTGAATAATTATTTACATCTTAGTAGGATCCGTCTTAAGTAGGGATAATGTAAAATAATTTATAAATCGTACAGTATAACTCATTTCGAATGGACCTGCACCTTGCCGAAATTCTAGATTTCTAGAACAGGTGAAATGGCTTGCGTGTTCTAATGAGCTAAAGAGCCAACTACAGGTGCAACCAAAGTAGTAGGGTCGTTAGTGAGGAACCAGACTAAGACAGGTCCCCGAAAGAAGGCAGCAGCTCTTTCGGTACTTAGATTGGCCGAAACCATAGGGGTCGGTATGACAGTCTAAGACACGCTACCGCGATGTGGAAGGCAACGGAAAACCACCACATTACCTACCAAGTACTTAAATTGTAATAAACTTGATGACATTCTCTGGGATAAAAGATTTCGGAGTTAATATAGTCCCCCATTCGGATCTTCGAGAGGGGACTACTTCGGAGGATGCGATCGGAAAGTTCAGAATAAGATAGGAACATTTTGCGAGTCGGAGTGTGGAATGTTAGAAGTATGAGGCAAGTAGGTAAACTAGAGAACCTGAAAATTGACATCAATAGGTTAGCACTAGACATAGTAGGAATCCGCGAAGTTCGGTGGCCAGAGGTGGGGGATTTTTGGAGTGGAGGCTTTAGGGTAATTCATACAGGAGCAGAGGAAGGAAATTCGGGTGTGGGGATAGTTATGCGAAAAAAGATAGGATACTGTGTAGAAAATTACTTACAAAAGAACGAAAGAGTACTCACGGTTAGATTAGAATCTAAACCGGTAAACACAGTAATAATACAAGTATACATGCCCACCTCTAGCTACAGTGACGAAGAGGTAAAAGCGATCTACAAAGATATCGAAGACATATTAAGATACGTAAAAGGACATAAAAATTTAATAATTACGCGAAATTTTAATGCAGTGGTAGGTGAGTGTAGGTAAGGAGCGGTAGTAGGTTTATTTGGTTTAGGTACGAGAAGCGATAGGTGGAATAGGCGGGTATAAATTTACGACAAAAACAATTTAATCATCACGAAGATTGTACTTCAACATAATGGTAGAAGACGATACACGTGGATGATGCCAGGGGATATAGAAAGATATCAAATAGATTACATTCTTGTTAAACAACGCTTTAGGAATCAAGTAAAAGACTAGAAACTATCCAGAAGTAGATATAGACACTGACCACAACATCGTAATTATGAAGGCCGTTCTTAAATTTAAAAATTTGAAAAGGGAACAGAAAAAGGCACTTTGGCTTTGAGAAACTAAAAGATAAAAAAGTTCACGAAAGATTTGAAAAAAGTCAAACGAATTGCTGAATGAAATCGGGAACATTTCTGGTACTAAGGAAGTAGAAACAGAAAGGAGTAACATTAGATCCAGCTTAGAAATGGCGGCCAAAGATATTTTGGGATAAACACAAAAAAAAGAAACCATGGATAACATGGTATATCCTGAATTTAATAGAAGAAAGAGGAAAATACATTAGACAAAATAGGAAAACAGGTACAAAGCCATAAAATGAAAAATTTTTCGCAAATGTAGGAAAGCTAGAGAACGATAGATTGATGAAAAGTGCAAAGAGGTACAAACTAAGATAGAAATGGGAAAGACAGACAAAACATACCAACTGACTAGAATGAATTTTAGCAATATAAAGCCGTATAGCAAAAATATAAGGGACGCGAGAAGAAACGTTATTATAGAAAATGTAGAAAAAGTGGTTAGATGGTAGGAACATATAGGGAATTTCTATGCAGGAGAGGAACTAACTGCATCAGAACAGGAATCAGACATTGAAAATGATGACTTGAGATATCCTATACTTAAAGATGAATTTGAATTAACATTAAAAGGGTCTGAAAAATGGTAAGGCGCCGAGGACAGATAAAGTACAAGCAGAAACTCTAAAAACCACTGGCAAGCAGTAACGGAACGTCTCTTCCAACTTGTAAGCTATATGTATGAGACAGGCGAGATACCCAAAGATATTAAACATAACATCATAGTCACTATGCCAAAGAAGAGAAGCGCGGATAGATGTGAAAATTTTTGAACACATTAGTTTGACAGCACACGTGACATAAGTACTAATTAGAATTGTTCAAGGACGAATGGAAAAACGAATTGAAGGTAAGCTATTTTAGCTCTGAAGGTGATAATGGAAAAAACAATAAAAAAGGGGAATGTGTGTTTGTAGATCTAGAAAAAGCATTCGACAATGTAAATTGGAAAAAAATGTTCGAAATACTCAAAAAGATGGGAATGAGTTATAGGGATTGACGGATAATACATAGCTAATACAAAGAGCAAATAGCAGTAATAGAATTAGAGCAGGAAAGTAGAGAAATGATTATTAGGAAAGGTATGAGACAGAGATATGCCCTATTCCTGTTAATTTTTAACTTGTATATCGAAGAGGCAACGAATACTGTCAAATGCAGTAAGATATTTGGTATTATTATCCAGGGACAGAAGCCCCGCCTTGGAGCGACTCTAGAAGAGTGCTGTAGTAATGCAGAACGTTGGAGCGCCACTAAAAGGGTGATGTGGTAACGCCTAACGTTGGATTTGCCGCTAAAAAAGTGATATGAAAACGCCGTTTGTTGAGGCGTCGCTGAAAAGTGCTATGACATCGCCTCGCTTTGATGCGCCATTAAAAGAGTGCTGTGATACAGATTCAGCAAATTGTACAACTTGAAATTATTCACTTACCTTCCTTTCTAACTTTGCCTGGCTAACTCAACGGAAGCGACGGAGTTTTCAAAATGAAATCAAATACAGCTACATTACAAAGCATTTACACTGTATGAAATATTTTCTCTCACACAGAAGCATATAGAACCTCTACAACATCGTTTCTTTCAAACATAAAATAATTTCTAAAACATATTTATTATAAAAAAAATGTTGCTTACCTTATTTTAAATTTACAGAACCAAATTTCCTTTTTTTATGGATATTTTACCTGACTTTGTTTATTCCCACGTTTGTAGGGTTTGTTTGGCCAGAAAATACTTGATAGATAATCTATTAAAAGCTCAGAGTATTTGGAAGTCTGAACAGAAACTTTCATGATAAAAATCTTCACAAAAAGATATTATATGATCAACACTTATTTTTCTATCTTAAATTAAATATACATATTCTAATATCAGTTAAAAATAAATCTAAAAGTAATACTCGGAGAATCCACAAAAAACGCTTCTCGTAATTAAATATCTTCATATTTTAAATTGATGTCTAAATCAGTTTACAAAATTTTCCATAGTTAAAATCCTCGTTTCAAACAGCAGTTACTAAAGAGCTTTTTTTTTGTTAAATCTTCTTTTCGATTATTTAATAAAATTTTTAAAATAGCGTTATATTGAGGAATTTTCTTCTTTATTGTAATTAATAATTTCCATTTTCTTTTATGTAATGTGCGTTTAAAGCATCACATTTATATTCATTGCACCATGGTAATTATTAAATTTAATTAAATTAAATTAAATTAAATTAAATTAAATTAAATTAAATTAAATTAAATTAAATTAAATTAAATTAAATTAAATTAAATTAAATTAAATTAAATTAAATTAAATTAAATTAAATTAAATTAAATTAAATTAAATTAAATTAAATTAAATTAAATTAAATTAAATTAAATTAAATTAAATTAAATTAAATTAAATTAAATTAAATTAAATTAAATTAAATTAAATTAAATTAAATTAAATTAAATTAAATTAAATTAAATTAAATTAAATTAAATTAAATTAAATTAAATTAAATTAAATTAAATTAAATTAAATTAAATTAAATTAAATTAAATTAAATTCAATTCAATTCAATTCAATTCAATTCAATTCAATTCAATTCAATTCAATTCAATTCAATTCAATTCAATTCAATTCAATTCAATTCAATTCAATTCAATTCAATTCAATTCAATTCAATTCAATTCAATTCAATTCAATTCAATTCAATTCAATTCAATTCAATTCAATTCAATTCAATTCAATTCAATTAAATTAAATTAAATTAAATTAAATTAAATTAAATTAAATTAAATTAAATTAAATTAAATTAAATTAAATTAAATTAAATTAAATTAAATTAAATTAAATTAAATTAAATTAAATTAAATTAAATTAAATTAAATTAAATTAAATTAAATTAAATTAAATTAAATTAAATTAAATTAAATTAAATTAAATTAAATTAAATTAAATTAAATTAAATTAAATTAAATTAAATTAAATTAAATTAAATTAAATTAAATTAATTAATTAAATTAAATTAAATTAAATTAAATTAAATTAAATTAAATTAAATTAAATTAAATTAAATTAAATTAAATTAAATTAAATTAAATTAAATTAAATTAAATTAAATTAAATTAAATTAAATTAAATTAAATTAAATTAAATTAAATTAAATTAAATTAAATTAAATTAAATTAAATTAAATTAAATTAAATTAAATTAAATTAAATTAAATTAAATTAAATTAAATTAAATTAAATTAAATTAAATTAAATTAAATTAAATTAAATTAAATTAAATTAAATTAAATTAAATTAAATTAAATTAAATTAAATTAAATTAAATTAAATTAAATTAAATTAAATTAAATTAAATTAAATTAAATTAAATTAAATTAAATTAAATTAAATTAAATTAAATTAAATTAAATTAAATTAAATTAAATTAAATTAAATTGAATTAAAGTATGCTTAATGCATACTTCACATATTATCTTCGCAAAGTAACAGCTCGCGACTTAAATCAAAATAAAATTCGTGATCGAATTTTAGAATCGTATGAATCCATTAATTGATAAACGCTTCTTTATATACACAAATTAGCTATTTCCTAGAACCTAGTAGAAATGTGTATGAAACATTTGCCTCTAAAATCGCGGCGTTTATTACCTCGTAATCTCGTTTATTCGTGATGCGCGCTGTTTGTCATTGTTTAACACATAAGCGATTATTGTGGAGTATCGCTTCTCTCCAACCGTAAATACGAAGATCATAGATATTTCTTATCCATTTCTATTACATTTTATGAGTTGTTTAGTGTTCCGGCCGCTTCTTGGAATAAATGTTTCATTAATGAATTAGTTTATTTACCTAGTTCTTAATATATGTGGCTCATCTTCTAGAGAATTCTTTATTTAAAATATTTCTGTAATCCACAGGGCAATTATTTAAACTTTAATTGCTTTTTAGTGCAAAAGAGGTTGCATTTAAGAGAAAATATTTACTTTTAAAATCAAAACGTGTTTTAAATACACCTATTAAGGTTGGAATTGGGGTTTCAAATACACGATTTAACTTATTTTTATCTAAGTGCGTAAAGCTAGAACTATTCTATGCTATTTACAGCAAATGAAAAGCATTTTTAATAAGTAAAATAAATAGCTTTGTATTTATCTTAAAATGATCGATTTACGTTCGCATTGAATGCGTTTTACGGTACCTTACAATTAATTATTTTTACATAGGCAACTTACGTTACTTGCTATTTATTTGCAATACACTTATATCATACAGCGTAATTATTTATACACGGGCAATTTGATTTTCCGCTTGTACCTCGATGAATAAAAACACGCTGGTATTATATAGGGCGTAACCATAATTCTACGGAAATTTCCTCTTTTTCAGGATTCTTTTATATTTGGGTGGGATGTATTTATAGAATTTGGCTCTCAATAATCTCTCGTGACTTCTTATTACGTTAATATATATTGTCGTGGAATTATAGGTTAAGAAGGGTATATAAGTCTAGATAATAAAATTTTAACAACTGTGTATATAGGAAATAGGAACAATTTATTTACGCGCCAAATTAATCAGTTTAGATAGTGAAAACGGACGGTTATTAAGATATTTCTGTATTTCCAAATCAGAAGGTTAAAATTGCATAATCCGTTATGCTCTAGGGTAAATGAAAATTCAAGATACGCATAATTAGTTGTAATAGTTTAAATCAAGCGCATGGGATAAGAAATCGAGCTTCTGAGTATAGAAAATCAATAATTTAAACGCATATTTCCATTTAAATGAACGAAACGTTCGTTATACAAATCCTAAGAAGTGGTAAAACTCGGAATTATTATTTTAAACGGACAAGTTGCTTCGAAGAAACACCTGTTAGTTAAATCTCAAGTTTAATGAATTGAAATATACGTTGAGACAGAATTTCTATGGAACTGTTTGTAACGGTCGGTCCGGCAAGCTGCTAAAATAACAAGTGCTTTGAAAACTAAGTGAAATGAAAGATCTATAGTGTAAAACAGACAGAGAACACGTGTAAGAAAACGTTGGTTAGAACACACGTCTAAAATACACGGGAGATTTGAAGGCCAACACAATATCGTAGTTTGGAGGGGTTCTAAAAGAGAGAATAAATATGGGTGAAACGAAGAAAGGTAGTTAGGAAGTGGAACGTTATAACGCGGGAAAGCAATATCATTGGTCGAAGGCTAGTAGTTTTGAGAAGCTCGTGTACGTTGATGTTATTGAACGAATTTCATAGTAACAGCGCGATAAACTTGGAACTTTTCAGACGTTGAAATTCGTTACGATTAAAATTTTGAGAATCGGTTTTAGAAAATAAGCTTTTCGATGAAAAGAGGTTCCGTGAAGGGATTGAAAAGCGTATAAATAAAGGGGGAGAATTATTAAAGCTCTCTTGCTCTTGCTCTTAGATCTTATATCGCTTAGATCTCTAACGTGCTTATTCGTTGAAGTAGCATACAACATCTTATTTTAAAGTGTGTAAGGCTGTTATTAACGTACCGGAAATGTATTAAAAGTGATTTGCACAAGTGGGTGCTAGTGTAACAAAGGTGCTGTTACTACACAATACAATCTAATGATAGGATGGTACTTGGGTAAGCGAATCGAAAAGTTAAAAACAAGTATGCGTAAAGTGTAGTGAGTTTGAAAGGTTTAGCTTGGTCGAGCCCATTATCCGAGTAAAATACTACAGAGGGTTGCAGAGATTTGGATAGTGGGTGGGGATCAGTTGGATCCAGGCATAATCACGAAGTGTATGGACACAACGACGAAGGTTTTTGGTACACATCTTCAGAGGTAACGATGGACGAAGCTTACTCCAGGTAAAGAAAATTAATTTCTTGCTTTTACTTGAACATTTGTGCTGATATTTTGTGCTTGAGTGTTTTAACTTATTGGTGGTGTATTTCATCACCATAAAATCTCATTTAAAGGGGTATATGTACATGACAATTAATATTGATTATTTGAAACTGTTTATTAATGATATAAAAATGTTGTTGTAAGGAGTAAACGGGTTTTAGCTTTATTTTAAACAAAAATGCGAGGTGTAAGAGCATTTAGAGTAACTGAGCTCAAAATAGACCAGAATAAAAATCAATTTAGGGTTGCACGACGGGCCCATCTACTCGTCTAAAATAAAATTGTTGAAATATATTAAAATCATGAAATTTTAAGAGATTTAAAGATTGAGATGGTAACAGTTTTATCAAACTGTATATACCAATGTGTAAAGATGTTCTTACTAAGGGAAACTTGTTAATATGTGTAAATAAAAAGGTTGTATGTCTTGTTGCATTATTTGAGTGGTAATTTCATTTGACTGTTTGTGAGAAAGGAATGTACTTAGGATGGTAGGTATTCAAGAAGAAGCAGATTTCTGAGCTAGCCAGGGCGTGTAGAAATAAGGAGGCGGTCCAAGGGTATTGTAAGAATTTTTTATTTTCAGAAAATTTTATGACGGCCCAACAGAGGCGATTCCGATTTTTTTGAGATCTACAGCAATTTTATATTGGCCCAAGCGTGGGGCTTGATTGGTTTTTAGGAAACATCTCAATTGTTATCGACTTCCACAGCAATTTTATGGCACCCAATCCGTGGGGCGAGAATTGTTTTTGTAAGATCCACTGCAATATATATATATATATATATATATATATATATATATATAAACAAAGACAAGTTATTTGCAGTCCGCAATAAGAAAATTGCTATATAACTACCAGCCCGATTTGTATTTGTCAATGGCTCTTATTATTTTCATAAGGGTTTGTTTACATATATATATATATATATATATATATATATATATATATATATATATTCTCCTGGCTAACTCTTTACTATTGCTTGCTTACTCCACCCCTCCACCCTTTTAATTTTATTTTTATAAATATATGTGATTATAAACTTTTACTACTTTATTTATTTAAAACAAAATTTTGCTACACGACTTTTGTCGTCGTACCTATTTTAGTATTCAATAAATGACTTCTATTTGAGGTGCTTTAGCAACGTTTGGTTGGTTATCTATTTACTGTTTACTATATATTATGCCTCGACTATATGAAACCTTAATCTCAGGGCGTTCACCTACTCACCGTGAGTTCAATCGTGAGTAGATGTGCACTACCCAACCAAACTGCACACTCGTTTGTTTTACCCACTTTTTTAATGCACTGATTTACTGTATATGCCAAATTTTAACAGATCAATGTTGCTTGGTGCCAAATTAATTTATGTATACTATTTATGACTTTAATTTTGACGTTTTAAGATATTCACGGTACTTACCTGAATTATACCGCGCTGAAGGCCTTCTTTTAAACTGCTGGCTCAAGATCGTATTCACCGTACGCACCTTCACAAGGATTCACAATCGTAGTTCACTTGCGTGTCGCCTCCAGGTGTTCTTAACCAATTTCGTTGACCCCAAATCTGAAATAATTTTACCCCAATTTAGAATTTAAAAAAAACCGCTGTATCTACTTCCCCTGCGTTAATTCTTCCTCGTAATATGCTGCTCTCCTGTTTCCCTACTTCGTACTCCAATCAATCCTCTCCTTGCTCAATCCAAATCAATCCAGCCGTCCTATTTTAAATCAATCCTTTTCCTGCTATTCCTATAATATCCACACGATGTCCTTCTGCCGTTAATCTGCTCAAATCACTCCAAAAATTATCAATATCGTCGTTGCCTTTTATATCCACTCAAATCTCCTGCTGCCGTTAAACCAAATCTTCCCAAATCCAACACCAATCTTGCTCAAACCTAAATGAATCGTCGCTTTTCCCGTCACACTATTAACCACTCCAAATCTTCTTTAATACTCGTTGCCTTTACTATCGATGCTTCTTATTATTCTCACTTTACTAAATTAGACTCTTTAATTCACAAAAAACTTTTATTTCAATAAATATTTGTACAACTTTTAACGCAGGTTTTGTAAAACACGTCTTTATCTGAACATAATCGAAATTAGAATTTTTATATTTATTTTGCTTAGAGATAAGCACAACAACCTTAGCTTACTTGAATTACAATTCTAAAACATACAATATCCAATAACAATTCGTCTTTCCTTTCGTGTCCAAAATACCTTCACTACAGTCTTTATAATATTCTTAATTTCTACTATTGGTCCAAAAACACTTCACAATTCTCCAATAACCTTTTATATTTCTATTCACTTTTAATTTTGATTTTACAATTCGTCCAAAAGTTGATTCTATTAAAAGAAAAGCCAAAATAATTTACACACGACCTGGACGCTTTGTTGATTGTAGATATCCATAAATGCGTTCGGCTTTCCGACGGCAAATGTACTTTCACTGGCTCATAAAATATCAACTCAGTATAAAACCTTAAGTACCGTGCATTGTATCAACGTCATAAAGTCATGTTGTCTACCTTTTGGCACATACGTTTCAAACTAAAATGGTACATACTTTAGCATATGTAAAGTACAGCAAAATATAGTTTTTTTAAATTATTAGATCTGATATATTAATCCTGTTTGTTTGGCATACACCCCCTATTAACACAAATCTATCCTTAGAAGCCTTGTACCCCCCCCCCTTACATAATAATATATATATATATATATATATATATATATATATAATCTGTAAACAAACTCTATGAAAATAATAGAGCCTATTGACGAATACAAATCGGGCTAATAGTTATATAGCCATTAACAAAACATTAGCTTTATTACTTCACAGGGGAGGAAACATCCACTGACCAACGGTTTCGGCTTTGTTAAGCCTCATCAGGTCGAAATAGTTTCCAAGAACCCTATGAAGTAATCGAAGCTATTATAAAGATATAATTTCGAAACAATCTCTGTACTATGGCAAAAGTAAATTAAACCGCCATCAGGTGATAAAACACCAACACTACTAAGCGTGGAAGTACAGAATCGAATCGAAACTGCATAGTAAATTCTATAGATGGCTATACAAGTACGTCTGGCCATTTGAGATTTGCGGAATGTTACAGCAAAATTTATTTGCAAACGTAACAAACCTTCGCGTGGCGACACCCGGGTTTATGCCCCAAGGCAATTCAAATAACAAAAGACAAGTTATTTGCAGTCTGCAATAAGAAATTGTATAAAACAATATATAAAATAAGATGTATCTGTAAACAAACTCTGTGAAGTAATAAAGCTAATGTTTTGTTAATGGCTATATAACTACTAGCCCGATTTGTATTCGTCAATAGGCTCTATTATTTTCATTGAGTTTGTTTACAGATACATCTTATTATATATTTATAAAATTTATAAATGCTATGATATTCGCCCCACAACTGGGGCGTACATATAAATGCTGTGATATCTCCCGTTAGCTCCTTGTTATTATATTAATATTTAGCCCCACGACTTGGACAGACCACATAAATGCTGTGTTATTTTATTTAGGGTTAACAAGCACTTGTAAAAATGTTAATTTATAATTTTCCTTGCCTCGACTAGCTGATTCAATCAAACAAAGCACCTCCACAGTGCACAGTATAATGATTAAATATTTACAACCTTTTTAAATATCTTCTCCCCTTTTAAATTATATACATCTGTTAGATTCTTAGAAAATCAAGCCAGCAAAACGAGCTTTTATTACATTTAGAGGCCTGTTGAAACGTTTCAAGATGTCTATTACTTTTCACAAATATATACAAGAAACCCCAATTTGTCGGCTCTTACACTTTGAATTATTATTGAGATAAAACATTTTTAGAAATAAATCGAATCAAAATATCTAACCTGAAGTGGTTCATTAGGTGTTCTGCATTCCCCAGAATTAAAGTCGACATCCAACCAAATTAGTATCCAAATCGTTATTGGTGAGATTATTCCAATGAAAGGTTTTTCATTTTCGTAATAGAATATTTTACCATTTTCAGAGATTATCAAATTGCTTGAACAGGCAGCATTCTCCGGAGTCTCTTATCCAAAATTGTATTTAAAATCGTAATTAACAGGAATCTTTACTAGGATCGTTATGTCGATTGCAATTTAGGATTGTAGTTAAAAGTGGTGATTAAGAGTGGTGATTAAGAGTGGTGATTAAGATGGTAATTAAAAGCCCTGTTTTATTTATTATTAGAAATGGTATAATTTCACTAAATCTGATCTACTTACGTCTTTAGAAGTACGGCTTGCTTGCACAATTTTACACTCTTTAATTTTTAATTTAATTTACTATTCACGTAAATATTTAGCACTTTCAAGTATAGTGACTGCCCAGTTTCTAAAGTATACTAACTAGATATTTAATTGTCATGATATTTATAGAATTGGCCCCTTTTGTTTGTGATTCGTTGACTTCACGTGCTGGGCGGGACCAAGTGTCTTATCTCTTGTTATTTTGGAAAGTTTACCAATTGTTTAGTTCAATTGCATGAAGCGATGCTAAGAAAGTCACGTAATTCATTATAGTACCTCACATTTAATTCAGAAATCCCAGGAATCTTCGTGCAACAAAACACGTACTATTGTTGTTGGCCTTATTCTAATCTGAATGGAATAAATTTGGTGTTTGTTTATTTCCTATTAAATTAGATTTTTGAACAAATGTGATGCTTTTAGATCACGTACGCTTTTAAATAATGCATAATTTCTGCGTGCGTTTGAGATGATATATTAACGCACTTTTTGAATATTTATCTAGCCAATTCATGCAGGTTTTTCACTGATTTAATTTCATTGCGTTCCGTTACATTTTTAAATTCTTATCTTTGCTCGTATCTACTCTTGGATATGCGTTTTAATCGTTTGTACTGCTATATACAGTGTGCTCTCAACTAATAATATTTATAGTGACCTATTTGCTCCTCTAATATCTGTAATTATGTACTTTTGTTACTTGAAAGTTTCTCTTGTTTATTGTACGACCCCTATGATTTAACCTACCCCTAAATTAACCCTATGATTACAACAATATATATATATATATAAAATATAGTAACAGGCTTTTTGGTCTGCTGGTTAATGACATATACTCTTTATTATAAACTAAGCTTTCGGTTTTATTTTTAAACCATTATCAAAGATACTAAAAATTAAGAAACGTTAGTATGGGCGTAAAATAGTTAAAAACTTACTTACTAATGTGAGGTTTTTACAATGAAATCGTTGATATAGATAAATTTTGAATAGAAGTTGAAAGTGTGGTAAAAAGCTATTAAAAAGAAAACAGTAATGTGGTTTGTTAATTACATTTGAATGTTATAATGACAATTCCTTTATAATTTTAACATTGTTCGAGATAACTTTCTAGATTGTAATTAATTTCTTTTATGGTCTGACTGAAATTTAGATATTTTTATTATGTATGTATGTTTATATATGTATGTTGATGTATGTCTATTTGTTTACGTATGTATTTTAGTGTGTTTATGTTGTTTGTGTGAATGTATGTATGTCTGTGCAAGTGTGTGTGGGTGCATTTGGATGTTTGTGTGTGTGAATGAATGCGTGTGTTTGTTTGTGTATGTATGTATGTTTATGTTGTGTTTTATTAAGTGATTTGATCAGTTATGTTGAATTTGTTTTTGGATTTAAAATGAAGTAGATAGGTGTATATAGAGCTTAGTGTGTTAATGTCAGTTTTTATTAATAGTGTTTAAGTTTTAAATATGTAACACATTTCTAGGAATTCTCTTTTGGATTTTTATTTTCAATTTGTAATATTATAGGATTATCAAAATCTATTTTATGTTTGTTTGTGTTTGCATGTAAGGTCAAAGCACAAGCGTTTGGCTTAACACGGATGTCGCTTTTATGTTGAGTTAAGCGTTGTTTTAATTGTTGTGAGCTTTGACCAATGTAGGTAAGATTGCAGCCCGAACAATTTATTTGATATATAATGTTCCGTTGTAGAAGAGTTGGAGTTTTATCTTTTAATTTGGAAAAAAGAGTGTTTAACGTTAAAAGGTTTCGCTTAGCAATATTGATGTTGAATTTTTTGAAGACTTTTTCGAATTTTGTACTTAAATTTTCAATGTAAGGAATTACATGGTATGTAGGTATATTTGCAGAAAGTTCACTATTGTTGTTTAAATTTTTATTAGAAAGGTCAGCGTTTAAAGGAGCTTTATGATTATATAAAAGGCTTTTTATTAGTTTTGGTGGATAGCTATTGTTTTTTAGAATAATAGGTAGTTTTTCTAGATTTTTTGAGTATAGTGAAGGATGGCATAATTTTTTGATTCTATGTTTTAGGCCTAGAATGAAATTTATTTTTATTTTATATTGATGGTATGAATGATAATTTAGATATCTACCAGAATTGGTTGGTTTTTGATACCAGTCTAAAATAATACTATTATCATTTTTTCTAATTAATAGAGTGTCAAGAAATGGGATGGATCTGTTGTTTTCTAATTCTACGGTAAATTTAATTTTATCATCGTAACTATTGAAAATTTTAAGAGTTTCGTTAATTTTGTCTTCTGGTACAGATGTTATGATATCGTCTGCAAATTTTTTAAAGAATGGAATTGTGAAGTTTAGTTTGGGTATAACTTCATCTAATAAATCGTCCATAACAATTCTGGCAAGTACAGGACTTAAATTAGATCCCATTGGACAACCAAAAGTTTGTAGAAAAAATTCATTATTAAAACTAAAGTAACTTGTATTGAAAACTAACTCTATGATATCTGTTGCTTCAAACAACAATCCTACAGAAAATCTTTCAAAATTTATAGCAGGTATATTACAAAAATCCATTAATACAAATAATTACAACGTATGTGATTCTTTTGAATTTTCTAACTTTATACAAAGTTTTCAACTACCAAATGATCATGTACTAATAAGCCTAGATGCAATCTCGCTCTATACCAATATTTCAAAATTTCTAGTCAAAAAAGTATCGAAAAGCTATGGTATAAGATAACTACTAATTGCACTATTCCAAAATGTGTTTTCACAGATATCATAGAGTTAGTTTTCAATACAAGTTACTTTAGTTTTAATAATGAATTTTTTCTACAAACTTTTGGTTGTCCAATGGGATCTAATTTAAGTCCTGTACTTGCCAGAATTGTTATGGACGATTTATTAGATGAAGTTATACCCAAACTAAACTTCACAATTCCATTCATTAAAAAATTTGCAGACGATATCATAACATCTGTACCAGAAGACAAAATTAACGAAACTCTTAAAATTTTCAATAGTTACGATGATAAAATTAAATTTACCGTAGAATTAGAAAACAACAGATCCATCCCATTTCTTGACACTCTATTAATTAGAAAAAATGATAATAGTAT